>JAWHQI010000301.1:2397500-2997500 GCA_033032865.1 Dactylorhiza incarnata | reverse complement strand
GCTGTCTGAATTGCAGCTCTCAGATTTCTCAGATTCAGCAGCCTTTCTTGGAGGTGACTGCACTCTAACCTTGTTCTTCTTAAAGCTTTCAGCTTTGAGAGCAACAAATCTCTCCCTTGTGTGAGCCCTGGAGGAAGTGTCCTTCTCCTTTCTTGCAGAAAGCTGCATCTCATATGAGAGCAGTTTCCCAAACAGTGTATGGGTAGGGGTTTCTCCAAGTCTTGCCCCTTCCCTGATTGCACATATTTTAGTGTCCCAATCTCTAGTTAGAGATCTAAGGAACTTGTCATTGAGTTCATAATATGTGAACACCCTTCCATAGGTTCTTAGTTTATTTACAATCCCAAAGAACCTTTCATAACACGTGGAGATATTCTCCTGGCTCAGCTATCTGAAGGCTTCATACTCCTAATTGAGCAGTGACTTTTTATCATCCCTCACTTCAGCTGTCCCCTCCATATAAACAACCAATGTGTCCCACATTTCCTTGGCAGTTGTGCAGTGTACCAAGTTCTGAAATGTAGTGTCATCAATGGCATTTACTATTATGTTTTGGGCTCTCTTGTCCATAGTGTACAATGCTATCTCATTGGTCAGCTCAGAAAATACCTTAAGTATTTTTCTAGTAGGGTCAATAGTGGAGATTTTCTCAAAGGTAAAAGGACCATTTTTGACAGTCAAAAAGATCCTTGGGTCTGAGGCTTCCATGAATAGCCTTACCCTTTGCTTCCATATACCAAAGTTTCTTTGGAACATATGGGCAACTTAATTGACCCCAACTCCTTTTTCATTCCACTGTTGGCCATTGGATTTCAGATTTGACTACTCCTGAATAGGATCTGATCAGACTGTTAAGTGCTTTTGATCAACCTGGGTCTGATACCACTTGATAGTTTATATAGGTGTAGTCAATAATACCTAGAGGGGGGGGGGGGGGGGGGGGGTGAATAGGTTTTACTTATTTTCTTTATATAATCCTAATGTATCTACCTGCAGAAAACTCAATCACAGAAAGCACACAAGGATTTATAGAGGTTCCTCAAGACAGGGTGTCTTGAGTAGTCCTCTTTCCCCCTTCACCTTTCTAACAGTGAGTTAGACAAGGCCACAAACTCCAATCTCAGCTCCTTGAGCTTACACCACAAGTTCCTCAGAACTTCTCAGATCAAGAGTGATCCTACCTCAGGCACATCAGCCCTACACTCAGGCTCAGCAGCCCTACATCTCAGAGTTATGTAACTCCTACCACTCAGAAATCACACAGATTTCCTACCTCAGACCTATCAAGAAGTCCTACCACTCAAGCTGTCAACACAGCTTTACACACAGGCTCAACAGCCTTTCACTCAGGCAACAATGCCTTACAAAGATATAAGAGAGTTTGTACTAAATACAGAAGATAAAAGGTTTACTCTCAGGTCTTCTGTTTTCCTTCTTCAGATATGAAAGACAACAACTTCATATTTGAATCACCTTGATCTTCTCCTTCAGCAAAGAAGAAGATCAACTTGCCCTTCTTGAGTTGGTACAAGAAGAGCTAACTAATCTCCCTCAGAAGATTAACTTCAGCTTCAGAGAACAACTTCAACTGGCTGAAACGTGAATGCTCGATTGTGGCTTACATCAAAAGCTTTTCAATGGAACAGTGCTTGTTGTTGTACCCTAGCTTTTGCTTTTATACATCCAGAAGGCTTCAATGGTTATTTCGAACCTCCTGACACAGTATGGGGCAGATTGGAGTTGCTTTTCCCTTTTTATTTTCGCTTGCGCCAAAAGCAGATCCCGTCAGCGCATTTGAATTTGTCTCACCTGTTGGGCTGAGACAGCTTCCAGTCGCAGCGGTTGCTCCAGTCTCCTTCTCAGTGGATCCGCTGAGACGGCTCCTCGTCTCAGCAGTTTTTGACCCTTCGTCTCAGCGGTTCTGCTGAGACAGATCTTCATCTCCTTGTAGATGATTGCTTCTCATCTAAGGGCATGTTTGGCCCTTCCTTTTGAGTCACCTGTGCCTGTATATCCTACACAAGTATAGCTTTGTTAAATACAATATGTCCTTAGCATTGAGAGTGATGCCTCTTCAAATCAAGGTAATATTGAGGGCAATATATCCAACAATATAGTTCATTAATTATTAATTATTCAATTATCCCAATTTAACTCATCCCACAATTAGGTAAGCTAATGAACTTAAAGCTGATTGAAACTGGATATTTGGAGTTATGAGACCACCTAAGACCTTTGGAATTTTTTTTATGGAATTTATGTCCATATATATATATGGTACTTCCTTCACAATGTAGTGTTTGGAATTATAACTTAGAAAATTAATTCCTCAAATTTTTGATATTGAAATACTAGGAAATTTTGTACAAGGTCCTTTTAAATCAGTATGAAGCTTTTATTTGATTCCATCCCTGGGTAGACTTCATACTTCATTCACAATGTACAATTTGGAGTTGTAATATTGAATATTCATACCTATAGTTGTTGACGCGGGAATATTCTAATAATCTGAAGATAACCTTGTGATATCATTATACACCTTTGGTAATTTTCCCGGAATTTATAATTACATATATTGGGCACTCCCTTCACAATGTAGAGTTGGAGTTATAAATTAGGAAACCCATATCTTGAAGTATTGACGCAGAATTGCTATAGAAACTTGTGCATAGGCCTTTGATGACAATATGAACTTCTGGGGATTTTGATGGGATTTATGGTTACTCATTTTTGAAACTTCCTTCTCAAGTATAATTGAGCGTATAATTTGAGGAATTCACACAATGAACTATTGTTGTTGGATTATTATAGAATTTGTATATAGATTTTTTTTATATACCACTAGAAAGATCTGGAAATCTTGTTAGAATTAATTACTGAGAAGAAATTGTACTCCTTTCACAAGTGGAACCTTGAAATGTAATTTGAAAGATGGATATGTTGAAATATTGATGAAGGGATAAAATAACAATTACCATATAGTCTTGTGATATCATATATGCCTTCTTGAGACTTTTCATCTTCAATAAGCCTGGAACCCCGTAGACCCGAACGTAAATTTCGAGGACGAAATTATTATTTTTGTTTATTGGGATTTGTAACATCCCATTTCCTACTAGACCCCTTAACTTCAATTAGGGTAGGACATGTGGTGAGTGAGGTGAGTTTGAGCTTGGTGGTGACCTTGGGATGCACTGAGTTGAGTGAACTCACATTTGATCCACTATAGGAGGCAAGTCAACTTAGGACAAATTAGCTCAAATTGAACTTACACTTGTGAATTAACCCCACCACCATGTCCCTAAACCTAAAGGAGACATAATTGACCAAAAGTCTCATCAATTGGTCAACCAATTTAGCCAAGTGGACCAAAGTCAAATCTAGGTAAATATAGCCCAATTCAACTCAATAGGGTTCAATTCATACTCATATGACCAAATTAACTCTACCACAAGATGGTAAACCTTTTAAGGAGTGCTATGGTCCCAAAAGCCCCATCATGGGGTCACCAATTGGTCCAATTTGACCAAAGTCAAACTTAGGTCAACATAAGCCAATCCTTCCCCAATAGACTCAATTCACCCCCAAAACATCAAATTGACTTCACCCCTAGTCTTAGAACATCATAGGTGACCTAATTGAATCAAAAGCCCCATCAAGAGATCATCAATTTGACCAAATTGACCAAAGTCAACTTTTCCCAAATTTTGGTCAAAATCACACCTATTGGTTAAATTAGCCCAATTGGGGCATCATCATGACCCAATCAACCTTGGGAAGTGTCATTGGACTCAATGTCAACATCTTGGACCAGTCAACACACCTAATTGACCAAGTCAACTCAAAAGTCAACATAGGGTCAATTATACCTAAATTGGGCTTAAATTGGATTCAAACCAAATGCAAATGGATTAAAGCCTTAACAAAGGCCCATTCTGAGGCCCGCATGCATAATGACCTACCTTGCCCACTGAATCCAACATGCAAAGACATGCATGGGGGCAAAGGTGGAAATTCCCCCTTCCTCCATTAAGGACAAAGATGATTTTGAGGAATAGAGGACATGTGGCCCTCCATTCCTCTGCCCAAAACTTTCCCTGTGCACCCCACATGAATGCCAACCGAATTTGAGCTGAAACAGTGCCATGTGGTGGCTGGGAGGAGCTTCCAAGGTTGGGCCGAAAACCACCATGTGCAAACTCCTATATCCAAGCCTCCCCAGCCACTTTGGACGTTTCCATCATCTTCAGAGAGCTGTAAGGAGTTGAGCTGGTGCTTTGGAGTGGAGCAAACAGTGAAGAATCGAGAATTTGGGGAGGATCGCCGGAGCTCGCCGCCACCATGCCGCGCCACCACAATAACCGCCGTCAAGCTCCATTGAGGTCCGGTTTCTCCCCTTCTCCCTCTGTGCTAGATGTTAGATCCCTTTAGGAGAGAAATCGGGCTCAATTGAGCCCGATCCCATATGAGCTAGAGGGAGCTTTGCCGAGCTTTTGTTCTTGCTCGGGATCGCCGGAGACGGGCTCTCCGGCGGCCGTGTCGCCGTCAAACGATGGCCACCACCTCAACGGAGGTGGTGGAGGCGGTGGCCGGCTGTGGTGGGCAGGAGGATACCGGGAAATGGCCAGAGAAGAAGTCCCAGGTTGGGCAAATCCAGACCGTCGGCTGGAGGTAGGAGATGATGGAGAGCCGTTGGATCTGGGCTGATCTGCTATATGCAGACCACATTTCTTTAATTAAATGATTTGTCACACTTTATATGATTTTTTCATGCCCGACTTTAAGGCCCTTAGAGGCCTTTTTAGGAACAATTGCCTGAGATAGCTTTTATAGGCCTTGATGTCTACTTTCATTTGAAATTTAAATCAGGCCATTTGGATCATTGTAGGACCTACAGTACTCATTTTAGTGAGACTGGTCAAAACATAAACCAGAAATTAATTAGTATGCACACTCTACAATATAAGTCTGATGGACTTGGGATTTTGACCATGCATGCATGTGCCTTATACCTAGCTTAGGTTTAAATATCAGAATTTATGGAGACAATTTTTAGATAGTTTTGTTCAAAACTTGGAAAATCAAATAAATGAAATATTTGGAGATATATAACTCCAAATGACCCCAAATTAGGGTGACATGTATAATTAGACAACATTAGTCTAGGGTTAAATTTTGAGGACATTTGGACCTCTGCATGTAGGGTAATTTCTACTTGCATGTCTCTACCCTAGTGTGATATGGTGTGCCAATAGCAAAAAGGGATATTTTGTATATTTAGCATAAATGGCTTAGTGATAGCTTCTGAAACCTTGACCATACCTTCTTTATGACATAATACATTACTCCAAGAAAAATTAGGATTTTTGGGATCAAAAATCCTAAGTAATTAATAAAATTGAAATGCCACAATTATGTATTAATGAAATGTTTAAGGCAAAAACCTTGTGGAAAAATCTGAAACTCTGAGAAATACCTTGTAATATCAACTAGAACCTCTCGAAATTTTGTCGGAATTTTTAGAGATTATTTCCTTAGAAATCAGGGAAATTATCATATGTTGCATTTTTGAATAACTGAAATTTCATTGATGAAAAATATTGAGAAATTTTTGAAACCCTGGAAAATCATGTGGAATTTAGTTATGAACCTCTGAGATTTTTGGTAGATTTTTTGATGAATAATACTTGGTGAAATTTCATATATTTAGTTTGTCACACTTCTTAATTTATGAAATAATTAAGGTGAAAATTCACTGGATAATTATGAAACTCTGGATAAGATGTTTTTAGGTCAATATTGTACTACTGTTATTTTCTCAGAATTTTAGGAAGTCAAGATCTGGTACTTGATGTACAAAGTCAATTTATCTCCCCTTTAATGATAAATAGAAATTATGGGTTAAAATTTGCTGAAAAATTATGATCTTCTGGAATTAGTGTTTTTATGCTGCTATAGTGCCACTGTAATTTTCTCAGAATTTTAGAAAGTCAAGATTTGGTACTTGTTGTACAAAGTCATTTTACCACCCCCTTTAATGATAAATAGAAATTATGGGTTTAAATTTGCTGGGAAATTATGATCTTCTGGAATTAGTGTTTTTATTTTATTATAGTGCCACTGTAATTTTCTCAGAATTTTAGGTTGTCAAGATCTAGTACTTGATGTACAAAGTCATTTTGTTAACCATTTAATGATAAATAGAAATTATGGGTTTATATCTGCTGGAAAATTTTGAAACATTGGGAATCTTATTATTATGTCAAATATCATATCTGGAAGAATATTTAGCAAGTTTGAATTCACTAGCATGATACCCCCCTTTGCATTTTCAACGAGGACAATTGATCTATAAATTTTTATGGAGGTCAAATTGTATGAGATCTGCTTAAATTCTGGTTAACTCTTATTTTACCCAGTAAGAACATATGATAAAAATTAGAACTCATTTGGAAGTGATTTGACCAAGGTTCCATCATAGGAATCTAAGTTAGTTATATGTCGTGGTCTGCGGATAGTGAAAATTCAATATGATGATTAGGTCAACAAAATCACTTAGGAAATCAGTGAGAATTGGATTATAATAGTACACAAGTATATACCACTTAGAGGACGAAGAATCTTGAGAGTTGAGCACAATTCAAGAGAACGGTTGCTTAGGAATGAGGTGAAACATAAGTCATGAAAACACTTAAATTATAAAGAGTAATAAGTAGAGTGGGTCTTAGAATAGGGTAGCCACCAATAAGAGTAATTGTCCTGGAATGGGGATTTGGGTTTCAGCTCATTGCATTCCCTAGTACCGCTGCGAGCCCTTCACCGGGTAAACCTCGGGAAGTCCAGGATTCACCCTAAACTTCTAAGTATACAATAATTAGACAAGATTATTATAACTAAATGAATAAGAGACATGGTAAACTTCATCCCGAGTTAAGGGATGAGAAGTTGTATTTCAGGATGAGTTAGTCCTGCGAGCTGGAGGCTCGAGATATTGTATATCAGGACGAGATGGTCCTGTGAGCTGGAGGCTCGGGAGGTTGTATATCAGGACGGGTTAGTCATGCGAGCTGGAGGCTCGGGAGGTTGTATATCAGGACGGGTTAGTCATGCGAGCTGGAGGCTCGGGTGGTGATAAATTGCATGTGCATAAGAACAAATTAGTGGCAGGTATTCGGTACGGGCCGGTCGTCACACCGACGGCAGTACGTTGACTTAGGCGGGTGTGAGGTTGAGGGGCCAGTAGGTTGTTTATACTGCGGTCTGGAGGACGATCCCCAACAGGACGCACACCCGGCCTTTAAGATTGGTAGGTTCCTACAAATAGTACGCAAGACTCTAGAGTGCACCTAGGACGTGTACAGAGGCGTATGGGAGGTCTAGGCCTGGTAGTGTGTATACCCGCCTAGGGGTGGAGATGCCCGCTTCACCGCCGTCGTAGCCACAACGGTGGTACCAGAGAGTTTAGCTAACTCCGAAAAGTGGGAACTAAAGGTCTGTGATCACAGAGTCGTGTGGGTGAGTTGCACTTGTATGAATCATAACATAGCATGCATATCATATCATATGTAAACCTAGAACATAACTGCAGACCCTTATCATATAAATTAGTATGGGCTCTTTTATATGATAAGTTATATTTCCGGAAACCTTAACTTATAAGTTTGTATGGGCATTCATATAAGTTAAGGTACTCATGTGATGGTAGTGTAGAATTAATTAATTGCTGGTTATACTTATGTGCACTGCTTTACTATTTACTTCCTTTACTGCTCTTTAGTGCTCTCTTACTTGTTTATACTGCTAGAGTAGTGTTTGCCTATATATATACACTTGCTAGCTTAAATTTCCCTGTAACCTGCTTTTGTTTACTCCACTTTGTTGTCCTCCGCTTCTTCCTCCCGCTCGGTGCCTAGGAGTCGCGGGGGGAGGCAGGCACAAAATCGGCTTAGTCTTTATGACTAACGGTCGGTTGTGACCGTAGGTGTTCGAGGAGCTGAGCACACGTACGACCAGTCAGGACATGATGGCAGGACCTGGGAGCAGAAGCCGCGCAGTACTTCTACTACAAGACAGGGGTTTGAAGATTTGAAAGTTTGTTTAGCTTCCGCATAGATGTAGAATGAGAGAGTGAGATTTTGTTCTACCTTGGATATGTACCGGGCATAAGTCCTTTTACTCTTTCATTTATTGTACTCAATGATGGAAAGTTTACATTTGGATATATTTATACAGATGTGTGTGATTGTGGAATTCTTTATTTATTTTCTTCTTATTCTTGTTGGCCTAGTTGATCGTTCTCACCGGCAGGATCGCCGTCTTGCGGAGGCAGCTAACTCATTTGTTAGCGTCACCGTAAGGCGGCGGTTCTGGGCACAAGATCCGGGAACTCTCCTGGTGCGGGAGGGGGGTCTTACAGTCTTTCCAAGTGCTTTGGAGGCATTGACGATCTTGGTGAAGCGCGTGTACTTGGCATCAACATAATCACTTTCATTCATCCGGAATTTTTCATATTCCGACTCAAGTTGGAAAAGCTTTGAATATTTGACCTGCGATGTACCTTCATGAGTAACTTCCAAATGATTCCAAATTTTCATAAGAAGTAGTACATGCAGAAATTCTATTAAATTCATTTCTATCTAACGCACAAAATAAAGCATTCATGGCCTTGGCGTTGTTTTTGCATTTTAGTTTATCCCTATCATCCCATTTATCTTTTGGTTTCTCTAAAGTTATCTCTCCAACTACATATGTAGGAGGAGAGTATTCCTCTTCGACCATATTTCATACCTCAATATCTAGAGTCATAAGGAAACATCTCATCCTATTTTTCCAGTAATTATAATCTGACTCGGTAAATAGTGGAGGCCTACTAATTCCTTGACCCTCGGAAAAAGCGAGATCATAAGACGCCATTATTCATGGTTTTAAACCGTTTGGAATAACCTATCCTCTGATACCATTTGTTGGATCGATTGGCGCCCTTATAGGGGGGGGGGGGGGGTGAATAAGGGAATAAAATTCTTTGTAAATTTTTACTAAATTGTTTAGAGAAAATTAGAACAAAATAACAATTTATCTTAAAGGAGGAAACAATTGTAATTTGCAATTCTATAAATTATGCCAAATGATAGAAATCAAGTAAACACAAAAAGAGACATGATTATATTATATAAAAAAGTGTTTACATAAATTTGATTTCAATATCGCTAGAAATCGAAGGCGTACAAAGTAAAACTAGTTTTCCTTTTCTATACCGACTTGTATCCCCACAAACCGGTTGGCTTTAGCCTATCCTTCCCCGGATATGGCCTCAAGCCTCTCTAGCCAATCCTTCCCCGGATATGGCCTCGAGCACCCCCTAGATCTAATCACCTAGAACTAGTCGCCAACACAAGGCGAATTCCTCCCTAAGTCCTACCCAGACCTAGTCGCCAACACAAGGCGAATTCTCTAAACGGTTACAAAAAGAATATGGAATGAAAATAAAGATAACAATAATAAAAACTCCCTATATGAGATCTCTGAAGATGAGGATGAAGGATCGCTGTAGCATAAGCGAGGTTGAAGCGATCGTTCTTCGGATGCAGCGTGGTGGCTTCCTTCTCCAGAAATTCTCTTTGGCTTTGAGTGGGAGATGAACTTTCGGCAGAGTAACAGCTCTGGAAATTTGGCACAAGTAATCTCTCTGGAAGCACTCACTCAAAATGAGAGAGAGCCCATCGATTTATAAAACTTGAAGATAGCGCCTGCGATAGTTCCTAGCGGCTGCGGTAGCGTTCGTGTGGAGCGGTTACGAAACCGTCGGCGGCGTGGCGCTGTGCACGAACTTGAGCTAGCGCCTGGCGGTAGCGCTAGCGCTGGCAGTAGCGCTAAGGAACCACTGAGACGAAACTAAACCGCTGAGACAAAACCGCTGAGATGGAACCGCTAAGACGAACTTGAGCTAGCGCCTGGCGGTAGCACTAACGCTGGCGGTAGTGCATTCTTCCAGATGTTTGAATTCAGCTACTTTCTACATGTGGAGTATTGCACCTATAATTCATGCACACTATAAACACACGACAAGCAAGATCAAATACAATTTAGGATTTATTGTTCTCAAACAAAGGGATGTGACACACATGTCCAACACTTACCCCTACCGCAAGTAGAACCTTTGTAAGAACTCGGAAGCACAATGTGGCCTCGCCGATGAGAAGTCCGGGAGACTTTTGACCCCCAAAGACTGCCAGAAACAAGTTCTCCTGGTATTGTCGAACGACCTATACCTACCGACATGGAAGAGGGAGAGTGCCGAGGAAGAGAGGGGCGATTTTCCGGAGAGCAGGTTTCAAATTTCGAAACAGCGAAAATGCAGTGGGGCCCATCGCTATTTATTCCCGGACGGTTTTTACCGTCCGAATCACAGACCAAAAAATTTGCACTTTATTTAAGAGGTTTTGAAAATTGTTTTGGAATTAACCTGTAAGAAAAAGGGCTTGAATTTGAAATTGGGCATGATTTTATAATCTTACTTGTTGCGGGTCACTCGACGCTTTTCCAGACCAGGCGAATTAAACCGTCTTAGCCCGAGAGTGGGCCAAATGCGCAAAAAGTCACAGAGAGAACAGACAGGTGGCAAGAGAACATTTTTAGCGTGGAAAACCCAGAAAGGGTGAAAAACCACGTGGCCGGATCTGTGCCAGCCAAATTTCACTAAGTGTTAGAGTGTTACAAGCGAAGTTACAAGAACAGAGAGCGACAGGCCTCTTCTCGTTACAGTTGCAGTTGAAGAGAATTCTCCGAGGGTGACTGGACACCTCTCAAAAAGACTAAGTGTCTTGGTGTTGCAGGAGGTCTTCAAGGTCCGGAGAAGATCTTCAAGTGGCGAAGGAGATCTTCGAACCGCGAAGGAGATCTTCGAACCGCGAAGAAGATCTTCGAACCGCGAAGGAGATCTTCGAACCGCAAAGGAGATCTTCGAACCCGTGAAGGAGATCTTCAAAGGAATTCTTCAAGGAGCTCTCTCAGATGTAAAGTGTCAGATCCCTTCAAATGAGGATCCAAGGTCCCTTTTATAGACTTGGTCGGGGCCGACCCAGTAATTTTGCCGTTGTAACCTCCATAACAACCTGACGGGCCGATCTTGACCACCGATCGAGGGCACACGGATCACCATTTTCCGAATATGATGATTTTACCCCCGGGCAGTTCGGGCATCTTCCTTGAAAATTTCTGATTGCAATGTGTAAGTCCTGTAATCTTAAGAAGGAAAGTAGAGTTAGCAACTGCGCGCACTATGAACTTTGAAGCGTTCAAGTGCGCACGGATCAAAGACATGATATGGACTTTGACGGCGCCCAGCCCACACCGAGCGTCAAGTGGGAGCGCCGCAAAGGCGCGGTCGGAGCTGTGCGAGGAAGACGCGAGGGGGGCGGCGAGCGAGCCCGGCGGTAAAGGTAGGCCGGTCGGCACCGTGCATGCTGCGCGGCACCGCGCGCAGCCGCAAGGCCTCGCGGTACCCCGCGCGGCCGCACGGCCGCGCAGCACCGCGCACGGCCGCGCGGCACCGCGCGCGGCCGCGCGGCACCGCACGCGGCCGCGCGGCACCGCACGCGGCCGCGCGGCACCGCACGGCACTACGCGCTACCGCACGCGGTACCACGCGTACCGCGCGCACGGTACCGCGTGCTACCACGTGCATAGTACCGCGCGCACGCACCGCCCATACAGGTGAAGTTACAAGAATAGAGAGCGACATGCCGCTTCTCGTTACAGTTGCAGTTGAAGAGAATTATCCGAGGGTGACATACCACCTCTCAGAAAAACTAAGTGTCTTGGTGTTGCAGGAGGTCTTCAAGGTCTGGAGAAGGTCTTCAAGTGGCGAAGGAGATCTTCGAACCGCGAAGGAGATCTTTGAACCGCGAAGGAGATCTTCGAACCCGCGAAGGAGATCTTCGAACCCGCGAAGGAGATCTTCGAAGGAATTCTTCACGGGGCTCTCTCGGATGCAAAGTGTCAGATCCCTTCAAATGAGGATCCAAGGTCCCTTTTATAAACTTGGCCAGGGGCGACCCGGTAATTTTGCCGTTGTAACCTCCATAACCACCTGACGGGCCGATCGAGAGCACACGGATCACCATTTTCCGAATATGATGATTTTACCCCCGGGCAGTTCGGGCAGCTTCCTTGAGAATTGCCAATTGCAATGTGTAAGTTCTGTAATCTGAAGAAGGAAAGTAGAGTTAGCAACTGCGCGCACTATGAACTTTGAAGTGTTCAAGTGCGCGCGGATCAAAGATATGATATGGAATTTGACGTCTTCCAGCGCGCGCCGAGCGTCAAGCGGGAGCGCCGCAAAGGCGCGGTCGGAGCTGTGCGAGGAAGATACGAGGGGGGCGGCGAGCGAGCCCGACAGCGAAGGTAGGCCGGCTGGCAACGCGCATGCCGCATGGTGCTGTGCGGGGCAGCGCGCGCACGGGGTACTGTGCGCGCGATAGCGCGCGATACCGAATGCGGTGCAGCGCGACCTTGCAGCCGCGCGAGTGTCGGGCGGCCTTGCGGCCTCGTGCGGGGCCGCGTGGGGCTGCGCAGACTTGCGGCCGGGCGCGGGGCCGCGCGCGGTGCCGCGCGGCATCGAGGCCGCGCACGGTGCCGCGCATGGGCCACGCGGCCGTGTGCAGCATTGCGCGACTGCGCCCGGGACGTGCGGCCTCTCAGCCGCGCGGTGTGCCGCGCGGCTGTGTACATGCCGCGCGGCCTTGCGACCGCGCGTAGCGCCGCGTGACTGCGCACGGACCGCGCGGCCTCGCGGCCGTGCGCGGTGCTGCGCGGCCACGCGGTCGCGGTTGCGGTCGCACGGTTGCAGTTGTATGAGGAGATAACGGGTTTGACCCACTTTCCTCCCCATGACCCCATCATCTTAGTGGGTGTAAGGATCCCCTCTTTTCAACCAGAGAGATCCTTATGCCCAGGGCGAGCGTCCCCCCAAAAGGTTCACGTGTCTGAAGAGGTTCACCCTCTTACCTGACCCATGACCCAATTGGCGGAACATTCGCCCTGTAAGGCTATTACATCATTACAGAAAAACATTCACAGAGTATAAAGTTTACAGAAGTAAAACATCACAGAAAATTCCAACATAATATATAATAAATCATAACAGAAAACCCACGATGGGGTATATAGAGTCTCGCAGCAAAACCAACATAGTCATAAGATGACAAGTATATAGTCAAAAGAAATCTCTCATCTTCTCCTCTCCCAAAATAGTACCCTCACGTCCGCGTAAATCGTCCTAGCTGGCTCAGGGAACTCCTCGTCATCATGGGCACATCTACGCTCGTCCACCCGCTCCTGCTCTGTTGGTAGGCGCGTCGGTTCCTAAAATGATAACGTACAAGAGTATGTTAGCCACGACGGACCAAGTAAATCCCACGCTCCTCCCCGCCCCCCTAATGGGCACCACGAAGAACACCTGCATGAAAAGTTAGCACAATAGCCGAAGCAAATATACATTCATAACAGGGTTATATAAAAGGAACAGTAATCCGAAACAATTCGAAAGGGGAGAAAATAATGAAAGTAGTAAATTCACCCGCCATCGTATAACTCTTCCTAAAGGTGGTTATGCGATGTCGGACCAAGGTGAGAGCATAAGTAATGATATGATGAGCATGTATGTTTGTCCTCCCTATCACTCGAATGATGTGTCTCAATCACTTTCCCCTATGTCGACATAGTGACCTGTTAAGAGAAGGAGCTCACTTCCCATGTCTCACCGCCGTGGCCAGACGGTGACAGTGGATCGGTCGCTCCCACTTCTAGGTTATGGATACACCCCAACTTCCTAGGCCTTCGTACCTCTATGGAGAATAGGTACTCTCGGTTGGAACACATCCTCACCTCGTGCGGAGATCCTCTCGGCACATAACCAAATAGGTGTGAGACAGACCTGTGTGGAAGGGGTAGCTAGCCCCCGGTCCTCTTCACTACCAGAAACGAAAGAGTTCGTCGTCACAACTTCTCCCATAATGTATATTATGGGGAAGCCGACGAATCCGCCATATCGGTAACCATGCACCCTCCCATAATTCCATGCGTGGGTAATGAATGAAATGACTACATGAAAATACTCATAACATTTACAAGTGTTTACGTATCGATTAATAATTTGATATTCATCGGGTGATCAAGCTGGCAATAACAAACTTACAAATATGAGAATCATGTTATCATGTATACAACACTTTTGAATCAATTAGACCAATTCGTGACAAGTTTAAAATTACTTAAAGGCTCCAAATCAGAAATATTACAATATGAAAGTTGTAGAGGAAACATCCATCTAAAATAGTATATCTAACATGCATGTTCTGATTTGGCTTCAGAGACCTCCAAAACAGGGACTGAAGTTTACTAGTAATAACTGATTTTGAAAAAAACAGAAATATAAATTTAAGTTGCCTTTTTGAGGGCTAAATTTAAATTATTTGGAGGCAGCTGATTAGAAAATTTGAAACATAAATCTTGTAGTACATATGTCCAACTACAATATTATGTCTCACATGCATTCTCTAAATCTGAACTTAAGGTCTCCAAAACAGGGGTTTAAGTTCACTAAAAATAACTGTTTACAAGCCCAAACAACAAACTAGAACTATTTTGATACGTTGAGGCCAAATTTAATTTACTTAGAAAAATCAGATCATAAAACTCAAAACATGTAAGTTGTAGGGAAAATATTAGTCTTTAATAGTCTATCATATGTATTTTCTGATTTGTCCTCTAAGGCCTCCAAAACAGTGACTAAAGTTTACTAAAAATATCAGTTTCAGGTCTAAACAGGAATCTAGATTTCCAGAACGATTAAATATATTTTTCGAAGGCAAAAATAAATTAGTTAGATGACCAGAATAAGAAAACTCAAAACATCAAAGTTGTAGATGACTAAAAGTTCTACAAATATAGGTCTCACAAGTATTTTCTAGACCGGCTTTGCGGGGGATCTTCAGATTCTTTGCATGAGATTTTCATGCATACTGGAGTCATTACGTGACCTCCCCATCGTCGTCGTTGGGGAGTGAGGTTTAGCTCCGGCCATCGCTCTCACAGGAAGCTGCCCGGGAGGGAGCTCCGACAGGGGAACTGCCGGCGACCGGCCGCCGCCGGCGATGCCGGAAAACTTCACAATAATACTCTATTTTATTTTATTTTAAATTCTTTGGACGGAGGAGGCTGTCGGGATGACTTCCGGCGACACTCATCCACCTCAAGGGCCTCGAGGTAGGTTCGTGAGTAACCTCTCTCCCCTTCACATGCCCCATGCAAGGCCGAAACCCGCAAAGGTGGCGGAGATAGGTGGGGGTGGTCTGAAGCTTCCAAGGTCGGGATCGCCGTCTCCGGTGATCGGAGATGACAGAGGTCGACGAGAAAAGATCTAAGGGCAGGGAGGAGTCAGAGGAACTTACATTCGTGCCGTTTAGGCGAGGGGATCGTCGCGCGACCATTGATAGTGGTGAAGCTCGCCGGAGTTCGTGGAGGAGGCCGTCAGAAGGTCACGGGAGCTCGTCTTCTGGCTGGTTAGGAGAGCAAAAGGTAGGAAAAATGAAATCCTAACTAGGATGGGGTTTATATAGGAGGGGGTGGTCTTTTGGGGTGTCGGGAGTGGTTTTAATGAGGAGTAAACACTCCCCCTTGATGAATCCGCCCCTTTCCAGCTCCTATCTGCCGTTCAGCCTTCCCAAAGCATTGGGAGTAGAAGAAATTTAACTCCTCTAGCTGGCTATGACATTGGGGAGTGGTGCTACCATTAATGGGGGTTATGCTTATTATTTAATGCTTACAAAAAGACGTTTATTTTATAAAATATTTTTATCTGAAATATTTATCATAGTATCTTGGGAGCCTAATTAAATTTAGAAATTTAATTTATAATTTTTGGGTATTGTTTTCTAATTTATTTTATTTATTTGGTATTTTAATTATAGTTAAATCAAAATAAATAGATTTAATATTAAATATTAGATTTTGAATTAATATAACTCTTTTATATATTTATAGGCCATATGATAAATTTTTTGGAGAAAAATAATATCATTAACTATTTTTTCTCAAATCTCCTTATTATTTAAATGATTAATTACTCAACAAAACATATTTCATAAATTATTTAAATGTATCTGGTAACATTTTAAATTGTCCATTCTATTTAAAATATTATTGGAATATTATGATAAAATTTCGGAGTCGACCCCGTCACGATTCTAATCATTCTATTCTCTAAATAATTTATCAATTATTTATTAACTAAATAAATTTCCTAAGTAAAAGTTTAAAGTTTCTGTGATCGACGAACTTCAATCTGCGTTCGACGAATTATTTCAGTTCGACGAACTTAACATTCAGTTCGTCGAACCCAGCCTTCAGTTCGACGAACTCAGCCTTGAGTTCGTCGAACTCAGTTTTCAGTTCAATTTTGTTCGACGAATTAATTCAGTTCGACGAACTTAACCTTCAGTTCGTCGAACCCAATTTTCAATTCGACGAACTCAGTTTTCAGTTCAATTCCGTTCGACAAATTAATTCAGTTCGACGAACTTAACCTTCAGTTCGTCAAACCCAGTTTTCAGTTCGACGAACTCGGCCTTGAGTTCGTCGAACTCAGTTTTCAGTTCAATTCCGTTCGACGAACTTATCCTTTAGTTCGTGGAACTCAGCTTTGAGTTCGACTAACTCAGTTTTTTAGTTCAATTTAGTTAATTCAGTTCGACGAACTTTAATCTGCATTCGACGAACCAGTTTTGCCCAAGTTTCTCGTCGTCTCAGCGGTTTGGACCGTCGTCTCGGCGGTTTGGACCGCCATCTCAGCGGTTGGATCGCCGTCTCAGCGGATGGGTCGTCTATACTAGTTAGGGTAATTTGAATTTTTGTGTGATTCATGTTGATCAAATTGACAAGTTTGTCATAATGGGTCAATTTGATTCGTTTAGAATATTTGTGCACTTTTAGGTATTATTTGGCCTTACTAAGACCTAACAGGTCAATTCATACACCTAGGAGGGTCCATTGTGTGCATAAGTCAGAAATTTTCCATGTAGCCCGGTGGGTGGATTGAGTGACTTATTGGGTCAACAACACCCAATAGGGTGTCAATCCACTATTTGGGTGTCAATGAAGTCCACAAGACCCTAGCGGTTCAATTAATCACGAAGTGGCCTAGAAATTTAAAAATTGGGATGTTACAAATCCAAAAAGTCAAATAAAATTTTCGTCCTTGAAAATTCGATTGGGTTATAGTATTTTCAAAATTGTGCAAAATTACAATGCTTAAAATAAGAAGTCCAAAAGATTTGGGTGTTACCTGACGTAAAGAGGCCGGGGTAAAGTTATCGCATCTGGTCCTCGGGTTCCCAAGTAGATTCCTCGGTCCCGCAGTTGTCCCATAGAACTCGGACAAGGGGAACTCTCTTCCGCCGCAGGAACTTAGTCTCGGTATCCATGATCCGCACCGGCTTGAGGGATATAGATCGGTCGGGTTCTACTGGTTCGGGGGTCTCCTAGATGACATGCTCCGGGCGTAGTAGTGTGCGTCTTAATGAAGATATGTGGAATACATCATGCAACCCTTGAAGCTCCGGGGGTAGCTCCAGCATGTACGCCACTTCACCGATACGCTCTGTGATGATATATGGCCCCATGTATCTTGGGCTCAACTTTCGCTGTCGGCGGAGTCCAGATACACCGTGGCGAGGGAGGATCTTCAAGTAAACCTTGTCGCCCACGGCGAATTCAACGTGTCGATGACGGGCGTCGTAGTACTTGGCTTGGCGACTCTGAGCTTCACGCATCCGTTCCTGTATTTACTGAACGATTTCCATCATATTCTCCATGAAAACGGGCCACAGGGCCCTCAGATCCGCATCTTGGGCCCAAGAAAGTGGCGTACGACATTTCCGGCCGTATAACGCTTCGTATGGGTCCATGCCAATGCTTGCTTGATACGAGTTGTTGTAGGAGAATTCGACTAAAGGTAGGAGCCGCTCCCATGGCTCCTTCTTATCCACCAAGCATAACCGGAGAAGATCCACCAAAGTCCGGTTTGTGCGTTCTGTTTGCCCGTCTGTTTGGGGGTGAAATTATGTGTTGAATGCTAATTTGGTCCCCAAATATGCTTGAACGCTCCTCCATTCATTTGAGGTGAATCGACCATCTCGATCAGAGACTATGACCGTGGTACCGAACCACATTCTCAATGAAAAGACGCACCAATTTTCCAACACTATCATCTTGGCGGTTGGGAATGAATCTCGCAACCTTCGTTAAACGGTAGACCACCACCCAGATAGAATCGTTCCCGGTCCGAGAGCGAGGAAGGCCATGGATGAAATCCATGGATATGTCTTCAAATTTCCACTCGGGGATGAGAAGCGGCTGTAGTAACCTGGCGGGGTTCCTGCACTCTGCCTTTACAAGCTGGCACGTCGGGTAATGTGTCACAAAAGAGATGATGTTTCACTTCATCCCAGGCCACCAGAATGTTTTCTTCAGATCCGCATGCATCTTTGTGATGCCCGGATGGATCGAGTAGCGAGTGTGATGGCTCTCATACAAAATCTCATGCCGAAACTGTCCACCTGAAGGAACGAACATCCTATCACGGAAGTAAACGATTCCATCCCTTATCTTAAAATCTGGGTGCTCTTTTCCGGCCTTCAAACGGGCAATCCCATCCTCGAACAATGGGTCATCTTGTTGGGCATCTCTAATCCTGTCTCGAAGATCACACTTAATCTCCGTCCAATACAACTGATGTGCTGCCGCGATCGAATCTCCCCGAGCGATCACTGTGATCCCCATCTCCTCGAGTCCTCGTACTATATCTCTCGGAGTGTCGATCATCCAGTTAGCTGATGCTATAGGGTTTCTACTCAGGGCGTCCGCAACAGTGTTTGCCTTGCCCGGGTGATACTGGAGGTCGAAGTCGTAATGGCACAAGAACTCCAACCATCGCCTTTGTCGTAGGTTCAGCTCCCTCTGCGTGAAGACGTACTTGAGGCTCCTGTGGTCCGAAAATACTTCACATCAGACACCGTACAAATAACGCCTCCATATCTTTAGAGCAAAGACTACCACACCCAGCTCCAAGTCGTGTGTGGCGTAGTTTTTCTCGTGCACTTTCAGCTGCCTCGAGGTATAGGCAACCACCTTCCCATGTTGCATCAAGACCGCTCCTAAGCCCTGCTGACAAGCATCTGTGTACACTTGGAAACCTTCCTGGCCTGATGGTATGGTCAGTATATCAGCTGAGGTAAGCGTCCCCTTCAACTCCTGGAAGGCCTCTTCATACTGTGATGTCCATATGAATTTCGCATCCTTCTTTGTTAACGATGTCAGCGGTAGCGCGGTCTTAGAGAATCCCTCTACAAACTTGCTATAATATCCCGCATGCCCGAGAATACTCCTTACATCTGCTGCAGAGCGAAGCTGCGGCCATTCCCTGATGGCCCTAATCTTAGATGGGTCCACTGCTATGCCATTGGCGCTGACGATGTGACCCAATAAGCCAACCTCCTTAAGCCAAAATTCACATTTTGAAAACTTTGCGTATAGCTGGTGATCTCGCAGCTTTTGAAGCACTTTCTCCAAGTGTGTGACATGCAGCTCTTCCGAAGCCGAATACACCAGAATGTCATCGATGAATACAATGACAAAATGGTCGAGGAAGGGTTCGAACAACCGATTCATTAAAGACATGAATGCTGCCGGGGCATTAGTGAGGCCAAACGATATCACTGTGAATTCGTATTGCCCGTAACGAGAGCAAAACGGGGTCTTCTTAATGTCCTTATCATCAATCCTGAGTTGGTAGTATCCCGACCGAAGATCGAGTTTGGAGAAGCACCGAGCCCCCTGTAATTGATCAAACAATTCTTCTATCCTTGGGAGAGGATATGTATTCTTTACGGTCAACCGGTTCAACTCTCGGTAGTCGATACAGAGTCGGAGGGATCCGTCCTTCTTCTTCACGTAGAGTACAGGTGCTCCCCAAGGAGAAGAGCTGGGTTGAACAAATCCCGAGTCTACCAATTCTTGAAGCTGCACTCTGAATTCTGCTAGCTCCTTTGGCGCCATCCTGTAAGGGGATCTCGAGACTCGACGAGCCCCAGGAAGGAGGTGGATTTTGAAGTCCTCTTCCCGGTGTGGAGGCAGGCTTGAAAGCTTCTCTGGGAAGACATCCGGAAATTCCTTTACCACCTTTACTTCGGCCAACTCTACAGTCTGCCCCATCATTTCGAAGTAGACGACGAACACCTCATCACCTCTCATGGTGGCCTTCGTTGCCTGTATGGAATTAAGCACGAGATGAGAAATAAACGGTATACCTTGATAGGTGATTGTTCCTCCCATTGGTACTTGGAGGGTCACCTTCCTGCTCTGACAGTCTATCTGTGCTGCATGATCCGTGAGCCAGTCCATTCCTAGTATCAGGTCAAATCCTGACAGCTGGAGTACAGTTGCTTCAACCTCCATTTCCCGATCATCTATTTTTACTTTAAATCTGCATAAGTCGGAGGAGATCATCTCCGATCTATCCGGGAGTCGTACCCGTAGTGGGTTCCCTGTGAGGTAAGCCACTCCTGGCTCCTGACGTATGAAATCATGAGACACAAAAGAGCGAGTGGATCCCGTGTCGAAGAGCGCTCGAGCAGCCCGATCATTGATCCAGAGGATCCCTGAGGTTTCAATTTAATCGATTGACAGTAAAATATATATAAGCACGTAATAAAAGGTATCACAGATAATGTGCAAAATATGCATATGTATATAAAATTTTCCCGTACCGTTCACCACGTCCGCGGTGGCTCGATCCCTCTCTAGGTCCAAAGCATAAGCCTGCTGGGGAGGTCGATGCTGTCCTCTACCAGGCTGGCCTCGTCCACGACCTCCGCCCCGATGAAAGTCCCGATGTCCTTCCCTGGGTGCCAGTAGGGGGCATTGGGGTCGTAGATGCCCTAACTCGTTGCAGTGGAAACAACACCTCTCAATAGGCCGTTGCTCTACCGCATATGCTGGTGCGAGAAGGGCTCGTGGCTGTGCTGGGGGAGGTGGAGGTGTCCTCCTCCGATGATAGTCACGAGGTGGCTGGTGGCTATCTCCTCGATCATAGCCCCTATGATCTCCCTGGTCGTTCCGTGTTCGCACTGATGCCTGGTCCCTTGACCCCTATTATCCTGTCCTTGGGGTGTCTCTGCTACTCTCTTCAACCTATTCCTTTCCCGGGTGGTTTTTAAGTCAGCCTCCATCGTATTTGTAAGGTGGACAATAACCTCAAAGGGAGCGTGAGCTGCTGTCATCAGTGGTTGACGAATGGAGTCATTGAGGCCCTGAAAGAACCTCTTGGCCCGGTTCTCATTCTCTATGGCCATGATACCCGCATACCGGGCAAGGTGGGAGAACTCCCGCTGGTACTCTATAACTGTCATAGTACCTTGCCGAAGATGAAGAAAGCGTTCCTGGAGCTCTGTCCGGTCGGAGCTAGAAATGAAGTGCTCCATCATCAAGGTAGAAAAATTTCTCCTATAAATCTCTGTAAGTCGGCGGTCTCTATAGGTGGCCTGTAGGATGGACCTCCACCATTGCCTAGAATACCCCTCCAAAAGGGTGGTGGCTAGGGAGACCGCATAGTAAGAAGGGCAGTGCATTGCCCTGAGTAGCTCCTCAATCCTCTCTAGCCAATCCTCTATCTGGATGGCCGATTCTGTCCCTTTGAAGACTGGGGGACGAAAGCTCCTAAACATCACCAATCTCTCTGCATCTGTCGGGCCTTGTGCCTGTGGCGGCAACTGCTGCTGTAGTGAGGCCCAGAAAGTATCTAGTAGTGCAGTGAGAGTCTGCCCTAACTCCGTTTGGTGAAACGGGGTCGGCTGGGCCGGCACTGCCTGGCCAGTGGGTGCAGCAGGAGGTGGAGGGGCCCACTCGTCAACTGGAGTGTCGGGGCGATATATGTCCTCGTCGGTGTCATCGGCGTTCTTGTTCCTTATCCTGAGGCTAGGTTCCCGAAATTCCTGTTTCAATTTATTGAAATATGTGTGTCAGAATTGTCTAATCAAGCTAAGAGGTAGGTATTTGGTCGAAGAATTAGTTCGGTTGGATTTTATTAGCGAAACTTTGCCTGATGTTTTATCATGAATCTTTTGCGGTCCACCACACTTCCATTGCATAGTTCGTCCTCGAACTAAGTATCGTGTCATGGTGGACCATCTGTGATGATTTATAAATCTGGATCGTTTTTCGCTCTGATACCCTTGTAAGGATCCGCCCTTTTCAACCAAGGAGATCCTTATGCCCAGGGCGAGCGTCCCCCCAAAAGGTTCGCGTGTCTGAAGAGGTTCACCCTCTTACCTGACCCATGACCCAATTGGCGGAACATTCGCCATGTAAGGCTATTGCATCATTACAGAAAAACATTCACAGAGTATAAAGTTTATGGAAGTAAAACATCACAGAACATTCCAACATGATATATAATAAATCATAACAGAAAAACCACGATGGGGTATATAGAGTCTCGCAGCAAAACCAACATAGTCATAAGACGACAAGTATATAATCAAAAGAATTCTCTCATCTTCTCCTCTCATAAAATAGTACCCTCCCATCCGCGTAAATTCTCCTAGCTGGCTCAGGGAACTCCTCGTCATCATGGGCACGTCTACGCTCGTCCATCCGCTCTTGCACCGTTAGTAGGCGCGTCGGTTCCTAAAATGATAACGTACAAGAGTACGTTAGCCACGATGGACCAAGTAAATCCCACGCTCCTCCCCGGCCCCCTAATGGGCACCAGGGAGAACACATGCATGAAAAGGTAGCATAATAGTCGAAGCAAATATACATTCATATCAGGGTTATATAAAATGAACAGTAATCCGAAACAATTCTTAAAGGGGAGAAAACAACTAAAATAGTAAATTCATCCGCCATCGTATAACCCTTCCTAAAGGTGGTTATGCGATGTCGGAACAAGGTGAGAGCATAAGTAATGATATGATGAGCATGTGTCTTTGTCCTCTCAATCACTCGAATGATGTGTCTCAATCACTTTCCCCTATGTCGACATAGTGACATGTTAAGAGAAGGAGCTCACTTCCCAGGCCTCACCGCTGTGGCCAGACGGTGACAGTGGGTCGGTCGATCCCACTTCTAGGTTATGGATACACCCCAACTTCCTAGGCCTTCGTACCTTTATGGAGAATAGGTACTCTCGGTGGGAACACATCCTCACCTCGTGTGGAGATCCTCTCGGTACATAACCAAATAGGTGTGAGACGGACCTGTGTGGAAGGGGTAGATAGCCCCCGGTCCTCTTCACTACCGGAAACGAAAGAGTTCGTCGTCACAACTTCTCCCATAGTGTATATTATGGGGAAGCCGACGAACCCACCACATCGGTAACCATGCACCCTCCCATAATTCCATGCGTGGGTAATGAATGAAATGACTACATGAAAATACGCATAACATTTACAAGTATTTACAGATCGATTCATAATTTGATATTCATCGGGTGATCAAGCTGGCAATAACAAACTTACAAATATGAGAATCATGTTATCATGTATACAACACTTTTGAATCAATTAGACCAATTTGTAACAAGTTTAAAATTACTTAAAGGCTCCAAATCAGAAATATTACAATATGAAAGTTGTAGAGGAAACATCCATCTAAAATAGTATTTCTAACATGCATGTTCTGATTTGGCTTCAGAGACCTCCAAAACAGGGACTGAAGTTTACTAGTAATAACTGATTTTGACAAAAATAGAAATATAAATTTAAGTTGCCTTTTTGAGGGCTAAATTTAAACTATTTGGAGGCGGCTGATTAGAAAATTTGAAACATAAATCTTGTAGTACATATGCCCAACTACAATATCATGTCTGACATGCATTCTCTAAATCTGAACTTAAGGTCTCCAAAACAGGGGTTTAAGTTCACTAAAAATAACTGTTTACGAGCCCAAACAGCAAACTGGAAAAATTTTGATACGTTGAGGCCAAATTTAATTTACTTAGAAAAATCAGATCATAAAACTCAAAACATGTAAGTTGTAGGGAAAATATTAGTCTTTAATAGTCTCTCATATGTATTTTCTGATTTGTCCTCTAAGGCCTCCAAAACAGTGACTAAAGTTTACTAAAAATATCAGTTTCAGGTCTAAACAGGAATCTAGATTTCCAGAACGATTAAATATATTTTTCGAAGGCAAAACTAAATTAGTTAGATGATCAGAATAAGAAAACTCAAAACATCAAAGTTGTAGATGACTAAAAGTTCTACAAATATAGGTCTCACAAGTATTTTCTAGACCGGCTTTGCGGGGGATCTTCAGATTCTTTGCATGAGATTTTCATGCATACTAGAGTCATTACGTGACCTCCCCATCGTCGTCGTTGGGGAGTGAGGTTTAGCTCCGGCCATCGCTCTCACAGGAAGCTGCCCGGGAGGGAGCTCCGACAGGGGAACTGCCGGCGACCGGCCGCCGCCGGCGATGGCCGGAAAACTTCACAATAATACTCTATTTTATTTTATTTTAAATTCTTTGGACGGAGGAGGCTGTCGGGATGACTTCCGGCGACACTCATCCACCTCAAGGGCCTCGAGGGAGGTTCGTGAGTAACCTCTCTCCCCTTCACATGCCCCATGCAAGGCCGAAACCCGCAAAGGTGGCGGAGATAGGTGGGGGTGGCCTGAAGCTTCCAAGGTCGGGATCGCCGTCTCCGGTGATCGGAGATGACAGAGGTCGACGAGAAAAGATCTAAGGGCAGGGAGGAGTCAGAGGAACTTACATTCGTGCCGTTTAGGCGAGGGGATCGTCGCGCGGCCATTGATAGTGGTGAAGCTCGCCGGAGTTCTTGGAGGAGGCCGTCAGAAGGTCACGGGAGCTCGTCTTCTGGCTGGTTAAGAGAGCAAAAGGTAGGAAAAATGAAATCCTAACTAGGATGGGGTTTATATAGGAGGGGGTGGTCTTTTGGGGTGTCGGGAGTGGTTTTAATGAGGAGTATACACTCCCCCTTGATGAATCCGCCCCTTTCCAGCTCCTATCTGCCGTTCAGCCTTCCCAAAGCATTGGGAGTAGAAGAAATTTAACTCCTCTAGCTGGCTATGACATTGGGGAGTGGTGCTACCATTAATGGGGGTTATACTTATTATTTAATGCTTACATAAAGACGTTTATTTTATAAAATATTTTTATTTGAAATATTTATCATAGTCTCTTGGGAGCCTAATTAAATTTAGAAATTTAATTTATAATTTTTGGGTATTGTTTTCTAATTTATTTTATTTATTTGGTATTTTAATTATAGTTACATCAAAATAAATAGATTTAATATTAAATATTAGATTTTGAATTAATATAACTCTTTTATATATTTATAGGCCCTATGATAAATTTTTTGGAGAAAAATAATATCATTAACTATTTTTTCTCAAATCTCCTTATTATTTAAATGATTAATTACTCAACAAAACATATTTCATAAATTATTTAAATGTATCTGGTAACATTTTAAATTGTCCATTCTATTTAAAATATTATTGGAATATTATGATAAAATTTCGGAGTCGACCCCGTCACGATTCTAATCATTCTATTCTCTAAATAATTTATCAATTATTTATTAACTAAATAAATTTCCTAAGTAAAAGTTTAAAGTTTCTGTGATCGACGAACTTCAATCTGCGTTCGACGAATTATTTCAGTTCGACGAACTTAACATTCAGTTCGTCGAACCGAGCCTTCAGTTCGACGAACTCAGCCTTGAGTTCGTCGAACTCAATTTTCAGTTCAATTTCGTTCGACGAATTAATTCAGTTCGACGAACTTAACCTTCAGTTCGTCGAACCCAATTTTCAGTTCGACGAACTCAGTTTTCAGTTCAATTCCGTTCGACAAATTAATTCAGTTCGACGAACTTAACCTTCAGTTCGTCAAACCCAGTTTTCAGTTCGACGAACTCGGCCTTGAGTTCGTTGAACTCAGTTTTCAGTTCAATTCCGTTCGACGAACTTATCCTTTAGTTCGTCCAACTCAGCTTTGAGTTCGACTAACTCAGTTTTTTAGTTCAATTTAGTTAATTCAGTTCGACGAACTTTAATCTGCATTCGACGAACCAGTTCTGCCCAAGTTTCTCGCCGTCTCAGCGGTTTGGATCGTCGTCTCAGCGGTTTGGACCGTCGTCTCGGCGGTTTGGACCGCCATCTCAGCGGTTGGATCGCCGTCTCAGCGGATGGGTCGTCTATACTAGTTAGGGTAATTTGAATTTTTGTGTGATTCATGTTGATCAAATTGACAAGTTTGTCATAATGGGTCAATTTGATTCGTTTAGAATATTTGTGCACTAATAGGTATTATTTGGCCTTACTAAGACCTAACAGGTCAATTCATACACCTAGGAGGGTCCATTGTGTGCATAAGTCAGAAATTTTCCATGTAGCCCGGTGGGTGGATTGAGTGACTTATTGGGTCAACAACACCCAATAGGGTGTCAATCCACTATTTGGGTGTCAATGAAGTCCACAAGACCCTAGCGGTTCAATTAATCACGAAGGGGCCTCGAAATTTAAAAATTGGGATGTTACAAATCCAAAAAGTCAAACAAAATTTTCGTCCTCAAAAATTCGATTGGGTTATAGTATTTTCAAAATTGTGCAAAATTACAATGCTTAAAATAAGAAGTACAAAAGATTTGGGTGTTACCTGACGTAAAGAGGCCGGGGTAAAGTTCTCGCATCTGGTCCTCGGGTGCCCAAGTAGATTCCTCGGTCCCGCAGTTGTCCCATAGAACTCGGACAAGGGGAACTCTCTTCCGCCGTAGGAACTTAGTCTCGGTATCCATGATCCGCACCGGCTTGAGGGATATAGATCGGTCGGGTTCTACTGGTTCGGGGGTCTCCTAGATGACTTGCTCCGGGCGTAGTAGTGTGCGTCTTAATGAAGTGATGTGGAATACATCATGCAACACCTGAAGATCCGGGGGTAGCTCCCGCCTGTACGCCACTTCACAGATACGCTCTGTGATGGTATATGGCCCCATGTATCTTGGGCTCAACTTTCGCTGTCGGCGGAGTCGAGATACACCGTGGCGAGGGAGGATCTTCAAGTAAACCTTGTCGCCCACGGCGAATTCAACGTGTCGATGACGGGCGTCGTAGTACTTGGCTTGGCGACTCTGAGCTTCACGCATCCGTTCCTGTATTAACTGAACGATTTCCATCATATTCTCCATGAAAATGGGCCCCAGGGCCCTCAGATCCGCATCTTGGGCCCAAGAAAGTGGAGTACGACGTTTCCGGCCGTATAACGCTTCGTATGGGTCCATGCCAATGCTTGCTTGATACGAGTTGTTGTAGGAGAATTCGACTAAAGGTAGGAGCCGCTCCCATGGCTCCTTCTTATCCACCAAGCATAACCAGAGAAGATCCTCCAAAGTCCGGTTTGTGCGTTCTGTTTGCCCGTCTGTTTAGGGGTGAAATTATGTGTTGAATTCTAATTTGGTCCCCAAATATGCTTGAACGCCCCTCCATTCATTTGAGGTGAATCGACCATCTCGATCAGAGACTATGACCGTGGTACCGAACCACATTCTCAATGAAAAGACGCACCAATTTTCCAACACCATCATCTTGGCGGTTGGGAATGAATCTCTCAACCTTTGTTAAACGGTAGACCACCACCCAGATAGAATCGTTCCCGGTCCGAGAGCGAGGAAGGCCATGGATGAAATCCATGGATATGTCTTCAAATTTCCACTCGGGGATGAGAAGCGGCTGTAGTTACCTGGCGGGGTTCCTGCATTCTGCCTTTACAAGCTGGCACGTCGGGTAATGTGTCACAAAAGAGATGACGTTTCGCTTCATCCCAGGCCACCAGAATGTTTTCTTCAGATCCGCATGCATCTTTGTGATGCCCGGATGGATCGAGTAGCGAGTGTGATGGCTCTCATACAAAATCTCATGCCGAAACTGTCCACCTGAAGGAACGAACATCCTATCACGGAAGTAAACGATTCCATCCCTTATCTTAAAATCTGGGTGCTCTTTTCCGGCCTTCAAACGGGCAATCCCATCCTCGAACAATGGGTCATCTTGTTGGGCATCTCTAATCCTGTCTCGAAGATCGCACTTAATCTCCGTCCAATACAACTGATATGCTGCCGCGATCGAATCTCCCCGAGCGATCACTGTGATCCCCATCTCCTCGAGTCCTCGTACTATATCTCTTGGAGTGCCGATCATCCAGTTAGCTGATGCTATAGGGTTTCTACTCAGGGCGTCCGCAATAGTGTTTGCCTTGCCCGGGTGATACTGGAGGTCGAAGTCGTAATGGCACAAGAACTCCAACCATCGCCTTTGTCGTAGGTTCAGCTCCCTCTGCGTGAAGACGTACTTGAGGCTCCTATGGTCCGAAAATACTTCACATCAGACACCGTACAAATAGTGCCTCCATATCTTTAGAGCAAAGACTACCACACCCAGCTCCAAGTCGTGTGTGGCGTAGTTTTTCTCGTGCACTTTCAGCTGCCTCGAGGTATAGGCAACCACCTTCCCATGTTGCATCAAGACCGCTCCTAAGCCCTGCTGACAAGCATCTGTGTACACTTGGAAACCTTCCTGGCCTGATGGTATGGTCAGTATATCAGCTGAGGTAAGCCTCCCCTTCAACTCCTGGAAGGCCTCTTCATACTGTGATGTCCATATGAATTTCGCATCCTTCTTTGTTAACGATGTCAGCGGTAGCGCGGTCTTAGAGAATCCCTCTACAAACTTGCTATAATATCCCGCATGCCCGAGAATACTCCTTACATCTGCTGCAGAGCGAAGCTGCGGCCAATCCCTGATGGCCCTAATCTTAGATGGGTCCACTGCTATGCCGTTGGCGCTGACGATGTGACCCAATAAGCCAACCTCCTTAAGCCAAAATTCACATTTTGAAAACTTTGCGTATAGCTGGTGATCTCGCAGCTTTTGAAGCACTTTCTCCAAGTGTGTGACATGCAGCTCTTCCGAAGCCGAATACACCAGAATGTCGTCGATGAATACAATGACAAAATGGTCGAGGAAGGGTTCGAACACCCGATTCATTAAAGACATGAATGCTGCCGGGGCATTAATGAGGCCAAACGACATCACTGTGAATTCGTATTGCCCGTAACGAGAGCAAAATGGGGTCTTCTTAATGTCCTTATCATCAATCCTGAGTTGGTAGTATCCCGACCGAAGATCGAGTTTGGAGAAGCACCGAGCCCCCTGTAATTGATCAATCAATTCTTCTATCCTTGGGAGAGGATATGTATTCTTTACGGTCAATCGGTTCAACTCTCGGTAGTCGATACAGAGTCGGAGGGATCCGTCCTTCTTCTTCACGTAGAGTACAGGTGCTCCCCAAGGAGAAGAGCTGGGTTGAACGAATCCCGAGTCTACCAATTCTTGAAGCTGCACTCTGAATTCTGCTAGCTCCTTTGGCGCCATCCTGTAAGGGGATCTCGAGACTCGACGAGCCCCGGGAAGGAGGTGGATTTTGAAGTCCTCTTCCCGGTGTGGAGGCAGGCCTGAAAGCTTCTCTGGGAAGACATCCGGAAATTCCTTTACCACCTTTACTTCGGCCAACTCTACAGTCTGCCCCATCATTTCGAAGTAGACGACGAACACCTCATCACCTCTCATGGTGGCCTTCGTCGCCTGTATGGAATTAAGCACGAGATGAGAAATAAACGGTATACCTTGATAGGTGATTGTTCCTCCCATTGGTACTTGGAGGGTCACCTTCCTGCTCTGACAGTCTATCTGTGCTGCATGATCCGTGAGCCAGTCCATTCCTAGTATCAGGTCAAATCCTGACAGCTAGAGTACTGTTGCTTCAACCTCCATTTCCCGATCATCTATTTTTACTTTAAATCTGCATAAGTCGGAGGAGATCATCTCCGATCTATCCGGGAGTCGTACCCGTAGTGGGTTCCCTGTGAGGTAAGCCACTCCTGGCTCCTGACGTATGAAATCATGAGACACAAAAGAGCGAGTGGATCCCGTGTCGAAGAGCGCTCGAGCAGCCCGATCATTGATCCAGAGGATCCCTGAGGTTTCAATTTAATCGATTGACAGTAAAATATATATAAGCACGTAATAAAAGGTATCACAGATAATGTGCAAAATATGCATATGTATATAAAATTTTCCCGTACCGTTCACCACGTCCGCGGTGGCTCGATCCCTCTCTAGGTCCAAAGCATAAGCCTGCTGGGGAGGTCGATGCTGTCCTCTACCAGGCTGGCCTCGTCCACGACCTCCGCCCCGATGAAAGTCCCGATGTCCTTCCCTGGGAGCTAGTAGGGGGCATTGGGGTCGTAGATGCCCTAACTCGTTGCAGTGGAAACAACACCTCTCAATAGGCCGTTGCTCTACCGCATATGCTGGTGCGAGAAGGGCTCGTTGCTGTGCTGGGGGAGGTGGAGGTGTCCTCCTCCGATGATAGTCACGAGGTGGCTGGTGGCTATCTCCTCGATCATAGCCCCTATGATCTCCCTGGTCGTTCCGTGTTCGCGCTGATGCCTGGTCCCTTGACCCCTATGATCCTGTCCTTGGGGTGTCTCTGCTACTCTCTTCAACCTATTCCTTTCCCGGGTGGTTTTTAAGTCAGCCTCCATCGTATTTGCAAGGTGGACAATAACCTCAAAGGGAGCGTGAGCTGCTGTCATCAGTGGTTGACGGATGGAGTCATTGAGGCCCTGAAAGAACCTCTTGGCCCGGTTCTCATTCTCTATGGCCATGATACCCGCATACCGGGCAAGGTGGGAGAACTCCCGCTGGTACTCTATAACTGTCATAGTACCTTGCCGAAGATGAAGAAAGCATTCCTGGAGATCTGTCCGGTCGGAGCTAGAAATGAAGTGCTCCATCATCAAGGTAGAAAAATTTCTCCTGTAAATCTCAGTAAGTCGGCGGTCTCTATAGGTGGCCTGTAGGACGGACCTCCACCATTGCCTAGCATACCCCTCCAAAAGGGTGGTGGCTAGGGAGACCGCATAGTAAGAAGGGCAGTGCATTGCCCTGAGTAGCTCCTCAATCCTCTCTAGCCAATCCTCTATCTGGATGGCCGATTCTGTCCCTTTGAAGACTGGGGGACGAAAGCTCCTAAACATCACCAATCTCTCTGCATCTGTCGGGCCTTGTGCCTGTGGTGGCAACTGCTGCTGTAGTGAGGCCCATAAAGTATCTAGTAGTGCAGTGAGAGTCTGCCCTAACTCCGTTTGGTGAAACGGGGTCGGCTGGGCCGGCACTGCCTGGCCAGTGGGTGCAGCAGGAGGTGGAGGGGCCCACTCGTCAACTGGAGTGTCGGGGCGATATATGTCCTCGTCGGTGTCGTCGGCGTTCTCGTTCCTTATCCTGAGGCTAGGTTCCCGAAATTCCTATTTCAATTTATTGAAATATGTGTGTCAGAATTGTCTAATCAAGCTAAGAGGTAGGTATTTGGTCGAAGAATTAGTTCGGTTGGATTTTATTAGCGAAACTTTGCCTGATGTTTTATCATGAATCTTTTGCGGTCCACCACACTTCCGTTGCATAGTTCGTCCTCGAACTAAGTATCGTGTCATGGTGGACCATCAGTGATGATTTATAAATCTGGATCGTTTTTCGCTCTGATACCCTTGTAAGGATCCGCCCTTTTCAACCAAGGAGATCCTTATGCCCAGGGCGAGCGTCCCTCCAAAAGGTTCGCGTGTCTGAAGAGGTTCACCCTCTTACCTGACCCATGACCCAATTGGCGGAACATTCGCCATGTAAGGCTATTGCATCATTACAGAAAAACATTCACAGAGTATAAAGTTTATGGAAGTAAAACATCACAGAACATTCCAACATGATATATAATAAATCATAACAGAAAACCCACGATGGGGTATATAGAGTCTCGTAGCAAAACCAACATAGTCATAAGACGACAAGTATATAATCAAATGAAATCTCTCATCTTCTCCTCTCCCAAAATAGTACCCTCACGTCCACGTAAATCGTCCTAGCTGGCTCAGGGAACTCCTCGTCATCAGGGGCACGTCTACGCTCGTCCATCCGCTCCTGCTCCGTTAGTAGGCACGTCGGTTCCTAAAATGATAACGTACAAGAGTACGTTAGCCACGACGGACCAAGTAAATCCCACGCTCCTCCCCGGCCCCCTAATGGGCATCAGGGAGAACACATGCATGAAAAGGTAGCACAATAGTCGAAGTAAATATACATTCATATCAGGGTTATATAAAATGAACAGTAATCCGAAACAATTCTTAAAGGGGAGAAAACAACTAAAGTAGTAAATTCACCCGCCATCGTATAACCCTTCCTAAAGGTGGTTATGCGATGTCGGACCAAGGTGAAAGCATAAGTAATGATATGATGAGCATGTGTCTTTGTCCTCTCAATCACTCGAATGATGTGTCTCAATCACTTTCCCCTATGTCGACATAGTGACATGTTAAGAGAAGGAGCTCACTTCCCAGGCCTCACCGCCGTGGCCAGACGGTGACAGTGGGTCGGTCGCTCCCACTTCTAGGTTATGGATACACCCCAACTTCCTAGGCCTTCGTACCTCTATGGAGAATAGGTACTCTCGGTGGGAACACATCCTCACCTCGTGTGGAGATCCTCTCGGTACATAACCAAATAGGTGTGAGACGGACCTGTGTGGAAGGGGTAGCTATCCCCCGGTCCTCTTCACTACCGGAAACGAAAGAGTTCGTCGTCACAACTTCTCCCATAGTGTATATTATGGGGAAGCCGACGAACCCACCACATCGGTAACTATGCACCCTCCCATAATTCCATGCGTGGGTAATGAATGAAATGACTACATAAAAATACTCATAACATTTACAAGTGTTTACAGATCGATTCATAATTTGATATTCATCGGGTGATCAAGCTGGCAATAACAAACTTACAAATATGAGAATCATGTTATCATGTATACAACACTTTTGAATCAATTAGACCAATTTGTAACAAGTTTAAAATTACTTAAAGGCTCCAAATCAGAAATATTACAATATGAAAGTTGTAGAGGAAACATCCATCTAAAATAGTATTTCTAACATGCATGTTCTGATTTGGCTGCAGAGACCTCCAAAACAGGGACTGAAGTTTACTAGTAATAACTGATTTTGACAAAAATAGAAATATAAATTTAAGTTGCCTTTTTGAGGGCTAAATTTAAATTATTTGGAGGCGGCTGATTAGAAAATTTGAAACATAAATCTTGTAGTAAATATGCCCAACTACAATATCATGTCTGACATGCATTCTCTAAATCTGAACTTAAGGTCTCCAAAACATGGGTTTAAGTTCACTAAAAATAACTGTTTACAAGCCCAAACAACAAACTGGAACTATTTTGATACGTTGAGGCCAAATTTAATTTACTTAGAAAAATCAGATCATAAAACTCAAAACATGTAAGTTGTAGGGAAAATATTAGTCTTTAATAGTCTCTCATATGTATTTTCTGATTTGTCCTCTAAGGCCTCCAAAACAGTGACTAAAGTTTACTAAAAATATCAGTTTCAGGTCTAAACAGGAATCTAGATTTCCAGAACGATTAAATATATTTTTCGAAGGCAAAAATAAATTAGTTAGATGATCAGAATAAGAAAACTCAAAACATCAAAGTTGTAGATGACTAAAAGTTCTACAAATATAGGTCTCACAAGTATTTTCTAGACCGGCTTTGCGGGGGATCTTCAGATTCTTTGCATGAGATTTTCATGCATACTGGAGTCATTACGTGACCTCCCCATCGTCGTCGTTGGGGAGTGAGGTTTATCTCCAGCCATCGCTCTCACAGGAAGCTGCCCGGGAGGGAGCTCCGACAGGGGAACTGCCGGCGACCGGCCGCCGCCGGCGATGGCCGGAAAACTTCACAATAATACTCTATTTTATTTTATTTTAAATTCTTTGGACGGAGGAGGCTGTCGGGATGACTTCTGGCGACACTCATCCACCTCAAGGGCCTCGAGGGAGGTTCGTGAGTAACCTCTCTCCCCTTCACATGCCCCATGCAAGGCCGAAACCCGCAAAGGTGGCGGAGATAGGTGGGGGTGGTCTGAAGCTTCCAAGGCCGGGATCGCCGTCTCCGGTGCTTGGAGATGACAGAGGTTGACGAGAAAAGATCTAAGGGCAGGGAGGAGTCAGAGGAACTTACATTCGTGCCGTTTAGGCGAGGGGATCATCGCGCGGCCATTGATAGTGGTGAAGCTCGCCGGACTTCGTGGAGGAGGCCGTCAGAAGGTCCCGGGAGCTCGTCTTCTGGCTGGTTAGGAGAGCAAAAGGTAGGAAAAATGAAATCCTAACTAGGATGGGGTTTATATAGGAGGGGGTGGTCTTTTCGGGTGTCGGGAGAACACCTGCATGAAAAGTTAGCACAATAGCCGAAGCAAATATACATTCATAACAGGGTTATATAAAAGGAACAGTAATCCGAAACAATTCGAAAGGGGAGAAAATAACTAAAGTAGTAAATTCACCCGCCATCGTATAACCCTTCCTAAAGGTGGTTATGCGATGTCGGACCAAGGTGAGAGCATAAGTAATGATATGATGAGCATGTATGTTTGTCCTCCCTATCACTCGAATGATGTGTCTCAATCACTTTCCCCTATGTCGACATAGTGACCTGTTAAGAGAAGGAGCTCACTTCCCAGGCCTCACCGCCGTGGCCAGACGGTGACAGTGGATCGGTCGCTCCCACTTCTAGGTTATGGATACACCCCAACTTCCTAGGCCTTCGTACCTCTATGGAGAATAGGTACTCTCGGTGGGAACACATCCTCACCTCGTGCGGAGATCCTCTCGGCACATAACCAAATAGGTGTGAGACGGACCTGTGTGGAAGGGGTAGCTAGCCCCCGGTCCTATTCACTACCAGAAACGAAAGAGTTCGTCGTCACAACTTCTCCCATAGTGTATATTATGGGGAAGCCGACGAATCCGCCATATCGGTAACCATGCACCCTCCCATAATTCCATGCGTAGGTAATGAATGAAATGACTACATGAAAATACTCATAACATTTACAAGTGTTTACGTATCGATTCATAATTTGATATTCATCGGGTGATCAAGCTGACAATAACAAACTTACAAATATGAGAATCATGTTATCATGTATACAACACTTTTGAATCAATTAGACCAATTCGTGACAAGTTTAAAATTACTTAAAGGCTCCAAATCAGAAATATTACAATATGAAAGTTGTAGAGGAAACATCCATCTAAAATAGTGTATCTAACATGCATGTTCTGATTTGGCTTCAGAGACCTCCAAATCAGGGACTGAAGTAATAACTGATTTTGAAAAAAACAGAAATATAAATTTAAGTTGCCTTTTTGAGGGCTAAATTTAAATTATTTGGAGGCAGCTGATTAGAAAATTTGAAACGTAAATCTTGTAGTACATATGTCCAACTACAATATTATGTCTCACATGCATTCTCTAAATCTGAACTTAAGGTCTCCAAAACAGGGGTTTAAGTTCACTAAAAATAACTGTTTACAAGCCCAAACAACAAACTGGAACTATTTTGATACGTTGAGGCCAAATTTAACTTACTTAGAAAAATCAGATCATAAAACTCAAAACATGTAAGTTGTAGGGAAAATATTAGTCTTTAATAGTCTCTCATATGTATTTTCTGATTTGTCCTCTAATGCCTCCAAAACAGTGACTAAAGTTTACTAAAAATATCAGTTTCAGGTCTAAACAGGAATCTAGATTTCAAAACCAATTAAATATATTTTTCGAAGGCAAAAATAAATTAGTTAGATGATCAGAATAAGAAAACTCAAAACATCAAAGTTGTAGATGACTAAAAGTTCTACAAATATAGGTCTCACAAGTATTTTCTAGTCCGGCTTTGCGGGGGATCTCCAGATTCTTTGCATGAGATTTTCATGCATGCTGGAGTCATTACGTGACCTCCCCATCGTCGCCGTTGGGGAGTGAGGGTTAGCTCCGGCCATCGCTCTCACAGGAAATTGCCCGGGAGGGAGCTCCGACAGGGGAACTGCCGGCGACCGGCCGCCGTCGGCGATGGCCGGAAAACTTCACAATAATACTCTATTTTTTTTATATTCTTTGGAAGGAGGAGGATGTCGGGACGACTTCCGGCGGCACTCCTCCACCTCAAGGGCCTCGAGGGAGGTTCGTGAGTAACCTCTCTCCCCTTCATACGCCCCATGCAAAGCCGAAACTTGCAAAGGTGGCGGAGATAGGTGGGGGTGGTCCGAAGCTTCCAAGGCTGGGATCGCCGTCTCCGGTGATCGGAGACGTCAGAGGTCGACGAGAAAAGATCTAAGGGCAGGGAGGAGTCGGAGGAACTTACATTCGTGCCGTTTAGGCGACGGGATCATCGCGCGACCATTGATAGTGGTGAAGTTCGCCGGAGTCCATGGAGGAGGCTCGTCGGAAGGTCACCGGAGCTCATCTTCTGGCTGGTTAGGAGAGCAAAAGATAGGAAAAATGAAATCCTAACTAGGATGGGGTTTATATCGGATGGGGTGGTCTTTTGGGGTGTCGGGAGGGGTTTTAATGAGGAGTAAACACTCCCCCTTGATGAATCCACCCCTTTCCAGCTCCTATCTGCCGTTCAGCCTTCGCAAAGCATTGGGAGTAGAAAAATTTAACTCCTTTAGCCGGCTATGACATTGGGGAGTGGTGCTACCATTAATGAAGGTTATGCTCATTATTTAATGCTTAAAAAAGACGTTTATTTTATAAATTATTTTTATCTGAAATATTTATCATAGCCTCCTGGGAGCCTAATTAAATTTTGAAATTTAATTTATAATTTTTGGGTATTGTTTACTAATTTATTTTATTTATTTGGTGTTTTAATTATAGTTAAATCAAAATAAATAGATTTATATTAAATATTAGATTTTAAATTAATATAACTCTTTTATATATTTATAGGCCCTATGATAAATTTTTTGGAGAAAAATAATATCATTAACTATTTTTTTCACAAATCTCCTTATTATTTAAATGATTAATTACTCAACAAAACATATTTCATAAATTATTTAAATGTATCTGGTAACGTTTTAAATTATCGATTCTATTTAAAATATTATTGGAATATTATGATAAAATTTTGGAGTCGACTCGAGTTCATCAGACACGATTCTAATCATTCTATTCTCTAAATAATTTATCAATTATTTATTAACTAAATAAATTTCCGAAGTAAAAGTTTAAAGTTTCTGTGATCGACGAACTTCGATCGGCGTTCGAAGAATTACTTTAGTTCGACGAACTTAACATTCAGTTCGTCGAACCCAGCCTTCAGTTCGACGAACTCAGCTTTGAGTTCGTCGAACTCAGTTTTTAGTTCAATTCCGTTCGACGAATTAATTCAGTTCGACGAACTTAACCTTCAGTTCGTCGAACCCAGTTTTCAGTTCGACAAACTCGGCCTTGAGTTCGTCGAATTCAGTTTTCAGTTCAATTCCGTTCGACGAATTAATTCAGTTCGACGAACTTAACCTTCAGTTCGTCGAACCCAGTTTTCAGTTCGACAAACTCGGCCTTGAGTTCGTCGAACTCAGTTTTCAGTTCAATTCCGTTCGACGAACTTATCCTTTAGTTCGTTGAACTCAGCTTTGAGTTTGACGGACTCAGTTTTTTTGTTCAATTTAGTCAATTCAGTTCGACGAACTTTAATCTGCGTTCGACGAACCCGTTCTGCCCAAGTTTCTCGCCGTCTCAGCGGTTTGGACTGTCGTCTCAGCGGTTTGGACCGTCGTCTCAGCGGTTTAGACCGCCGCCTCAGCGGTTGGATCACCGTCTCAGCGGTTGGTTCGTCTATACTAGTTAGGGTAATTTGAAATTTTGTGTGATTCATGTTGATCAAATTGACAAGTTTGTCACAATGGGTCAATTTGATTCGTTTAGAGTATTTGTGCACTTTTAGGTATTATTTGGCCTTACTAAGACCTAACAGGTCAATTCATACACCTAGGAGGGTCTATTGTGTGCATAAGTCAGAAATTTCCCATGTAGCCCGGTGGGTGGATTGAGTGACTTATTAGGTCAACAACACCCAATAGGGCGTCAACCCACCATTTGAGTGTCAATGAAGTCCACAAGACCCCAGCGGTTCAATTAATCACGAAGGGGCCTGGAAATTTAAAAATTGGGATGTTACAGTGGGGGAGTTGGGTTTTTGGCTAATCGTATCCCAGATTTCTCTACATAATAGATGATAACCCATCAATTTCCCCCCAAATCCTCTGAGTTCATTCCTATTGCTAAGAGAAGTGCGAGGATTTTGTCATCTTCTGGTGCGATTTGGGTGCTGCGGCGGAGCTATGACAGAGGTACATTTTGCAATAAGTCCTTCTCTTATCATGCTGCTTTTATCCCGCGAATCTTTCGTAACGATTATTGTATTGTGCGGAGAGGTTTTGATACTTATCATTTGTCGTTCTCTTTCCTTTTTTCCTTTTCAGACGTCGAGGAACGGCGCACGGTCGAAGTCTATGCGGTTGTGTTCTGTAAGATCCCTCTCCCGCACCAGGAGAGTTCCTGGATCTTATGCCCAGAACCGCCGCCTTACGGAGATGCTAGCACACAAGTTAGCCACCTCCGCAAGACGCCGATCCTGCCGGCAAGAACGATCAACCAGGCCAACAAGAGATAAGAAGAAAAAGAAAACTAGAACCAAGTCCACAATCACACATTTATACAACAAAATATAAAAGTCCATCAATGAGTACAACAAATGAAAGAGTAAAAGGGGCTTATGCCCAGTACATATCCAGGGTAGAACATAATCTCACTCTCTCACTCTACATCTATGCGGAAGCCAATAATTCTCAAGTCTTCAAACACCAATCCTGTAGTAGAAGTATTGCATGGATTCTGCTCCTCAGATCCTGCCATCATGTCTTGGCTGGTCGTGCCGGTGCTCCAGCTCCTCGAACACCTACGGTCACCACCGACCGTTAGTCATAAAGACTAAGCCGATTTTGTCCCCGCCTCCCCCCGCGACTCCTAGGCACCGTGCGGGAGGAAGAAGCGGAGGACAACAAAGTGGAGTAATCAAGAAGGTAGAAGGTGACATACATTCTACGCTAACAAGAGTATATCCATATAAATTCTATGCTAGCAGTATGAGCAAGTAAACAACAATAGGTGCAGTAAAGTAATATCACAGCAGTAAAAAAGGTAAGCAAGAGAAGCAGTGCGACGCAAGTAAAGTAATTTAAAAGTAACCATTGATTTATAGGAATGCCCATGCAAACCTATAGACCAAGGGGTCGTTTAGCAGGACCTATCGTATAAAAAGTCCATACCAATTTATACGATAGGGGTAGGGGTTGATATGCAATGTTCATGCTATGACATGCAAGGTATATTGTTATGCAATGTTCATACAAGTGCAACTCACTCACTACGACTCTATGCGCATAGACCTTTAGTTCCCCCTTTTTGGAGTAAGCAAGACTCCCAGGATACTCCCATAGTGGCAAACGAAAGCGGTGGGTTGGGCCTCGCCCACCTCTAGGTTGGTATTCACACTACCTAACCTAGACCTATCGTATGCCTCAACACAAAACCGCGAAGCATCTGCGTACTCTTGCTGACTGGACCGCCAGACTTTCATGGCTAAGTGTAATTACCACACTTGCCGAGTCAACGTATTGACGTCGGTGTGAACGACCATCCAATACTGAAGACCCACCATCTTCGTGCACATGCAACATGTTCTACTATCTACCTCCGAGCCATAAGCTCCCCGGGCTAACCTGCCCGTCATTAATAACCTTCCGAGCCACCGGCTCACCGGACCAACCCGTCCGTACCAACAAACACTACTGAGTCGCAAACTCAGCTGACTCATCAATCCGCTCTTATTAACACGGAGCTTACTGCTCGTAGCACCAAACCGACTAAGCTCCCGTAACCACGGGGTGTGGGTGAGTGTGTTAATAAATTATTCTTGTATAACATCTTATCCCTACAGTTTACGATTAATCTTGGACTCCCCGAGGATTACCCTGTAAGGGGCTCGCTATGGTACTAGGAACTACGATGGGATGACACCCCAAAGATCCCTTTCTCAAGACACTTAGTATTATTGGTATCTACCAATAAGATTACCCTCTTATCAATTCACTTGAATTAAACCTCAGCGCTTTATGACCCTCTAAGGGGAAGGACGATCTTTCGTCAATCCCGAGCACAGCCTTACCCATAGCTCACTAAGCACTCTCATCGTCTAAACTCCTATTTAGACTACTCTTGTTTAGTTCTTATTATACTTGGAAGTTTAGGGTGGATCCTGGACTTCCCGAGGGCTACCAGGTGAAGGGTTCGCAAGGTACTAGGGTATGTGATGGGATGATGCCCAACCCCTTTCCAGGATAATTAATATTCTTGGTGACTACCCTGACCCAACATTCCACCTTCTCATTATTCTTTATAACTTAAGTGTTTTCACGCCTTATGTTTCATCCCGTTCCTAAGCAATCGTTCTTTTGGATTCAACTCTAATAACTTTTAGTCCTCTAAGTGGTCTATACTCATCTCTTGTTATAATCAAATTCTCACTGATTTCCTTGTGATTATATTGACCTATTCATCATAATGAGTTTTCACTATCCGCAGACCACGACATATAACTACTTAGATTCCTATGATGGAACCTTGGTCAAATTACTTCCAAAAGACTTCTAATTTTTATCATAGGTTCATAGTGGACAAAATAAGGGATGATCAAAATCCAAGCATGTTTCATATAATTTTGCCCTCTATAAAAATTCATTAATTACTAATCTGAATCTAAAATGTGAAGGAGGTATCATGCTAGTGAATTCAAACTTGTTAAATATCCTTCCAGAGATGAAATGTGTCATGATAAAAAGATTTCCAATATTTCATATTTTTCCAGCAATTAAATAACCATGATCCCTAATTTTTAATGAATGAATGGAAAAATAATTTTACACATCAAGTACAAAATTTTGACTTCCTAAAATTCTGGAAAAATAACAGTAGCTTCATAGGAACATAAAAACACTATTTCCAGAAGATCATATTTTTCCAAACATTTTAAACCCACAATTTCTATTTATCTTTAAAGGGGTGCAAATAGGGATTTACACAACAACTACAATTAATATGTCTCTATAAATTCTGAGAAAATTATCCTAGTACAATAATCATTTAGAAACACCAAATCCAAAGTTTCATAATTTACCAGAGAGTATTTATCCATAATTGCTATTTATTACAAATGGTGTGCCAATAAGGGTTTACACTACAACTACCACTAATATGTCTCTATAAAATCTGAGAACATTATCCTAGTACAATAATCATCTAGAAACACCAAATCCAAAGTTTCATAATTTACCAGAGAGTATTTATCCATAATTGCTATTTATTACAAATGGTGTGCCAATAAGGGTTTACACTACAACTACCACTAATATGTCTCTATAAAATCTGAGAACATTATCCTAGTACAATAATCATCTAGAAACACCAAATCCAAAGTTTCATAATTTACCAGAGAGTATTTATCCATAATTGCTATTTATTACAAATTGTGTGCCAATAAGGGTTTCCACTACAACTACCATTAATATGTCTCTATAAATTCTGAGAATATTATCCTAGTACAATAATTATCTAGAAACACCAAATACAAAGTTTCATAATTTACCAGAGAGTATTTATCCATAATAGCTATTTATTACAAATGGTGTGCTAATAAGGGTTTACACTACAACTACCATTAATATGTCTCTATAAATTCTGAGAAAATTATCCTAGTACAATAATCATCTAAAAACACCAAATCCAAAGTTTCATAATTTACCAGAGAGTATTTATCCATAATTGCTATTTATTACAAATGGTGTGCCAATAAGGGTTTACACTACAACTACCATTAATATGTCTCTATAAATTCTGAGAAAATTATCATATTACAATAATCATCTAGAAACACCAAATCCAAAGTTTCATAATTTACCAGAGAGTATTTATCCATATTTATTATTTATTACATTTGGTGTGCCAATAAGGGGTTATATAACAAGTACTATATAATGACTTAAAATTCATCTAAAAATTATGGTAAAATTTACAGAGCTATAGGATCACCAAGGAAACCTACTAGAATAATTTCATAATTCTCCAAGTGCATATGAGACCTAAATGTCATATTTGAATAAATTTGACCTAACCAAATAAATCAAATTCAGAGAAATAAATGAGGTCCAAAAATTCCAACAAAATTCCTAAATGTGCTTTTCCAGTCAAAGATTCAATTCCCAGAGTTTTGGATTTATCTCTAAGTTTTTGATTCAATTTATTTCATTAATCTAAAAGTGTGACAATTTTCATTTAATTAAAAATCATAGGAAAATAACTTCCAAAAATCATGAAGATTATTATGTCAATGATGTATATCCTCATGAAATACACTAACCCCAAGGTTTAAGAGGCATGCAAGGTGATTCCCACCTTCAATTCCATCAAAAAGCTCAAAAGCCCAAAATGACTATTAGCACCCCAATTTTCCTCCTAAGACCCAAATTTCAATTTGAAGTTCAGAGAAATACACTCATGCACATGTAATGAAATTTTAACCAGTGATCAAATGTTTCCTAAAGAAGCTCTCACCAAAATATGGGGTCATTAGGAGTTATATAACTCCACAAATTTAATTTATTTAATTTTCTAAGTTTTGAACAAAACTATAGAAAAAATATCTCCAAAAAATCTAATATTTAAACCTAAGCTAGGTATGAGGCACATGCATGCATGGCCAAAATCTCAAGTCCATCAGACTTGGTATTAAAAAGCTATACACATTCAAAGTTCTGAATTTTGTTTTGACCAGCCTTACTAGAATGAGTATTGTGGGCCCAATATTTAACCGAATGGCCCGATTCTACTTTCATTTGAAATTAGACACTCAGATCTACAATTCCTATCTCTGGGGATTTTTCGAAATATGGCCTCTAAGGGCCTCAAAATCAGCTTGCAAATATACAAAAAAAATGTGATAGAAAATCACATTGTATTATACATATATATATACATATATATATATATATATATATATATATATATATAAATAAATATGCTTGCGCGAATCCTGAAGCACAAACCAACGGCATCTGGTCATCTTCCCCAGCCAGCTGACGGTCCAGATCGATCTCGCCTGGGCCACCTTCTCCGGCCATTTCCCGGCAACCTTCGGCCCACCACCGCCGGCCACCGCCTCCACCACCTCCGTTGAGGTGGTGGCTAACGCCAGGCGGCGACACGGCCGCCAGAGGCGACTCCTCCAGCGATCCCCAGCAAGAAGAAAAAGCTCGGATTTCTCCCTCAATCTCGCATGGAATTGGGCTCGTTTGAGCCCGATATCACTCCTAAATAGATCTAGATTCTAGCACAGAGGGAGAGGGGGAGAAACCGGACCTTAGTGGGGCTTGGCGGCAGCGGCGGCGGCTGGCCATGGATCTTCTCTCCTCCGGCGAGATTGCTCCCAACCTCGATTCTCCACCTTTTTCTCCTCTGTAAAGCTCCAGCCCGACTCCTTTCCCCTTTCTAAAGCTAATGGTGGCATCAATTCGAGATGGGGAGGGCTGTATAGAGAGTATTTGAAAGGTGGTGGTCGGCCTCCCCTTGGTTGCTCCTCCCTGCTGCCAAATGGCACCCCTCCAGCACCAATTCGGCTGGGAATTAACTAGGTGGGTCAGATATGGCCTTGGGCAGAAGTGTGGAGTGCCACTTGGCCTTCATTCCCAAAATCCTTCTTGTTTCTTAATGGAGGAAGGGGGATTTTCCACTTTTGCCCCCATGCATGTCTTTGCATGTTGGAAATAGGGGGCAAGGCTGGTCATTAGACTTAAGGGCTTCAGAGTGGGCTTTGGGTGAGGGCCTTAATCCATTGGAATTTGGACTAATTCCAAATAAGCCCAATTTAGGCAAAATTGACCCTATGTTGACTTTTGGGTTGACTTGGTCAATTGGGTGTGTTGACTGGTCCAATGTGATGGTTTTGGATCTATTGACACCACCCAAGGTTGGTTGAGTCATGGCGAGGACCTAGGTGAGCTAATTTGACCAATAAGTGTGATTTTGACCAAAATTGGGGGAATGTTGACTTTGGTCAATTTGGCCAAATTAAAGACTCCATGATGGGGCTTTTGAGTCAATTGGGTCCCCCATGATGTTCTAAGGCAATGGGTGAAGTCAATTTCATGCTTAGGGGTTCATTTGAACCTATTGGGGAGGATTTGACCTATGTTGACCCAAGTTTGACTTGGTCAAATTGGGTCAATTGGTGACCCCATGATGGGGCTTTTGGGTCTATTGCATTCCTTGGAGTGTTTATCATCTATTGGAGGAGTCAATTTGCAAGTGTGAGTTCATGTTGAGCTAGTTTGACCTAGGTTGACTTGAGCCTTATAGTAGACCACATGTGAGTTCACCTAACCCTATGTGTCCTAAGGCTGCAATCTAGCCTAACCTCACCACACTCACCACTTGTCTCACCCTAAATTGGAGTTAGGGGGTCTAGTAGGAAATGGGATGTTACATGTTCTACGCTTAATGTTGAGCGTGTTGAGGCTTGGCGTAAGCGGTTTAGACTCCCTTCGTCCGTAGAAGTGAAGATACCATTTCCGGAGGAACGTGCTCAGAATCCGCCGACTGGCTTTATTACTGTCTCTGAGAGCTGTTTAAGTCCCCATACATTTTGGGCTAAGTTTCTTTGATGTCCTTATGATATATTCGTCCCAGACACATAATCAATCCTTAGGGCGCACAACTCTAGACTTGGGGTTCCAATCTGAGACCTATTGGTATTCTACCTACTTTAGGCCCCCAAGGTTACCAATTACCACCACCTTCTCAATATTTGGGCAATCTACAAACCGGCCGTTTTAGGAACTCGAATCCTTATCCGACCTCCGATATTTGTCACGATGATCATTTCGGTACAACCTAGTTGTTGGAATAGATATTAAGTTTACGAGTCTCCTACTATCCACTAATGGTTTTTGTGCACTGAATATCTTGAGGCGGTCCTTCTCATTGGGTAGGGAGTGATGATATCACTTGATATTAAAATTAAGGACGTCGGAGTTTTAAGCTTTAGGTAACTATTTTCTCAATAGACTCTTTCTTTAGTCACTTTGGGGGTCATAGCACCTTAATCCGTCTATGCCTGAGGTTGGTTTGGATTAGTGTACGCTATAAAATCATCTTGGTGCGTCAATCTAGAAATATGTCCTAGTTGGGTTGGCCTAACTCATTGATTAATGGACTATTTTGTGTGATTTTTACACATGGGCACACCACTGCTTCCGCTGCTAGTTTGTCCTCAAACTAACTCGAGCGGGGGTGTCTTATGGTTTGTGGACTTCTTTCTCGTTGGATCATTGCGCTTTGATACCAGTTGTAAGATCCTCTCCCGCACCAGGAGAGTTCCTGGATCTTATGCCCAGAACCGCCGCCTTACGGAGATGCTAGCACACAAGTTAGCCACCTCCGCAAAACGCCGATCCTGCCGGCAAGAACGATCAACCAGGCCAACAAGAGATAATAAGAAAAAGAAAACTAGAACCAAGTCCACAATCACACATTTATACAACAAAATATAAAAGTCCATCAATGAGTACAACAAATGAAAGAGTAAAAGGGGCTTATGCCCAGTACATATCCAGGGTAGAACAAAATCTCACTCTCTCACTCTACATCTATGCAGAAGCCAAAAATTCTCAAGTCTTCAAACACCTGTCCTGTAGTAGAAGTATTGCATGGCTTCTGCTCCTCAGATCCTGCCATCATGTCTTGGCTGATCGTGCCGGTGCTCCAGCTCCTCGAACACCTACGACCACCACCGACCGTTAGTCATAAAGACTAAGCCAATTTTGTCCCCGCCTCCCCCCCGCGACTCCTAGGCACCGTGCGGGAGGAAGAAGCGGAGGACAACAAAGTGGAGTAATCAAGAAGGTAGCAGGTGACATACATTCTACGCTAACAAGAGTATATCCATATAAATTCTATGCTAGCAGTATGAGCAAGTAAACAACAATAGGTGCAGTAAAGTAATATCGCAGCAGTAAAAGAGGTAAGCAAGAGAAGCAGTGCGACGCAAGTAAAGTAATTTAAAAGTAACCATTGATTTATAGGAATGCCCATGCAAACCTATAGACCAAGGGGTCGTTTAGCAGGGCCTATCGTATAAAAAGTCCCATACCAATTTATACGATAGGGGTAGGGGTTGATATGCAATGTTCATGCTATGACATGCAAGGTATGTTGTTATGCTATGTTCATACAAGTGCAATTCACTCACTACGACTTTATGCGCATAGACCTTTAGTTCCCCCTTTTTGGAGCTAGCAAGACTCCCAGGATACTCCCGTAGTGGCAAACGGAAGCGGTGGGTTGGGCCTCGCCCACCTCTAGGTTGGTATTCACACTACCTAACCTAGACCTATCGTACGCCTCAACACAAAACCGCGGAGCGTCTACCTACTCTTGCTGACTGGACAACCAGACTTTCATGGCTAAGTGTAATTACCACACTTGCCGAGTCAACGTATTGACGTCGGTGTGAACGACCATCCAATACCGAAGACCCACCACCTTCGTGCACATGCAACATGTTCTACTATCTACCTCCGAGCCATAAGCTCCCCGGGCTAACCTGCCCGTCGTTAATAACCTTCCGAGCCACCGGCTCACCGGACCAACCCGTCCGTACCAACAAACATTACTGAGTCGCAAGCTCACCTGACTCATCAATCCACTCTTATTAACACAGAGTTTACTGCTCGTAGCACCAAACCGACTAAGCTCCCATAACCACGGGGTGTGGGTGAGTGTGTTAATAAATCATTCTTGTATAACATCTTATCCCTACGGTTTACGGTTAATCTTGGACTCCCTGAGGATTACCCTATAAGGGGCTCGCTATGGTACTAGGAACTACGATGGGATGACACCCCAAAGTTCCCTTTCTCAAGACACTTAGTATTATTGGTATCTACCCATAAGATTACCCTCTTATCAATTCACTTAAATTAAACCTCAGCGCCTTATGACCCTCTAAGGGGAAAGACGGTCTTTCGTCAATCCCGAGCACAGCCTTACCCATAGCTCACTAAGCACTCTCATCGTCTAAACTCCTATTTAGACTACTCTTGTTTAGTTCTTATTATACTTAGAAGTTTAGGGTGGATCCTGGACTTCCCGAGGGCTACCCGGTGAAGGGTTCGCAAGGTACTAGGGTATGTGATGGGATGATGCCCAATCCCTTTCCAGGACAATTAATATTCTTGGTGACAACCCTGACCCAACATTCCACCTTCTCATTATTCTTTATAACTTAAGTGTTTTCACGCCTTATGTTTCATCCCACTCCTAAGCAATCGTTTTTTGGATTCAACTCTAATAAATTTTAGTCCTCTAAGTGGTCTATACTCATCTCTTGTTATAATCAAATTCTCACCGATTTCCTTGTGATTATATTAACCTATTCATCATAATGAGTTTTTACTATCCGCAGACCACGACATATAACTACTTAGATTCCTATGATGGAACCTTGGTCAAATTACTTCCAAAAGACTTCTATTTTTTATCATAGGTTCATAGTGGATAAAATAAGGGATGATCAAAATCCAAGCATGTTTCATATAATTTTGCCCTCTATAAAAATTCATTAATTACTAATCTGAATCTAAAATGTGACGGAGGTATCATGCTAGTGAATTCAAACTTGTTAAATATCCTTCCAGAGATGAAATGTGACATGATAAAAAGATTTCCAATATTTCATATTTTTCCAGCAATTAAATAACCATGATCCCTAATTTTCAATGAATGAATGGAAAAATAATTTTACACATCAAGTACAAGAAATTGACTTCCTAAAATTCTGGAAAAATTACAGTAGCTTCATATGAACATAAAAACACTATTTCCAGAAGATCATATTTTTCCAAATACTTTAAACCCACAATTTCTATTTATCTTTAAAGGGGTGCAAATAGGGATTTACACAACAACTACCATTAATATGTTTCTATAAATTCTGAGAACATTATCCTAGTACAATAATCATCTAGAAACATCAAATCCAAAGTTTCATAATTTACCAGAGAGTATTTATCCATAATTGCTATTTATTACAAATGGTGTGCCAATAAGGGTTTACACTACAACTACCATTAATATGTCTCTATAAAACCTGAGAAAATTATCCTAGTACAATAATCACCTAGAAACAGCAAATCCAAAGTTTCATAATTTACTAGAGAGTATTTATCCATAATTGCTATTTATTACAAATGGTGTGCCAATAAGGGTTTACACTACAACTACCATTAACATGTCTCTACAAATTCTGAGAAAATTATTCTAGTACAATAATCATTTAGAAACACCAAATACAAAGTTTCATAATTTACCAGAGAGTATTTATCCATAATTGCTATTTATTACAAATGGTGTGCCAATAAGGGTTTACACTACAACTACCATTAATATGTCTCTATAAATTCTGAGAAAATTATCCTAGTACAATAATTATCTAGAAACACCAAATCCAAAGTTTCATAATTTACCAGAGAGTATTTATCCATAATTGCTATTTATTACAAATGGTGTGCCAATAAGGGTTTACACTACAACTACCATTAATATCTCAGCCGAAGGAGTGGTCGCTGGCACCTCAGCCGACCCACTACTTTCAGCGGTGTTACGGGGTTGAGACCGCCCCGCAGCACTTCTAGTCACCTATAATCATGCAAGGCACAATTTAGTGACCCTAAACATATCAAACATCAATCATGGAACGCTCAGGTTCCGCAAACAAGTATGTTTTTTCATTCCTAAGTGGACATTCTTATTAGTTTTTGTCGTTTTAGGTGAATGCACAGCCCGTGCGCACCACCCCTTAAAAGGAATTCGTCCCGAATTCGCTAAACTACGGATCGACGCCTTAAGTCCGATACCAAATTGTAACACCCTGCCAGTACAAAAAGTATAACAGCAGGTCCGGCCGGGACCCCACGCCATACAAACCACACTAGCTAGGAGTTAAAAGGTGATAACCAGAAAAGTAACAACTAACGAGAGTACAAAACGTAAGCGGAAGCATTAATTAAACCATTCAAATAGACATGTCCACTATCATAGGAATGAATCCAGAAATAAGAGTTACGGCCTTAGGGCCTTACATCAAATCAATGTACAAAACTCTAAAAAAGCATACATCGGCACGCAGGCCGGCAATACATGAGAAAACAGGAAAAAGGCTGGCCTTCGAGGGCCAACTCAGCAAAAGGACAGCAAGAGGACCAACGCCCGCTATTTCCCGCTAGGCTCACCTGCACCTGCATAAGAACATTCCACCAAGCGGTGGTAAACAAGGCAACGGTCAGCACAGCTGACCAAATTATAACGACCCCACCCCTTTCCCGGGGTGGCGGAGATTCTACCCTGCAAGTAAGCCATACTAGCACAAGTACTAAATCTAAAGAGAGTGCAACTACACAAGGTGAGGTTTCAAGCACAATCAATCTTCTAGGTTGAGCATCAAAAAGAAGGGAACCTAGGTATGCACGTGATGTTGGTTGGGTTCACCCGAAGGTTTCCCGCAACCGCCTAAGCAAATCGCATGAGGCTAAACATAACATCAAATTCACAACACTCCACCCTAAGGGTCACAACCTTAGGTGGGAAACAAGAGCTTTTGGTCGGTCTAGGTATGACACCTTCCACGACCTCTCCCATGATCACACGGCCTTCATGAGGAAGGGACCTCTCGCCGATCTGCATGGAAACGGGTTCGGTTCAGCTTTGCCCGTGCTCTAATCGTCGCGATCTATCGCACGACGCGGGTACGGCTTCACCTCGGCCCGTAAGGGTTTAGCACTTTCAAGTGCTACACAAAATATACGCTACGCACCTAACCCCTTCATAAGGATCTAGGCTTCGCGAATTCTCAACAAGGGAGGCACATACGCTCCGCATCAATAACGTGGTGAAGGTTTGCCTTCATCCAAAACTCAAAGCATGGGGCTTTCGTAGGGATCTTCACAAGACGCCTACACTTAACTCCCGCAATACTATAGGTGAGTTCACGGAGTCATTCTCCGGCACGCATTCTAGGTCTAACCTAAATGCAACGTCGCAAAACAAGCATCACCGATTCAGGCTCACGGCCACGAATAGGCTTCACACAAAATGCCTAAATCCGCACGACTACCGGATTTTCTACATGCAATATGCCGGGGACGGACACAATCTACCCGGAGTCCCGAAGGACTTGAGGAAATCCTACACTTCACCCATTTGGTGAAAGAGATACCTCATGCAAGCAAAGAAAGAGGAATAAATGGACAAATACAAGTCCAAAGTTCGGGAGGAAGAATCGTTACCCTAGACGTGTTCCTCTTCGCCATGGATCCGAGATTCTACGCGGAGGGAAAGAACCGCACCGGGCTGCACTCTCCGGATCTGGAAACGGCTCGCGAAACGGAGCTCCGGAGCTCCGTCAATGGCGAAATCTCCTCTTCTTCTTCCTTGCCCCCTTCTTCTTCCTCTAGCCTAGGAGAGAGAAACACTATGAAATAATGAGGGTTTAATCCCTCTCCAAAGCCCTAAGACCCCCCAGCATTAAATCCCAGCCGTTGGATCGAATTCCAAGAGATTTGATCGGTCGGATCTTCTTCTCCGCTCAAAATCGCGGAACAGAATAAACAGGGCGCACGATCACAGGCGCACGGTCAGTGGTCGTGCGCGACGAGGGCAATGGTCGTGCGCACTATCCGGGACAGAACTCTGAATTCTTGCGAATAAGCGCACGATCGTTGGCGCACGATCACTGGTCGTGCGCGAAGAGGGAAATGGTCGTGCGCACTGTCCGAGACAGAACTCGATTCTCTTCTGAATTAACGCACGATCGCTGGCACACGATCACTGGTCGTGCGCGATGAGGCCACTGATCGTGCGCTAAGAGCAGACAGGGAAAATTCTAGCCTGCTTCACGTGCCGCACTACCACTCCGCCTACTTCGCGGAACTACCAGATTTGGGGTGTTACAACTCCACCCTCCTTAAAAGAATTTCGTCCCGAAATCCAGGAAACAGTAATAGCATAAATTACAGTTATATTTTACCTGAGGGAAATAGCTCGGGATACTCCGCAAGCATCGTTTGCTCTCTCTCCCAAGAGAGCTCCTCTCGGCCGCAGTTATCCCACCGGACTTTTACCATCCGAATGGACTTGTTCCGCAGCTGCTTTACTTCGGTATCTTCGATGCGTAAAGGCTTGACTTTCGTCGACAACCCACTATCGACCGGAACTTTGCCGACCGCAATGATATGAGTAGGCTCTTGCACTGCCTTCCTCAACACTGAAATGTGGAACACGTCGTGCAGACCGCTCAGCTCTGCAGATAGTGCAAGCCGATAAGCCGCATCACCAACACGCTCCACGATCTCGAACGGTCCTAAGTACCTCGGACTGAGCTTTTTCAAGCGTTGAATCCTTGATACCCCTTTGAACGGTTTGATCTTCAAGTAAACCCGGTCACCGACGGCGAACTCTAAGTTCCTATGCTTGGCGTTGAAATACTTTGCTTGCCTATCCTGGGCAACCAATAGCCTTTCGCGTATAGCCCGGATCGTCGACGTTGCTTCTTCAACATCCTTTCGCTTCAATAGCTTAGTATCGCCCGTTTCCGCCCAAGACAACGGCGTACGACACTTCTTACCATAGAGGGCCTCGAAAGGAGCCATCTTTATGCTGGCTTGGTAGCTATTATTGTAGGCGAATTCGATCATAAAGAGGTGATCCTCCCACCTCTTTCCAAAGTCTAGAGCGCACATTCGGAGCATATCCTCCATAGTCCTGTTGGTTCTCTCGGTCTGTCCATCCGTTTGCGGGTGGAAGGCCGTGCTGAACTTCAATTTTGTGCCCAACAGTTCATGGATAAGCCTCCAATCTTTCGACGTGAAACGCCCGTCACGATCGCTGACGATGCTACGAGGGACACCGTGCAGTCTCACGATACTATCCACATAGAGCTTTGCTAGCTTCTCTACAGAATCATCCTTCCGGTTCGGAATGAAGTGTGATACCTTTGTCAAACGGTCCACGATCACCCATATGGCGTCGTTTCCATGTTGCGATCTCGGCAATCCGTGCACGAAATCCATCGAAATATCATCAAACTTCCACTCCGGAATCGGCAAGGACTTCAGGAACCCACCGGGACGTTGACATTCCGCTTTCACCAACGCGCAAGTATGACACTTGGCCACGTAAAGGGCAATGTCTTTCTTCATGCCCGGCCACCAGAACAGTTTCTTCATATCCATAAACATTTTAGTGCTCCCCGGGTGGATCGAGTACTTGGTATGATGAGCCTCGTACATCAATTCCGCCCGTAGAGTACCAACGTTTGGGATGCATAACCTTTCCTGCTTCCACATAAGGTCGTCTTCGAAGGAGAAATCAGCGTTTAACCCTTCAACGGTTTCCGCTTTGTACCGTTTCAAGCTCTCGTCCAACTCCAATGCTTGTCGAACTCGGTCGGCAAGGTCGTAGTGAACTTCCGTCCAGTTCAAGCATGCTGAAGTAGACGTTCTCCTATCAATGCATATGATCTCCATTTCTTCTAGCTCACGGATTAGACGCTCATCGTGCATCAAAATCCAATTTGCTTGCGCGGGAGCCCGACGACTCAACGCGTCTGCAACTACGTTTCCTTTACCGGGAGTATATTTGATATCGAAGGTGTAGTCCCCAAGGAACTCCATCCACCTCCTTTGGCGCATGTTCAACTCCCTTTGGTCTAGTAAGTACTTGAGGCTCTTATGGTCGGTAAAGACATCGATCTTCACGCCATATAGATAGTGCCTCCAAAGTTTGAGGGCAAAAACCACGGCCGCTAGCTCCAAATCATGGACCGGGTAATTCCTCTCGTGAACCTTCAGTTGCCGGGAGCCGTAGGCAATTACCTTCCCGAACTGCACTAGGACACAACCCAAACCACTTCCTGAGGCGTCGCTATATATTTCGTAGCCTTCCGTACCCTGTGGCGAGCATAGAATGGGCGCCGTGGTCAGACGGCTCTTTAGCTCTTCAAAAGCTCGTGCGCACTCGGGCGACCAAACGAACTTATGATCCTTCCTAGTCAGTTTTGTGAGAGGAAGTGCGATCCTCGAGAAGTTTTCCACAAAGCGCCTATAATAGCCGGCAAGTCCTAAGAAACTTCGGACTTCCGCTACGTTTTTCAACAAAGGCCACGCTTGGATCGCTTCTATCTTCGACGGATCAACTGCAATTCCTTCGCCACTAACAACATGACCAAGGAATGCCACTGACGGTAGCCAAAACTCGCACTTGGAGAACTTGGCATATAGCTGACTCCTCCTCAAGGTGCTCAGGACTGCGTGCAGATGCCCTACATGCTCCTCTTCCGACTGAGAGTATACCAAAATGTCGTCGATGAAGACGATCACAAATTGATCTAAATACTCTCGGAATGTCCTATTCATCAAGTCCATGAATACCGACGGTGCGTTGGATAGACCGAACGGCATTACCGTGAACTCAAAGTGCCCAAAGCGGGTACTGAACGCTGTCTTTGGGATGTCGCATTCCCTTAATCGCAGTTGATAGTAGCCGGACCTTAGGTCTAGCTTGGAGTAAACCGTCGACCCCATCAGTTGGTCGAATAGATCATCGATTCTAGGAATCGGATATCGGTTTTTCTCGGTCAACTTGTTTAGCTCTCTATAATCGATACATAGACGCAAGCTCCCATCCTTCTTTTTCACAAAGAGGACCGGTGCACTCCAAGGCGAAGAACTTGGACGTACGTAGCCTTGCTCTAGCAGCTCTTGCAATTGGACCTTCAACTCTGCCAATTCCTTTGGCGCTATTCTGTATGGTGAGCGGGCCACAGGTTTGGCACCTGGCACCAACTCGATACAGAAATCAATCTCCCGATGAGGCGGAGCCCCAGGGAGTTCGTTAGGAAACACGTCGGCGTATTCCGCTACAACTGGGACATCACACAACCTGGGCTTTGGCTCCGAAGCCTCCAATAAGGTGAAGAACAACTCGGCGCCTTTTCTCACCGCCTTAACCACCTGGAGAGCAGACATCAGCGTCTTGCTCGCTCCTCGCATACCGGCAAATGTGGTTTCATCGTCGGTGTTCGTTCCTAGAGTGATCTCCTTTGTATTGCAATCTATGCATGCTCGCTGCTCCGAGAGCCAGTCCATGCCGAAGATCACATCGAATTCAGCTAACGGTAGTAACGACGCTTCCAAGTCGAAATCTTGACTTCCGATCCTCACCTTCACACGGCTCTTCCTATCCGCACTCATTCGAGATCCATTGGGTAGCACTACTTCCAATCTATCCTCTACAAAGGTAGACGGCACTCCGATTCGCACCACGAAGTCCTCAGACAGAAAAGAGTGCGATGCACCCGTATCGAATAGAGCTCTCGCCGGATAGTTGAAAATTAGGACGAAACCTAATTGTACACAAATAACACATAGTCGTACAACAGTGAGAATCATATACATAGCTGTAAAAGCTAACTTCTAATTCGTACCTGTGACGATGTCGGTTTGTCGTATAGCTTCTTGTTGGCCAAGCGAATAGACTCTCGGCTGAGTCGGAATGTGTTGGGAGGCCGAAGACTCTGCCGCTTTGCCCTTTTCCGCAGCCCGAGCATAATCCACCGCTCGATTTGCCGCCTTTGGGGGACCACTTCGACACACCGCAGCTTTGTGTCCCACCTTCCCGCAGGTGAAACACGTAATAGGAGTCCGCGCGGTCGTGGCTCCCGAAACGTTCGAAGAAGCTGGTTCCGCCTGCTTGAACTTCCTCTTGTTCCTTCTGAAGTCCGGCTTGGACTGAGAGGCCGGCGCATGAAACTCGGGTTTCTTTACAACACTCTTTGCTTGTACCCTCTTCATGTCCAACTCCAAAGATCTGGCGGTTTGCACCATCACTTGGAAGCCAAACGTCATAGGGCCTGCAAGGAGCAGCCTCAACTCGTCCCGAAGCCCTTCATAGAATTTATTCGTCTTCGTCTCCTCATCCTCCACCAATGCCCCCGCATAGCGACTCAGTCTGGTAAACTCATGTAAGTAATCGTCAACGGAGCGATCACCTTGAGTTAACCTCAGGAACTGGTTTTGTAACGCAATGCGTTGGGCAGAGGGGATAAACCGCTGGAGGAACGACTTTGAAAACTCAGCCATTGTTATTTCAGTAATGTCTCTATCGCCGAACTTGTGCAGTTCCTGCTCTTCCCACCACAGCACAGCCTCTCCGTCAAGAAGGAAAGTGGCTAAGGTGACCATCATGGCTTCGTCCGTCGCCGTCGCCCTCAGAGTTCTTCTAACTCTTGACAACCAGTCTTCTGCCTCCGTTGGGGACTCAGATCCCGAGAAGGTAGGAGGATTAAAGCTCAAGAAGTGCTTTAATTGTTGGTCACGCGCTCGCCCCGCAACTACTTGCGCAACTTGACGCTCCACCCTTGGTGCTAACGCCGGTTCCACTGCAGCTACTGGCACAGGGGCATCAACCCTTGGTGCTACCGCAGGTTCCACTGCAGGTTCAACTACCGGGGCTGCATCAGTAGTAGGCGTAGCAGGCTGTGCAAGCCTTTGCGGTTGAGCATTGATCATCGCGAAGACTGCTTCTGCGACCATTCTGATCATCTCAGCCGAAGGAGTGGTCGCTGGCACCTCAGCCGACCCACTACTTTCAGCGGTGTTACGGGGTTGAGACCGCCCCGCAGCACTTCTAGTCACCTATAATCATGCAAGGCACAATTTAGTGACCCTAAACATATCAAACATCAATCATGGAACGCTCAGGTTCCGCAAACAAGTATGTTTTTTCATTCCTAAGTGGACATTCTTATTAGTTTTTGTCGTTTTAGGTGAATGCACAGCCCGTGCGCACCACCCCTTAAAAGGAATTCGTCCCGAATTCGCTAAACTACGGATCGACGCCTTAAGTCCGATACCAAATTGTAACACCCTGCCAGTACAAAAAGTATAACAGCAGGTCCGGCCGGGACCCCACGCCATACAAACCACACTAGCTAGGAGTTAAAAGGTGATAACCAGAAAAGTAACAACTAACGAGAGTACAAAACGTAAGCGGAAGCATTAATTAAACCATTCAAATAGACATGTCCACTATCATAGGAATGAATCCAGAAATAAGAGTTACGGCCTTAGGGCCTTACATCAAATCAATGTACAAAACTCTAAAAAAGCATACATCGGCACGCAGGCCGGCAATACATGAGAAAACAGGAAAAAGGCTGGCCTTCGAGGGCCAACTCAGCAAAAGGACAGCAAGAGGACCAACGCCCGCTATTTCCCGCTAGGCTCACCTGCACCTGCATAAGAACATTCCACCAAGCGGTGGTAAACAAGGCAACGGTCAGCACAGCTGACCAAATTATAACGACCCCACCCCTTTCCCGGGGTGGCGGAGATTCTACCCTGCAAGTAAGCCATACTAGCACAAGTACTAAATCTAAAGAGAGTGCAACTACACAAGGTGAGGTTTCAAGCACAATCAATCTTCTAGGTTGAGCATCAAAAAGAAGGGAACCTAGGTATGCACGTGATGTTGGTTGGGTTCACCCGAAGGTTTCCCGCAACCGCCTAAGCAAATCGCATGAGGCTAAACATAACATCAAATTCACAACACTCCACCCTAAGGGTCACAACCTTAGGTGGGAAACAAGAGCTTTTGGTCGGTCTAGGTATGACACCTTCCACGACCTCTCCCATGATCACACGGCCTTCATGAGGAAGGGACCTCTCGCCGATCTGCATGGAAACGGGTTCGGTTCAGCTTTGCCCGTGCTCTAATCGTCGCGATCTATCGCACGACGCGGGTACGGCTTCACCTCGGCCCGTAAGGGTTTAGCACTTTCAAGTGCTACACAAAATATACGCTACGCACCTAACCCCTTCATAAGGATCTAGGCTTCGCGAATTCTCAACAAGGGAGGCACATACGCTCCGCATCAATAACGTGGTGAAGGTTTGCCTTCATCCAAAACTCAAAGCATGGGGCTTTCGTAGGGATCTTCACAAGACGCCTACACTTAACTCCCGCAATACTATAGGTGAGTTCACGGAGTCATTCTCCGGCACGCATTCTAGGTCTAACCTAAATGCAACGTCGCAAAACAAGCATCACCGATTCGGGCTCACGGCCACGAATAGGCTTCACACAAAATGCCTAAATCCGCACGACTACCGGATTTTCTACATGCAATATGCCGGGGACGGACACAATCTACCCGGAGTCCCGAAGGACTTGAGGAAATCCTACACTTCACCCATTTGGTGAAAGAGATACCTCATGCAAGCAAAGAAAGAGGAATAAATGGACAAATACAAGTCCAAAGTTCGGGAGGAAGAATCGTTACCCTAGACGTGTTCCTCTTCGCCATGGATCCGAGATTCTACGCGGAGGAAAGAACCGCACCGGGCTGCACTCTCCGGATCTGGAAACGGCTCGCGAAACGGAGCTTCGGAGCTCCGTCAATGGCGAAATCTCCTCTTCTTCTTCCTTGCCCCCTTCTTCTTCCTCTAGCCTAGGAGAGAGAAACACTATGAAATAATGAGGGTTTAATCCCTCTCCAAAGCCCTAAGACCCCCCAGCATTAAATCCCAGCCGTTGGATCGAATTCCAAGAGATTTGATCGGTCGGATCTTCTTCTCCGCTCAAAATCGCGGAACAGAATAAACAGGGCGCACGATCACAGGCGCACGGTCAGTGGTCGTGCGCGACGAGGGCAATGGTCGTGCGCACTATCCGGGACAGAACTCTGAATTCTTGCGAATAAGCGCACGATCGTTGGCGCACGATCACTGGTCGTGCGCGAAGAGGGAAATGGTCGTGCGCACTGTCCGAGACAGAACTCGATTCTCTTCTGAATTAACGCACGATCGCTGGCACACGATCACTGGTCGTGCGCGATGAGGCCACTGATCGTGCGCTAAGAGCAGACAGGGAAAATTCTAGCCTGCTTCACGTGCCGCACTACCACTCCGCCTACTTCGCGGAACTACCAGATTTGGGGTGTTACAACTCCACCCTCCTTAAAAGAATTTCGTCCCGAAATCCAGGAAACAGTAATAGCATAAATTACAGTTATATTTTACCTGAGGGAAATAGCTCGGGATACTCCGCAAGCATCGTTTGCTCTCTCTCCCAAGAGAGCTCCTCTCGGCCGCAGTTATCCCACCGGACTTTTACCATCCGAATGGACTTGTTCCGCAGCTGCTTTACTTCGGTATCTTCGATGCGTAAAGGCTTGACTTTCGTCGACAACCCACTATCGACCGGAACTTTGCCGACCGCAATGATATGAGTAGGCTCTTGCACTGCCTTCCTCAACACTGAAATGTGGAACACGTCGTGCAGACCGCTCAGCTCTGCAGATAGTGCAAGCCGATAAGCCGCATCACCAACACGCTCCACGATCTCGAACGGTCCTAAGTACCTCGGACTGAGCTTTTTCAAGCGTTGAATCCTTGATACCCCTTTGAACGGTTTGATCTTCAAGTAAACCCGGTCACCGACGGCGAACTCTAAGTTCCTATGCTTGGCGTTGAAATACTTTGCTTGCCTATCCTGGGCAACCAATAGCCTTTCGCGTATAGCCCGGATCGTCGACGTTGCTTCTTCAACATCCTTTCGCTTCAATAGCTTAGTATCGCCCGTTTCCGCCCAAGACAACGGCGTACGACACTTCTTACCATAGAGGGCCTCGAAAGGAGCCATCTTTATGCTGGCTTGGTAGCTATTATTGTAGGCGAATTCGATCATAAAGAGGTGATCCTCCCACCTCTTTCCAAAGTCTAGAGCGCACATTCGGAGCATATCCTCCATAGTCCTGTTGGTTCTCTCGGTCTGTCCATCCGTTTGCGGGTGGAAGGCCGTGCTGAACTTCAATTTTGTGCCCAACAGTTCATGGATAAGCCTCCAATCTTTCGACGTGAAACGCCCGTCACGATCGCTGACGATGCTACGAGGGACACCGTGCAGTCTCACGATACTATCCACATAGAGCTTTGCTAGCTTCTCTACAGAATCATCCTTCCGGTTCGGAATGAAGTGTGATACCTTTGTCAAACGGTCCACGATCACCCATATGGCGTCGTTTCCATGTTGCGATCTCGGCAATCCGTGCACGAAATCCATCGAAATATCATCAAACTTCCACTCCGGAATCGGCAAGGACTTCAGGAACCCACCGGGACGTTGACATTCCGCTTTCACCAACGCGCAAGTATGACACTTGGCCACGTAAAGGGCAATGTCTTTCTTCATGCCCGGCCACCAGAACAGTTTCTTCATATCCATAAACATTTTAGTGCTCCCCGGGTGGATCGAGTACTTGGTATGATGAGCCTCGTACATCAATTCCGCCCGTAGAGTACCAACGTTTGGGATGCATAACCTTTCCTGCTTCCACATAAGGTCGTCTTCGAAGGAGAAATCAGCGTTTAACCCTTCAACGGTTTCCGCTTTGTACCGTTTCAAGCTCTCGTCCAACTCCAATGCTTGTCGAACTCGGTCGGCAAGGTCGTAGTGAACTTCCGTCCAGTTCAAGCATGCTGAAGTAGACGTTCTCCTATCAATGCATATGATCTCCATTTCTTCTAGCTCACGGATTAGACGCTCATCGTGCATCAAAATCCAATTTGCTTGCGCGGGAGCCCGACGACTCAACGCGTCTGCAACTACGTTTCCTTTACCGGGAGTATATTTGATATCGAAGGTGTAGTCCCCAAGGAACTCCATCCACCTCCTTTGGCGCATGTTCAACTCCCTTTGGTCTAGTAAGTACTTGAGGCTCTTATGGTCGGTAAAGACATCGATCTTCACGCCATATAGATAGTGCCTCCAAAGTTTGAGGGCAAAAACCACGGCCGCTAGCTCCAAATCATGGACCGGGTAATTCCTCTCGTGAACCTTCAGTTGCCGGGAGCCGTAGGCAATTACCTTCCCGAACTGCACTAGGACACAACCCAAACCACTTCCTGAGGCGTCGCTATATATTTCGTAGCCTTCCGTACCCTGTGGCGAGCATAGAATGGGCGCCGTGGTCAGACGGCTCTTTAGCTCTTCAAAAGCTCGTGCGCACTCGGGCGACCAAACGAACTTATGATCCTTCCTAGTCAGTTTTGTGAGAGGAAGTGCGATCCTCGAGAAGTTTTCCACAAAGCGCCTATAATAGCCGGCAAGTCCTAAGAAACTTCGGACTTCCGCTACGTTTTTCAACAAAGGCCACGCTTGGATCGCTTCTATCTTCGACGGATCAACTGCAATTCCTTCGCCACTAACAACATGACCAAGGAATGCCACTGACGGTAGCCAAAACTCGCACTTGGAGAACTTGGCATATAGCTGACTCCTCCTCAAGGTGCTCAGGACTGCGTGCAGATGCCCTACATGCTCCTCTTCCGACTGAGAGTATACCAAAATGTCGTCGATGAAGACGATCACAAATTGATCTAAATACTCTCGGAATGTCCTATTCATCAAGTCCATGAATACCGACGGTGCGTTGGATAGACCGAACGGCATTACCGTGAACTCAAAGTGCCCAAAGCGGGTACTGAACGCTGTCTTTGGGATGTCGCATTCCCTTAATCGCAGTTGATAGTAGCCGGACCTTAGGTCTAGCTTGGAGTAAACCGTCGACCCCATCAGTTGGTCGAATAGATCATCGATTCTAGGAATCGGATATCGGTTTTTCTCGGTCAACTTGTTTAGCTCTCTATAATCGATACATAGACGCAAGCTCCCATCCTTCTTTTTCACAAAGAGGACCGGTGCACTCCAAGGCGAAGAACTTGGACGTACGTAGCCTTGCTCTAGCAGCTCTTGCAATTGGACCTTCAACTCTGCCAATTCCTTTGGCGCTATTCTGTATGGTGAGCGGGCCACAGGTTTGGCACCTGGCACCAACTCGATACAGAAATCAATCTCCCGATGAGGCGGAGCCCCAGGGAGTTGTTAGGAAACACGTCGGCGTATTCCGCTACAACTGGGACATCACACAACCTGGGCTTTGGCTCCGAAGCCTCCAATAAGGTGAAGAACAACTCGGCGCCTTTTCTCACCGCCTTAACCACCTGGAGAGCAGACATCAGCGTCTTGCTCGCTCCTCGCATACCGGCGAATGTGGTTTCATCGTCGGTGTTCGTTCCCAGAGTGATCTCCTTTGTATTGCAATCTATGCATGCTCGCTGCTCCGAGAGCCAGTCCATGCCGAAGATCACATCGAATTCAGCTAACGGTAGTAACGACGCTTCCAAGTCGAAATCTTGACTTCCGATCCTCACCTTCACACGGCTCTTCCTATCCACACTCATTCGAGATCCATTGGGTAGCACTACTTCCAATCTATCCTCTACAAAGGTAGACGGCACTCCGATTCGCACCACGAAGTCCTCAGACAGAAAAGAGTGCGATGCACCCGTATCGAATAGAGCTCTCGCCGGATAGTTGAAAATTAGGACGAAACCTAATTGTACACAAATAACACATAGTCGTACAACAGTGAGAATCATATACATAGCTGTAAAAGCTAACTTCTAATTCGTACCTGTGACGACGTCGGTTTGTCGTATAGCTTCTTGTTGGCCAAGCGAATAGACTCTCGGCTGAGTCGGAATGTGTTGGGAGGCCGAAGACTCTGCCGCTTTGCCCTTTTCCGCAGCCCGAGCATAATCCACCGCTCGATTTGCCGCCTTTGGGGGACCACTTCGACACACCGCAGCTTTGTGTCCCACCTTCCCGCAGGTGAAACACGTAATAGGAGTCCGCGCGGTCGTGGCTCCCGAAACGTTCGAAGAAGCTGGTTCCGCCTGCTTGAACTTCCTCTTGTTCCTTCTGAAGTCCGGCTTGGACTGAGAGGCCGGCGCATGAAACTCGGGTTTCTTTACAACACTCTTTGCTTGTACCCTCTTCATGTCCAACTCCAAAGATCTGGCGGTTTGCACCATCACTTGGAAGCCAAACGTCATAGGGCCTGCAAGGAGCAGCCTCAACTCGTCCCGAAGCCCTTCATAGAATTTATTCGTCTTCGTCTCCTCATCCTCCACCAATGCCCCCGCATAGCGACTCAGTCTGGTAAACTCATGTAAGTAATCGTCAACGGAGCGATCACCTTGAGTTAACCTCAGGAACTGGTTTTGTAACGCAATGCGTTGGGCAGAGGGGATAAACCGCTGGAGGAACGACTTTGAAAACTCAGCCATTGTTATTTCAGTAATGTCTCTATCGCCGAACTTGTGCAGTTCCTGCTCTTCCCACCACAGCACAGCCTCTCCGTCAAGAAGGAAAGTGGCTAAGGTGACCATCATGGCTTCGTCCGTCGCCGTCGCCCTCAGAGTTCTTCTAACTCTTGACAACCAGTCTTCTGCCTCCGTTGGGGACTCAGATCCCGAGAAGGTAGGAGGATTAAAGCTCAAGAAGTGCTTTAATTGTTGGTCACGCGCTCGCCCCGCAACTACTTGCGCAACTTGACGCTCCACCCTTGGTGCTAACGCCGGTTCCACTGCAGCTACTGGCACAGGGGCATCAACCCTTGGTGCTACCGCAGGTTCCACTGCAGGTTCAACTACCGGGGCTGCATCAGTAGTAGGCGTAGCAGGCTGTGCAAGCCTTTGCGGTTGAGCATTGATCATCGCGAAGACTGCTTCTGCGACCATTCTGATCATCTCAGCCGAAGGAGTGGTCGCTGGCACCTCAGCCGACCCACTACTTTCAGCGGTGTTACGGGGTTGAGACCGCCCCGCAGCACTTCTAGTCACCTATAATCATGCAAGGCACAATTTAGTGACCCTAAACATATCAAACATCAATCATGGAACGCTCAGGTTCCGCAAACAAGTATGTTTTTTCATTCCTAAGTGGACATTCTTATTAGTTTTTGTCGTTTTAGGTGAATGCACAGCCCGTGCGCACCACCCCTTAAAAGGAATTCGTCCCGAATTCGCTAAACTACGGATCGACGCCTTAAGTCCGATACCAAATTGTAACACCCTGCCAGTACAAAAAGTATAACAGCAGGTCCGGCCGGGACCCCACGCCATACAAACCACACTAGCTAGGAGTTAAAAGGTGATAACCAGAAAAGTAACAACTAACGAGAGTACAAAACGTAAGCGGAAGCATTAATTAAACCATTCAAATAGACATGTCCACTATCATAGGAATGAATCCAGAAATAAGAGTTACGGCCTTAGGGCCTTACATCAAATCAATGTACAAAACTCTAAAAAAGCATACATCGGCACGCAGGCCGGCAATACATGAGAAAACAGGAAAAAGGCTGGCCTTCGAGGGCTAACTCAGCAAAAGGACAGCAAGAGGACCAACGCCCGCTATTTCCCGCTAGGCTCACCTGCACCTGCATAAGAACATTCCACCAAGCGGTGGTAAACAAGGCAACGGTCAGCACAGCTGACCAAATTATAACGACCCCACCCCTTTCCCGGGGTGGCGGAGATTCTACCCTGCAAGTAAGCCATACTAGCACAAGTACTAAATCTAAAGAGAGTGCAACTACACAAGGTGAGGTTTCAAGCACAATCAATCTTCTAGGTTGAGCATCAAAAAGAAGGGAACCTAGGTATGCACGTGATGTTGGTTGGGTTCACCCGAAGGTTTCCCGCAACCGCCTAAGCAAATCGCATGAGGCTAAACATAACATCAAATTCACAACACTCCACCCTAAGGGTCACAACCTTAGGTGGGAAACAAGAGCTTTTGGTCGGTCTAGGTATGACACCTTCCACGACCTCTCCCATGATCACACGGCCTTCATGAGGAAGGGACCTCTCGCCGATCTGCATGGAAACGGGTTCGGTTCAGCTTTGCCCGTGCTCTAATCGTCGCGATCTATCGCACGACGCGGGTACGGCTTCACCTCGGCCCGTAAGGGTTTAGCACTTTCAAGTGCTACACAAAATATACGCTACGCACCTAACCCCTTCATAAGGATCTAGGCTTCGCGAATTCTCAACAAGGGAGGCACATACGCTCCGCATCAATAACGTGGTGAAGGTTTGCCTTCATCCAAAACTCAAAGCATGGGGCTTTCGTAGGGATCTTCACAAGACGCCTACACTTAACTCCCGCAATACTATAGGTGAGTTCACGGAGTCATTCTCCGGCACGCATTCTAGGTCTAACCTAAATGCAACGTCGCAAAACAAGCATCACCGATTCGGGCTCACGGCCACGAATAGGCTTCACACAAAATGCCTAAATCCGCACGACTACCGGATTTTCTACATGCAATATGCCGGGGACGGACACAATCTACCCGGAGTCCCGAAGGACTTGAGGAAATCCTACACTTCACCCATTTGGTGAAAGAGATACCTCATGCAAGCAAAGAAAGAGGAATAAATGGACAAATACAAGTCCAAAGTTCGGGAGGAAGAATCGTTACCCTAGACGTGTTCCTCTTCGCCATGGATCCGAGATTCTACGCGGAGGGAAAGAACCGCACCGGGCTGCACTCTCCGGATCTGGAAACGGCTCGCGAAACGGAGCTCCGGAGCTCCGTCAATGGCGAAATCTCCTCTTCTTCTTCCTTGCCCCCTTCTTCTTCCTCTAGCCTAGGAGAGAGAAACACTATGAAATAATGAGGGTTTAATCCCTCTCCAAAGCCCTAAGACCCCCCAGCATTAAATCCCAGCCGTTGGATCGAATTCCAAGAGATTTGATCGGTCGGATCTTCTTCTCCGCTCAAAATCGCGGAACAGAATAAACAGGGCGCACGATCACAGGCGCACGGTCAGTGGTCGTGCGCGACGAGGGCAATGGTCGTGCGCACTATCCGGGACAGAACTCTGAATTCTTGCGAATAAGCGCACGATCGTTGGCGCACGATCACTGGTCGTGCGCGAAGAGGGAAATGGTCGTGCGCACTGTCCGAGACAGAACTCGATTCTCTTCTGAATTAACGCACGATCGCTGACACACGATCACTGGTCGTGCGCGATGAGGCCACTGATCGTGCGCTAAGAGCAGACAGGGAAAATTCTAGCCTGCTTCACGTGCCGCACTACCACTCCGCCTACTTCGCGGAACTACCAGATTTGGGGTGTTACAACTCCACCCTCCTTAAAAGAATTTCGTCCCGAAATCCAGGAAACAGTAATAGCATAAATTACAGTTATATTTTACCTGAGGGAAATAGCTCGGGATACTCCGCAAGCATCGTTTGCTCTCTCTCCCAAGAGAGCTCCTCTCGGCCGCAGTTATCCCACCGGACTTTTACCATCCGAATGGACTTGTTCCGCAGCTGCTTTACTTCGGTATCTTCGATGCGTAAAGGCTTGACTTTCGTCGACAACCCACTATCGACCGGAACTTTGCCGACCGCAATGATATGAGTAGGCTCTTGCACCGCCTTCCTCAACACTGAAATGTGGAACACGTCGTGCAGACCGCTCAGCTCTGCAGATAGTGCAAGCCGATAAGCCGCATCACCAACACGCTCCACGATCTCGAACGGTCCTAAGTACCTCGGACTGAGCTTTTTCAAGCGTTGAATCCTTGATACCCCTTTGAACGGTTTGATCTTCAAGTAAACCCGGTCACCGACGGCGAACTCTAAGTTCCTATGCTTGGCGTTGAAATACTTTGCTTGCCTATCCTGGGCAACCAATAGCCTTTCGCGTATAGCCCGGATCGTCGACGTTGCTTCTTCAACATCCTTTCGCTTCAATAGCTTAGTATCGCCCGTTTCCGCCCAAGACAACGGCGTACGACACTTCTTACCATAGAGGGCCTCGAAAGGAGCCATCTTTATGCTGGCTTGGTAGCTATTATTGTAGGCGAATTCGATCATAAAGAGGTGATCCTCCCACCTCTTTCCAAAGTCTAGAGCGCACATTCGGAGCATATCCTCCATAGTCCTGTTGGTTCTCTCGGTCTGTCCATCCGTTTGCGGGTGGAAGGCCGTGCTGAACTTCAATTTTGTGCCCAACAGTTCATGGATAAGCCTCCAATCTTTCGACGTGAAACGCCCGTCACGATCGCTGACGATGCTACGAGGGACACCGTGCAGTCTCACGATACTATCCACATAGAGCTTTGCTAGCTTCTCTACAGAATCATCCTTCCGGTTCGGAATGAAGTGTGATACCTTTGTCAAACGGTCCACGATCACCCATATGGCGTCGTTTCCATGTTGCGATCTCGGCAATCCGTGCACGAAATCCATCGAAATATCATCAAACTTCCACTCCGGAATCGGCAAGGACTTCAGGAACCCACCGGGACGTTGACATTCCGCTTTCACCAACGCGCAAGTATGACACTTGGCCACGTAAAGGGCAATGTCTTTCTTCATGCCCGGCCACCAGAACAGTTTCTTCATATCCATAAACATTTTAGTGCTCCCCGGGTGGATCGAGTACTTGGTATGATGAGCCTCGTACATCAATTCCGCCCGTAGAGTACCAACGTTTGGGATGCATAACCTTTCCTGCTTCCACATAAGGTCGTCTTAGAAGGAGAAATCAGCGTTTAACCCTTCAACGGTTTCCGCTTTGTACCGTTTCAAGCTCTCGTCCAACTCCAATGCTTGTCGAACTCGGTCGGCAAGGTCGTAGTGAACTTCCGTCCAGTTCAAGCATGCTGAAGTAGACGTTCTCCTATCAATGCATATGATCTCCATTTCTTCTAGCTCACGGATTAGACGCTCATCGTGCATCAAAATCCAATTTGCTTGCGCGGGAGCCCGACGACTCAACGCGTCTGCAACTACGTTTCCTTTACCGGGAGTATATTTGATATCGAAGGTGTAGTCCCCAAGGAACTCCATCCACCTCCTTTGGCGCATGTTCAACTCCCTTTGGTCTAGTAAGTACTTGAGGCTCTTATGGTCGGTAAAGACATCGATCTTCACGCCATATAGATAGTGCCTCCAAAGTTTGAGGGCAAAAACCACGGCCGCTAGCTCCAAATCATGGACCGGGTAATTCCTCTCGTGAACCTTCAGTTGCCGGGAGCCGTAGGCAATTACCTTCCCGAACTGCACTAGGACACAACCCAAACCACTTCCTGAGGCGTCGCTATATATTTCGTAGCCTTCCGTACCCTGTGGCGAGCATAGAATGGGCGCCGTGGTCAGACGGCTCTTTAGCTCTTCAAAAGCTCGTGCGCACTCGGGCGACCAAACGAACTTATGATCCTTCCTAGTCAGTTTTGTGAGAGGAAGTGCGATCCTCGAGAAGTTTTCCACAAAGCGCCTATAATAGCCGGCAAGTCCTAAGAAACTTCGGACTTCCGCTACGTTTTTCAACAAAGGCCACGCTTGGATCGCTTCTATCTTCGACGGATCAACTGCAATTCCTTCGCCACTAACAACATGACCAAGGAATGCCACTGACGGTAGCCAAAACTCGCACTTGGAGAACTTGGCATATAGCTGACTCCTCCTCAAGGTGCTCAGGACTGCGTGCAGATGCCCTACATGCTCCTCTTCCGACTGAGAGTATACCAAAATGTCGTCGATGAAGACGATCACAAATTGATCTAAATACTCTCGGAATGTCCTATTCATCAAGTCCATGAATACCGACGGTGCGTTGGATAGACCGAACGGCATTACCGTGAACTCAAAGTGCCCAAAGCGGGTACTGAACGCTGTCTTTGGGATGTCGCATTCCCTTAATCGCAGTTGATAGTAGCCGGACCTTAGGTCTAGCTTGGAGTAAACCGTCGACCCCATCAGTTGGTCGAATAGATCATCGATTCTAGGAATCGGATATCGGTTTTTCTCGGTCAACTTGTTTAGCTCTCTATAATCGATACATAGACGCAAGCTCCCATCCTTCTTTTTCACAAAGAGGACCGGTGCACTCCAAGGCGAAGAACTTGGACGTACGTAGCCTTGCTCTAGCAGCTCTTGCAATTGGACCTTCAACTCTGCCAATTCCTTTGGCGCTATTCTGTATGGTGAGCGGGCCACAGGTTTGGCACCTGGCACCAACTCGATACAGAAATCAATCTCCCGATGAGGCGGAGCCCCAGGGAGTTCGTTAGGAAACACGTCGGCGTATTCCGCTACAGCTGGGACATCACACAACCTGGGCTTTGGCTCCGAAGCCTCCAATAAGGTGAAGAACAACTCGGCGCCTTTTCTCACCGCCTTAACCACCTGGAGAGCAGACATCAGCGTCTTGCTCGCTCCTCGCATACCGGCAAATGTGGTTTCATCGTCGGTGTTCGTTCCTAGAGTGATCTCCTTTGTATTGCAATCTATGCATGCTCGCTGCTCCGAGAGCCAGTCCATGCCGAAGATCACATCGAATTCAGCTAACGGTAGTAACGACGCTTCCAAGTCGAAATCTTGACTTCCGATCCTCACCTTCACACGGCTCTTCCTATCCACACTCATTCGAGATCCATTGGGTAGCACTACTTCCAATCTATCCTCTACAAAGGTAGACGGCACTCCGATTCGCACCACGAAGTCCTCAGACAGAAAAGAGTGCGATGCACCCGTATCGAATAGAGCTCTCGCCGGATAGTTGAAAATTAGGACGAAACCTAATTGTACACAAATAACACATAGTCGTACAACAGTGAGAATCATATACATAGCTGTAAAAGCTAACTTCTAATTCGTACCTGTGACGACGTCGGTTTGTCGTATAGCTTCTTGTTGGCCAAGCGAATAGACTCTCGGCTGAGTCGGAATGTGTTGGGAGGCCGAAGACTCTGCCGCTTTGCCCTTTTCCGCAGCCCGAGCATAATCCACCGCTCGATTTGCCGCCTTTGGGGGACCACTTCGACACACCGCAGCTTTGTGTCCCACCTTCCCGCAGGTGAAACACGTAATAGGAGTCCGCGCGGTCGTGGCTCCCGAAACGTTCGAAGAAGCTGGTTCCGCCTGCTTGAACTTCCTCTTGTTCCTTCTGAAGTCCGGCTTGGACTGAGAGGCCGGCGCATGAAACTCGGGTTTCTTTACAACACTCTTTGCTTGTACCCTCTTCATGTCCAACTCCAAAGATCTGGCGGTTTGCACCATCACTTGGAAGCCAAACGTCATAGGGCCTGCAAGGAGCAGCCTCAACTCGTCCCGAAGCCCTTCATAGAATTTATTCGTCTTCGTCTCCTCATCCTCCACCAATGCCCCCGCATAGCGACTCAGTCTGGTAAACTCATGTAAGTAATCGTCAACGGAGCGATCACCTTGAGTTAACCTCAGGAACTGGTTTTGTAACGCAATGCGTTGGGCAGAGGGGATAAACCGCTGGAGGAACGACTTTGAAAACTCAGCCATTGTTATTTCAGTAATGTCTCTATCGCCGAACTTGTGCAGTTCCTGCTCTTCCCACCACAGCACAGCCTCTCCGTCAAGAAGGAAAGTGGCTAAGGTGACCATCATGGCTTCGTCCGTCGCCGTCGCCCTCAGAGTTCTTCTAACTCTTGACAACCAGTCTTCTGCCTCCGTTGGGGACTCAGATCCCGAGAAGGTAGGAGGATTAAAGCTCAAGAAGTGCTTTAATTGTTGGTCACGCGCTCGCCCCGCAACTACTTGCGCAACTTGACGCTCCACCCTTGGTGCTAACGCCGGTTCCACTGCAGCTACTAGCACAGGGGCATCAACCCTTGGTGCTACCGCAGGTTCCACTGCAGGTTCAACTACCGGGGCTGCATCAGTAGTAGGCGTAGCAGGCTGTGCAAGCCTTTGCGGTTGAGCATTGATCATCGCGAAGACTGCTTCTGCGACCATTCTGATCATCTCAGCCGAAGGAGTGGTCGCTGGCACCTCAGCCGACCCACTACTTTCAGCGGTGTTACGGGGTTGAGACCGCCCCGCAGCACTTCTAGTCACCTATAATCATGCAAGGCACAATTTAGTGACCCTAAACATATCAAACATCAATCATGGAACGCTCAGGTTCCGCAAACAAGTATGTTTTTTTCATTCCTAAGTGGACATTCTTATTAGTTTTTGTCGTTTTAGGTGAATGCACAGCCCGTGCGCACCACCCCTTAAAAGGAATTCGTCCCGAATTCGCTAAACTACGGATCGACGCCTTAAGTCCGATACCAAATTGTAACACCCTGCCAGTACAAAAAGTATAACAGCAGGTCCGGCCGGGACCCCACGCCATACAAACCACACTAGCTAGGAGTTAAAAGGTGATAACCAGAAAAGTAACAACTAACGAGAGTACAAAACGTAAGCGGAAGCATTAATTAAACCATTCAAATAGACATGTCCACTATCATAGGAATGAATCCAGAAATAAGAGTTACGGCCTTAGGGCCTTACATCAAATCAATGTACAAAACTCTAAAAAAGCATACATCGGCACGCAGGCCGGCAATACATGAGAAAACAGGAAAAAGGCTGGCCTTCGAGGGCCAACTCAGCAAAAGGACAGCAAGAGGACCAACGCCCGCTATTTCCCGCTAGGCTCACCTGCACCTGCATAAGAACATTCCACCAAGCGGTGGTAAACAAGGCAACGGTCAGCACAGCTGACCAAATTATAACGACCCCACCCCTTTCCCGGGGTGGCGGAGATTCTACCCTGCAAGTAAGCCATACTAGCACAAGTACTAAATCTAAAGAGAGTGCAACTACACAAGGTGAGGTTTCAAGCACAATCAATCTTCTAGGTTGAGCATCAAAAAGAAGGGAACCTAGGTATGCACGTGATGTTGGTTGGGTTCACCCGAAGGTTTCCCGCAACCGCCTAAGCAAATCGCATGAGGCTAAACATAACATCAAATTCACAACACTCCACCCTAAGGGTCACAACCTTAGGTGGGAAACAAGAGCTTTTGGTCGGTCTAGGTATGACACCTTCCACGACCTCTCCCATGATCACACGGCCTTCATGAGGAAGGGACCTCTCGCCGATCTGCATGGAAACGGGTTCGGTTCAGCTTTGCCCGTGCTCTAATCGTCGCGATCTATCGCACGACGCGGGTACGGCTTCACCTCGGCCCGTAAGGGTTTAGCACTTTCAAGTGCTACACAAAATATACGCTACGCACCTAACCCCTTCATAAGGATCTAGGCTTCGCGAATTCTCAACAAGGGAGGCACATACGCTCCGCATCAATAACGTGGTGAAGGTTTGCCTTCATCCAAAACTCAAAGCATGGGGCTTTCGTAGGGATCTTCACAAGACGCCTACACTTAACTCCCGCAATACTATAGGTGAGTTCACGGAGTCATTCTCCGGCACGCATTCTAGGTCTAACCTAAATGCAACGTCGCAAAACAAGCATCACCGATTCGGGCTCACGGCCACGAATAGGCTTCACACAAAATGCCTAAATCCGCACGACTACCGGATTTTCTACATGCAATATGTCGGGGACGGACACAATCTACCCGGAGTCCCGAAGGACTTGAGGAAATCCTACACTTCACCCATTTGGTGAAAGAGATACCTCATGCAAGCAAAGAAAGAGGAATAAATGGACAAATACAAGTCCAAAGTTCGGGAGGAAGAATCGTTACCCTAGACGTGTTCCTCTTCGCCATGGATCCGAGATTCTACGCGGAGGGAAAGAACCGCACCGGGCTGCACTCTCCGGATCTGGAAACGGCTCGCGAAACGGAGCTCCGGAGCTCCGTCAATGGCGAAATCTCCTCTTCTTCTTCCTTGCCCCCTTCTTCTTCCTCTAGCCTAGGAGAGAGAAACACTATGAAATAATGAGGGTTTAATCCCTCTCCAAAGCCCTAAGACCCCCCAGCATTAAATCCCAGCCGTTGGATCGAATTCCAAGAGATTTGATCGGTCGGATCTTCTTCTCCGCTCAAAATCGCGGAACAGAATAAACAGGGCGCACGATCACAGGCGCACGGTCAGTGGTCGTGCGCGACGAGGGCAATGGTCGTGCGCACTATCCGGGACAGAACTCTGAATTCTTGCGAATAAGCGCACGATCGTTGGCGCACGATCACTGGTCGTGCGCGAAGAGGGAAATGGTCGTGCGCACTGTCCGAGACAGAACTCGATTCTCTTCTGAATTAACGCACGATCGCTGACACACGATCACTGGTCGTGCGCGATGAGGCCACTGATCGTGCGCTAAGAGCAGACAGGGAAAATTCTAGCCTGCTTCACGTGCCGCACTACCACTCCGCCTACTTCGCGGAACTACCAGATTTGGGGTGTTACAACTCCACCCTCCTTAAAAGAATTTCGTCCCGAAATCCAGGAAACAGTAATAGCATAAATTACAGTTATATTTTACCTGAGGGAAATAGCTCGGGATACTCCGCAAGCATCGTTTGCTCTCTCTCCCAAGAGAGCTCCTCTCGGCCGCAGTTATCCCACCGGACTTTTACCATCCGAATGGACTTGTTCCGCAGCTGCTTTACTTCGGTATCTTCGATGCGTAAAGGCTTGACTTTCGTCGACAACCCACTATCGACCGGAACTTTGCCGACCGCAATGATATGAGTAGGCTCTTGCACCGCCTTCCTCAACACTGAAATGTGGAACACGTCGTGCAGACCGCTCAGCTCTGCAGATAGTGCAAGCCGATAAGCCGCATCACCAACACGCTCCACGATCTCGAACGGTCCTAAGTACCTCGGACTGAGCTTTTTCAAGCGTTGAATCCTTGATACCCCTTTGAACGGTTTGATCTTCAAGTAAACCCGGTCACCGACGGCGAACTCTAAGTTCCTATGCTTGGCGTTGAAATACTTTGCTTGCCTATCCTGGGCAACCAATAGCCTTTCGCGTATAGCCCGGATCGTCGACGTTGCTTCTTCAACATCCTTTCGCTTCAATAGCTTAGTATCGCCCGTTTCCGCCCAAGACAACGGCGTACGACACTTCTTACCATAGAGGGCCTCGAAAGGAGCCATCTTTATGCTGGCTTGGTAGCTATTATTGTAGGCGAATTCGATCATAAAGAGGTGATCCTCCCACCTCTTTCCAAAGTCTAGAGCGCACATTCGGAGCATATCCTCCATAGTCCTGTTGGTTCTCTCGGTCTGTCCATCCGTTTGCGGGTGGAAGGCCGTGCTGAACTTCAATTTTGTGCCCAACAGTTCATGGATAAGCCTCCAATCTTTCGACGTGAAACGCCCGTCACGATCGCTGACGATGCTACGAGGGACACCGTGCAGTCTCACGATACTATCCACATAGAGCTTTGCTAGCTTCTCTACAGAATCATCCTTCCGGTTCGGAATGAAGTGTGATACCTTTGTCAAACGGTCCACGATCACCCATATGGCGTCGTTTCCATGTTGCGATCTCGGCAATCCGTGCACGAAATCCATCGAAATATCATCAAACTTCCACTCCGGAATCGGCAAGGACTTCAGGAACCCACCGGGACGTTGACATTCCGCTTTCACCAACGCGCAAGTATGACACTTGGCCACGTAAAGGGCAATGTCTTTCTTCATGCCCGGCCACCAGAACAGTTTCTTCATATCCATAAACATTTTAGTGCTCCCCGGGTGGATCGAGTACTTGGTATGATGAGCCTCGTACATCAATTCCGCCCGTAGAGTACCAACGTTTGGGATGCATAACCTTTCCTGCTTCCACATAAGGTCGTCTTCGAAGGAGAAATCAGCGTTTAACCCTTCAACGGTTTCCGCTTTGTACCGTTTCAAGCTCTCGTCCAACTCCAATGCTTGTCGAACTCGGTCGGCAAGGTCGTAGTGAACTTCCGTCCAGTTCAAGCATGCTGAAGTAGACGTTCTCCTATCAATGCATATGATCTCCATTTCTTCTAGCTCACGGATTAGACGCTCATCGTGCATCAAAATCCAATTTGCTTGCGCGGGAGCCCGACGACTCAACGCGTCTGCAACTACGTTTCCTTTACCGGGAGTATATTTGATATCGAAGGTGTAGTCCCCAAGGAACTCCATCCACCTCCTTTGGCGCATGTTCAACTCCCTTTGGTCTAGTAAGTACTTGAGGCTCTTATGGTCGGTAAAGACATCGATCTTCACGCCATATAGATAGTGCCTCCAAAGTTTGAGGGCAAAAACCACGGCCGCTAGCTCCAAATCATGGACCGGGTAATTCCTCTCGTGAACCTTCAGTTGCCGGGAGCCGTAGGCAATTACCTTCCCGAACTGCACTAGGACACAACCCAAACCACTTCCTGAGGCGTCGCTATATATTTCGTAGCCTTCCGTACCCTGTGGCGAGCATAGAATGGGCGCCGTGGTCAGACGGCTCTTTAGCTCTTCAAAAGCTCGTGCGCACTCGGGCGACCAAACGAACTTATGATCCTTCCTAGTCAGTTTTGTGAGAGGAAGTGCGATCCTCGAGAAGTTTTCCACAAAGCGCCTATAATAGCCGGCAAGTCCTAAGAAACTTCGGACTTCCGCTACGTTTTTCAACAAAGGCCACGCTTGGATCGCTTCTATCTTCGACGGATCAACTGCAATTCCTTCGCCACTAACAACATGACCAAGGAATGCCACTGACGGTAGCCAAAACTCGCACTTGGAGAACTTGGCATATAGCTGACTCCTCCTCAAGGTGCTCAGGACTGCGTGCAGATGCCCTACATGCTCCTCTTCCGACTGAGAGTATACCAAAATGTCGTCGATGAAGACGATCACAAATTGATCTAAATACTCTCGGAATGTCCTATTCATCAAGTCCATGAATACCGACGGTGCGTTGGATAGACCGAACGGCATTACCGTGAACTCAAAGTGCCCAAAGCGGGTACTGAACGCTGTCTTTGGGATGTCGCATTCCCTTAATCGCAGTTGATAGTAGCCGGACCTTAGGTCTAGCTTGGAGTAAACCGTCGACCCCATCAGTTGGTCGAATAGATCATCGATTCTAGGAATCGGATATCGGTTTTTCTCGGTCAACTTGTTTAGCTCTCTATAATCGATACATAGACGCAAGCTCCCATCCTTCTTTTTCACAAAGAGGACCGGTGCACTCCAAGGCGAAGAACTTGGACGTACGTAGCCTTGCTCTAGCAGCTCTTGCAATTGGACCTTCAACTCTGCCAATTCCTTTGGCGCTATTCTGTATGGTGAGCGGGCCACAGGTTTGGCACCTGGCACCAACTCGATACAGAAATCAATCTCCCGATGAGGCGGAGCCCCAGGGAGTTCGTTAGGAAACACGTCGGCGTATTCCGCTACAACTGGGACATCACACAACCTGGGCTTTGGCTCCGAAGCCTCCAATAAGGTGAAGAACAACTCGGCGCCTTTTCTCACCGCCTTAACCACCTGGAGAGCAGACATCAGCGTCTTGCTCGCTCCTCGCATACCGGCGAATGTGGTTTCATCGTCGGTGTTCGTTCCCAGAGTGATCTCCTTTGTATTGCAATCTATGCATGCTCGCTGCTCCGAGAGCCAGTCCATGCCGAAGATCACATCGAATTCAGCTAACGGTAGTAACGACGCTTCCAAGTCGAAATCTTGACTTCCGATCCTCACCTTCACACGGCTCTTCCTATCCGCACTCATTCGAGATCCATTGGGTAGCACTACTTCCAATCTATCCTCTACAAAGGTAGACGGCACTCCGATTCGCACCACGAAGTCCTCAGACAGAAAAGAGTGCGATGCACCCGTATCGAATAGAGCTCTCGCCGGATAGTTGAAAATTAGGACGAAACCTAATTGTACACAAATAACACATAGTCGTACAACAGTGAGAATCATATACATAGCTGTAAAAGCTAACTTCTAATTCGTACCTGTGACGACGTCGGTTTGTCGTATAGCTTCTTGTTGGCCAAGCGAATAGACTCTCGGCTGAGTCGGAATGTGTTGGGAGGCCGAAGACTCTGCCGCTTTGCCCTTTTCCGCAGCCCGAGCATAATCCACCGCTCGATTTGCCGCCTTTGGGGGACCACTTCGACACACCGCAGCTTTGTGTCCCACCTTCCCGCAGGTGAAACACGTAATAGGAGTCCGCGCGGTCGTGGCTCCCGAAACGTTCGAAGAAGCTGGTTCCGCCTGCTTGAACTTCCTCTTGTTCCTTCTGAAGTCCGGCTTGGACTGAGAGGCCGGCGCATGAAACTCGGGTTTCTTTACAACACTCTTTGCTTGTACCCTCTTCATGTCCAACTCCAAAGATCTGGCGGTTTGCACCATCACTTGGAAGCCAAACGTCATAGGGCCTGCAAGGAGCAGCCTCAACTCGTCCCGAAGCCCTTCATAGAATTTATTCGTCTTCGTCTCCTCATCCTCCACCAATGCCCCCGCATAGCGACTCAGTCTGGTAAACTCATGTAAGTAATCGTCAACGGAGCGATCACCTTGAGTTAACCTCAGGAACTGGTTTTGTAACGCAATGCGTTGGGCAGAGGGGATAAACCGCTGGAGGAACGACTTTGAAAACTCAGCCATTGTTATTTCAGTAATGTCTCTATCGCCGAACTTGTGCAGTTCCTGCTCTTCCCACCACAGCACAGCCTCTCCGTCAAGAAGGAAAGTGGCTAAGGTGACCATCATGGCTTCGTCCGTCGCCGTCGCCCTCAGAGTTCTTCTAACTCTTGACAACCAGTCTTCTGCCTCCGTTGGGGACTCAGATCCCGAGAAGGTAGGAGGATTAAAGCTCAAGAAGTGCTTTAATTGTTGGTCACGCGCTCGCCCCGCAACTACTTGCGCAACTTGACGCTCCACCCTTGGTGCTAACGCCGGTTCCACTGCAGCTACTGGCACAGGGGCATCAACCCTTGGTGCTACCGCAGGTTCCACTGCAGGTTCAACTACCGGGGCTGCATCAGTAGTAGGCGTAGCAGGCTGTGCAAGCCTTTGCGGTTGAGCATTGATCATCGCGAAGACTGCTTCTGCGACCATTCTGATCATCTCAGCCGAAGGAGTGGTCGCTGGCACCTCAGCCGACCCACTACTTTCAGCGGTGTTACGGGGTTGAGACCGCCCCGCAGCACTTCTAGTCACCTATAATCATGCAAGGCACAATTTAGTGACTCTAAACATATCAAACATCAATCATGGAACGCTCAGGTTCCGCAAACAAGTATGTTTTTTCATTCCTAAGTGGACATTCTTATTAGTTTTTGTCGTTTTAGGTGAATGCACAGCCCGTGCGCACCACCCCTTAAAAGGAATTCGTCCCGAATTCGCTAAACTACGGATCGACGCCTTAAGTCCGATACCAAATTGTAACACCCTGCCAGTACAAAAAGTATAACAGCAGGTCCGGCCGGGACCCCACGCCATACAAACCACACTAGCTAGGAGTTAAAAGGTGATAACCAGAAAAGTAACAACTAACGAGAGTACAAAACGTAAGCGGAAGCATTAATTAAACCATTCAAATAGACATGTCCACTATCATAGGAATGAATCCAGAAATAAGAGTTACGGCCTTAGGGCCTTACATCAAATCAATGTACAAAACTCTAAAAAAGCATACATCGGCACGCAGGCCGGCAATACATGAGAAAACAGGAAAAAGGCTGGCCTTCGAGGGCCAACTCAGCAAAAGGACAGCAAGAGGACCAACGCCCGCTATTTCCCGCTAGGCTCACCTGCACCTGCATAAGAACATTCCACCAAGCGGTGGTAAACAAGGCAACGGTCAGCACAGCTGACCAAATTATAACGACCCCACCCCTTTCCCGGGGTGGCGGAGATTCTACCCTGCAAGTAAGCCATACTAGCACAAGTACTAAATCTAAAGAGAGTGCAACTACACAAGGTGAGGTTTCAAGCACAATCAATCTTCTAGGTTGAGCATCAAAAAGAAGGGAACCTAGGTATGCACGTGATGTTGGTTGGGTTCACCCGAAGGTTTCCCGCAACCGCCTAAGCAAATCGCATGAGGCTAAACATAACATCAAATTCACAACACTCCACCCTAAGGGTCACAACCTTAGGTGGGAAACAAGAGCTTTTGGTCGGTCTAGGTATGACACCTTCCACGACCTCTCCCATGATCACACGGCCTTCATGAGGAAGGGACCTCTCGCCGATCTGCATGGAAACGGGTTCGGTTCAGCTTTGCCCGTGCTCTAATCGTCGCGATCTATCGCACGACGCGGGTACGGCTTCACCTCGGCCCGTAAGGGTTTAGCACTTTCAAGTGCTACACAAAATATACGCTACGCACCTAACCCCTTCATAAGGATCTAGGCTTCGCGAATTCTCAACAAGGGAGGCACATACGCTCCGCATCAATAACGTGGTGAAGGTTTGCCTTCATCCAAAACTCAAAGCATGGGGCTTTCGTAGGGATCTTCACAAGATGCCTACACTTAACTCCCGCAATACTATAGGTGAGTTCACGGAGTCATTCTCCGGCACGCATTCTAGGTCTAACCTAAATGCAACGTCGCAAAACAAGCATCACCGATTCGGGCTCACGGCCACGAATAGGCTTCACACAAAATGCCTAAATCCGCACGACTACCGGATTTTCTACATGCAATATGCCGGGGACGGACACAATCTACCCGGAGTCCCGAAGGACTTGAGGAAATCCTACACTTCACCCATTTGGTGAAAGAGATACCTCATGCAAGCAAAGAAAGAGGAATAAATGGACAAATACAAGTCCAAAGTTCGGGAGGAAGAATCGTTACCCTAGACGTGTTCCTCTTCGCCATGGATCCGAGATTCTACGCGGAGGAAAGAACCGCACCGGGCTGCACTCTCCGGATCTGGAAACGGCTCGCGAAACGGAGCTCCGGAGCTCCGTCAATGGCGAAATCTCCTCTTCTTCTTCCTTGCCCCCTTCTTCTTCCTCTAGCCTAGGAGAGAGAAACACTATGAAATAATGAGGGTTTAATCCCTCTCCAAAGCCCTAAGACCCCCCAGCATTAAATCCCAGCCGTTGGATCGAATTCCAAGAGATTTGATCGGTCGGATCTTCTTCTCCGCTCAAAATCGCGGAACAGAATAAACAGGGCGCACGATCACAGGCGCACGGTCAGTGGTCGTGCGCGACGAGGGCAATGGTCGTGCGCACTATCCGGGACAGAACTCTGAATTCTTGCGAATAAGCGCACGATCGTTGGCGCACGATCACTGGTCGTGCGCGAAGAGGGAAATGGTCGTGCGCACTGTCCGAGACAGAACTCGATTCTCTTCTGAATTAACGCACGATCGCTGGCACACGATCACTGGTCGTGCGCGATGAGGCCACTGATCGTGCGCTAAGAGCAGACAGGGAAAATTCTAGCCTGCTTCACGTGCCGCACTACCACTCCGCCTACTTCGCGGAACTACCAGATTTGGGGTGTTACAACTCCACCCTCCTTAAAAGAATTTCGTCCCGAAATCCAGGAAACAGTAATAGCATAAATTACAGTTATATTTTACCTGAGGGAAATAGCTCGGGATACTCCGCAAGCATCGTTTGCTCTCTCTCCCAAGAGAGCTCCTCTCGGCCGCAGTTATCCCACCGGACTTTTACCATCCGAATGGACTTGTTCCGCAGCTGCTTTACTTCGGTATCTTCGATGCGTAAAGGCTTGACTTTCGTCGACAACCCACTATCGACCGGAACTTTGCCGACCGCAATGATATGAGTAGGCTCTTGCACTGCCTTCCTCAACACTGAAATGTGGAACACGTCGTGCAGACCGCTCAGCTCTGCAGATAGTGCAAGCCGATAAGCCGCATCACCAACACGCTCCACGATCTCGAACGGTCCTAAGTACCTCGGACTGAGCTTTTTCAAGCGTTGAATCCTTGATACCCCTTTGAACGGTTTGATCTTCAAGTAAACCCGGTCACCGACGGCGAACTCTAAGTTCCTATGCTTGGCGTTGAAATACTTTGCTTGCCTATCCTGGGCAACCAATAGCCTTTCGCGTATAGCCCGGATCGTCGACGTTGCTTCTTCAACATCCTTTCGCTTCAATAGCTTAGTATCGCCAGTTTCCGCCCAAGACAACGGCGTACGACACTTCTTACCATAGAGGGCCTCGAAAGGAGCCATCTTTATGCTGGCTTGGTAGCTATTATTGTAGGCGAATTCGATCATAAAGAGGTGATCCTCCCACCTCTTTCCAAAGTCTAGAGCGCACATTCGGAGCATATCCTCCATAGTCCTGTTGGTTCTCTCGGTCTGTCCATCCGTTTGCGGGTGGAAGGCCGTGCTGAACTTCAATTTTGTGCCCAACAGTTCATGGATAAGCCTCCAATCTTTCGACGTGAAACGCCCGTCACGATCGCTGACGATGCTACGAGGGACACCGTGCAGTCTCACGATACTATCCACATAGAGCTTTGCTAGCTTCTCTACAGAATCATCCTTCCGGTTCGGAATGAAGTGTGATACCTTTGTCAAACGGTCCACGATCACCCATATGGCGTCGTTTCCATGTTGCGATCTCGGCAATCCGTGCACGAAATCCATCGAAATATCATCAAACTTCCACTCCGGAATCGGCAAGGACTTCAGGAACCCACCGGGACGTTGACATTCCGCTTTCACCAACGCGCAAGTATGACACTTGGCCACGTAAAGGGCAATGTCTTTCTTCATGCCCGGCCACCAGAACAGTTTCTTCATATCCATAAACATTTTAGTGCTCCCCGGGTGGATCGAGTACTTGGTATGATGAGCCTCGTACATCAATTCCGCCCGTAGAGTACCAACGTTTGGGATGCATAACCTTTCCTGCTTCCACATAAGGTCGTCTTCGAAGGAGAAATCAGCGTTTAACCCTTCAACGGTTTCCGCTTTGTACCGTTTCAAGCTCTCGTCCAACTCCAATGCTTGTCGAACTCGGTCGGCAAGGTCGTAGTGAACTTCCGTCCAGTTCAAGCATGCTGAAGTAGACGTTCTCCTATCAATGCATATGATCTCCATTTCTTCTAGCTCACGGATTAGACGCTCATCGTGCATCAAAATCCAATTTGCTTGCGCGGGAGCCCGACGACTCAACGCGTATGCAACTACGTTTCCTTTACCGGGAGTATATTTGATATCGAAGGTGTAGTCCCCAAGGAACTCCATCCACCTCCTTTGGCGCATGTTCAACTCCCTTTGGTCTAGTAAGTACTTGAGGCTCTTATGGTCGGTAAAGACATCGATCTTCACGCCATATAGATAGTGCCTCCAAAGTTTGAGGGCAAAAACCACGGCCGCTAGCTCCAAATCATGGACCGGGTAATTCCTCTCGTGAACCTTCAGTTGCCGGGAGCCGTAGGCAATTACCTTCCCGAACTGCACTAGGACACAACCCAAACCACTTCCTGAGGCGTCGCTATATATTTCGTAGCCTTCCGTACCCTGTGGCGAGCATAGAATGGGCGCCGTGGTCAGACGGCTCTTTAGCTCTTCAAAAGCTCGTGCGCACTCGGGCGACCAAACGAACTTATGATCCTTCCTAGTCAGTTTTGTGAGAGGAAGTGCGATCCTCGAGAAGTTTTCCACAAAGCGCCTATAATAGCCGGCAAGTCCTAAGAAACTTCGGACTTCCGCTACGTTTTTCAACAAAGGCCACGCTTGGATCGCTTCTATCTTCGACGGATCAACTGCAATTCCTTCGCCACTAACAACATGACCAAGGAATGCCACTGACGGTAGCCAAAACTCGCACTTGGAGAACTTGGCATATAGCTGACTCCTCCTCAAGGTGCTCAGGACTGCGTGCAGATGCCCTACATGCTCCTCTTCCGACTGAGAGTATACCAAAATGTCGTCGATGAAGACGATCACAAATTGATCTAAATACTCTCGGAATGTCCTATTCATCAAGTCCATGAATACCGACGGTGCGTTGGATAGACCGAACGGCATTACCGTGAACTCAAAGTGCCCAAAGCGGGTACTGAACGCTGTCTTTGGGATGTCGCATTCCCTTAATCGCAGTTGATAGTAGCCGGACCTTAGGTCTAGCTTGGAGTAAACCGTCGACCCCATCAGTTGGTCGAATAGATCATCGATTCTAGGAATCGGATATCGGTTTTTCTCGGTCAACTTGTTTAGCTCTCTATAATCGATACATAGACGCAAGCTCCCATCCTTCTTTTTCACAAAGAGGACCGGTGCACTCCAAGGCGAAGAACTTGGACGTACGTAGCCTTGCTCTAGCAGCTCTTGCAATTGGACCTTCAACTCTGCCAATTCCTTTGGCGCTATTCTGTATGGTGAGCGGGCCACAGGTTTGGCACCTGGCACCAACTCGATACAGAAATCAATCTCCCGATGAGGCGGAGCCCCAGGGAGTTCGTTAGGAAACACGTCGGCGTATTCCGCTACAACTGGGACATCACACAACCTGGGCTTTGGCTCCGAAGCCTCCAATAAGGTGAAGAACAACTCGGCGCCTTTTCTCACCGCCTTAACCACCTGGAGAGCAGACATCAGCGTCTTGCTCGCTCCTCGCATACCGGCGAATGTGGTTTCATCGTCGGTGTTCGTTCCCAGAGTGATCTCCTTTGTATTGCAATCTATGCATGCTCGCTGCTCCGAGAGCCAGTCCATGCCGAAGATCACATCGAATTCAGCTAACGGTAGTAACGACGCTTCCAAGTCGAAATCTTGACTTCCGATCCTCACCTTCACACGGCTCTTCCTATCCGCACTCATTCGAGATCCATTGGGTAGCACTACTTCCAATCTATCCTCTACAAAGGTAGACGGCACTCCGATTCGCACCACGAAGTCCTCAGACAGAAAAGAGTGCGATGCACCCGTATCGAATAGAGCTCTCGCCGGATAGTTGAAAATTAGGACGAAACCTAATTGTACACAAATAACACATAGTCGTACAACAGTGAGAATCATATACATAGCTGTAAAAGCTAACTTCTAATTCGTACCTGTGACGACGTCGGTTTGTCGTATAGCTTCTTGTTGGCCAAGCGAATAGACTCTCGGCTGAGTCGGAATGTGTTGGGAGGCCGAAGACTCTGCCGCTTTGCCCTTTTCCGCAGCCCGAGCATAATCCACCGCTCGATTTGCCGCCTTTGGGGGACCACTTCGACACACCGCAGCTTTGTGTCCCACCTTCCCGCAGGTGAAACACGTAATAGGAGTCCGCGCGGTCGTGGCTCCCGAAACGTTCGAAGAAGCTGGTTCCGCCTGCTTGAACTTCCTCTTGTTCCTTCTGAAGTCCGGCTTGGACTGAGAGGCCGGCGCATGAAACTCGGGTTTCTTTACAACACTCTTTGCTTGTACCCTCTTCATGTCCAACTCCAAAGATCTGGCGGTTTGCACCATCACTTGGAAGCCAAACGTCATAGGGCCTGCAAGGAGCAGCCTCAACTCGTCCCGAAGCCCTTCATAGAATTTATTCGTCTTCGTCTCCTCATCCTCCACCAATGCCCCCGCATAGCGACTCAGTCTGGTAAACTCATGTAAGTAATCGTCAACGGAGCGATCACCTTGAGTTAACCTCAGGAACTAGTTTTGTAACGCAATGCGTTGGGCAGAGGGGATAAACCGCTGGAGGAACGACTTTGAAAACTCAGCCATTGTTATTTCAGTAATGTCTCTATCGCCGAACTTGTGCAGTTCCTGCTCTTCCCACCACAGCACAGCCTCTCCGTCAAGAAGGAAAGTGGCTAAGGTGACCATCATGGCTTCGTCCGTCGCCGTCGCCCTCAGAGTTCTTCTAACTCTTGACAACCAGTCTTCTGCCTCCGTTGGGGACTCAGATCCCGAGAAGGTAGGAGGATTAAAGCTCAAGAAGTGCTTTAATTGTTGGTCACGCGCTCGCCCCGCAACTACTTGCGCAACTTGACGCTCCACCCTTGGTGCTAACGCCGGTTCCACTGCAGCTACTGGCACAGGGGCATCAACCCTTGGTGCTACCGCAGGTTCCACTGCAGGTTCAACTACCGGGGCTGCATCAGTAGTAGGCGTAGCAGGCTGTGCAAGCCTTTGCGGTTGAGCATTGATCATCGCGAAGACTGCTTCTGCGACCATTCTGATCATCTCAGCCGAAGGAGTGGTCGCTGGCACCTCAGCCGACCCACTACTTTCAGCGGTGTTACGGGGTTGAGACCGCCCCGCAGCACTTCTAGTCACCTATAATCATGCAAGGCACAATTTAGTGACCCTAAACATATCAAACATCAATCATGGAACGCTCAGGTTCCGCAAACAAGTATGTTTTTTCATTCCTAAGTGGACATTCTTATTAGTTTTTGTCGTTTTAGGTGAATGCACAGCCCGTGCGCACCACCCCTTAAAAGGAATTCGTCCCGAATTCGCTAAACTACGGATCGACGCCTTAAGTCCGATACCAAATTGTAACACCCTGCCAGTACAAAAAGTATAACAGCAGGTCCGGCCGGGACCCCACGCCATACAAACCACACTAGCTAGGAGTTAAAAGGTGATAACCAGAAAAGTAACAACTAACGAGAGTACAAAACGTAAGCGGAAGCATTAATTAAACCATTCAAATAGACATGTCCACTATCATAGGAATGAATCCAGAAATAAGAGTTACGGCCTTAGGGCCTTACATCAAATCAATGTACAAAACTCTAAAAAAGCATACATCGGCACGCAGGCCGGCAATACATGAGAAAACAGGAAAAAGGCTGGCCTTCGAGGGCCAACTCAGCAAAAGGACAGCAAGAGGACCAACGCCCGCTATTTCCCGCTAGGCTCACCTGCACCTGCATAAGAACATTCCACCAAGCGGTGGTAAACAAGGCAACGGTCAGCACAGCTGACCAAATTATAACGACCCCACCCCTTTCCCGGGGTGGCGGAGATTCTACCCTGCAAGTAAGCCATACTAGCACAAGTACTAAATCTAAAGAGAGTGCAACTACACAAGGTGAGGTTTCAAGCACAATCAATCTTCTAGGTTGAGCATCAAAAAGAAGGGAACCTAGGTATGCACGTGATGTTGGTTGGGTTCACCCGAAGGTTTCCCGCAACCGCCTAAGCAAATCGCATGAGGCTAAACATAACATCAAATTCACAACACTCCACCCTAAGGGTCACAACCTTAGGTGGGAAACAAGAGCTTTTGGTCGGTCTAGGTATGACACCTTCCACGACCTCTCCCATGATCACACGGCCTTCATGAGGAAGGGACCTCTCGCCGATCTGCATGGAAACGGGTTCGGTTCAGCTTTGCCCGTGCTCTAATCGTCGCGATCTATCGCACGACGCGGGTACGGCTTCACCTCGGCCCGTAAGGGTTTAGCACTTTCAAGTGCTACACAAAATATACGCTACGCACCTAACCCCTTCATAAGGATCTAGGCTTCGCGAATTCTCAACAAGGGAGGCACATACGCTCCGCATCAATAACGTGGTGAAGGTTTGCCTTCATCCAAAACTCAAAGCATGGGGCTTTCGTAGGGATCTTCACAAGACGCCTACACTTAACTCCCGCAATACTATAGGTGAGTTCACGGAGTCATTCTCCGGCACGCATTCTAGGTCTAACCTAAATGCAACGTCGCAAAACAAGCATCACCGATTCGGGCTCACGGCCACGAATAGGCTTCACACAAAATGCCTAAATCCGCACGACTACCGGATTTTCTACATGCAATATGCCGGGGACGGACACAATCTACCCGGAGTCCCGAAGGACTTGAGGAAATCCTACACTTCACCCATTTGGTGAAAGAGATACCTCATGCAAGCAAAGAAAGAGGAATAAATGGACAAATACAAGTCCAAAGTTCGGGAGGAAGAATCGTTACCCTAGACGTGTTCCTCTTCGCCATGGATCCGAGATTCTACGCGGAGGGAAAGAACCGCACCGGGCTGCACTCTCCGGATCTGGAAACGGCTCGCGAAACGGAGCTCCGGAGCTCCGTCAATGGCGAAATCTCCTCTTCTTCTTCCTTGCCCCCTTCTTCTTCCTCTAGCCTAGGAGAGAGAAACACTATGAAATAATGAGGGTTTAATCCCTCTCCAAAGCCCTAAGACCCCCCAGCATTAAATCCCAGCCGTTGGATCGAATTCCAAGAGATTTGATCGGTCGGATCTTCTTCTCCGCTCAAAATCGCGGAACAGAATAAACAGGGCGCACGATCACAGGCGCACGGTCAGTGGTCGTGCGCGACGAGGGCAATGGTCGTGCGCACTATCCGGGACAGAACTCTGAATTCTTGCGAATAAGCGCACGATCGTTGGCGCACGATCACTGGTCGTGCGCGAAGAGGGAAATGGTCGTGCGCACTGTCCGAGACAGAACTCGATTCTCTTCTGAATTAACGCACGATCGCTGGCACACGATCACTGGTCGTGCGCGATGAGGCCACTGATCGTGCGCTAAGAGCAGACAGGGAAAATTCTAGCCTGCTTCACGTGCCGCACTACCACTCCGCCTACTTCGCGGAACTACCAGATTTGGGGTGTTACACACCACCTTCGTGCACATGCAACATGTTCTACTATCTACCTCCGAGCCATAAGCTCCCCGGGCTAACCTGCCCGTCGTTAATAACCTTCCGAGCCACCGGCTCACCGGACCAACCCGTCCGTACCAACAAACATTACTGAGTCGCAAGCTCACCTGACTCATCAATCCACTCTTATTAACACAGAGTTTACTGCTCGTAGCACCAAACCGACTAAGCTCCCATAACCACGGGGTGTGGGTGAGTGTGTTAATAAATTATTCTTGTAGAACATCTTATCCCTACGGTTTACGGTTAATCTTGGACTCCCTGAGGATACCCTGTAAGGGGCTCGCTATGGTACTAGGAACTACAATGGGATGACACCCCAAAGTTCCCTTTCTCAAGACACTTAATATTATTGGTATCTACCCATAAGATTACCCTCTTATCAATTCACTTAAATTAAACCTCAGCGCTTTATGACCCTCTAAGGGGAAAGACGGTCTTTCGTCAATCCCGAGCATAGCCTTACCCATAGCTCACTAAGCACTCTCATCGTCTAAACTCCTATTTAGACTACTCTTGTTTAGTTCTTATTATACTTAGAAGTTTAGGGTGGATCCTGGACTTCCCGAGGGCTACCCGGTGAAGGGTTCGCAAGGTACTAGGGTATGTGATGGGATGATGTCCAATCCCTTTCCAGGACAATTAATATTCTTGGTGACAACCCTGACCCAACATTCCACCTTCTCATTATTCTTTATAACTTAAGTGTTTTCACGCCTTATGTTTCATCCCACTCCTAAGCAATCGTTCTTTTGGATTCAACTCTAATAACTTTTAGTCCTCTAAGTGGTCTATACTCATCTCTTGTTATAATCAAATTCTCACCGATTTCCTTATGATTATATTGACCTATTCATCATAATGAGTTTTCACTATCCGCAGACCACGACATATAACTACTTAGATTCCTATGATGGAACCTTGGTCAAATTACTTCCAAAAGACTTCTATTTTTTATCATAGGTTCATAGTGGATAAAATAAGGGATGATCAAAATCCAAGCATGTTTCATATAATTTTGCCCTCTATAAAAATTCATTAATTACTAATCTGAATCTAAAATGTGAAGGAGGTATCATGCTAGTGAATTCAAACTTGTTAAATATCCTTCCAGAGATGAAATGTGACATGATAAAAAGATTTCCAATATTTCATATTTTTCCAGCAATTAAATAACCATGATCCCTAATTTTCAATGAATGAATGGAAAAATAATTTTACACATCAAGTACAAGAAATTGACTTCCTAAAATTCTGGAAAAATTACAGTAGCTTCATATGAACATAAAAACACTATTTCCAGAACATATTTTTCCAAACATTTTAAACCCACAATTTCTATTTATCTTTAAAGGGGTGCAAATAGGGATTTACACAACAACTACCATTAATATGTTTCTATAAATTCTGAGAACATTATCCTAGTACAATAATCATCTAGAAACATCAAATCCAAAGTTTCATAATTTACCAGAGAGTATTTATCCATAATTGCTATTTATTACAAATGGTGTGCCAATAAGGGTTTACACTACAACTACCATTAATATGTCTCTATAAAATCTGAGAAAATTATCCTAGTACAATAATCACCTAGAAACACCAAATCCAAAGTTTCATAATTTACCAGAGAGTATTTATCCATAATTGCTATTTATTACAAATGGTGTGCCAATAAGAGTTTACACTACAACTACCATTAATATGTCTCTATAAATTCTGAGAAAATTATCCTAGTACAATAATCATCTAGAAACACCAAATACAAAGTTTCATAATTTGCCAGAGAGTATTTATCCATATTTATCATTTATTACATTTGGTGTGCCAATAAGGGGTTATATAACAAGTACTATATAATGGCCTAAAATTCATCTAAAAATTATGGTAAAATTTACAGAGCTATAGGATCACCAAGGAAACCTACTAGAATAATTTCATAATTCTCCAAGTGCATATGAGACCTAAATGTCATATTTGAACAAATTTGACCTAACCAAATAAATCAAATTCAGAGAAATAAATGAGGTCCAAAAATTCCAACAAAATTCCTAAATGTGCTTTTCCAGTCAAATATCCAATTCCCAGAGTTTTGGATTTATCTCTAAGTTTTTGATTCAATTTATTTCATTAATCTAAAAGTGTGACAATTTTCATTTAATTAAAAACCATAGGAAAATAACTTCCAAAAATCATGAAGCTTATGTCAATGATGTATATCCTCATGACATACACTAACCCCAAGGTTTCAGAGGCATGCAAGGTGATTCGAACCTTCAATTCCATCAAAAAGCTCAAATGCCCAAAATGACTATTAGCACCCCAATTTTCCTCTTAAGACCCAAACTTCATTTTGAAGTTCAGAGAAATATACTCATGCACATGTAATGAAATTTTCACCAGTGATCAAATGTGTCCTAAAGAATCCCTCACCAAAATATGGGGTCATTAGGAGTTATATAACTCCAAAAATTTCATTTATTTAATTTGCTAAGTTTTGAACAAAACTATAGAAAAAGTATCTCCAAAAAATCTAATATTTAAACCTAAGCTAGGTATGTGGCACATGCATGCATGGCCAAAATCTCAAGTCCATCAGACTTGGTATTAAAAAGCTATACACATTCAAAGTTCTGAATTTTATTTTGACCAGCCTCACTAGAATGAGTGTTGTGGGCCCTATATTTAACCAAATGGCCTGATTCTACTTTGATTTGAAAGTAGACACTCAAATCTACAATTCCTATCTCTGGGGATTTTTCGAAATATGGCCTCTAAGGGCCTCAAAATCAGCTTGCAAATATACAAAAAAAAATGTGACAGAAAATCACATTGTATTATACATATATATATATATAAATAAATATGCTTGCACGAATCCTGAAGCACAAACCAACGACATCTGGTCATCTTCCCCAGCCAGCCGACGGTCCAGATCGATCTCACCCATGCCACCTTCTCCGGCCATTTCCCGGCAACCTCCGGCCCACCACCGCCGGCCACCGCCTCCACCACCTCCGTTGAGGTGGTGGCTAACGCCAGGCGGCGACACGGCCGCCAGAGGCGACTCCTCCGGCGATCCCAAGCAAGAAGAAAAAGCTCATATTTCTCCCTCAATCTCGCATGGAATTGAGCTCGTTTGAGCCCGATATCACTCCTAAATTGATCTAGATTCTAGCATTGAGGGAGAGGGGGAGAAACCGGACCTTAGTGGGGCTTGGCGGCAGCGGCGGCGGCTGGCCATGGATCTTCTCTCCTCCGGCGAGCTTGCTCCCAACCTCGATTCTCCACCTTTTTCTCCTCTGTAAAGCTCCAGCCCGACTCCTTTCCCCTTTCTAAAGCTAATGGTGGCATCAATTCGAGATGGGGAGGGCTGTATAGAGAGTATTTGAAAGGTGGTGGTCGGCCTCCCCTTTGTTGCTCCTCCCTGCTGCCAAATGGCACCCCTCCAGCACCAATTCGGCTGGGAATTAACTAGGTGGGTCAGATATGGCCTTGGGCAGAAGTGTGGAGTGCCACTTGGCCTTCATTCCCAAAATCCTTCTTGTTTCTTAATGGAGGAAGGGGGATTTTCCACTTTTGCCCCCATGCATGTCTTTGCATGTTGGAAATAGGGGGCAAGGCTGGTCATTAGACCTAAGGGCTTCAGAGTGGGCTTTGGGTGAGGGCCTTAATCCATTGGAATTTGGATTAATTCCAAATAAGCCCAATTTAGGCAAAATTGACCCTATGTTGACTTTTGGGTTGACTTGGTCAATTGGGTGTGTTGACTGGTCCAATGTGATGGTTTTGGATCTATTGACACCACCCAAGGTTGGTTGAGTCATGGTGAGGACCTAGGTGAGCTAATTTGACCAATAAGTGTGAATTTGACCAAAATTGGGGGAAAGTTGACTTTGGTCAATTTGGCCAAATTGAAGACTCCATGATGGGGCTTTTGAGTCAATTGGGTCCCCCATGATGTTCTAAGGCTAGTGGTGAAATCAATTTCATGCTTAGGGGTTCATTTGAACCTATTGGGGAGGATTTGACCTATGTTGACCCAAGTTTGACTTTGGTCAAATTGGGTCAATTGGTGACCCCATGATGGGGCTTTTGGGTCTATTGCATTCCTTGGAGTGTTTATCATCTATTGGAGGAGTCAATTTGCAAGTGTGAGTTCATGTTGAGCTAGTTTGACCTAGGTTGACTTGAGCCTTATAGTAGACCACATATGAGTTCACCTAACCCTATGTGTCCTAAGGCTGCAATCTAGCCCAACCTCACCACACTCACCACTTGTCTCACCCTAAATTGGAGTTAGGAGGTCTAGTAGGAAATGGGATGTTACAATTCCCAATAAACAAAAGAACAATTTCGTCCCCGAAATTTAAGTTCGGGCCTACGGGGTTTCACTTGCGAAGGTAGTAGGAGGGTTGTTCAGTCATTAAACCCGACATTATTTCTAGGGTTCTATATTGACATCAAAAGTCTGTCTACAGATTTCTAAAACATTTCTGTATTAACGTTTCAAGGCGTCTACTTCTCGAATTACAATCCATGGTATGACTATTCTATATTAACACTCCCAACCCTTCATGTGAATGAAGTATGAAGTTTACTCCGAGATTGAATCTAATAAAAATCCCCAGAGTTTGCCACTTATAATAGGTCGTATATCAAAAGTTCATGATATTTCATCATCCCTAATTTAGAAAAATAGTTCCTCAAATTGTAATCTCACATTGCACTTTGTGAAGAGGTATGTCCTTTATTCAATGATTATTTCCAATAAATTTTTCCATAGCTTAATACTATCACGAGAGATCATATATCAAGCCCATGACATTTCATGTCAACAATTCAGTGAATTAATTTCTCAAGTTGTAGTCTCAAATGTACTCGTGAAGAAAGCCTGTTATTTATTCAAGGATTAACTCTACCAAAATTCTCCGAGCATCCTACTGATATGAAAACCCATGTGCACATTTCTATGGCAATCCAGTAACTATATTTCATGGTATAAATTACTACATTTTAGTCGACACATACTTCAATAATATAGCTATAAGCATGAACTTATTTATGGTGAAAATTCAACTTATGTGCACATGTGGTAATCTCTCCTGGATCCTTTCATACAGTTCAGCATCGACCAATATGTATGAGTAAATAAATTACCAAGTTCATTATACTCGTGGGATCATCATTATTATATATAACCCATAATCCAACTTCTAAACTTATGATTTAATGAGGTGTCGCATTTCTCAATATCACATATTACTCTCCAAAACATACAACATCCTTGGGGATTATAATGACCTTTGTCTTTCAATTCCCAGGCTCATCGAGCCATGAATCTAAAGGTCATAAGTACTCTCTTATTTACTTAATCCATAAATATAATTTCAACGATCTCCGGTTAGGTGTCAACTATCTTCCAAGGTATATGAATATCGGTTACGATATAATTGTTCGAAAATAACAAGTGCTTGATTTTTCAATAATTGTATGTACATTATCTTCGAACGCCCAGAAATTCAAGAATTTCCAATTATAGTTCTATCACACATGAATCTAATTCCAATCCATATCCTAAAGTCTCGTACTGACTTCCTTGATTTCAGAGGTCATATATACACGTATAACTTGACAACCTCTATGCATATCCCCAATGGTTATTTTGCTATCCTCTTATTTACTTGTCTACACATACGAAACCTCATCTTGCCCAAGTAAATATTGAAAATACCAAACCTCAAGGTCTATAAGTTTGAGATTCATCTTCTAAATAAGGTCTAGGGAAACTCAAGTCAGTACTAAGTTGGCCCAATAAACAAAAGGATAAGCCCCCATACATTTTGGGCTAAGTTTCTTTGATGTCCTTATGATATATTCGTCCCAGACACATAATCAATCCTTAGGGCGCACAAATCTAGACTTGGGGTTCCAATCTGAGACCTATTGGTATTCTACCTACTTTAGGCCCCCAAGGTTACCAATTACCACCACCTTCTCAATATTTGGGCAATCTACAAACCGGCCATTTTAGGAACTCGAATCCTTATCCGACCTCCGATATTTGTCACGATGATCATTTCGGTACAACCTAGTTGTTGGAATAGATATTAAGTTTACGAGTCACCTACTATCCACTAATGGTTTTTGTGCACTGAATATCTTGAGGCGGTCCTTCTCATTGGGTAGGGAGTGATGATATCACTTGATATTAAAATTAAGGACGTCGAAGTTTTAAGCTTTAGGTAACTATTTTCTCAATAGACTCTTTCTTTAGTTACTTTGGGGTCATAGCACCTTAATCCGTCTATGCCTGAGGTTGGTTTGGATTAGTGTACGCTATAAAATCATCTTGGTGCGTCAATCTAGAAATATGTCCTAGTTGGGTTGGCCTAACTCATTGATTAATGGACTATTTTGTGTGATTTTTACACATGGGCACACCACTGCTTCCGCTGCTAGTTTGTCCTCAAACTAACTCGAGCGGGGGTGTCCTAGGGTTTGTGGACTTCTTTCTCGTTGGATCATTGCGCTTTGATACCAGTTGTAAGATCCCTCTCCCGCACCAGGAGAGTTCCTGGATCTTATGCCCAGAACCGCCGCCTTACGGAGATGCTAGCACACAAGTTAGCCACCTCCGCAAAATGTCGATCCTGCCGGCAAGAACGATCAACCAGGCCAACAAGAGATAATAAGAAAAAGAAAACTAGAACCAAGTCCACAATCACACATTTATACAACAAAATATAAAAGTCCATCAATGAGTACAACAAATGAAAGAGTAAAAGGGGCTTATGCCCAGTACATATCCAGGGTAGAACAAAATCTCACTCTCTCACTCTACATCTATGCGGAAGCCAAAAATTCTCAAGTCTTCAAACACCTGTCCTGTAGTAGAAGTATTGCATGACTTCTGCTCCTCAGATCCTGCCATCATGTCTTGGCTGATCGTGCCGGTGCTCCAGCTCCTCGAACACCTACGGCCACCACCGACCGTTAGTCATAAAGACTAAGCCAATTTTGTCCCTGCCTCCCCCCGCGACTCCTAGGCACCGTGCGGGAGGAAGAAGCGGAGGACAACAAAGTGGAGTAATCAAGAAGGTAGCAGGTGACATACATTCTACGCTAACAAGAGTATATCCATATAAATTCTATGCTAGCAGTATGAGCAAGTAAACAACAATAGGTGCAGTAAAGTAATATCGCAGCAGTAAAAGAGGTAAGCAAGAGAAGCAGTGCGATGCAAGTAAAGTAATTTAAAAGTAACCATTGATTTATAGGAATGCCCATGCAAACCTATAGACCAAGGGGTCGTTTAGCAGGGCCTATCGTATAAAAAGTCCCATACCAATTTATACGATAGGGGTAGGGGTTGATATGCAATGTTTATGCTATGACATGCAAGGTATGCTGTTATGCTATGTTCATACAAGTGCAACTCACTCACTACGACTCTATGCGCATAGACATTTAGTTCCCCCTTTTTGGAGCTAGCAAGACTCCCAGGATACTCCCGTAGTGGCAAACGGAAGTGGTGGGTTGGGCCTCGCCCACCTCTAGGTTGGTATTCACACTACCTAACCTAGACCTATCGTACGCCTCAACACAAAACCGCGGAGCGTCTACGTACTCTTGCTGACTGGACAACCAGACTTTCATGGCTAAGTGTAATTACCACACTTGCCGAGTCAACGTATTGACGTCGGTGTGAACGACCATCCAATACCGAAGACCCACCACCTTCGTGCACATGCAACATGTTCTACTATCTACCTCCGAGCCATAAGCTCCCCGGGCTAACCTGCCCGTCGTTAATAACCTTCCGAGCCACCGGCTCACCGGACCAACCCGTCCGTACCAACAAACATTACTGAGTCGCAAGCTCACCTGACTCATCAATCCACTCTTATTAACACAGAGTTTACTGCTCGTAGCACCAAACCGACTAAGCTCCCATAACCACGGGGTGTGGGTGAGTGTGTTAATAAATTATTCTTGTATAACATCTTATCCCTACGGTTTACGGTTAATCTTGGACTCCCTGAGGATACCCTGTAAGGGGCTCGCTATGGTACTAGGAACTACAATGGGATGACACCCCAAAGTTCCCTTTCTCAAGACACTTAATATTATTGGTATCTACCCATAAGATTACCCTCTTATCAATTCACTTAAATTAAACCTCAGCGCTTTATGACCCTCTAAGGGGAAAGACGGTCTTTCGTCAATCCCGAGCACAGCCTTACCCATAGCTCACTAAGCACTCTCATCGTCTAAACTCCTATTTAGACTACTCTTGTTTAGTTCTTATTATACTTAGAAGTTTAGGGTGGATCCTGGACTTCCCGAGGGCTACCCGGTGAAGGGTTCGCAAGGTACTAGGGTATGTGATGGGATGATGTCCAATCCCTTTCCAGGACAATTAATATTCTTGGTGACAACCCTGACCCAACATTCCACCTTCTCATTATTCTTTATAACTTAAGTGTTTTCACGCCTTATGTTTCATCCCACTCCTAAGCAATCGTTCTTTTGGATTCAACTCTAATAACTTTTAGTCCTCTAAGTGGTCTATACTCATCTCTTGTTATAATCAAATTCTCACCGATTTCCTTATGATTATATTGACCTATTCATCATAATGAGTTTTCACTATCCGCAGACCACGACATATAACTACTTAGATTCCTATGATGGAACCTTGGTCAAATTACTTCCAAAAGACTTCTATTTTTTATCATAGGTTCATAGTGGATAAAATAAGGGATGATCAAAATCCAAGCATGTTTCATATAATTTTGCCCTCTATAAAAATTCATTAATTACTAATCTGAATCTAAAATGTGAAGGAGGTATCATGCTAGTGAATTCAAACTTGTTAAATATCCTTCCAGAGATGAAATGTGACATGATAAAAAGATTTCCAATATTTCATATTTTTCCAGCAATTAAATAACCATGATCCCTAATTTTCAATGAATGAATGGAAAAATAATTTTACACATCAAGTACAAGAAATTGACTTCCTAAAATTCTGGAAAAATTACAGTAGCTTCATATGAACATAAAAACACTATTTCCAGAACATATTTTTCCAAACATTTTAAACCCACAATTTCTATTTATCTTTAAAGGGGTGCAAATAGGGATTTACACAACAACTACCATTAATATGTTTCTATAAATTCTGAGAACATTATCCTAGTACAATAATCATCTAGAAGCATCAAATCCAAAGTTTCATAATTTACCAGAGAGTATTTATCCATAATTGCTATTTATTACAAATGGTGTGCCAATAAGGGTTTACACTACAACTACCATTAATATGTCTCTATAAAATCTGAGAAAATTATCCTAGTACAATAATCACCTAGAAACACCAAATCCAAAGTTTCATAATTTACCAGAGAGTATTTATCCATAATTGCTATTTATTACAAATGGTGTGCCAATAAGGGTTTACACTACAACTACCATTAATATGTCTCTATAAATTCTGAGAAAATTATCCTAGTACAATAATCATCTAGAAACACCAAATACAAAGTTTCATAATTTGCCAGAGAGTATTTATCCATATTTATCATTTATTACATTTGGTGTGCCAATAAGGGGTTATATAACAAGTACTATATAATGGCCTAAAATTCATCTAAAAATTATGGTAAAATTTACAGAGCTATAGGATCACCAAGGAAACCTACTAGAATAATTTCATAATTCTCCAAGTGCATATGAGACCTAAATGTCATATTTGAACAAATTTGACCTAATAAATCAAATTCAGAGAAATAAATGAGGTCCAAAAATTCCAACAAAATTCCTAAATGTGCTTTTCCAGTCAAATATCCAATTCCCAGAGTTTTGGATTTATCTCTAAGTTTTTGATTCAATTTATTTCATTAATCTAAAAGTGTGACAATTTTCATTTAATTAAAAACCATAGGAAAATAACTTCCAAAAATCATGAAGCTTATGTCAATGATGTATATCCTCATGACATACACTAACCCCAAGGTTTCAGAGGCATGCAAGGTGATTCGAACCTTCAATTCCATCAAAAAGCTCAAATGCCCAAAATGACTATTAGCACCCCAATTTTCCTCTTAAGACCCAAACTTCATTTTGAAGTTCAGAGAAATATACTCATGCACATGTAATGAAATTTTCACCGGTGATCAAATGTGTCCTAAAGAATCCCTCACCAAAATATGGGGTAATTAGGAGTTATATAACTCCAAAAATTTCATTTATTTAATTTGCTAAGTTTTGAACAAAACTATAGAAAAAGTATCTCCAAAAAATCTAATATTTAAACCTAAGCTAGGTATGTGGCACATGCATGCATGGCCAAAATCTCAAGTCCATCAGACTTGGTATTAAAAAGCTATACACATTCAAAGTTCTGAAATTTTTTTTTGACCAGCCTCACTAGAATGAGTGTTGTGGGCCCTATATTTAACCAAATGGCCTGATTCCACTTTGATTTGAAAGTAGACACTCAAATCTACAATTCCTATCTCTGGGGATTTTTCGAAATATGGCCTCTAAGGGCCTCAAAATCAGCTTGCAAATATACAAAAAAAAATGTGACAGAAAATCACATTGTATTATACATATATATATAAATAAATATGCTTGCACGAATCCTGAAGCACAAACCAACGGCATCTGGTCATCTTCCCCAGCCAGCCGACGGTCCAGATCGATCTCACCCATGCCACCTTCTCCGGCCATTTCCCGGCAACCTCCGGCCCACCACCGCCGGCCACCGCCTCCACCACCTCCGTTGAGGTGGTGGCTAACGCCAGGCGGCGACACGGCCGCCAGAGGCGACTCCTCCGGCGATCCCAAGCAAGAAGAAAAAGCTCATATTTCTCCCTCAATCTCGCATGGAATTGAGCTCGTTTGAGCCCGATATCACTCCTAAATTGATCTAGATTCTAGCACAGAGGGAGAGGGGGAGAAACCGGACCTTAGTGGGGCTTGGCGGCAGCGGCGGCGGCTGGCCATGGATCTTCTCTCCTCCGGCGAGCTTGCTCCCAACCTCGATTCTCCACCTTTTTCTCCTCTGTAAAGCTCCAGCCCGACTCCTTTCCCCTTTCTAAAGCTAATGGTGGCATCAATTCGAGATGGGGAGGGCTGTATAGAGAGTATTTGAAAGGTGGTGGTCGGCCTCCCCTTTGTTGCTCCTACCTGCTGCCAAATGGCACCCCTCCAGCACCAATTCGGCTGGGAATTAACTAGGTGGGTCAGATATGGCCTTGGGCAGAAGTGTGGAGTGCCACTTGGCCTTCATTCCCAAAATCCTTCTTGTTTCTTAATGGAGGAAGGGGGATTTTCCACTTTTGCCCCCATGCATGTCTTTGCATGTTGGAAATAGGGGGCAAGGCTGGTCATTAGACCTAAGGGCTTCAGAGTGGGCTTTGGGTGAGGGCCTTAATCCATTGGAATTTGGATTAATTCCAAATAAGCCCAATTTAGGCAAAATTGACCCTATGTTGACTTTTGGGTTGACTTGGTCAATTGGGTGTGTTGACTGGTCCAATGTGATGGTTTTGGATCTATTGACACCACCCAAGGTTGGTTGAGTCATGGTGAGGACCTAGGTGAGCTAATTTGACCAATAAGTGTGAATTTGACCAAAATTGGGGGAAAGTTGACTTTGGTCAATTTGGCCAAATTGAAGACTCCATGATGGGGCTTTTGAGTCAATTGGGTCCCCCATGATGTTCTAAGGCTAGTGGTGAAATCAATTTCATGCTTAGGGGTTCATTTGAACCTATTGGGGAGGATTTGACCTATGTTGACCCAAGTTTGACTTTGGTCAAATTGGGTCAATTGGTGACCCCATGATGGGGCTTTTGGGTCTATTGCATTCCTTGGAGTGTTTATCATCTATTGGAGGAGTCAATTTGCAAGTGTGAGTTCATGTTGAGCTAGTTTGACCTAGGTTGACTTGAGCCTTATAGTAGACCACATATGAGTTCACCTAACCCTATGTGTCCTAAGGCTGCAATCTAGCCCAACCTCACCACACTCACCACTTGTCTCCCCCTAAATTGGAGTTAGGAGGTCTAGTAGGAAATGGGATGTTACAATTCCCAATAAACAAAAGAACAATTTCGTCCCCGAAATTTAAGTTCGGGCCTACGGGGTTTCACTTGCGAAGGTAGTAGGAGGGTTGTTCAGTCATTAAACCCGACATTATTTCTAGGGTTCTATATTGACATCAAAAGTCTGTCTACAGATTTCTAAAACATTTCTGTATTAACGTTTCAAGGCGTCTACTTCTCGAATTACAATCCATGGTATGGCTATTCTATATTAACACTCCCAACCCTTCATGTGAATGAAGTATGAAGTTTACTCCGAGATTGAATCTAATAAAAATCCCCAGAGTTTGCCACTTATAATAGGTCGTATATCAAAAGTTCATGATATTTCATCATCCCTAATTTAGAAAAATAGTTCCTCAAATTGTAATCTCACATTGCACTTTGTGAAGAGGTATGTCCTTTATTCAATGATTATTTCCAATAAATTTTTCCATAGCTTAATACTATCACGAGAGATCATATATCAAGCCCATGACATTTCATGTCAACAATTCAGTGAATTAATTTCTCAAGTTGTAGTCTCAAATGTACTCGTGAAGGAAGCCTGTTATTTATTCAAGGATTAACTCTACCAAACTTCTCCGAGCATCCTACTGATATGAAAACCCATGTGCACATTTCTATGGCAATCCAGTAACTATATTTCATGGTATAAATTACTACATTTTAGTCGACACATACTTCAATAATATAGCTATAAGCATGAACTTATTTATGGTGAAAATTCAACTTATGTGCACATGTGGTAATCTCTCCTGGATCCTTTCATACAGTTCAGCATCGACCAATATGTATGAGTAAATAAATTACCAAGTTCATTATACTCGTGGGATCATCATTATTATATATAACCCATAATCCAACTTCTAAACTTATGATTTAATGAGGTGTCGCATTTCTCAATATCACATATTACTCTCCAAAACATACAACATCCTTGGGGATTATAATGACCTTTGTCTTTCAATTCCCAGGCTCATCGAGCCATGAATCTAAAGGTCATAAGTACTCTCTTATTTACTTAATCCATAAATATAATTTCAACGATCTCCGGTTAGGTGTCAACTATCTTCCAAGGTATATGAATATCGGTTACGATATAATTGTTCGAAAATAACAAGTGCTTGATTTTTCAATAATTGTATGTACATTATCTTCGAACGCCCAGAAATTCAAGAATTTCCAATTATAGTTCTATCACACATGAATCTAATTCCAATCCATATCCTAAAGTCTCGTACTGACTTCCTTGATTTCAGAGGTCATATATACACGTATAACTTGACAACCTCTATGCATATCCCCAATGGTTATTTTGCTATCCTCTTATTTACTTGTCTACACATACGAAACCTCATCTTGCCCAAGTAAATATTGAAAATACCAAACCTCAAGGTCTATAAGTTTGAGATTCATCTTCTAAATAAGGTCTAGGGAAACTCAAGTCAGTACTAAGTTGGCCCAATAAACAAAAGGATAAGCCCCCATACATTTTGGGCTAAGTTTCTTTGATGTCCTTATGATATATTCGTCCCAGACACATAATCAATCCTTAGGGCGCACAACTCTAGACTTGGGGTTCCAATCTGAGACCTATTGGTATTCTACCTACTTTAGGCCCCCAAGGTTACCAATTACCACCACCTTCTCAATATTTGGGCAATCTACAAACCGGCCATTTTAGGAACTCGAATCCTTATCCGACCTCCGATATTTGTCACGATGATCATTTCGGTACAACCTAGTTGTTGGAATAGATATTAAGTTTACGAGTCACCTACTATCCACTAATGGTTTTTGTGCACTGAATATCTTGAGGCGGTCCTTCTCATTGGGTAGGGAGTGATGATATCACTTGATATTAAAATTAAGGACGTCGAAGTTTTAAGCTTTAGGTAACTATTTTCTCAATAGACTCTTTCTTTAGTTACTTTGGGGTCATAGCACCTTAATCCGTCTATGCCTGAGGTTGGTTTGGATTAGTGTACGCTATAAAATCATCTTGGTGCGTCAATCTAGAAATATGTCCTAGTTGGGTTGGCCTAACTCATTGATTAATGGACTATTTTGTGTGATTTTTACACATGGGCACACCACTGCTTCCGCTGCTAGTTTGTCCTCAAACTAACTCGAGCGGGGGTGTCCTAGGGTTTGTGGACTTCTTTCTCGTTGGATCATTGCGCTTTGATACCAGTTGTAAGATCCCTCTCCCGCACCAGGAGAGTTCCTGGATCTTATGCCCAGAACCGCCGCCTTACGGAGATGCTAGCACACAAGTTAGCCACCTCCGCAAAATGTCGATCCTGCCGGCAAGAACGATCAACCAGGCCAACAAGAGATAATAAGAAAAAGAAAACTAGAACCAAGTCCACAATCACACATTTATACAACAAAATATAAAAGTCCATCAATGAGTACAACAAATGAAAGAGTAAAAGGGGCTTATGCCCAGTACATATCCAGGGTAGAAAAAAATCTCACTCTCTCACTCTACATCTATGCGGAAGCCAAAAATTCTCAAGTCTTCAAACACCTGTCCTGTAGTAGAAGTATTACATGACTTCTGCTCCTCAGATCCTGCCATCATGTCTTGGCTGATCGTGCCGGTGCTCCAGCTCCTCGAACACCTACGGCCACCACCGACCGTTAGTCATAAAGACTAAGCCAATTTTGTCCCCGCCTCCCCCCGCGACTCCTAGGCACCGTGCGGGAGGAAGAAGCGGAGGACAACAAAGTGGAGTAATCAAGAAGGTAGCAGGTGACATACATTCTACGCTAACAAGAGTATATCCATATAAATTCTATGCTAGCAGTATGAGCAAGTAAACAACAATAGGTGCACTAAAGTAATATCGCAGCAGTAAAAGAGGCAAGCAAGAGAAGCAGTGCGATGCAAGTAAAGTAATTTAAAAGTAACCATTGATTTATAGGAATGCCCATGCAAACCTATAGACCAAGGGGTCGTTTAGCAGGGCCTATCGTATAAAAAGTCCCATACCAATTTATACGATAGGGGTAGGGGTTGATATGCAATGTTTATGCTATGACATGCAAGGTATGCTGTTATGCTATGTTCATACAAGTGCAACTCACTCACTACGACTCTATGCGCATAGACGTTTAGTTCCCCCTTTTTGGAGCTAGCAAGACTCCCAGGATACTCCCGTAGTGGCAAACGGAAGTGGTGGGTTGGGCCTCGCCCACCTCTAGGTTGGTATTCACACTACCTAACCTAGACCTATCGTACGCCTCAACACAAAACCGCGGAGCGTCTACGTACTCTTGCTGACTGGACAACCATACTTTCATGGCTAAGTGTAATTACCACACTTGCCGAGTCAACGTATTGACGTCGGTGTGAACGACCATCCAATACCGAAGACCCACCACCTTCGTGCACATGCAACATGTTCTACTATCTACCTCCGAGCCATAAGCTCCCCGGGCTAACCTGCCCGTTGTTAATAACCTTCCGAGCCACCGGCTCACCGGACCAACCCGTCCGTACCAACAAACATTACTGAGTCGCAAGCTCACCTGACTCATCAATCCACTCTTATTAACACAGAGTTTACTGCTCGTAGCACCAAACCGACTAAGCTCCCATAACCACGGGGTGTGGGTGAGTGTGTTAATAAATTATTCTTGTATAACATCTTATCCCTACGGTTTACGGTTAATCTTGGACTCCCTGAGGATACCCTGTAAGGGGCTCGCTATGGTACTAGGAACTACAATGGGATGACACCCCAAAGTTCCCTTTCTCAAGACACTTAATATTATTGGTATCTACCCATAAGATTACCCTCTTATCAATTCACTTAAATTAAACCTCAGCGCTTTATGACCCTCTAAGGGGAAAGACGGTCTTTCGTCAATCCCGAGCACAGCCTTACCCATAGCTCACTAAGCACTCTCATCGTCTAAACTCCTATTTAGACTACTCTTGTTTAGTTCTTATTATACTTAGAAGTTTAGGGTGGATCCTGGACTTCCCGAGGGCTACCCGGTGAAGGGTTCGCAAGGTACTAGGGTATGTGATGGGATGATGCCCAATCCCTTTCCAGGACAATTAATATTCTTGGTGACAACCCTGACCCAACATTCCACCTTCTCATTATTCTTTATAACTTAAGTGTTTTCACGCCTTATGTTTCATCCCACTCCTAAGCAATCGTTCTTTTGGATTCAACTCTAATAACTTTTAGTCCTCTAAGTGGTCTATACTCATCTCTTGTTATAATCAAATTCTCACCGATTTCCTTATGATTATATTGACCTATTCATCATAATGAGTTTTCACTATCCGCAGACCACGACATATAACTACTTAGATTCCTATGATGGAACCTTGGTCAAATTACTTCCAAAAGACTTCTATTTTTTATCATAGGTTCATAGTGGATAAAATAAGGGATGATCAAAATCCAAGCATGTTTCATATAATTTTGCCCTCTATAAAAATTCATTAATTACTAATCTGAATCTAAAATGTGAAGGAGGTATCATGCTAGTGAATTCAAACTTGTTAAATATCCTTCCAGAGATGAAATGTGACATGATAAAAAGATTTCCAATATTTCATATTTTTCCAGCAATTAAATAACCATGATCCCTAATTTTCAATGAATGAATGGAAAAATAATTTTACACATCAAGTACAAGAAATTGAGTTCCTAAAATTCTGGAAAAATTACAGTAGCTTCATATAAACATAAAAACACTATTTCCAGAAGATCATATTTTTCCAAACATTTTAAACCCATAATTTCTATTTATCTTTAAAGGGGTGCAAATAGGGATTTACACAACAACTACCATTAATATGTTTCTATAAATTCTGAGAACATTATCCTAGTACAATAATCATCTAGAAACATCAAATCCAAAGTTTCATAATTTACCAGAGAGTATTTATCCATAATTGCTATTTATTACAAATGGTGTGCCAATAAGGGTTTACACTACAACTACCATTAATATGTCTCTATAAAATCTGAGAAAATTATCCTAGTACAATAATCACCTAGAAACACCAAATCCAAAGTTTCATAATTTACCAGATAATATTTATCCATAATTGCTATTTATTACAAATGGTGTGCCAATAAGGGTTTACACTACAACTACCATTAATATGTCTCTATAAATTCTGAGAAAATTATCCTAGTACAATAATCATCTAGAAACACCAAATACAAAGTTTCATAATTTACCAGATAGTATTTATCCATAATTGCTATTTATTACAAATGGTGTGCCAATAAGGGTTTACACTACAACTACCATTAATATGTCTCTATAAATTCTGAGAAAATTATCCTAGTACAATAATTATCTAGAAAAACCAAATCCAAAGTTTCATAATTTACCAGAGAGTATTTATCCATAATTGCTATTTATTACAAATGGTGTGCCAATAAGGGTTTACACTACAACTACCATTAATATGTCTCTATAAATTCTTAGAACATTATCCTAGTACAATAATCATCTAAAAACACCAAATCCAAAGTTTCATAATTTGCCAGAGAGTATTTATCCATATTTATCATTTATTACATTTGGTGTGCCAATAAGGGGTTATATAACAAGTACTATATAATGGCCTAAAATTCATCTAAAAATTATGGTAAAATTTACAGAGCTATAGGATCACCAAGGAAACCTACTAGAATAATTTCATAATTCTCCCAGTGCATATGAGACCTAAATGTCATATTTGAACAAATTTGACCTAACCAAATAAATCAAATTCAGAGAAATAAATGAGGTCCAAAAATTCCAACAAAATTCCTAAATGTGCTTTTCCAGTCAAAGATCTAATTCCCAGAGTTTTGGATTTATCTCTAAGTTTTTGATTCAATTTATTTCATTAATCTAAAAGTGTGACAATTTTCATTTAATTAAAAACCATAGGAAAATAACTTCCAAAAATCATGAAGCTTATGTCAATGATGTATATCCTCATGAAATACACTAACTCCAAGGTTTCAGAGGCATGCAAGGTGATTCGAACCTTCAATTCCATCAAAAAGCTCAAATGCCCAAAATGACTATTAGCACCCCAATTTTCCTCTTAAGACCCAAACTTCATTTTGAAGTTCAGAGAAATATACTCATGCACATGTAATGAAATTTTCACCAGTGATCAAATGTGTCCTAAAGAAGCCCTCACCAAAATATGGGGTCATTAGGAGTTATATAACTCTAAAAATTTCATTTATTTAATTTGCTAAGTTTTGAACAAAACTATAGAAAAAGTATCTCCCAAAAATCTAATATTTAAACCTAAGCTAGGTATGGGGCACATGCATGCATGGCCAAAATCTCAAGTCCATCAGACTTGGTATTAAAAAGCTATACACATTCAAAGTTCTGAATTTTGTTTTGACCAGCCTCACTAGAATGCGTGTTGTGGGCCCTATATTTAACCAAATGGCCTGATTCCACTTTGATTTGAAAGTAGACACTCAGATCTACAATTCCTATCTCTGGGGATTTTTCAAAATATGGCCTCTATGGGCCTTAAAATCAGCTTGCAAATATACAAAAAAAATGTGACAGAAAATCACATTGTATTATACATATATATATATAAATAAATATGCTTGCACGAATCCTGAAGCACAAACCAACGGCATCTGGTCATCTTCCCCAGCCAGCCGACGGTCCAGATCGATCTCGCCCATGCCACCTTCTCCGGCCATTTCCCGGCAACCTCCGGCCCACCACCGTCGGCCACCGCCTCCACCACCTCCGTTGAGGTGGTGGCTAACGCCAGGCGGCGACACGGCCGCCAGAGGCGACTCCTCCGGCGATCCCAAGCAAGAAGAAAAAGCTCATATTTCTCCCTCAATCTCGCATGGAATTGAGCTCGTTTGAGCCCGATATCACTCCTAAATTGATCTAGATTCTAGCACAGAGGGAGAGGGGGAGAAACTGGACCTTAGTGGGGCTTGGCGGCAGCGGCGGCGGCTGGCCATGGATCTTCTCTCCTCCGGCGAGCTTGCTCCCAACCTCGATTCTCCACCTTTTTCTCCTCTGTAAAGCTCCAGCCCGACTCCTTTCCCCTTTCTAAAGCTAATGGTGGCATCAATTCGAGATGGGGAGGGCTGTATAGAGAGTATTTGAAAGGTGGTGGTCGGCCTCCCCTTTGTTGCTCCTCCCTGCTGCCAAATGGCACCCCTCCAGCACCAATTCGGTTGGGAATTAACTAGGTGGGTCAGATATGGCCTTGGGCAGAAGTGTGGAGTGCCACTTGGCCTTCATTCCCAAAATCCTTCTTGTTTCTTAATGGAGGAAGGGGGATTTTCCACTTTTGCCCCCATGCATGTCTTTGCATGTTGGAAATAGGGGGAAAGGCTGGTCATTAGACCTAAGGACTTCAGAGTGGGCTTTGGGTGAGGGCCTTAATCCATTGGAATTTGGATTAATTCCAAATAAGCCCAATTTAGGCAAAATTGACCCTATGTTGACTTTTGGGTTGACTTGGTCAATTGGGTGTGTTGACTGGTCCAATGTGATGGTTTTGGATCTATTGACACCACCCAAGGTTGGTTGAGTCATGGTGAGGACCTAGGTGAGCTAATTTGACCAATAAGTGTGAATTTGACCAAAATTGGGGGAATGTTGACTTTGGTCAATTTGGCCAAATTGAAGACTCCATGATGGGGATTTTGAGTCAATTGGGTCCCTCATGATGTTCTAAGGCTAGGGGTGAAGTCAATTTCATGCTTAGGGGTTCATTTGAACCTATTGGGGAGGATTTGACCTATGTTGACCCAAGTTTGACTTTGGTCAAATTGGGTCAATTGGTGACCCCATGATGGGGCTTTTGGGTCTATTGCATTCCTTGGAGTGTTTATCATCTATTGGAGGAGTCAATTTGCAAGTGTGAGTTCATGTTGAGCTAGTTTGACCTAGGTTGACTTGAGCCTTATAGTAGACCACATGTGAGTTCACCTAACCCTATGTGTCCTAAGGCTGCAATCTAGCCCAACCTCACCACACTCACCACTTGTCTCACCCTAAATTGGAGTTAGGGGGTCTAGTAGGAAATGGGATGTTACATGTTCTACGCTTAATGTTGAGCGTGTTGAGGCTTGGCGTAAGCGGTTTAGACTCCCTTCGTCCGTAGAAGTGAAGATACCATTTCCGGAGGAACGTGCTCAGAATCCGCCGACTGGCTTTATTACTGTCTCTGAGAGCTGTTTAAAATTGGGGTTCCGCTTTCCCACATCGGAGGAGGTGATCGAGATTTTTAGGTTCTGCGGGGTGCCTATCTCGCAGTTTACCCCAACTGGCATGACGAGGATTATGGGGGTGATCGTTTTTTTTCGGGAGCATGGTTCGCGACTTTCTTTGGAGATTTTCAAGGATTGGTATGAGGTCTTTACGGATCCGGGGGGCCGGATCGAGACTTGTAGCAACAAAAGTTGGTTCCGGTTTGGGGAGAAGAATGACTACCGCCACAGAAATACTCGGTTTGGGGAGAAGAATGACTACCGCCACAGAAATACTCTCTACGGGTATGTTCGCAAACGCTGGAATTTGCCAGATCTTTGGAGAGATCTCCTTGGTCGCTTCCGTCGTCAAGTGGGACAAGAAAATGAGTTCCAGTCCCTTCCCGACTTTCCAGATCGTAACGATTTATCGAAAGCTTTGCTTGGCGTGGCTCTTTTTGCCGAGGAGAAGAGGTTGTTGCTAGCCGGGCTTTCATCAGATGCGGAGCGTGACGCCGCTGTACCTTTATCGCGTGATAGGAAGAAAAAGTTTGTTATCAAGTGCGGAGGCCCATAAGCGGCGTCTTCCCCTCCTTCGCCGAAGAGCCGTCCTGACGAGGCGGGTCCCAGTGTAGTTGTTCCAAATGCGACTCCTATCGATCTTGATGTTGAAATTGCGACTTCTCCTGCAGCGGAATGTACAACCCCGATATTCGCCAGGCGAGTAGGCGCGGTTTAAGAAGGCAACAGGATGAAGGAAGTAATAAGAGAGGAAGGCCGTAGGGCCAAAGACCTCGCGAGAGCGGCCTTGGAGAAGTCTCCCTCGGAAGGCTCGTCGAGAGGCGAGCGAGAACGTTTGGCGAGATAAACGCTCGCAGGCAGTTTGGGGAAGCTTTCTGAGCTCGACGAAAGGAGTCCCGCGTTCGACGAACTCTCCCGTGTTCGTCGAGCTCGCCCCCGTTCTGCGAAATCATTAGAAGTCGACGAAGTGTTCTATGATCATTAAAGCAAAAGGGAAGGTCTCGCAAGGGGAGTCGCTGAGACCCATGCCGAGGCAGATACCCTCAAAGGACTTGGTCAAGCGAGGGCTGGCAAACCAATACCTCGTAAGCCGCTGGCAGAAGAGCTATTCTATGTTCGCGAGAACGGGACTCAGCATTCAACGAACTCAGTTCTATGTCCGACGAATTGCCCCCCGCGTTCGACGAACAGCCCATCTCAGCGGTCGACGAACCACCTGTCGCGGCGGTCGACGAACCGCCTATCGCGGCGATCGACGAATGGTTTAACGTTCTGCGTTCGTCGAGCTCGTCTGTGATCGGCGAAGAGTCCTGCGCTCGACGAAATGTGTGTTGAGCTCGACGAAGTCAAGAGGCGGTCTCGCAGGAAGGTTCGCGAGACAGGACTTCGACAGATATCTCCGGGATGGGCCAGCGAGGTCCTCGCGGGACGATCGCCTAGGAGAGGCATCGCTAGCAGGACTCGTGAGAAGGCCCGCGAGAGCTTCGGCAGCAGTGTTCTCGCAGTTCTCTGCCCATAAGTTGATGGGGCAAAATTTCCCTTTTACCCTTGGTGGTCTGCCTTTAGGCTCTCGAAACAGCGGAGTTTGGCTGTTAGCAGACCCATTTGGGGTGCGGATAGTAAAATCAAAAGGCGGAATCCTGCTATTAGCAGGCCAGATTAGGAAACCTATAAATAAGATCTAAAGGGCACCTTTGGAGAGGACTTCACTTCAGCTTCTCTCTCCTCAGGCTCTCCTTGGCTAGCATTTCCAGAGCTCTCCAAGGTGTCCGAGTCCCAGCTTTAGCTTGGGAGGGGAAGCGCTCAACGATCTTCCGGGTTAGTGGAGGGACCTCCTCGCTGTGACTAAGGTCTTAGTCATTTTCCCAGTCTTCAGTCTACCTTCTCCGAGGGATCAGTAAGGGCTAGCTGCCCCTCATTTCGGTGAGGGCCCCGAGCTCCACAAGAGGCCGAGAAATCTGTTTCAACATTTTGGTGCGGTGAGCGTGGAGTGCGGCTGGTCCAAGAAAGTTCCTAGGAGCAGATATGGCAGGAGGCGAGGACCAAGGCAAGGAGTTCAGCAAGTCACCGCAGGTGGTGACGCCGAGGATGTTCGCAGATTTCAGGAGGGAGGTGCTCGGCACCTTCAGACTCACTGTCTCGGCGCTGCGAAGTGAGTTTGCAACCCCAGCGCCTCAGGCGATCCCTCCCCCAGCAGCGGTTGGCGAGAATGCCACGGGGGGGAAGGGCTGGAAAGGAAATCGCCGGAGGTTCAGTGTAAGACCTGGAGGGGCGAGTGCTGTTCGCCAGCCCGGCGAGCTCTATGCCGGCAGGCGCGGCGCAGGCGAGCACGCGTCCGGAGGATGCAACGACGGTGGGGGTGGTTCAGGCGAGCGCCGCTCTCACAAGCGTGGTCCCCGCAAGCCCAAGTCAGGCAAGGGAGCTCGGGGGGGCGTGTGGTGCGAGAAGGGATGGCAGGAGGGGGGAAGTCCCTTCTGCGAGCTGATGCTTTCCGCACCTGTCCCAGCAGGGTTCGGGGAGTGGGACAGGGTGTACTACAACGCCAGGGATAACCCTGTCCAACACCTCCAGTCTTTTGAGGACTCAGTCTCCATCAGGCCGATGTCAGATGCCTTCAAGTGTCGGCTCTTTGCCGTCACCCTCAAAGAGAAGGCCAGGGATTGGTTCCACCAACTCCCTGTTGGGTCAATCTACGCCTTTGAAGACTTGCGCCGAAGTTTCCTTTTGCGATTCTCAACTTCAAAGATAAGGAAGAAGGACGCCGAGTCTCTCTTCAAAGTGAAGCAGGAGCCAAATGAGTCATTGGCTCGCTACGCAGACCGGTTTCAGGAGGAGGTACTGATCACTCAGGAGATGCTTGGGTTTGCACTCCAGCTCGCTTTCACCGTTGGGCTAAGGGAGAGTTTCTTCAAGATGGTTTTGAAGAGGAAAGCTCCCATCTCCTACGAGGAGTTGATGGAGAGGGTGGCAGAAGAGATCGAGAGTGAGGAGGCCAACCCGGAGCTCACCAAGAGGCTAGCAAAGCTCAGTGAGCCAGAGGTCAAGCAGCAGGAAGTAAGGAGAAGGGAAGAGCCCAGGGCCCCGGAGGGGGAGTGGAGGCAGCATGGTGGAGGAATGCAAGGTCAGGGAAGGGGTTACGGCCCAGGAAGGTCAGGGAAGACCCCACCAGTTGGGATGGAGGCAGGGTCCGAGGCAGATGCCTCCCCCACCTCAGCAAGCCATGGCGATCAGACGGGGAAGAGGAGGAAGAGGAAGAAGAGAAGAGGCTAGAGAAGAAGCGGGAGCAAGGAGAAGGAGGAGGAATAGGATGGCAGAGGGCGAGACAGGGGAGGTGACGTTGCCGTACTGTGACTTCCACGATGAGGAAGGTCACGCGACGGTCACCTGCCCAGAGTTCCTGGAAACAAAAAGGGGCCGAGTGCCCGCGCCGAGACAACAACAACCGATGAGAATCGAGGAGGTCGAACCTCGAGAGGATGAGGAGGAAAGGTGTGAAGATAGAGCTGATGTGGGGAGTAGAGGAGGGATCAGGGTGATTCATGGGAGGGTAGGGGTGGAGGCAACCCGCAAGGCTAGCCTCCATACCATCTATCGGCAGAGCGTGGCCTCAACATCCACCGCTCCACCCCCAACGGAGAAAATTACTTTCTCCCAGAAGGACATGCCAGGTCATGAAGACCCGTTCTGCGATGCGCTGGTCATCCAGACCGCCATCGAGAACTTCACCGTCTCGCAGATTCTAGTCGATAATGGGAGTTCGGTCAACGTTGTCTTCAAGAAGGCGCTCGACGAGATGAAGGTGGAGGCCAGGAGGGTGTTGGCCTCGGATGGTCCCCTATTTGGTTTTTCGGGAGAAAGGATGGAGGTAGAAGGAGGAGTGGGGCTCCATGTGACCCTCGGAGGGCAGTCCCGGAACTGCCGCTTCGTGATAGTGGATGCCCCGAGCAGCTACAGCGCCATCTTCGGACGGCCTCTCATCAGCGCGTTTCGATGCGTCTCTTCCACCTTCCACCAATGTCTCAAGTTCAACGCGGGTGGAATCCAGGTCCGGGTCCGGGGAGACCCCAAGGTGGCGAGACAGTGCTATGTGACGGCTGTCAACACCATCACCTAGATGGGAGAAGCAGAGGAGTGGGATAAAGTGATGGAGGAGGCGGCAGAAGCCAGAGGTGAGGAGGGAGAAGAGGAGAGGATGGAGAAAGAGGAAGTTCATGCCCAGGAGGGGGTCGCTGAGAGGCCTAGGGCGGAGAGAGGAGAAGAAGAGGAGAAAGAAGAGGGTGCCCGGGAAGGAGGGGCGGAGGAGTTGATGATGGTAGGGGAGGAAGAGACGGAGGGGGGAACTCAAGCGCTCGCTTGCGGCAGAGAGAAGGAAGGTGCTTGGGGAGAGCAATCTAGGCTGGAGGCCGTGGAGGAGGTCGTGGAACTTGAGGTCACCACTAAGCTTGGGGTGGTGGAGAAGGTCCGAATCAGCGGAGAGCTCAGTTCGGAAGAGCAGGCTGAGATCCTAGCCTGCGTGCAGAAGAATGTGGATGTCTTCGCTTGGAGCGCTGCGGAGATGCCCGGGATCGATGCGGAAGTGGCTTGCCACTGCCTCAACCTCGACCCCGGCACCCGCCCCATCCGTCAAAAGAGGAGGGCCATAGCAGACAAGCTGGAAGGACCCATCCGAGAGGAGGTGGGTAAGCTCCTGCAGGCAGGTTTTGTATCAGAGATCTAGTATCCAGGCTTGGTCTCCAACGTGGTCATGGTGAAGAAGGGAGGAGGTAAGTGGAGAATGTGTATCGACTTTTCACTACTTAATAAATCATGCCCGAAAGATTGCTACCCCTGCCTAGAATCGACGCGCTGGTTGACTCAGCCGTCGGTTTCCCTGTAATGTCTTTCTTAGATGCTTTTTTAGGTTATCATCAAATTCGCATGCACCCCCCGGACATCAAAGATGTCTCCTTCATCACGGGGGACAGATGTTACTATTATAAGATGATGCCCTTCGGCCTCAAGAAAGCAGGTGTCACGTACCAGAGGATGATGGATATGGTATTTCGTGAACAGAAGGGAAGAAACTTAGAGCTCTATATTGATGATTTCATGGTGAAGAGCCGGGACCTTGGGTCTCACCTCCGAGACCTTGAGGAGACGTTCGGGACCTTGCAGGAGTATAAGATGAAACTCAACCCCTTGAAGTGTGTCTTCGGGGCTAGCCGAGGGAAATTCCTAGGTAACTTGCACACCCCGGCGGGGGTGGAGCCTAACCCAGACAAGGTCAAGGCGATAATAGAGTTGGGGTCGCCAAGAAACCCGAAGGAGGTTCAGAGCCTCAAGGGGAAGCTGGCCGAACTTAGCAGGTTCCTCTCTAAGGCGGGAGAGAAGTGTGCTCCCTTCTTCAAGGTGCTAAGGGGCAACAAAAAATTCTAATGGACCCCGGAGTGTGAGGAAGCTTTTCAGGCTTTGAAAGAGCAACTCACCCAAATCCCCCTACTTCAAGGGCCGAGACCGGGAGAAGACCTATCCCTATACCTGGGAGTAGGATCTGAGGCAGTAAGTTCAGTACTGATCTGGGAGAAAGGAAGAAAACAGTTCCCCATCTACTACGTCAGCCGAGTGCTGAGGAAGGTGGAGCTCCGGTACCCGATTCTGGAAAAGTTGGCCTTCGCATTGGTGGTGGTGGTCCGGAGGCTCCGACCTTACTTCCAAGCACATTCAATCAAGGTAGTGACTGATCACCCGCTTTGCAAAGTCATGAAAGGGGTGGAACACTTGGGAAGATTAACAAAGTGGTCCGTGGAGCTGACTGAGTTCAATGTTACGTTCGTGCCCAGAGCCGAACCCTGGAGGGGAGAGTGTTGAGACAAGGCTACTTCTGGCCTACCCTCAACAAGATGCGGTGGAGTTCGCAAGGAGGTGTTCGAAGTGCCAGCTCTACGCCCCGCTCCAACTCCTCCCAGCCCAGAGGCTCCGGACCATCATAGCTCCCTGGCCCTTCGCCATATGGGGGTTGGACCTAGTCGGCCCTTTCCCTTAAGCTAGTGGCCAAAGAAGGTTCTTACTGGTCATGATCGATTATTTCTCCAAGTGGGTAGAAGTGAAGGCGCTCGCCAAGGTAACATCTCAAGTTGTGATGAATTTTGTTTGGGGGGAAATAATTTGCAGGCACGGCCTCCCCCTGGCTATAGTAACGGACAATGGGCCACAATTTGCTAGCGAAGAATTTGTTAGCTTCTGCACCCAGCTGGGCATCGACCTCAGGTTCGCATCGGTTCACCACCCGAGATACAACGGCCAGGTGGAGGCGGCAAACAAAGTAATCGTCAACCTACTAAAGAAGAAGGTGGAGAACCTCCGGGGGAACTGGGTAGAGCAGCTACCATCCGTTCTCTGGGCCCTATGGACTACTCCAAACACCGCCACCGGAGAGACCCCTTTCAAGCTTTCTCATGGGTCCGAGGCTGTCCTTCCCGTAGAGTTCGAGGTAAAGATCCCCAGGGTGATCGCCGCGGGCGAGGGAGATGAAGAGTGGCTAGTGGATAATGATGCGGAGCAAAGGCTATCCTTGGACCTGGTGGAGGAACTCCGGGACCTGGCCACCGTCAGGCAGGAGGAAGTTAAGCGGCGAATGCCTCGATACTTTGACAAAAACATCCGAATAAAGCACTTCCAGAAGGGAGATCTGGTCCTGAAAAAGGTCGACGCGGCCGGAAGAGGAGCCGCGGTGGGTAAGCTTAACCCCAACTGGGAGGGTCCGTATATTGTAAGTGAAGTGCTCAAGTCGAGGGGATATCACCTCCGAGATGTGGAAGGGGTACCTCTCGGCCGATCCAGAAGTGGAGGCGATTTGAAGCGATTCTACCCTTGAAAGTTTTATTATGATATTAGTTGAATATTATACTTCTTCACTTGATAGTTGTAACTGTTATGCGAGGGCAACCAAGGTGACAAGTATTGATGCTGGAATGCCCCAGATCGATTCCGCTCCCGGGCTCTCACTATACAGGGGGTTTCATGTTGATCTTTGGAGAGGCTGGCAAAGTGACAAGTAAGGATGCTGGAATGCCCCAGATCGATTCCGCTCCTGGGCTCTCACTAGACGGGGGGTTTTAGGTTGATCTCTGGAGAGGCGGGCAAGGTGACAAGTATTGATGCTGGAATGCCCCAGATCGATTCCGCTCCCGGGGTCTCACTAGACGGGGGGTTTCAGGTTGATCTCTGGAGAGGATGGCAAGGTGACAAGTATGGATGCTAGAATGCCCTAGTTCGATTCCGCTCTCGGGTTCTCACTAGACGGGGAGTTTAAGGTTGATCTCTGGAGAGGCTGGCAAGGGACAAGTATTGATGCTGGAATGCCCCAGATCGATTTTGCTCCCGGGCTCTCACCAGACGGGGGGTTTCAGGTTGATCTCTGGAGAGGCTGGCAAGGCGACAAGTATTGATGCTGGAGTGCCCCAGATTGATTCCGCTCCCGGGCTCTCACTAGACGGGGGGTTTCAGGTTGATCTATGAAGAGGCTGGCAAAGGGACAAGTATTGATGCTGGAATGCCCCAGATCGATTCCGCTCCTGGGCTCTCACTAGACGGGGGGTTTCAGGTTGATCTCTGGAGAGGCTGGCAAGGCGACAAGTATTGATGCTGGAGTGCCCCAGATCGATTCCGCTCCCGGGCTCTCACTAGACGGGGGGTTTCAGGTTGATCTCTGGAGAGGCTGGCAAGGTGACAAGTATTGATGCTGGAATGCCCCAGATCGATTCCGCTCCCGGGCTCTCACTAGACAGGGGGTTTCAGGTTGATCTCTGCAGAGGCTGGCAAGGCGACAAGTATTGATGCTGGAGTGCCCCGGATCGATTCCGCTCCCGGGATCTCACTAGATGGGGGGTTTCAGGTTGATATCTAGAGAGGCTGGAATGGAGGGGGATTCCTCACGAAGGTAGGTTATAAAGTCGCAGGTTGACAAGTCTTCAGTACTGTTCAGGGCCTTCTCGCTCGGCAAGAAGAATGGATTTCGCACAGCAATAAAGGGGCCGACGAGACCCTCGCAGGATGACCTCTTAGGAGAGGTATCGCGAGCTGTATCCGCGAGAAGGCCTGCAAGAACTCCAATGGAGGGAGAGGGGTTCTCGCCGGGAAGGGGTATATCGTGCGAGACCTTAAAAGAAGGGGTAGTCCTAAACCCCAAACCCAAGGTACAGCGGAGAATCCACGCCAAGATGTGAGGAAAAGAGAGACTAAGCGAGAGCGGAGTCTACGCCATAACCGTCGAAGCACGCGAGAATCGTCTTGGCGAGAACGACAAAAAATATGCGGCAATGCGATATAAACATGCAAATAATGAGGCAGAAGAGATGAACAAAATGAACAAGGCATAGAAGCTGTGTTTACACTTAAACAGTTCAATTACAATTTGCGGCGATCTCGCCAGCGAAATTGGAAACAAAAACAGAATGTCGACGATTCTCAAGAATCGATCGCGGGCTCCTCCTCCTCGTCGCTGCTCTTCACCGGGGCGAGAGGGATGAAGAGCTTCGGGGCGACTTCTTCTAATGTGACGTCGGCCGCATCGACAGACATTAGGCCGGCCACCTTCATCGCATCGAAGATGTAGCATGCCGACTCGATTGACCCCAGGCGAATCTCCTCGTCCCGCGCTCGCCGCTCTTCCTTTAGGCGGCGGGGAGAGGGGGAACGACGGTGCGGGCGAGCTCGCAATTTAGAGCTTTTAGCCTGGCCACCCCACCCTTCAGGTCCTGTATGCGAGCGTCGGCTCTTCCGGCGGCCTCGACATCCTGTAAGTAAGATAATGTAAGGGAGCGAAATGGCCAAAGGAGAGGAGGGTGACGAGGTTTAGGTAACTCACCACACCGCTCTCTACGGCGAACAACTTCTCCTTCAGCTGCGCGTTCTCGACGAGAAGCCCCTGATAGGCCCTCGCGAGCTCCACATTCTGTTGCTCCAGTTGCAAGCAATGCCTCCCCGTCATGTGGGCGAGCTCGACGGAACGCAACTGAGACCTCGCGCTCTCAAAAGCAAGGGTCCTCGCAGTCTCGTCTTTGTAAGCCCCCGCGTCCTCGCGTCCATAGAGGACGAACGAGAAATCAAAGGCATGACTGCTGACGGTCGCCTTCTCCACCCAGGTAGGGAGGATGGTGGAGATGTCCGCCCGGTTCATCTCCGGCTTTCAGTTCACCAAGAGCTTGCCGGTCTCATCCCGGCGCCTCTGGCCGAGACCGAAGTCGTAGTGGTTGACAGGGATGGGCAGAGTGGAGGTTCTGGCAGCCTCCTAGCTGGGCTCGTCGCCCTCTCCTCCCGCGGAGAGGCCGGTAAGGTCGAACTCATCAAATGCGTCCTCGCCAGGATCCTTCCCCTTCGAGGAGGCGAGCGAGACCCGGCTCTTCGTATTCTTTTTGTTCGACGGGGATTTTGGGGGAAGGCCATGGCTACTAGAAGCCCCCGATCTGTTGCGAGAGGATGTCTCACCTGGTGTGATGGCGTCCCGGCAAGCCTCCGCCCCCATGGTCGCGAGAGTAAGGGTAGCATCGGTCTTCCGATTTCTCGCGTAGGGGGGATGTAGGGGGAGATCTTGCTCGCCTAAAAAGTGTTGGAATTACAATAAATACGGAGTTACTTGGAATAGCAGGAGTTATTGAGCGAAATCTTTACCTTCCCCAGCGAGCACTGGAAGCAGCGAGTCGAGGTTGCGGCAGAGATGAATAACCTCAAAGTTCTTCTTGCAGAAGAACTGATAAAGGACACCGTCATGGCTACCGAGGGCAGTGGGCCGATAGGTGGTCTCGTCGTGTTGGACTGGCGAGATCGGGATATTGCCAAAGTTCCCCTTGACGAGGAGGAACTTCTAGGCCCAGAAGTGGGCCTTGTTGATGGTCTCGACGACTTTAGGACCCGAGCCCACGAAGTAGGCGGTTCCGTCCTTATATGCGCGGAAGGAGAACAGCTTCCGAAAAACCGGAAGGCTGAACTCGATGTGCTCCTCGCGCAGGTAGCATGCGAAAGCTGTAACCACCTCCATGGCATTAGGGGTAAGCTGACCCGGAACAACGCCATAATGTTTGAGCACCTGGCGAGCAACAAGAAAACCAGGATTAATTTATATAATGAGCGAGACTTGACCTGCAGAGAATAAGAAATGAGCGAGAACGATTATTGCCTGGCGGATTTCCGGCCACAAGGGGAGATGCAGGCCGACCGCGAAATGAGCGGTGGGGATGGCCAGCTCGTCGACGAGTGGCGCGTTGATCACGTCGTCTTCGCTAGGGCGGCACGCCACGAATGGTGGGGTGACATAGTCGGCGACCGCGGTGAAGTATTCCTCATCTGTCAGGTTGCAATGAAAGAAGTCATGCTCGGCGAAAGCCTTAGCAATCTTTCGCCGACCCTCCGACTCGTTAGCATCACCACCCATTTCGAAAACCTGCGAGAAAGGAAATAGAACGAGAAGGAGAAGGAGCGAGAGCTCTGAAGCAGAGGAGGAAGAAGGTTGACAGTAAATGCGGTGGTTGACTCAGCTATGACAGCCTATTTATAGCAAAAGTAAAAGGGCGGGAAGAAGCCAAGCGCCAATGAGCGCGGTTAGCCAAAACATCACATCACGACCGCGGGCGAGAAAGGCCTGCGAGGTTAGTACAAGCAACATCTTTTCGAAAACAGCACAAACAAACATAATGGAGTAAGGGGGGGGGGGGGGGGGGGGGGGGGGGGGGGGGGGGGGGGGGGGGGGGGCGAGATGCATTTAGCGAGAACGGAGGCTCCTCGCGAGTGCAACATAACATGAAAAAGAAACGGACATGTTAGCACCGAGCGAGAACTAATAAAAAGCTAGTAATAATTATTATCAGACGAGATAAAGCCAATATATGAGTTGCAAGCCATTGCGAGATTGTCCAGAATTGCGGCACTCATTAACAGGTAATAAGAGTTTGCGACAAAGTAGAAGTTAGCGAGAATCATGGGGCAACCACTTCCACCTACCCCCACCCCGCGACCCGGACCGCGGCGGTACCCTAGAATTGTAGTAATCCTCGGCCGCGCGGCCCTCCCGGTCCACGAGGAAGGCGTAATCCCTCATCCTCTCTATGTGCACCTCCAACGTCGTGACGTTCTCATCGTGATCACGTTGTCTCGCAGCCCGGAGCCTCACACACTCTTCCATCAAGACAGCATGCCTATCCTCGGCGGCCTCTCTGTCCCGTCTCGCTTGCAGGTTGAGGTCCATCAGCATTCGACCATTTTTTCTAAGCAACTCTGCTTTTCGTTGTTTCATCGTCTAAGGATCTCGCGGATCCCCTAAGAAGTCTTCCACTTGGTCAGGGAGGGGGACATCTCGTCGTCGCCCAACTCGGAATCGGTGGGCGGATTTTCAGAATTCTCTGCGAAATATTACGAAAAGGTTAGATAGCGCGCTTGAGTTCGCGCGCGGCAGGGGGCCGTTGGAATGCTTACCCAGAGGGGGGGGGGCGAGAAGTCTCAGGGCGGCCCTGGAAGACGTTACCATAGTGGGGCTAGAGAGATTTACCCAGGCCAGGAGGGTAGGCTGCGCTGTTGGACGGAGGGATCTTTGGCGGTATAGAGCCGCCGGTCTCCTCACTCGTCAGGAGGTTGAACCCTGGCGTATCTATAGTTTTGTCGGGAGTAGGCCGAGACGAAGGCCGCAATGCCTGACGAGCCGGGGACTTTCGGGGCGAGACTGTAAGAAGCAGGGAATAAAGGTCAGATAGTTGACAAAAGGAGGGCTGGCATGCGAGATTAAGGGCGTACCTGCAACATTTTTCCCAGCAAGGTTTGTATCTGCTGGCGGACTTTTGCGAGACCCACCAGCAGGTTCGCTAACGTCCTCGTTCGCCAAAGCATTCTGCGAGTAAGCAAGTCGTTAGAGTGAGTCTATTGGTTTAACTAAAGGAATAATTCCTACCTTCGTGGGGGAGGGGTTATCAGAGGAAGAATCCACCAACACCGAGTCGCCCCCAGTTTGGCAGACCGATTTCGCCTTCTTTGTCTTTGGCGTCACTGCAGGGAGCGAGCGAGACATCCACGCGAGAACTTTTACCGAGGAGGACAGCCCGCCAGCCTTGGCAGCCCTTAAGCGAGCTTCAGCTTCTTCGGAAAGCGGCATCTCCTGACAGCTACAGTACGGGACAAAAAGAAAGAAAAGGAAGTGACGGCGCACGTCACTGAGGACTCGGGACAATATTTATAGCTCCTAGGGTGGGCCCTACCAAAGATTCCTGACAGATCATCAAGGGCCTGACGAATACCAGGGGTTGGATGTTTCTTCGCGAGCCTAAATAGCCTCGCGAAGAGCGGGGATTGTGTACAACCCCGATATTCGCCAGGCGAGTAGGTGTGGTTTAAGAAGGCAACAGGATGAAGGAAGTAATGAGAGAGGAAGTCCATAGGGCCAAAGACCTCGCGAGAAGGTCGCTGGAGAAGTCTCCCTCGAAAGGCTCGCCGAGAGGCGAGCGAGAACGGTCGGCGAGATAAACGCTCGCAGGCAGTTTGGGGAAGCTTTCTGAGCTCGACGAAAGGAGTCCCGCGTTCGACGAACTCTCCCGTGTTCGTCGAGCTCTCCCCCGTTCAGCGAAATCATCAGAAGTCGACGAAGTGTTCCATGCTCATTAAAGCAAAAGGGAAGGTCTCGCAAGGGGAGTCGCTGAGACCTGTGCCGAGGCAGATACCCTCAAAGGGCTGGGTCAAGCGAGGGCTGGCAAACCAATACCTCGCAAGTCGCTGGCAGAATACCTATTCTATGTTCGCGAGAACGGGCCTCAGCGTTCGACAAACTTAGTTCAATGTACGACGAATTGCACCACCCTTCCCCCCCCCCCCCCCCCCCCCCCCCCCCCCCCCCCCGCGTTCGACGAACAGCCCGTTTCAGCGGTCGACGAACGGCCGGTTGCGGCGCTCGACGAATGGCTTAATGTTCTGCGTTCGTCGAGCTCGTCTGTGATCGGCGAAGAATCCTGCGCTCGACTAAATGTGTGTTGAGCTCGACGAAGTCAAGAGGCGGTCTCGCTGGAAGGTTCGCGAGACTGGACTTCGGCAGATATCTCCGGGATGGGCCAGCGAGGTCCTCGCGGGACGATCGCCTAGGAGAGGCATCGCGAGCAGGACTCGCGAGAAGGCCCGCGAGAGCTTCGGCAGCAGTGTTCTCGCAGTTCTCTGCCCATAAGTTGATGGGGCCAAATTTTCCTTTTACCCTTGGTGGTCTGCCTTTAGCCTCTCCAAACAGCGGAGTTTGGCTGTTATCAGACCCATTTGGGGTGCGGATAGTAAAATCAAAAGGCAGAATCCTGCTATTAGCAGGACAGATCAGGAAACCTATAAATAAGACCTAAAGGGCACCTTTGGAGAGGACTTCACTTCAGCTTCTCTCTCCTCAGGCTCTCCTTGGCTAGCATTTCCAGAGCTCTCCAAGGTGTCCGAGTCTCAGCTTTGGCTTGGGAGGGGAAGCGCTCAACGATCTTCCGGGTTAGTGGAGGGACCTCCTCGCTGTGACTAAGGTCTTAGTCATTTTCCCAGTCTTCAGTCTACCTTCTCCGAGGGATCAGTAAGGGCTAGCTGCCCCTCATTTTGGTGAGGGCCCCGAGCTCCATAAGAGGCCGAGAAATCGGTTTCAACACGGAAGTTCTTCCTCTGAGCGACCTCCCTCACCCTCCATTGATGACGGCGAAGAGAGTATCATCTTCGTTACGGGCGATGACTTCAGCGGTAAGTCATATTTTCCAATCACAACAATTTTTATGCTCTTTTATTCAGAGATTCTTATCTCGTTCTTTCTTTGTAGGCCGGTGTTATGAATAGCGTCGCTCTTACTTGGAACGTTTGCCATGTTGGGCTGAAGGATGGGTACTTCGTGCTTCAAGAGGAGCTACGTGTTGCGAAGAGCTCTTTGGAGGATTCCAAGAAGAAGAGGGAGCACGAGATATCGCGTGTGCTCCAATTCGAGTCTGATCTTGCCCTGGCGCACTCCGAGATAGAGCATCTGCAGAGGGAGCTTGGCGCAGAGAAAGTTGCTGCTGGCGATGTTGCTCGACTGTTCAAAGATTTATAGGGAGACATGTTCCGTCAGGATGGCGAGTTGGCATTTCTGAGAGGCGAGGTGGAGAGGCTTTCTTCTCTTAAGCCGGATACCAAGGTTATCAAAGCAGAAGGAGTTGCTGAGTACGAGGATTCCCTGGAGTTCGTGGAGGAGCGCTCTAGGATCTCTGAAGAGCTTCGAGCGGAGATTATGACGAAGGAGGTGGACCCCCTGCTGGAAGATGAGTGCGGGATCTCGTTCAAGAGGGGGATTGGGAAGACCCTTCGTATTGTGGAGAGAAAGCTCGGATGCAGCACGACCGGGATTGGTGTTGGAGACCTTTCTGAGGATGATTGTTCTGATGTAGATATCGAAGGCTGATTGCTCTGCTTTCATTTGTCTGTATATTTTGCTTTCCGTTGTTATGTATCGTACTTTGTCGTGTTCGTATTTGCATGTCTTGCGGTGGAGTTGTGCAACTCTTTACTTGGTCATATTGCTCGATGATTGTTCCTTTGTTCACCATCGATGTTTGCTTTTTTGCTTTTCTCATTCTTGTGCTTGTCAAATTTTTGACTCCGGATAGCGGCGGTGAGCGTGCGCTAGGAGCTGGGTAGAAGGGGAACTGGCCCCGAGTAACGGTGAAGGGCGGACGCTTCGAACCGTGGGCGACCGTGAGGGGGGCAAGCCCTGGCAGCGCCGTGATCTTACTACCGGGGTGAAGGGCGGACGCTTTGAACTGGGTAGCGCGAGATCACTGGGGAACTGGCCCCGAGTATCAGTGAAGGGCGGACGCTTCGAACCGTAGGCGACCGTGAGGGGGGCAAGCCTTGGCGGCGCGGTGATCTTACTACCGGGGTGAAGGGCGGATGCTTTGAACCGGGTAGCGCGAGATCACTGGGGAACTGGCCCCGAGTATCGGTGAAGGGCAGACGCTTCGAACCGTGGGAGACCATGAGGGGGGGGGGGCAGGCCCTGGCGGCGCCATGATATTACTACCGGGGTGAAGGGCAGACGCTTCAAACCGGGTAGTGCGAGATCACTGAGGAGCTGGCCCCGAGTAGCGATGAGTAATTATAAAGGATACATTGCGCGAGTCGAGGCTCGCGGCTTTTTCATACTATAATAGAGGGACAGTTTGCGCGAGTCGAGGCTCACAGCTTTTTCATAAAAAATTGCAGAAAGATAGTTTGCGTGAGTCGAGGCTCACGACTTTTACACAATGTAAAAGTCACAGAAAGATAGTTTGCGCGAGTCGAGGCTCACGGCTTTTTCATAAAAAATTACAGAAAGATAGTTTGCGTGAGTCGAGGCTCACAGTTTTTACATAGCGGGGTAAAAAGGTTACTGATAGAAGCGGCGCAGGTTCTGCGCATTCCAAATGCGTGGGAGGGTCTTTCCTTCCGCTGTTCTGAGTTTGAATGTTCCAGGCTTTACTGTTACGGTGACCACATAAGGTCCTTCCAGGCTGGTGAGAGTTTGTCTTTTTGCGGACCCTTCCCGACTACTTCGATGTTGCATAAGACAAGATCTCCGACGTTGATTGGCCTGGGCTTCACCCTTCTGTCGTAGAGCCGGGCTACACGCCTTTGGTAGGTAGCGACGCGCTGGGCGGTGTTGTCTCGAGTTTCAGAGATTAAGTCGAGGTTTTCGTGAAGCAGTCCGTCGTTCTTGCTGTGATCGAGAGTCAGCACCCGGATGCTTGGTACTCCGATGTCGACGGGGATGACAACTTTGGTCCCATAGCAGAGGTTATATGGCGTCTCCCCCGTTGGAGTCCTCTCTGTCGTGCGGTAGGCCCATAGTACATTCGGGAGTGCATCCACTCATTGCCCCCCCCAGCTTCTTCGAGGCGCATCTTCAACCCTCTGAGGATGGTGTGGTTGTTGACCTCCACCTGCCCATTTGTTTGTGGATGTGCTACGACGGTGTGGCGGAGATGGATCTTCAGGTCTTCGCACATCTTGTTGAACGATTTCTTGGTAAACTGGGTGTCATTTTCGGCGATGATTGTAGCTGGGATACCGAAGCGGCAGATAATGTTCCTCCAGGCGAACTGTTTGGCATTCTCCTCTGTGATCTTGGCCAGGGGCTCAGCTTCCACCCACTTGGTGAAGTAATCAATGGCTAGAATGATGAATTTTCTCTGTCCAGATGCCAGAGGTAGGGGACCGAGGAGATCAATTCCCCACTGTGCGAAGGGCCATGCACTCTGAAGCGCGGTGAGTGCGACCGGGGGCTGGTGAGGTACGTTTGTGTGAAGCTGACAGCTCCTGCATTTCTGGACAAGCTCAGTCGTGTCTTTTTTCATCGTTGGCCAATAGAAGCCTTGTCGCAGGATCTTTTGGGCCAGCGCTTTTCCACCTAGATGCTCTCCACAGACTCCTCCATGCACCTCTCTTAGGGCGTAGTCCGCTTCACCTGCCGGTAAACACTTTAGATAGGGCTCTGAGAATGCCCGCTTGTAGATCTCCCCATCTATGATGGCGAATGATGCCGCTCGCATTCGTAATTTGTGCGCTTCTAGGCGGTCCTCGGGAAGGTACCCATGCTTGAGGTAGGCCCGTAGGGGGGTCATCCAAGATGACTCATCTTCATTAATGGTTGTGATATAGATTTTGCGGTTTTGAAAATTAGTGAAGGTTTGAGATTTTCTCCAAAACTATATTCGATTAAGGAAAGTGTACCTTATCGTCTATAGTATAGGATATTTAGGAATATCAAGGTCGTATTCCACGGGGCGCGTTGATTACTTCTACTTCGAGGAAATTCACCATTATCTTATCGACGAAAATTTGAGGTTTGTTTTCACTTAACTAAAATTAAAACTAATTGCAAGCTAAATGAAAAGATCAAACATTGCATGAAAGGAAGGAGAAATTGACATTGCATGAAAGGAAGAAATTACTTAAGGAGAAAAAGAACATGAAAGAGGAAACAAATTTTTATTGAAAATCAAAAACGATTACAAGCCTTAATTTAATAGTGCAAAGCTAAGGAAAATGAAGGTTACAAGCTTAAGAAAACTAGTACATGAAAATTTAAAAACATTGCATGAAAGGAAATAAGAGAACATGAAAACTAAAGGAAAGACATGAACAAGCACTTGAAAAACTCACTCTCAGCTCTAACAGCACCTCCCCCACTCCAAAATTCTGAACCCTGGACTCAAGGAGAGCCTCTGAATTTATAGGCGAAAATTTCAAGTTACACGCCCTCGGTCACGGGCGTGACCTAGGGCGTGACTGCACTATTCACATCGGATCTGACAGCGGCGTGGGCTCTCTGGATGGCGCGGCGAAAAGTGGACATTACACGCCTGTGTAATTTTGGTCACGGGCGTGACTTTGGACGGCTTCATTAAATGCGGCGTGAGCTAGAATTCGGCGCGGCGGCGAAGCAGAGACCACGCGGGCAAGTCACGACCGTGACATGTGGATCACGGGCGTGACTTAGGTTGACTTCTCGACAGCATCTCCACGTCCCGTCAGCAGCCAGTCTGGGAAGATTCTAAAATTATACGCCCCTAGTCACGGGCGTGACCGAGGGCGTGACTCGCTGTGGACTAGCTCAATTGGCGCGGCATCGAGTCTGGACTAATCTTTAGGTTACACGCCCTTGGTCACGGGCGTGACTGAGGGCGTGTACTTGTCAATTTCTCCAATTTGTCCTAAAATTCTGCAAAAATTGAAATTAAGCTAAATTAGAAACAGAATTTCAAAATAAACACTTATGACCTAGAAATGACATAAAAAGGAAAATACAAATTAAATATTTACAAAATTTTCTATTAAAAAGTTATAAAAATACTACTTATCAAATACCCCCATACTTGAGATTTTGCTATTCCAGAGCAAAAGTGTGAGACATAATTTATAAGACATCCTTAAAAAATTTTAATTTTAAACTAAAATTTCATTTAAACCAAAAGTAAAGTTAAGAGTAAATTCAAGGGGGAGTTAAGTCCTAAATTATGATGATGATTTGAAAAGAGGAAAAAATGTTTAGGCAAGGACTTCTCAAGAAAGTTAATTAGTTTGACAAAATTGTAGGAATTATAAAACTAAATTAAATTAAAATTATAAGAACTCTATCTTAAAAGAATCTTAAGGAAAAGTAAATTACTAAATATTGCTCTCTCCATAATTTTCAACTAAAACTAGAACAATGATAATTGGCTAAGGGGGATTTCATAAAATTTGGCATAAGAAGAGATATTTTCGAATGGAGGAAATGGAATTTATCCTCATCATGAAATTTCTTTTTTTTTTCTTTTTTTTTTCTTTTTTTTCTCTTCTAATAAAAACCCAAAATGTATATGGTTTAGGAGTAATGAATTTTCTCCTCTTACTCCATGCCATATAATCTTTTCAAATATTTTGGGTGCATATGTTTTTGGGAATAATGAATTTTATCCTCTTATTCCCATGACATATGATCTTTTAAACTTCATTTTTTTTATGCCACAAAGGGGGTAAGGAAGGGAAATAAATCTAGTTAGCTTTAAATTATATTGAGAGCAAATTCTAGTAACATTAAATTTCCTAAGATCTAAAAAGTTAGAAGGAAATATAATTGAAATCTAAAGAGGTTTAAGAAATTTACTACAAAATGACGCCATTTAAAAATAAAAAGAGAAGTCATGCTAAATAAATTCTCTAATCAATTTAAAATCATAAGATGATTCTTAAATCAAGATTACCTCAAATTTAAAATTAACAAACTATGATAAGCAAAATTTTAGCCAATTAAAAACTTAAACATGCTTATAAACATTCTCAACTAGATTTCTAAGAAATCACAAAAATAACAAATAGGAGAGGTATAAGATTTAAATTTTTTGTATTTTAAGCTTTTTCATATATTTTTTTTTAATTTTGATATTATCTTTTTTTTGGATTTTTGATAAGAAATAAACGAAAAACATATACTAAAAAGCTAACAATTTTTTTTGTTAATTCTTGGACTTCCCGAGGTATACCCCGTGAAGGGTTTTCACGGTACTAGGAGGTGAGATGGGGTGAGGTCCCAAACGTCCCTTTCCAAGATTTAAAATTTTCAATTTTCTAAATTTTGTTTTTTGAGTTTTTGGGTTTTACAAGGGCTAAAATAGAAGAAAACATAAGAAAATATATATATATATATATATATTTTGAAAATTTTCTAATTTAACAACTATTTACAAAGAACTATTTACACCCCCATACTTAAAGTTAAACATTGTCCCCAATGTTTAAAACTAAGTATGAAGTAAAAGAAAATAAAGTGCAAGACAAAACAAAAAGGAAATGCATGATAAAAGAGAAGGAAGAAAGAGAAAGGGCTTCCCTGATTTTTTGAAGTTTGCGCGGGGAAGCGTCGATTACCTACAAAATATGTTAAAGAACAAGAGAAAACAATAAAAAGATAACTTTGGGGTGCCTCCCAAAAGCGCTTTGTTTAAGGTCGCGTAGCTTGACCCACTTGCCGATCATATTATAGGTTGAAATACAATCGAATCACTCTTTTCATTAGTTAACTCTCCCAGAATATATAATTTAAGGCGGTGCCCGTTAACTTTGAAGGTACCTTTTTCCGGGTGGGAAATTAAAATTGTCCCATAGGACCAAACCTCTTTAACAATAAAGGGCCGGACCATCGGGATTTTAGTTTTCCCGGAAAAAGGCGAAGGCGGGAATTATAAAGGAGGACGAGATCGCCCGGCGAAAAAGTTTTTTGGAAATTTTATATGCTTATCGTGATAAAACTTTGTTCACTCCTTATATAATTTATTGCTCTCATACGCATTCGCTCGCCACTCATCTAATTCGTTCATTTGGAATTTTCTTTGTTCTCCCGCTAGAGTGGAATCGAGGTTTAAAAATTTAAGCGCCCAAAATGAGCGGTGTTCTAATTCGACCGGAAGGTGGCAAGCCTAGCCATAAACCATTCGATACGGTGTACAACCGATAGCGGTCTTGTATGCCGTTCGATAGGCCCATAGCGCGTCATCGAGCTTTATTGCCCAATCCTTCCGATTAATAGAAACTATTTTTTCTAAAATATGTTTTAATTCTCGATTAACAACTTCGACTTGATCGCTCGTTTGTGGGTGATATGCGGTGGATAATTTGTGCGTGACACCATATTTTGCTAAAATTTTTGTAAATTGACTATTGCAAAAATGGGTGCCCCGATCACTCACAATAGCGCGCGCCGTGCCAAATCGAGAAAATAATTTTTTAAGTAATTAACGACGACTCGCGCATCGTTGGTTGGGAGAGCTTGCGCTTCCGCCCACCTCGATACGTAGTCGACCGCCACTAGAATATATTTATTTGAAAAAGAGGGAGGGAGAGGACCAACAAATTCGATACCCCAAAGGTCGAAAATTTCGCATTCTAAGAAAATGTTTTGGGGCATCTCATCCCGGCGAGAGATGTTCCCCGATCGCTGGCAGCTGTCGCAAGTACTCACAAGGGTGTGAGCATCTTTGAAGAGCATGGGCCAATAAAAGACCGCCTCCAGCGCCTTCCTCGCGGTTTGGTTCGAATGATAATGACCACCGGTGGGTCCCTCATGGCAATGACGTAAAATTTTAAGGCCTTCCTCACTTGAAACACATCTTCTCACAACCTGGTCTGCGCATACACGGAATAAAAAGGGGTCCTCCCAGAAGTAATTCTTTAAATCAGAAAAGAATTTCTTCTTTTGCTGACTCGAGAATTCTTTTGGCAGGACCCGGGCTACTAAATAGTTAGCCAAATCCGCAAACCAGGGGGTAGAAGTTGAATTAATATTTTCGAGAGCTAGGAGGCGCTCTTCGGGAAATTTATCGTTAATGTCGGCCTCTATTAATGCTTCAAAGGAGGGATTTTCTAAACGAGAAAGGTGATCGGCCGCCAAGTTTTCGGCTCCTCTTTTATCCCGGATCTCTAAGTCAAACTCCTACAAGAGGAGGATCCATCGCAAAAGATGAGGCTTGGCTTCCGATTTACTCAAGAGATACCTAAGCCCGGAGTGATCTGTGAAGACGATAACTTTTGAGAGTGTGATATACGACCTAAACTTATCGAAGACGAAAACGATTGCTAGAAGTTCCTTTTCGGTCGTGGTGTAGTTTGCTTGTGCCGACGTGAGTGTTTTGCTCGCATAATAGATCGGGTGAAAATACTTACTCACTCGCTGGCCTAAAACGGCACCAACCGCAAAATCACTCGCGTCGCACATGATTTTAAAAGGGAGCGACCAATCTGGGGTGACTAGAATCGGGGAGTTTATAAGTTTCTCTTTGATAAGTTGAAAGGCTAAATGACATTCATCGTTAAAAATAAAAGATGATTCTTTCTCGAGAAGATGGGTTAACGACTTTGTGATTTTGGAAAAATTTTGTATAAAGCGCCGATAGAACCCCGCGTGGCCTAGGAAACTCCTAATAGCATTTACGTTTGTTGGAGGGGGGAGCTTTTCAATTACTTCGATCTTGGCCCTATCGAACTCGATCCCCTTGCCCGAAATTTTATGGCCAAGGACTAGTCCTTCCTTGACCATAAAATGACATTTTTCCCAATTAAGCGCTAAATTCGTTTCCTCACATCGCTGCAACACGCGCTCGAGATTTTTTAAACAGTTTTCAAATGAACTTCCGTATACGGAGAAGTCGTCCATAAATACTTCCATCACCTCCTCTACTAACTCGTCAAATATTGCCAGCATACATCTTTGGAATGTAGCTGGCGCGTTACAAAGACCGAATGGCATCCTTCGATAAGCGAAGGTGCCAAAAGGGCAAGTGAAAGTGATTTTCTCTTGGTCGTTGGGCGAAATCGGGATTTGGAAGTATCCCGACAAACCATCGAGAAAACAGTAGTAGGAGTGACCCGAAAGGCGCTCTAAAATTTGGTCGATAAATGGTAGAGGGAAGTGATCCTTACGGGTGGCATCATTTAATTTCCGATAGTCGATGCACATCCGCCAACCCGTAACAATACGGGTTGGGATCAATTCGTTATTTTCGTTCGCAACTACCGTGACACCACCTTTCTTTGGCACGACTTGTACTGGGCTAACCCAAGTATTATCTGATATCGGGTAGATGATTCCCATGTCCAGAAGTTTTATAACTTCGGCCTTAACGACTTCTTTCATGTTCGGGTTTAGTCGTCGTTGAGGCTGGACTGAGTTGCGGGAATTTTCTTCGAGAAATATTTTATGAGTGCAGAAAGATGGGTTTATACCCTTAATGTCCGATAATTGCCACACAATTGCGTGGCGGTGCTTTCTTAAGACTATAGTCAACTCAGAAATTTCTGAGTTGCTAAGATCGGATGAAATGATGACTGGTAGTTTAGACTCTTTTTCCAAAAACAAGTATTTAAGGTGAGGCGGGAGTTGTTTCAACTCTAATTCGGGTGGTTCTTCATAAGAAGTCTTGATTTTTAATTTTTCTAAAAGTACTGGTTCGGGTGGTGTGGGGTGAGAAACTTCTTCTTCAGCATAAAAGAGCTCTACGGGCTCGGAATCACTACTCGCCGATGAAACTAACTTGAGGGATGAATCGAACTCACAACACTCTTCCAATTAAAAACACGAATCGTTGTTTTCTAGCGTGTTCCGCATCGAGGAATTTATTCTGAAGGTAACTTCATCATCTCCAACCCGTAGGAGGAGCTTTCCATTACTTACGTCTATAATAGCGTGGGAGGTGGCAAGGAAGGGGCGACCGAGTATGAGGGGTACTTCGGCATCCTCTTCGATGTCAAGAATGACAAAATCCACCGGGAAGATGAATTTGTCAACCTTGACGAGCACGTCCTCCACAATTCCTATCGGATATTTTAAAGAACGATCCGCTAATTGGATACTCATTCGAGTGGGCCTTGGATTTCCTAGACCTAGCTTTTTGAACAAAGAAAATGGCATAAGGTTGATGCTTGCTCCAAGATCCGCGAAGGCGTGTTTTACTAACGAATTGCCAAATAGACATGGAATGGAAAACCGTCCCGGGTCATTTGCTTTTTTAGGCAATTTGTTGAGTACAACCGCGGAGCATTCCGCGTTTAAAGAAATATGCGAAATATCTTCTAACTTTTTCTTATTGGAGAGCAACTACTTAAGATATTTCGCATATTTAGGCATTTGTGAGATAGCCTCGCAGAAAGGTACATTAATATGGATTTTTTTAAAACATCTAAAAATTTTTTATAATTTTTTTCGGCGCTTTCATTTTTAAATTTAGATGGATATGGAATATTAGAAGTAGGAGCGCGCGGATTTAAAATAGAAGTGTGCGGAGCTATCATAGCGGGCAAATTCGAAGATGAAAAAGTAGGAGGAGAGGAAATTACCTTGGGTTTGTCCTGTTTTTGAACCACCTCCTTCCCGCTTCGGAGTGTAATCGCGTGCGCACTCTCCTTTGGATTTTGCTCGGTATTCCCCGGTAGTGCTCCTTGCTGACGCTCAGAAATCATCTTTGTAAGTTGGCCCACTTGATTCTCTAAATTTTTGATCGATCCGGTAAGGTTTCGGATGTTCGTTTCATTTGTAGCAACATATTTTGCAAAAACCTCTTCAAGCGGAGAGAGTTTTTGCTATTGCGGTGGAAACCCGGGTGGATTAAAATTTTGAGAAATCAAATTTGGAGGCGGAGTTAAGTTAAGAAGTTGATTAGGGGGAGGTTGATTTAAATTCATAGGACGCTGAGCATTTCCTTGGTTGCTCCATGAGAAATTCGGATGATTCCTATAACCCGCATTGTATGTGTTGTTATATGGAGCGGTGTTGGGTTTATAGGAAGGCCGTGGCGGATTTCCCATGTAGTCAACATGTTCTTCAATTAAAATGTTATTAGCCCAAGGAGGAGTGGCGGAGGAAGCAGACATCTCCGCCAATTGCTTTGTTAAGCGCTCAACTTGTAAAGCCAAATTCGCGTTTGCGTCTATTTCAAAAATTCCGTCCGGCTTATTAGGCCGCGCTCGGGGCATGTTCCATTTATACGCATTTGTGGCCATCTCTTCGAAAAGCTCTTGAGCGGCGACCGGGGTTTTATTATTTAATGTCCCCCCGGCGGCCGCATCAATCATTTGCCTCGTTTGGAGATTTAAACCATTATAACATATTTGCACTTGTTGCCAAGTGGCAAGTGCGTGGTGAGGGCATCGACGCAAGAGCTCCTTGAAGCGCTCCCATGTGTCATAGAGAGTCTTCGAGTCAATTTGCATGAACGACGCAATATCCGTGCGCAATTTAGCGGTCTTTGAAGGCGGGAAATATTTATTGAGAAATTTTTCCGCCATTTCGGCCCATGTAGTGATGGATCCCCTAGGTAGGGAGCCCAGCCACTGCTTGGCCTTAGACCGCAAAGAAAAAGCAAAAAGACGTAATCGAATGGCGTCATCGGTGACGCCATAGATTTTGCGGTTTTGAAATTTAGTGAAGGTTTGAGATTTTCTCCAAAACTATATTCGATTAAGGCAAGTGTACCTTATCGTCTATAGTATAGGATATTTAGGAATATCAAGGTCGTATTCCACGGGGCGCGTTGATTACTTCTACTTCGAGGAAAATCACCATTATCTTATCGACGAAAATTTGAGGTTTGTTTTTACTTAACTAAAATTAAAACTAATTGCAAGCTAAATGAAAAGATCAAACATTGCATGAAAGGAAGGAGAAATTGACATTGCATGAAAGAAAGAAATTACTTAAGGAGAAAAACAACATGAAAGAGGAAACAAATTTTTATTGAAAATCAAAAACGATTACAAGCCTTAATATAAGAGTGCAAAGCTAAGGAAAATGAAGGTTACAAGCTTAAGAAAACTAGTACATGAAAATTTAAAAACATTGCATGAAAGGAAATAAGAGAACATGAAAGCTAAAGGAAAGACATGAACAAGCACTTGAAAAACTCACTCTCAGCTCTAACAGCACCTCCCCCACTCCAAAATTCTGAACCCTGGACTCAAGGAGAGCCTCTGAATTTATAGGTGAAAAATCGGTCACGGGCGTGACCTAGGGCGTGACTGCACTATTCACATCGGATCTGACAGCGGCGTGGGCTTTCTGGACGGCGCGGCGAAAAGTGGACATTACACGCCCGTGTAATTTTGGTCACGGGCGTGACTTTGGACGACTTCATTAAATGCTGTGTGTGATGGAATTCGGCGCGGCGGCGAAGCAGAGACCACGCGGGCAAGTCACGGCCGTGACATGTGGGTCACGGGTGTGACTTAGGTTGACTTCTCGACAGCATCTCCACGTCCCGTCAGTAGCCAGTCTGGGAAGATTCTAAAATTACACGCCCCTAGTCACGGGCGTTACACTGGGTCACGGGCGTGACCGAGGGCGTGACTCGCTGTGGACTAGCTCAATTGGCGCGGCATCGAGTCTGGACTGATCATTAGGTTACACGCCCTTGGTCACGGGCGTGACTGAGGGCGTGTACTTGTCAATTTCTCCAATTTGTCCCAGAATTCTGCAAAAATTGAAATTAAGCTAAATTAGATACAGAATTTCAAAATAAACACTTATGAGCTAGAAATGACATAAAAAGGGAAAATACAAATTAAATATTTACAAAAATTTCTATTAAAAAGTTATAAAAATACTACTTATCAGGTTGCAATTTCCCATGGCCCTGGAATACTCGGAGCCACGATTTCTTCCACTCGACGTCTTCGTGATTGATAGTTGGTGGGTGAAGTTGCCAACTTAGAGAGCGCATCCGCTCTTGAATTCTGTTCCCGTGGGATGTGCAGAATTTGGTAAGACGGTATCTTCTGAAGGAGCGATTTTATGAACGCGAGGTACTGCGCCATTTGGTTATTCTTGGCCTCGTAATCTCCCTCAACTTACGAGACCACAAGTTGGGAGTCTGCGTGAATTGTCAGGCTCTCAACTTTGCAATCGATGGCGAGCCGGAGTCCGGCGATCAGAGCCTCGTACTCCGCAATATTGTTGGTTGCTGGGAACTTCAATTTGAGGCCATACTCCAAGGAAATCTCATCGGGGTTTATGAGAAGCAATCCTGCTCCGGCTCCCTCATCCCCTGAAGCACCGTCGGCGTAGAGAGTCCAACGGGGGGCGGTGATATCATTGACAAAGTCAGCGAGCACTTGTGACGTGATGTATGACCGGGGTAAGAATTGGATGTCGAATTCGCCAAGCTCCACTGCCCACTTCACTAGTCTCCCTGAGACTTCTGGTTTCTAGAGGATTGTTCGTAGCGGGAGCTGAGTTAATACTTTTACTGTGTGATCCTGGTAGTAGGGCTGAAGCTTCCTTGCCGAGAAGATTAGAGCTAAGGCCGTTTTCTCCGCCGCCGGATACCTAGTTTCGGTATCGGTGAGAACTTTGCTGAGGTAGTATATTGGCCATTGTACCCCTCCTTCATCTTTCACGAGCACTGAATTGAGGGCTGTTGGCGAGACTGCCAGGTATAAGAACAAAGTTTCTCCTGGGATGGGTTTTGCCAGGAGCGGCGGTGAGGCCAGGTATTGTTTGAGGAGTTCGAAATCTGCTTGGCACTCGTCCGTCCACTGGAACCCGGTGTGGCGCGCTCCTCGGAGAATCTTGTAGAAAGGGAGGTACTTGTCTCCGGTCCGTGATAAGAAATGAACACAGCGATCCTCCCGTTTAGGCATTGCACTTCCTTGATTGAATAAGGCGGCGACATGTCCTCCAATGCCTTGATCTTCTCGGGGTTTTCCTCAATTCCCCGATGGGTTACCATGAAACCCAGGAACTTCCCCGCCGTCACACCAAATGCGCATTTGCTGGGATTGAGCCGCATCTGGAAGCGACGAAGAAGCTGAAAGCACTTTCCCAAGTCTCTCAAGTGTTCGCGACGGTGGACGCTCTTCACCAGCATGTCGTCCACGTAAACTTCTATTGTTTCTCCGATGAGGTCCTTGAAGACTTTGTTCATCAGTCTTTGGTAGGTAGCTCCGGCGTTTTTAAGGCCGAACGACATCACCTTATAACAGTAGACTCCTTTGTCGGTGCGGAAGGCGGTGTGCTCCTCGTCTGCGGGATTCATCCTTATCTAGTTGTAGCCGGAATAAGCATCCATGAAGCTGAGTAGCTTGTGGCCGACCGTCGCGTCGACGAGCTGGTCAATTCGCAGGAGTGGGAAACTATCTTTTGGGCACGCCTGGTTTAGGTTGCTATAGTCAACGCACATTCACCACTTTCCTGAGGCCTTCTTCACCATGACCACGTTAGCAAGCCGCATGGGATATTCTGCTTCGCGGATGAACCGTGCCTCCAGAAGCTTAGCTACTTCTTCTTCGATCGCCTTCAACCGTTCGGGGGCGAAGTTCCTCTTCTTTTGAATCACGGGCCTGCAGTCAGGGTTAACGTTCAAAGAGTGAAAAATGACTTCAGGATCTACCCCAGGCATGTCCTCCGGGCTCCAAGCGAAAATGTCCTCGTTCTTCTGTAGGAAGGTTGTGAATTCTTCTCATTCTTCTGGCAATAAGAGGGACCCGACCTGAATAGTCTGGGTCGGATCCCGCTGGGACAGCGGCACTTCCACCAATCCTTCAACGGGCTCCCCCGCTGCAGAGTAGCCTCATCCCGCAGGTCGAAGTTATCGATGTTGAGGGCAGTCGCCTTCGCTGGTTGAGCTTGCTTCAGGTAGCAGGTTCTGACTGCCTCTTGATTTCCACGAACGACTCCTACTCCAACGGCAGTCGGAAATTTCATAGCTAGGTGTAGGATTGATGGGATGGCTCCGAAAATAGATTGGAGTGGTCTTTCGAAGATTGCGTTGCAGGCGGAGCTTGATTCTACGACTACTAACTGAATGTTGTGAGTTGTCTATCTTGGAAACTCGTTGAGAGTTACCAGAAGGGTGATCATGCCCTGGACCGGGACGGGGCGGTTGTCAAAGCCGTAGACGGGCCCTGCTTTTGGGATGAGATTCTCCTTGGTGAGTTTCACACTTTGTAGAGTGGAGAGAAACAAGACGTCGACCGAGCTCCCATTGTCGACTAGTATTCTCTTAACATTGAAACATGGATCCCAATTCCAGTGTTGATTATGAGCGGGTCTTGGTGAGGCAGCCGCAACCCCTCTAGATCTTCATTTCTGAAGGTGATAGTGGCGTCTTGCTTTAGCTTTTTATCCTCGTTTCCCCTCTCGGGCCTAGTAATGGAAAGAATCTGAGCGGCGAGGTTGGGAGACCCGACTATAGTCTCGACTTCTCCTACCATTGGCCTTCCCCCCGCTGCGTCGTGAGGTGCGAGAGGTTGATCTCTTGGTTGCCTAGGTTGCTACGCTGGGTTTGGCTGCTGACCTTGCAAGAATCTTCCAAGGAGCCCTTGCCTGACAAGGCGCTCAATCTCTTCCTTCAACCTGGAGCATTCTTCAGTCATATGACCAACTCCTCTATGAAATTCGCAATACTTTGATTGGTCGGTTCTTTCATTTGGGATAGGCAGCCTCGGCCTACAGAACGCCGGGTTATCTTGAATGGCATACAACACGTTGGCTCTCGACGTGTTGAGGGGAGTATAAATCCGCGGTGGCCGGGGACCCTGATCCCTTCGGGGGTCTCGGCGATGATCATCATTCCGGCGCTCCTCCATATGCCGTTCCTCCTGCCTTCTGGGGGCCCGCTCCTGCCCCTTCCTTCTCTTCTGACTTCCTTCGAACTGCTGGCAATGTGCCTCAATCGCCACATCCGCCGCTATCTGTGCCTCCACTCGGTGCACAAGATTTGGATAGCTTGGTACTGTTTCCCTCATCAGAGCGGAGTAAAAGCCGCTTGCGCGGAGTCCCCCCAAGAAAACACCGCGCAGGAGCTCAGGATCAACCCTTGGGATTTGTCGTGCTTCAGCCGTGAAGTGACGGAAAAAGTCCTTGAGGGTCTCTCCCTCGCTCTGGCGAATCCCTGAAAGATGCAGGGGATCTCAAACGATTCTCCGGTTAGCAACGAACTGGTCCGTAAACTGCTGGGCAAGCTCAGTGAAGTTGTTGATAGATCCATCCCGCAGGGAATGAAACCAGGTGCGCACCTGCCCCTTGAGTGTTGCCCGAAACACTTGGCAGAGGAGCTGATCAGCGGCATTGTAGATCCTCATAATGATGGTAAAATGGTTGATGTGCTCCAGTGGATCATCCATCCCATCAAATGTCTCGATGTTGGGAAGCTTGAAACCGTGCGGAATTGGATGGTCCAAGATTTGTTGTATCAGCGGGGACCCGCGGCGTGGGGGGGGGGGGGGGCGAGCGAAGATGCCCCAGCGTCCGGCCTGTCCGTACTGTTCGATAATCACATCACAGATCTCCTCGTGAGTGGGCCTTTCTATGGCTTGTTCGACTCCTACCCCTCCTTGCTAATGGTGAAGGGGTTCTCCTCTAGCGCCCCTGGCGGGGCGGACCGGATACGCAGAGATGGCAGCATCTGAGTATTCTTCTTCGTACATTTCTTCCTCTTGAACAGCCTCCCCCAATGGAGCCTGGTTTGGGATCAAGGGGGGTTGGATGACTGGTGCGGTAGGTGGAACGGGAGCTTGCGGGGCTCCGAGGTTTCTGAGGAGAGCCAGCATTTCAGCTTGTTGTTCTTCCATCTGGCGCATGCGCCCCTCTAACGCGGCGACAGGTGCTAATGCGCCCTCTTCGGCGGGAGGTGCGTTGATGAGGGAATGAGAGGGAGCGGGATCAACGCACCCTTCTGGGATGGAACCATCAGTGGTGCGAGCACTTCTTCTTGCCATCGCTGTTAGTCACGAGTACTGCTATGAAGCGAATACTGTCTTCGAAAATTCTTTGCAGAGTTTGAGGAAAACCTTTCCCACAGACGCAGCCAAACTGTTGCGGGTCACTCGATGCTCTTCCAGACCAGGCGAATTGAACCGTATTAGCCCGAGAGTGGGCCGAATGAGCAAACAGTCATAGAGAGAACAGACAGGTGGCAAAAGAACGTTTTTAGCGTGGAAAACCTGGAAAGGGTGAAAAACCATGTGGCCGGATCTGTGCCAGCCAAATTTCATTAAGTGTTAGAGTGTTACAAGCGAAGTTATAAGAATAGAGAGCAACATGTCGCTTCTCATTATAGTTGCAGTTGAAGAGAATTCTCCGAGGGTGACAGGCCACCTCTCAGAAAAACTAAGTGTCTTGGTGTTGCAGGAGGTCTTCAAGGTCCGGAGAAGATCTTCAAGTGGCGAAGGAGATCTTCGAACCGCTAAGGAGATCTTTGAACCACGAAGGAGATCTTCGAACCCTCGAAGGAGATCTTCGAAGGAATTCTTCAAGGAGCTCTCTCGGATGCAAAGTGTCAGATCCCTTCAAATGAGGATTCAGGGTCCCTTTTATAGACTTGGCCGGGGGCGATCCAGTAATTTTGCCGTTGTAACCTCCATAACCACATGATGGGCCGATCTTAACCGCCGATCGAGAGCACACGGATCACATTTTCCGAATATGACCATTTTACCCTCGTGCAGTTCGGGCAGCTTCCTTGGCAATTTCTGATTGCAATGTCTAAGTCCTGTAATCTTAAGAAGGAAAGCAGAGTTAGCAACTACGTGAACTATGAACTTTGAAGCGTTTAAGTGCCCACAGATCAAAGACATGATATGGACTTTGACGGCGTCCAGCGCGCGCCGAGCGTCAAGCGGGAGCGCCGCAAAGGCGCGGTCGAAGCTGTGCGAGGAAGACGCGAGGGGGGGGGGGGGGGCGGCGAGCTGGCCCGGCGGCGAAGGTAGGCCGGTCAGCACAGCGTATGCCGCGCGGTGTCGTGCGGGGCAGCGCGCGTGCGCGGTAGCGCATGGACTGTAGCGCGCGGTAGCACGCGATACCACGCGGCCGCGCGCGGTGCCGCGCGGCCTTGCGGCCGCGCGCGGTGCCGCGCGGCCTCGCGGTGCCAACATGGGGGGGGGGGGGGGGGTTGCCTGCGACAAAAGAACCTTCCAGATTATGTGATGTGGATTAGAGATGCGGACCAATGACGTAGGTCAAGTATTGGGCCCGTTCGGGGCCAATTGGCTACCTGCCATATATGGCATCTCCGGATCGACGATCCCACGGATGCATCTGGCTCGTCGTTTACCTACATTTTCATATATTATATTGTTGCATTTCATTTTTATTTAATGTAATCGGACCCTCCACATCCCCGGCCAATCATAGTCGTTGATGTCGGGATGCCCTAATTGTGTTTTATTATAAATAAGAGGCATGGGGGTTGTTTTGAGGCACTGCAGAAATTGGAGAAGACTCTTCCCAGATTTCGGCGATCCCTCCACGGTCTCACCCGTGAAACTCCTGGAGAACCTACCAGCCCTCCATTTTCGGCCCGCTCTGTCCCCTCCACAACCCCGATCTCACCCCTCCAAACCTGCTTCCACCCGTGAGAATCCTGGAGAACCTGCCAGCCCTCCATATTTGCCTCTACAGCCCAGATCCCCTCCCAAACCACCAGATTCAGTTCTGTCTGCCGATTCAGCCACCGGATCCTCTCCAGATCGTCCATATTGTGCCGCACATCTCCGAATTTACTCTCCTACGGCATGCCTCATGCTTTGTGAGTTGTTATTTTTTGTATGGATCTTATTTTCAATATTAAAACATGGTGATGTGATTTCATATTTGTTTGGATAAATAGCATCGTAGAATTTTGTTCAGATATCTTGTGATTTGCAGGAACCATTCGTCGCACACTCTCGCTTTGGCTCTCCATGCGAAGGAAAACAAAAGCTTGTTCGCTTAATGAAATAATTTGGCATTGCTTCGATTATCTAAGCATGATTTAACTACTAATTGCTTAATTTGATTTCGCTGTCGGATCTTGCATCTTACATACAGTAATTTAGGGATGTCAAGTTGTTTCTCCGGCACTTCACCTAGGATTGCATGTTAGTCACAAACCCACGTAGCTCACCCTACATCAGTTGGTATCAGAGCCTAAGGTTTGAGACTCATTTATATATGTAGTGGTAGGTCATATGGAGTCTTCTATGGATACTTATCATCATCGTCCCTCTCTCTCTTTGGAGATCCCGAGTCTATCTACACCCAATCCCATATGGCCCCTTCTGAGAGATCTTCACGTTACTATGATGATTATTCCCGATCGCATCGCACCACTTCCAAAGATCGTGTTGACCCATCAACGTGATCACACTATGCTAGAGACGATCACTATGATAACTACCACCGTCTGCATTCCTGCACTAGAGCGAATAGTGTAGATCCTTCGACACGACACGATTATCTTAGGAATGGTTACTATGAAGATCATCATTTTGAGAGAGATATAAAGTGTAGGTTGTTGGATCGGTAGGCTCCCTTAGAGGGGGGGGGGGGTGAATAAGGGTTTTAAAGATTTTAAAACTATTTTGATTATTTTAGAAAAAGCTTTGAATATGATAATAAAGAAGATCAAAGCTAATCAAGTAAAGTAAGAATAGAGACATGATTTTATTAACTTGAGAGACATGATTACAAAAACTTGATCTCTTATGAAAGCTAGAAATCAAAGCTAAATAGAAAAGAAACCTTTTGGTTTTCTATCCCGACTCGCTTCCCCACGAACCGGTGGCCCTAGCCTTATCCTCCCCGGATTCGGCCTCAAGCCGCTCTAGCCAATCCCTCCCCGGATGTGGCCTCGAGCCCCCCTAGACCTAGCCTAGATCTAGTCGCCAACACGAGGCAATTTTCCCCCTAAGTCCTACACAGACCTAGTCGCCAACACGAGGCGATTTCACTAATCGTTTACAAAGTGGAATATGAAATAATAATAAAGAAATAAGAACTCCCTCAAGATGGACTTCTGAAGTTGGAGACGAAGATCCGCCGTTGAATAAGCGTTGTAGAAGCGGACTTCGATCTGATCCGGCATGACGAGATTCTCCTTCAGAAGTTTTGCAGAGCTTCGCTAGCACATCAACTTTCGGCCAAGATAGCCTCTGGAATTCTGGCACTCAATATATCTCTCTGATGTGTGTATGAAACGAGAGGACTTGGGTCCTTTTTATAGACTAGCGCTAGCGCCTGCGCTAGCCACTAACGTCGGCGCTATCTCATATTAGGAGACTTTTTGCGCGACAGAATCTTCAATCCGAGGCAACAATTCCAGCATGCCTTCTGTGCATCGAGCTAGCGCCGACGCTATCCACTATCGCCTGCGCTAGTGATCAGTTTGGAGTTGATGGCTCAATTTCGGGGGCAACCACCATATGTAAACCTTGAGTCAATTTGACCTGTTATCCTGCACACTTAGATCACACAAGATTAAATACACACATAGGATTTGTTATTCTCAAACCTAGGAGATGCGGAAGACCGTGTTCCAACAAACTCCCCCTTTTGATAATAACAAATCCATTAATGATAAATCAGAGCATTAATCTAAATAAGCATGAAGAAACATATTTGTGTGTGTGTGAAAAGGATGACTTAGGATAAATAATGATTATAGCATTTTAGTATTGCTCCCCCTAAATACATGCTCCCCCTAAGTGAATGCTCTCCTAATATGTTCTTAACTGAATTAAGCATGTTAGATATGTTATCATGTTAGTTCTCCCCCTTTTGCATTTTATCATGTTAGTTCTCCCCCTTTGTTATTAGCAAAAGCGGGTAGGGAGACACCACTTCAAACTGTAATAATACGGTTGGCATGATCAAGCTTTAAGAGAAGGAAATGACAAGGAGTTGTAGAAATCTTTTTATTGAATTAGATTAGAGTTTGAGTATCTATATTGTCATAAATCAGAGTTTTGTAGCATAAACACAAGATAAAAGCAAAGGTGCGGAAGACTTAAAAGAAAACATCTTGTATAAGAAATGATAATTCAAAAAATAGTGGAGTTTTCATTTCAGAAAGAAGATGTTTTGTACATCAAAGGTTAAACAAGAGGTTAATTTCACCAATGAAGAAACCAAGCATGAATAAATATTATCACAAGAGAGATTACGACAATATTATGGTAATTCATAATTTCAAAAACAAACTAAACATTGTAGAAATCATGCTAGGTTATCTAGTGCATTTTATAAATAAAGAGTAAGTATAGAATTAGCATTAGGATCCAATACTCATGAGAAGAAGTGTTATGGAAGATAATGATGTGCACAAGTGTATTTTGAATAAAGTGAACAAGTGTGTTAACCAAAAATACAAGACAAATATAGAGTAAAGTGCACAATAAAAACACAAATAATTTTACTTCCACACACTTTTAAGCACAAATTAAAATGTACAACAACCAAGGTGCTTTGCACACACAATGCTTATGAAGACTTATCAGGGTGCAAAGTAGTGCTTGGGGGATCACCCAAGTTAATTTATCAAGGTTGATTCTTTTTGTTGTGATCCTGTGTACTTAAGAAGAAGTGGTTTTATTTTTAAAATGAAGAGTTTGCACAAGACACTTTACTAATCTATCCAAGGTGCTCAACCGCACAATGCTTATTAAGACTTATCAGGAGGTTCAAGTAGTGCTTGGTGGAGGTGACTTTGTCAAGGTTATGATGAGTTTTGATTTGAACACAGTTGTCCGATTACACTTGTTTTGCAAACACTTTAAAGAAGAAATTTCAACCACTCTTCTTAATATTTAATAGTGCAAATAAATGTTGTGTAGGTAAGATACTTGTGCAATTTTAATTTTATGTACAATTACAATATATTAGCAAGCATTCTTAGATTAAGAAGCACAAGTAGACTAAGCCAAAAGCTGAGTGAAATAATATCATTATCAAACATAAAACATTTACTCATACTTAGAGGCATGCTAAGCTTAGTCCTACACAAACTTTTCTAATTATTATTGATGCATATATTAATAGATAGATCAAAGCATGATAAAAGCAATGTTAAAGAAGTTTGAAAAAATAAATTCTAACATTATAGAGACTCTAAAGAATAGATTTAAATCATGCTTGATGTTCATAAAAAAAACATACAAAAATTTTGGATTTGGTTTCAAGTTTTATGTTTTAGTATTTTGATTTAAAAAAAAAAACTTTAAATAAAAGCAAAACATATTTTTGGTTTTTGTCTTTTGTAATTTTATATTTGATTTTGGTAAATGACAAAAGCTTTTAAACAAGAGCAAAACATATTTTCGAAATTTTGTCTTTTATAGTTTTGTTTTTGATTTTTCAAAATTTAAATAAAATTAGTGGTGCAAAAACAAATAGTACATATCTATTAACATAATTTTAGGAATTATTCAAAATTTTAAAAATGCAGAAAATCAGAAAGTCACGCTAGCGTCGGCGCTAGCGCTAGCACGGAATACAGTACACGATTTTCGAGGAGTTTAAATTTTTTGATTGTTGATCCTGATTAGGTGTCCCAATAGTAGTTTAATGCTGAAATTTCAGATTTGTAGGAGGTGTTTTCGATGGTGAAAAATGCAAAAAATTGTGTTTTGTGAAAGTGTTTTAACTTGAAAGATCTAGGACACCTAACTCAAGTCGTAATAATCGAAATCTCGCATCGGGAAGAGGCTTAGTAAATATGTCAGCGAGTTGGGAGTCCGTGCCAATGAAACTTACTTTTACATGCTCTTTCTTAATGTGATCCCTAATGAAATGATGACGAACATCGATGTGTTTGGATCTAGAATGATGTACAGGATTATATGTGAGGTCTATTGCACTTTTGTTGTCACATTTAAGGTCAATGTTTTTAAGATGAAATCCAAAGTCCTCTAGTGTTTGAATCATCCATAGTGCTTGTGTACAACAACTACCAAGTGCAATATACTTGGCCTCCGTGGTGGAGAGTGCAACCGAGGATTGTTTCCTACTAGACCGAGCTACTAAGGAGGGTCCTAAGAAGTGACAAGAACCGCTAGTGCTTTTTCGATCTAGTGAACACCCGACGTAGTCTGAATCGGAATAGCCGTGGAGTGTGAATGTATCATTGTGTGGGTACCACAAACCTAATTTAGATGATCCTAATAGATAACGAAAAATCCATTTTACCGCTTTTAAATGAGATTCTTTTGGGTTGGCTTGAAAGCGAGCACATAAACATACGACAAACATTATATCTAGTCTAGATGCACTTAAGTAAAGAAGAGATCCTATCATTCCTCTATATAACGTTTGATCAATTGAAATTCCGGATTCATCTTTTCCTAGTTTTAAAGAAGCACTCATAGGAGTACAAGCTTGTTTAAGATTTTCAAATCCAAATCGTTTAAGCATATCGTGAACATATTTTGTTTGGCAAATAAATATACCATCACTTTGTTGTGAGATTTGAAAACCAAGAAAATAAGACAATTCTCCTACAAGACTCATTTCAAATTCTTTTTTCATTACTAAAACTACTTCATTACACAACTCTTCATTAGTGGCTCCAAAAATGATATCATCAACATAGATTTGTAAAATAATTAGATCGTTATTATTATGCTTAATGAAGAGTGTGTTGTCGGCACTTCCCATAACATAACCGTGCTTTAACAAAAACGATGTAAGTCTATCATACCATGCACGGGGCGCTTGTTTTAATCCATAAAGCGCTTTTTCTAGTTTGTAAACATGATTAGGAAATTTTTCATTTATGAAACCGGGGGGTTGTTCTACATAGACTTTTTCTTTTATAAACCCGTTTAAAAAGGCACTTTTAACATCCATTTGAAATAATTTTATTCTTTTAAAACTCGCAAATGCCAAAAATATTCGTATAGATTCTAGGCGAGCAACGGGTGCAAAAGTTTCTTCGAAATCTACCCCCTCGATTTGAGAATATCCTTAAGCGACTAGGCGTGCTTTATTTCTTATAATTCTAGATTCACCATCTAGTTTATTTTTAAAGATCCATTTTACACCTATGATCGGATGATTAGATGGTCTTTCTACTAGATTCCAAACTTTATTTCTTTCAAATTGTCCTAACTCTTCATTCATAGCCATGAACCAAAAATCGTCATTTAGAGCGGTGGAAACGTTTTTAGGTTCTATTTCCGAAACAATGCAAATATTTGAAAATGTTTCATGAAGGGAGGAGCGAGTTCTTACCCTAGTAGAAGGTTCCCCAATGACTAGTTCTTTTGGATGATTTTTTGAGAAGTTCAAAATACTTGGAGGAACAACTTCAAATTCTTTGGTCTTCTCCTCCTCTTCGATGGATGGTTCTTCTTCGTCGTGCTCCAAGGAGGGCAAAGGTTCATTGTTTGTACCTGTAGAAAGCTTCTCTGCACATGGAGTAAACTCATCAAATTTAACATTAATAGACTCTTCAACCTTTCTTGATCTTTTGTTAAATATCCTATAGGCTTTACTGGTTGAAGAATAACCAAGAAATATTTCTTCATCACATTTCTCATCAAATTTACCTAAAGAGTCTTTTGTATTAAGAATAAAACATTTGCATCCAAATACTTTAAAATATGATACGTTAGGTTTCTTTTGAAAATATAGTTCATATGGTGTGAGATTAAGTGATGGGCGAAGCATAACTCTATTCATTACGTAGCATGATGTGCTTACGGCTTCGGCCCAAAATGACTTAGGTGTTTTATATTCAGATAGCATGGTGCGTGCCAGTTCTTGAATTGTCCTATTTTTCCGTTCTACTACACCGTTTTGTTGAGGTGTGCGTAGTGCTGAGAACTCGTGTTTAATTCCTAACATTTCACAAAAAGATTTAAAATTTTCATTTTCAAACTCACCTCCATGATCTGAGCGAATGCATTTTATTTTTAAATCTAGTTCATTTTGAATACGAGTGCATAATTTTGAGAATTCGCAAAATGCATCAGATTTAGAAGAGAGAAATAAAGTCCAGCAATATCTAGAGAAATCATCTATTAGAACAAAAGTGTAAATTTTACCACCAAGACTTGCGGTGTTAATGGGACCAAATAAATCCATATGAAATAGCTGTAGTGGTTTAGAAGTAGAAATTTCATTTTTGCTCTTAAAGGATGATTTTGTGAATTTTCCCTTTTGGCATGGAGAACATAATGAAGATAGATTGCCATTTAGTTTAGGTAGTCCTCTAATCAAATTTCTTTTTGCTAGTTTTAAAATAAGCTTTGTACTAGCATGACCTAAACGTCTATGCCAAAGTTCTAATTCATCATTTTTTGTTATAAAACATTTTATAGATGATTTGGAAAGATCATGAAACGAAACTATGTAAACATTATGAATTCTAGGTGCAGTGAGTAATACATCTTTTGATTTAGGATTAACAATTTTGCAAATATTAGTGGATGATTCAAATAGTACGTCTAATCCTTTATCGCACAGTTGACTTATAGATATTAAGTTATGTTTTAATCCTTTTACATAAAGAACATTTGAGATAAGAAACGATTCGTTACCCACTGTGCCTACGCCCATGATCCTTCCTTTACCGTTATCTCCAAATGTTACGATCCCTCCTTTCTTCTTTTCTAGGCTAAGGAATTTAGCTTTATTGCCCGTCATGTGCTTGGAGCGACCTGAGTCCAAGTACCACACGTCCTCTGTTTCCTTAGCCTTCCTGCAAATCTAGAAAGAAGATGAGAGTAAAGATCCGGATACCCAAGAGTTACCACCCATAGAGTAAGTGGATTTCTTAGGTACCCAGATTTGTTTTAAAGAGCGTTGTTTTGCATTTCTACATGAGCTAGAAGTGTGTCCAAACAAAAGGCAGTTTACACAGGCAATAAAGGGGGTTGAGACCCTTCTCTGAATTTCTTTCTTGCCCTTGCTAGATGATGTTTGAACAACAGAAGATTTTTTTAGAGTTGAGCTACCGCCGGCGTTAGAGGCTAGCGGCGGGCGGTAGGGCTCACATTGAAAACCGAGCCCAGATTTTGTAGAGTCATAACATTGGTATCCCAAAAGCATATCCAGGGATTTTTGGCCTATCCCAAATTTTTTTTGGCTACATTGAGGTCGTTATTTTGTTTTTTAAGAAAGGTGTTTTCTTGAACTATCGTAACGCATTTGTTTTCAAATCCCTTCTGATTATTTTTAATTTGTAGGAGAGAGGAGTTTAGCTTTCTTTCTAATTCCCCCTTTTCTTTTGCAATAGTTTTGACTTGTAGGAGGGCTTTAGAAAGAGAGCTTTCAAGTTCTTTTGTTTTGCACAAAGAGAGCTCACACTCTTCACAGGAAATCTTTTTCTTTTCAAGAGAGATTAATTTCTTTGTTAGTTTATGATTTTCTTCCATAATTGATTCATTTTCACGATTTAAGATAATATTATCTTTTACACTTTTATTGTAGGCTTTGCAGGTTTGAACAAATTCATCAAAAAGTTCTTCAAAAGAGGGAGGAGTTACCTCAGTGTCGCTAAGAACACTGGTGTCGTCATCGTTGCTCTTTGCCATTAAGCACAGGTTTGCTTCTTCCTCGTCGTTTGATTCAGATTTGCTTGATTCTCCAGAGGAAGTGTCATCCCAAGTTGCGAATTTCAGTACTTTCTTTTTCTCTTTTGCTTTGTATTGTTCTTTTTGCTCCTTTTGATACTTTGGGCACTGGCTCCGAATGTGTCCGGTCTTTCTGCAGTGGTAGCACTCGGGTGGTGGTCTTTCTTCTTCATCTTCGCTTCCTTTTTCTTTCCTTGATGAAGAGGAAGATGCCTTTCGTCGGGTATCCTTTTGGAAGTATTTGCAGAAAGTGTTCCTTCTTTCCAGATTCCTGATGAACTTCCTGAAGTTTTTCACCAGGAGACCTTCTTCATCTTCATCATCATCTTTGACGTTCTCCTTCTTTGACTTTAGTGCAAGCACCTTTTTCTTTGGCTCTTTATTGTATTCATCGTGTTGAATCTGGAGTTCAACCTCATGGGTTTTTAGATTCCCAATAAGGTTCTCGATCTGGAGTGTCCTCAAGTTGTGCGACTCCGAGATGGCTGTCACTTTTGGATTGAACCTTGGGGGTAAGGAACGAAGAATTTTCCTCACCAAGTCCCCGTCTGAGGAGATCTTTCCAAGTGTCTTTGAAGCGTTGACGATTTTGGTGAAGCGTGTGTACATCGAGTTGATATCCTCTTCGGTATCCATCCTGAATTTTTCATATTCAGATTCCAGTTGGAATAGCTTTGCATCTTTTACCTGCGATGTACCTTCATGAGTAACTTCAAGTTGATTCCAAATATCGTAAGCAGTTATGCATGTAGAGATTCTATTAAACTCAGTCCTATTTAAAGCGCAATACAAAGCGTTCATTGCTTTAGCATTATTTTTGCATCTTAGTTTGTCGTTATCATCCCATTTATCTTTGGGTTTTAGTAAAGTCGCATCTCCTACTACCATTGTAGGAGGAGATTACCGAACTTCTACCATGTTCCAAACTTCTACATCCATGGTCATAAGAAAACACATCATTCAATTTTTCCAGTAGTTAAAATCTGACCCAGTAAAGAGAGGTGGTCGACTAACCCCTTGACCCTCCAAAAAAGCGAGATCATGAGACGCCATTATTCCCGGTTGTTAAGCCGATTGGAATAAAACCTAGCTCTGATACCACTTGTTGGATCGGTAGGCGCCCTTAGAGGGGGGGGGGGGGGGGTGAATAAGGGTTTTAAAGATTTTAAAACTATTTTGATTATTTTAGAAAAAGCTTTGAATATGATAATAAAGAAGATCAAGACTAATCAAGTAAAGTAAGAATAGAGACATGATTTTATTAACTTGAGAGACATGATTACAAAAACTTGATCTCTTATGAAAGCTAGAAATCAAAGCTAAATAGAAAAGAAACCTTTTGGTTTTCTATCCCGACTCGCTTCCCCACGAACCGGTGGCCCTACACTTATCCTCCCCGGATTCGGCCTCAAGCCACTCTAGCCAATCCCTCCCCGGATGTGGCCTCGAGCCCCCCTCGACCTAGCCTAGATCTAGTCGCCAACACGAGGCGATTTTCCCCCTAAGTCCTACACAGACCTAGTCGCCAACACGAGGCGATTTCACTAATCGTTTACAAAGTGGAATATGAAATAATAATAAAGAAATAAGAACTCCCTCAAGATGGACTTCTGAAGTTGGAGACGAAGATCCGTCGTTGAATAAGCGTTGTAGAAGCGGACTTCGATCTGATCCGTCATGACGAGATTCTCCTTCAGAAGTTTGCAGAGCTTCGCTAGCACATCAACTTTCGGCCAAGATAGCCTCTGGAATTCTGGCACTCAATATATCTCCCTGATGTGTGTATGAAACGAGAGGACTTGGGTCCTTTTTATAGACTAGCGCTAGCGCCTGCGCTAGCCACTAACGCCGGCGCTATCTCATATTAGGAGACTTTTTGCGCGACAGAATCTTCAATCCGAGGCAACAATTCCAGCATGCCTTCTGTGCATCGAGCTAGCGCCGGCGCTATCCACTATCGCCTGCGCTAGTGATCAGTTTGGAGTTGATGGCTCAATTTCGGGGGCAACCACCATATGTAAACCTTGAGTCAATTTGACTTGTTATCCTGCACACTTAGATCACACAAGATTAAATACACACATAGGATTTGTTATTCTCAAACCTAGGAGATGCGGAAGACCGTGTTCCAACATAGGTTTCGTTTTATTGTCCCATCTCTTGGCGGTTCATCGAGTCCCGAGTCTTTCTGTTATTGGCTCATAGACATGGAATATTATCTTGATTATTTTGAGTTATTCGGTGAGTGATGCATTAAATTTGTAAAACTTAGACTTCTAGATCAGGCGAGAGCATACTGGTCTAGCATTAAGAGGGCCCGAGAGCGAGATCGTCTTCACCGCATAACTAGTTGGGTGAAGAAGAAGCGTATTTTATGTCAGAGGTATTTACAGACATCATATCAGAGTCGCCTACTCAAACAATTATTTTCCCTTCAGCAATGATCTATGTCTATCACTAAGTATATAGATCGTTTTGATGATTTAGTGGCGATGAACGACATCTGAGAGGAGCCAACTATGACCACTTCCCGATTTCAGTGTAGACTTCTATCTGAAATACGTATTGAGTTGGTTTATCACCATTCGAAGTCCCTTGAGCAGACATATCACCTCGCCCTTCATCATGAACAACCCTTAAAATCTAGATTTGGCCGAGTGGATTCACACCTTGACCACCCCAGCATTAGTCCCTCCTATACTGAGGACACCATTTTTGCCTACCCTTGTTCTGTCGAAGACGATATAAATGATACTTGATACATATTTTTCTCACCCCAGTGAGGCACTTAGTCCGGTGGTGTTCTATCATTTATTTCTGACTCATTTCTTGTGACCACGACTGAGAGTGAGACCGAACGACTTATTGATCCTATAGTTATGTGTCCCTCACCTACCCACCTCCTTCCTCCCTGCCCCTGTTTAATTAGTGCCCCTATCATAGACCCATTTATTGACACCTTACCTATAGACCCATTCTTGAGAGTAGTCTTTTTCACTCTCCCCTTGTCATTGTCCCAAGACACATCACAACCACGAGCAAAGAGCCTAGTGTTGATCTCGTAATGGCTGCCTCACCTGTTTATGGGGATACTAACCCTTACGATGGTACTCATCTGGCAGATCATGACCCTGTTGATGGGATCTTTGACGAGCCCTCCATTGAGCCTCTTGATGAGCCACTACGTCCTTGTGAGCATGAGATTCGGGTGAGCGACCCATTTATGAGTATTGAGTTATTGACATCTCTTCAACTCTCGCCCCTGATCTTGCTCCAAAGAGTGGATCTTGAGTGTAACATCAAGTATTTAAGGTCTTACTTGAAAACACTCGAGCATACTTACGAAGATTCGAGAGTTTACCATCTGACCCTTCGCCACCCTCTAGAGTCACATCATATTGTCGATGTCTATGGTTTTCACTCAGGTGATCGTCGCATTCGCGATGAATTTTCATACATATCTCCTGGTGAGCCCCCTGATGCATCACATTTCCTGAGAGACATTTGGCTCTTTATGAGCTCGAATTTGAGTGATGGTGTCTCATACAGTCATTTGGATACTCGTCGCACACTCGATAAGTTTTTCTACTCTCCACGGAAAGAGCCTCATGATAGGCCGCCCCGTCTTAGATATTTGCAGGTCATTGTCAGACCGCCCCCTCTAGAACATGTCGTGTCTGTCGTGTTCATTTGCATGAGTCTGTTGAGTCATTTGTTTATCATTTGCATGTGTCTGTTGAGTCATTTGTTCATCGTTTGCATGTGTTTCATGAGTCGGTTGGAGAAGGATCAATACTGGTAATAAATCTTATATATCGCATGTTGATGTTCATTATAAAGAGCAGGTATTTCAAGAAAGCTAGCAGGTGATGGTGAGAATTCGCGCTCTTTGGGAGGCCTGCTAAAAGTTTGAGCGTTATGCGAATGGATCCCTACACAATCATGAGAAGGATCAGAGCAAATACATATGATCTTGATATTCATACGAGCATGAGTATACTTCTCATATTTAATGTTGAGGGTCTGATGTCATACTATAAACCTCACAAGTATGTGAACCTATTTAATGGAGATCCTCTTAATCATACACCTCCACATCCTTTTGAGTATATACCTCCAAATATTTTTAAACCCACACCTCCACATCCTCAGCCCTACACCCAACCACTTCTGAGACCCACCTGCCTTTGGGTCAATCTCCTATGGCTTCACCGACTGCACTCGCGATCGCACCAGGACTTCCAACACAACATTGGATTATTGAGAGCATTACTGATATCGTGGCTCACGCATGCACAGCCGCGCCAGACAGCCAGACACAGGAATAGCATTATCGAGGATGCTCTTGTTTGGTTTTCCTTAAGCATCATTCAAAATGATGACAGCATATCTAATATGCGCAGTGGAATAAACTAGAACAACCCAAAAGAGTTCGGAACTTGCGATTTCATGATTCAAGAAGGGAATGAAAGCATCACAATGCAATAAATAAATTTATACCTGAAGGGGGTTAAGATTAAACTCAACCGAGATGCTCCAATGGCAGGAATCTGAGTTCTTAGTGCTGAAATAGGTCATCACCTCTACAGGAAATCCACACGAGTGCTGGAGAACCCTAGTATCTTGTCGCACAAGATCTAGGTCAGAGAAGAACTGCTCTCTTTATCTCCCACGGACTGCTAGGTCTGACAACGGGGAGACGAAGTGGCGGCGGAGGGAGAAGAACGGAACTCTTCCGTCAAAAATATTTCAGTCGGAACACTTTCGCCGCTATTTTTCTCTCACAAAATTAGGTCAGCAAAAGGGACCGCACACTTAGGATAAAAGAATCGTATTCTTTTATATCCCCTGCGTTCGACGAATTGGCAACAATTCGTCGAACGCAGTATAATTGCCGTTCGTTGAACGCAATATAATCGACGTTTGTGGAACGCAGTATACTGCCCGCTCGACGAATGCACTACACTAGCCGTTCGTCGAACGCAGTATACTAGCCGTTCGTCGAACGCAGTATAATTGCCGTTCGTCAAACGTAGTATACTGCCCGCTCGACGAACGCGCTACGCTAGCCGTTCGTCGAACGCAGTATACTAGCCGTTCGTCGAACGCAATATACTAGCCATTCGTCGAACGCAGTGTACTGCCCGCTCGACGAATTGGCTACGATAGCCGTTCGTCGAACGCAGTATACTAGCCGTTAATCGCGTAGCGCATTCGTAGAACATAGTATACTTCAACCGTCTCAACGGTCGACGAATGCCATCCCAGCGGTTGACGAATGCCGTCCCAGCGGTTGACGAATTCCGTCTCAGCGGATTGGCTCTTTTTTTTACGGGAAACAATTTCTCGAGAAAAACCAAGCCAACACAAATCATCCTCCAATTTATCTTAGCACTATTATGTGCGACCCTATAGGCTCATATTGCGTTGGCAATAAGACTAATTGTTGATTGCTTTGAGATCACCGTAGAAACTTCAACAGTCTCCCACTTGATCACAAAGTGTCAACAAAAGTCTCACAAACAATGAGCGGCATCTAGCAATAAATCATTGCTACCCAAGCAATAAGAGTTTATAACTCAACAAGCCTGTCATGACCAATGTATTAGTGTAGTCACGTCCCTTTGTCCCTTACATCCGGATAGAACTAGAGTCATGGACCGTGTCACCCTCGTAATTGTTCAATCCCAGTTTCCTGATCTAGAATAGACTGACAAAATTGGTGAGCTCAATATCATATATTGACTCAACCAAGCATGGCCATGCATTTTCAGTCTCATTTCATCATGGGGCCCATGGATGTAACTCCTGTCATAAAGGAGGACAAATTCCATTTGTGCTCACACACAAACATCCAAATGATTTGTAACATACCCAACAACCACCCTTATCGTCAACCTTTCTCAAGAGAAGACTTTAGATGGCATCAAAGTATGTTCTTCCTCACCTGATGAATGCTGTGACTTCAGGTCAAAGGACCACAAACACCATGGTCACTTGAGACCTACTTGTGACACGTTTATATAACAATCCACAAAGTACTCTCACGGTGGGTCTGTCCAGTACAACTTGTTCCTAACAAGTACCCATGTGATGACTTGATATCACAATATCATGACCTGTGAGAACCGGTCATCAGTCAACGCACATGTTAGTCTTATGGTCTCATCCTTGCCCTAATTTCTAGGATGATGCCTCGACCAGGGACCATATAAGAATGAAGCTTCATTTAAACATAGGCCCTCACATTCAAGTCACGTACTTGAATTCCTATGGAAGTAAACATTCTAAGGGCATTTATTATGCTAATTAATCTAACAGTAGAAACATTTGACATAATAAAAGAACTTGAAATAGATGTAAAATAAAACATAAAGTACTCTATCCATCACATGAACAGTCAACAACCGACAAATACAATCCACAATACTCCCACTAGAGATGATCATTCAGGTATCCAATACCCATTGATCTAGTATGACCATCATGCTTTCTCTGTGCAAGAGGCTTCGTCAGTGGATCCACAATATTTTCTTCAGTCGGTACTCTGCATATGCTCACATCTCCTCGATCGACAATCTCTCGAATAAGATGAAACTGCCGAAGTATGTGCTTGGAGCGCTGATGAGATCTAGGTTCCTTAACTTGTGCAATAGCACCGTTGTTGTCACAGTAGAGAACTACGAGATCAACAATGCTAGGAACTACACCAAGCTCGCTGATGAATTTCCTAATCCACGCAGCCTCCTTTGCCGCATTTGCAGCAGCAATATACTCGGCTTCTATCATAGAATCGGCAACTGTCTCCTGCTTGGAACTCTTCCAGCTTACAACTCCTCCATTAAGGCAAAATACAAAGCCTGATTGGGACTTTGAATCATCCCTATCAGTTTGGAAGCTCGCATCCGTGTAACCATTTACACTGAGCTCTTCCTCTCCACCATACACCAAAAATAAATCCTTAGTCCTTCTCAAGTACTTCAGGATATTTTTGATGGCTATCCAGTGACCATCACCAGGATCAGACTGATACCTGCTCGTCATGCTTAAAGCATAAGAGACATCGGGTCGAGTACACAACATTGCATACATGATTGATCCAATTGCCGAAGCATATGGAATCAACTTCATGCGGTCCTTATCTTCCAAAGATTTAGGACACTAGTCCGTAGAGAGACTCACACCATGTGACATGGGCAAGAATCCTTTCTTGGACTCAAGCATGTTGAACCGTTTCAACACCTTGTCAATGTATGTACTCTGGGTCAAACCCAGCAACTTCCTCGATATATCTCTATAGATCTTAATACCAAGTATGTAAGTCGCCTCACCCAAGTCCTTCATAGAAAAGCAGTCCCCTAGCCTGTTCTTAACAGCTTGCAGGGTTGGAATGTCATTTCCGATCAATAGTATGTCATCCACATACAATATCAGGAAAATGACAATGTTCCCACTAGTCCTCTTGTAAACACAGGGTTCATCCTCGTTCTTGATGAAACCAAACTCTTTGATTTTCTCATCAAAAAGAAGATTCCAACTTCGAGAAGCTTGTTTCAATCCATAAATGGATCGATTCAACTTGCATATTTTAGTGGCTTCACTTGGAGATTCAAAACCCTCAGGTTGTGTCATGTACACTTCCTCAAGGAGGTTTCCATTAAGGAAAGCCGTTTTGACATCCATTTGCCAGATCTCGTAGTCATAATACGCAGCAATAGCAAGTAGAATTCTAATGGACTTGACCATGGCTACATGGGAAAAAGTTTCATCATAGTCAACACCATGAATTTGCCTGAAACCTTTAGCCACCAGCCGGCCTTTGAATGTTTGTACATTCCCATCCATGTCGGTCTTCTTCTTGAAGACCCACTTGCACCCTATGGGTCGTACCCCTTCAGGTGGTTCCACCAAATCCCAAACTTGGTTTACATACATAGAGTCCATTTCAGATTTCATGGCTTCAAGCAACTTCTCGGAGTCAGGTCCACACATAGCCTCTTGATAGGTTGCAGGCTCATCATCATGATCCATGAGCAACACATTACCGATTTGAGACACGAGAAATCCATATCTCTCAGGCTCAAATCTTGGTCTATCAGATCTACGCCGGACTTGTGTTTCTTGAGCAAGCTCTCTAGCTACAACAACTTGTAGTCCTTGCTCAGGCTCTAAAATCGGTTCAACTATTGTTTGTGGTTCTTGAACTTCCTCAAGTTCCACCTTTGCAGTCTTTCTGGATAAGAACTCTTTCTCCAAAAAGACGTCAGTCCTTGTGGCAAACACTTTGCCCTCAGACGGTAGGTAGAAATAGTATCCTTTGGTTTCCCTGGGATACCCCACTATATAACACTTATCTGACTTGGGTTCCAGCTTGTCAGGCATTTGGCATCGTAGGTATGCCTCACAGCCCCAAATCTTAATAAAAGACATACTAGGACGCTTCCCAGTCCATAACTCATATGGTGTCTTTAGAACCGTTTTGGTTGGAGCACGATTTAATGTGAAGGCAGCAGTCTCTAAAGCAAATTCCCAAGAAGAAACGGGCAAATCTGCATGACTGATCATCGATCGTACCATGTCTAGCAAAGTACGATTCCTCCTCTCAGACACACCATTATGTTGTGGTGTTCTGGGCAGAGTGAGATGTGATACAATACCACATTCTCTCAGATGATCACGAAACTCATGACTCAGATATTCGCCACCTCGATCAGATCAGAGTGCTTTTATCCTTTTTCTCAGTTGGTTCTCTACTTCATTTTTAAACTCTTTGAACTTTTCAAAGGTTTCAGATTTGTTCTTCATAAGAAACACGTATCCATATCTACTGAAATCATCAATGAATGTAACGAAGTAGTAGTACCCACCTCTAGCTATAGAACTCATGGGTCCGCATACATCACTATTTATGATACCCAAAAGATCATTAGCCCTCTCACTACAACTAGTGAAAGGGGCCTTTGTCATCTTGCCTAATAAACATGACTCGCATCTCTCAAATGATTCATAATCAAATGAGTCCAATAATCCATCTTTATGGAGCTTGGATATGCGTTTCTCATTTATATGGCCTAGACGACAGTGTCAGAGATATGTTGGATTAGAGTCATTAGTTTTTAGTCGTTTGGTATTTTCTATGTTATAGATTGGATGATTTATGTTCAAAACATACAAACCATTAAACATTTGAGCAACGCCATAACAAACATCATTCTTGTAGATAGAACAACAATTGTTCTTAATAACAAAAGTAAAACCAATCATGTCCAAACATGAAATAGAAATGATGTTTTTGGTTATAGCAGGAACAAAATAACAATTATCAAGTTCAATAATAAGCCCAGTGGGAAAGGAAAGACGATACAATCCTACGGCAACGACAGCAATTCTTGCTCCATTTCTAACGCGTAGGTCCACCTCTCCTTTACCCAGCAGTCTTCTCCTTGTTAGTTCCTGCACATTCGTACAAATGTGAGAACCACATCCAGTATCCAATACCCAAGATGAAGGAGCAGACAGGTTAATTTCTATAACATAAATACCTGAAGTGGAAGTCACACTTTCCTTCTTCTTCAGATCCTCGATGTAGAGGGGACAGTTCCTCCTCCAATGCCCTGCCTTACCACAATGGTGGGAATTTCCTTCTTTAGCTAATCCCATCTTTTTCAGTGTCGAAGACTTGGGATCCAGGCTAGCCTTAGGTCCCACCTTAGACTTCCTGAATCCCTTGGCCTTGCCCTTGCTTTTATGCACCATCAGTATGGGGCTAGCAGGCTTGGTCTTCTTCATGTTATTCTCGGCAGTTCTTAACATGCCTAGGAGCTCGGGCAATGTCTTATCTATCTCATTCATGTTATAGTTCAAGACAAAATGCTCGTAACTGTCCGACAACAATTACAGGATCAGATCAGTCGCCAACTCTTGACTTAAAGGAAACCCCAGTCTCTGAAGGTTCTCAATGTACCCAATCATTTTAAGTACATGAGTTCCCACTGGGTCTCTTTCTCCCATTTTACATTGAAATAAAGCCTTAGTGACGTCGAACCACTCTTGCCGAGCCTGCCCTTGAAACATTTTCTTCAAGTGCTCGATAATCTCAAAGCCACACATGGTCTCGTGTTACTTCTGAAGCTCAGAGGTCATGGTAGCGAGCATGAGGCATTCGACATCAAGGGATTCATCCTGATACTTCTTATAAGCATCCTTTTCAGCACGGGACGTGTTCCCGGTCGGTTCTGGTGGGGGATCCTCTTCCAAGATATAGAGCTTACGCTCTTGCTTGAGAGCAATTCTCAAGTTCCTATACCAGTCGAGGAAGTTCGTCCCATTGAGCTTGTCCTTCTCAAGGATATCTCTCATGGACAACGTGGAGTGCGATGTATTTGCCATGAATTTCTACAATGAATTTGCAAAAACATTTTAGTACTATTTTTCAAAATACAACTTTTATTTAATAAGGACTTTTATTAAACACTCCCACTATTTTATTCAAATTGATAACCCTTAATATCAATTCAGAGAGTTTATGCGAGCTACTCTCTTAGTGGACAAGATCCGTATTTCACCAACACAACGAGTCCGCTTTGGCGTTCCTCTCATAATGGGGTTGTTTATGTAGGCAACACTTGCCAATTGCATCACTATGCAACTCTTGTATGGTTGGTGAATAACTCTTTATTCGCATCCATCATATGGTGCATGCCAACCCAATGCTTCTAGGCACTCAACTTTTGAGGTCACCTAGTTAAGTTGGACCCGATGTCGACAGTGGGATATCACAATTATCCGCTCGCACCCTTACCAAGATAGATTAATGCACCTTGCTTTGGCAAGCCCACATTTCATCGATCGAGGCAGGAAGAATGTCATCCATCGGAAAGCATCCGTAAACTTAATATTGGATAAGGGATTTTATATTAAAATTGATTAACGATTAATCAAAGTGCACATTCACAAAATTACAACATTCACAAACCAAATACATCCCAGATGTGCACAAAATAAAATTATCAACGCTTTGATTAAAAGGGCTAAATCTGAGCATTTAGAACATTTCTAAATATCCAGATTTGCATGCATTTGACACAGGCACAAACAACTCCACTTATGCAGCAGACAAGATCGTCTCTCTTAATGTTAGATTCAAAATCTAAGACATTTGGTTTCACAAACCAATTAGAGGGACGATTACTGCAAAGGAGAAACAACTTCTGAAACAATGAAATCACAATTTCTGAAACATTTTCCAAAATAATTTCTGAAAAAGACTTCAGGAAAAAATAGTTATTTCCGAAACAAAGTTCAGAAAAAATCTGAAAACATATTTCAGAAATCGAAACCTACCTCTGATACCACTGTTGGGTTTTCCTTAAGCATCATTCAAAATGATGACAACATATCTAATATGCGCAGCAGAATAAACTAGAACAACCCAAAAGAGTTCGGAACTTGCGATTTCATGATTCAAGAAGGGAATGAAAGCATCACAATGCAATAAATAAATTTATACCTGAAGGGGGTTAAGATTAAACTCAACCGAGATGCTTTAATGGCAGGAATCTAAGTTCCTAGTGCTGAAATAGGTGAGCGCCTCTACAGGAAATCCACACGAGTGCTGGAGAACCCTAGTATCTTGTCGCACAAGATCTAGGTCAGAGAAGAACTGCTCTCTTTATCTCCCACGGACTGCTAGGTCCGACAACGGGGAGAGGAAGCGGTGGCGGCGGCGGAGGGAGAAGAACGGAACTCTTCCTTCAAAAATATTTCAGTCGGAATACTTCCGCCGCTATTTTTCTCTCGCAAAATTAGGTCAGCAAAGGGAACCGCACACTTAGGATAAAAGAATCGTATTCTTTTATATCCCCTGCATTCGACGAATTGGCAACAGTTCGTCGAATGCAGTATAATTGCCGTTCGTCGAACGCAATATAATCGTCGTTCGTCGAACGCAGTATACTGCCCGCTCGACGAACGCGCTACACTAGCCATTCGTCGAACACAGTATACTCGTCGTTCGTCGAACGCAGTATAATTGCCGTTCATCGAACGCAGTATACTGCCCACTCGACGAACGCGCTACACTAGTCGTTCGTCGAACACAGTATACTAGCCGTTCGTCAAACGCAGTGTACTTCCCGCTCGACGAATTGGCTACGCTAGTCGTTCGTCGAACGCAGTTTACTAGCCGTTCGTCGAACGCAGTATACTGCCCGCTCGACGAACGCGCTATGCTAGCCGTTCGTCGAACGCAGTATACTTCAGCCGTCTCAGCGGTCGACGAATGTCATCCCAGCGGTTAATGAATGCCGTCCCAGCGGTTGACGAATGTCGTCTCAGCGGATTGGCACTTTTTTTTACGGGAAATATTTTCTCGAGAAAAACCAAGCCAACACAAATCATCCTCCAATTTCTCTTAGCACTATTATGTGCGACCCTATAGGCTCATATTGCGTTGGCAGTAAGACTAATTGTTGATTGCTTTGAGATCACCGTAGAAACTCCAACAGCTCTGTCATTGACGATACTTGGACGACCTCTGATTGACCTCATCAATTCTTACCTAACATAAACCGAGAGTATTCTGATCTCTATTCATCAAGCTATGTTATTAAAGGCGCAAGGCGCACCAAGGCCAAAGGGTCCTGGACCCTAGTCGCAAGGCGCATGCGCGCGCCTGAGGCACGTGAGGCACAAAAGTGCAAAAAAAATATAAAATCAGTGAATTGAGCGCACAATATTACAGTGAATTGGGCGCCCGATTCACTGATTTTCACTGAAATTCAGTTATTTGGGCTCCCGATTCACTGATTTTCACTGAAATTCAGTGAATTGGGCGCCCAATTTACTGAAAATCAATTAATCGGGCGCCCAATTCACTGAAAAAAAGTGAAATGGGCACCTCGCCCTCCTCAGCCTTGCTGAGGCGCCACGGAGTGCGCCTGGTGCACCCAACGCCTCAGGCGCGCTCCTTGATAACATAGTCATCAGGAGATGAATTCTTTCAAGTCATGGAGAATGGTGTAGATCGGAGAAGCGGACCAGCGGTGTAGGTTGAGTTTAGGGCTGTTTGGGGATAATTGGCCACCTATCATATATAGCATCTCCGGATCGACGATTCGACTCCACAGATGCGTCCGACTCGTCGTTTACCTACATTTTCATATATTATATTGTTATGTTTTATTTTTATTTAATATAATCGGGCCATCTGTATCCACGGTCAATCATAGTCGTTGATGTCAGGGTGCCCTAATTGTGTTTTATTATAAATAAGGGGCATGTGGGCAGTTTTGTGGCATTGCAGAATTTGGAGAAGACACTTCCCAGATTTCGGAGATCCCTCCACGGTGACGACTCTGTGGAACCCAAGGTGACGACTCCTAGGCCTTATCTCGCTTCCCAAAGGTATCCCCCATCCATCACCCTTCTTTTCCCATTGTTTTGTTGCAACCACACCTCCCAAATGCCCTCATATCCAGCCGCAAAACCCCATTCACGCATCCTTATTTTATCCACCCCTTTCTCGCATTCCTGCTGCCACCAGCCCCTCCCCCAACCCACATAACTATTGTCGCCACCTCCCACCAAGGCCGCCGGCCCCTCCCTCCCTCTCCCTGCATACAACCCTCTCCTCCGACCATCCCCAACAGCCCAACAATCTGTTATCTCCCCTCCACAACCCCAATCTCACCACTCCAAACCTACTGCCACCTGTGAGACTCCTGGAGAACTGGCCAGCCCTCCATTTTTGCCGCTACAGCCCAGATCCCCTCCCAAACCACCAGATCTAGATGCTTTTCTACCGGTCCAGTCACTGAATCCTCTCTGGATCATCTCAATTGGGCCACACATCTCCAAATCTGCTTTTCAATGGCATCCCCCATACTTTATGAGTTGTAATTTGTTGTATGGATTTTATTTTTCAATATTAAATTATGGTGATGTGATTTCATATTTTTTTGATAAATAACATCGTAGAATTTTGTTTTAGCTATCTTGTGATTTGCATGAACCATTCGCCGCACACTCTCGTTTTGTTCCTTCACGCGAAGGAAAACCAAAGCTTGTTCCTCTAATGAAATAATTTTGAATTGCTTCAATTATCTAAGCGTGATTTAATTATTTATTGTTTAATTTGATTTCGGCGTCAGATCTTACATCTTACATACAGTAGTTTATGGCTGTGGAGTTGTTTCCCTGGCACTTCACCTAGGATTGCATGTTAGTCGCGCACCGACGCAGCCCACCCTACATCACTATGAGAGGAATAAGGTTTATTGTTTGAAGATCGCCCTAGAATGGGAGGCTATGCTCTAACCTGGGGGGCGCAGAAGGCTTTTTTCGTGTGAAAATTGCCCTGGCTAGACATAGGAAATTGATGAAAATCCCATAAAGGTTGGGCCCAAGAATATGAAAAGAAGAATCCCTTAACAATTCCTGATTTATGAAATTAAAGAATTATGAAAATATTACATATACTGTATCGATTCTAAAGACTAAATTTAAAAAACAACGAATGAAGTTGAAATAAATCAAATAAAGAACTTAAATGAGTAAAAGAATAAAAGAAAAGAACCGAAGAAAGAATTTGACGAACCCTAAGAATTAAACAGAAAAGATAAGAATTTAGAATCTTAATTACCTAATATTATACTCCTTTTCTTTTGCATCATTTTAAAATAGTTATGCATATTATTAATATTTTTTTCTTGTTTTCATGTACAGTAATTGAAGAGGTAAAGTACTCACTTTGTCATGTTGTTTATGACTAATCCGGTCGTTATCTAAATTTTTAGGGAGCCGAAGCTAACCCAAAGTGTACCTAAGAAAGCAAAGCTGACCGAGGAAGAGAAACAGAAGGGGGTCGAGGACTTAGCGAAGGTATGGCTGAAAATGGTTATCGCAATGGAAGAAGTTCAGGAAAAACACAGGGAGACATGTGAAGATTGGCAATGTGCTTTTTGAAATCGAATACATTAAAACATTAGTAGTATATTTTCAATATGCCACCTAGGTAATTGGAAATAGTTGTATCTATGTAATAAAGTTTCTAAATGCAATAAAAAGTTTTATAATGTGTTTTATTTGGTACTCATTGCGCATGCTTCTGCAATGTGTTGCGACGAATGAATTGGAAATAAACTTAGATACAGAATTAATTATGGTAACCTGAAAAAAGATCTCATAGGTAGTATTTGCTACGTACATTCCATATTGTCTCCCTCATACTTGTTTTCATTCCCTACTTTGATAAGGTGAGCTTTGACATAAGGGAAGTTTATTGCATTGTACCCAGTTTAACTTTCTATTTTCTAAATCATTTATAATATTATGTCTGCCTACGAGTATTTATTATTATCTCAAAATTCAGATTTGTTATTACCAAAAGGAGAATTTTGTTGAGCAACACTCACCTGATTTGATAATAACAAACGCTGGAGTGATGTAATGGTCATTTGGAATCGTAATGATGTGCAGGCCAGGTAAGGCGCACAACGAATTCGAAATGGGTGGCGTGGAGTGAAAGATTAAAGAAGGAGGCTTATCGATTGATTGATATTATTTACTGACCCAGTCGGTAACTTGATTGCAACTACTGCCTTTGGTCAACAATGGTTATAAACCAGGGCGATAACTCCTTCCAGCTACTATTAGACTTTATATTGTTCATTATATCCCTGGGTGGTAGTGGTTATTGAATGGTCGGTAACAGTCCATTCACTGATTTTCAAAGCTATCGACCGACCGGTAGCTTCTACCGAACAAGTGATAGAATGCGTTTCTCGTTCACTATAAATGTTATCCCATTTTTAGCTCTATCCGTTAAGACAAAAACTAAAAGCATATTTGGGAGGATGTTTTTAGTGCCCATTAGAAATTTGAAAGACTTTCAATGAATTCCATTGATATACATTGAAGGTGGAGAAGGATACATCACTTGGGGAAAAATCTTGAATAAAGTATGCTATCGCTCATTCTCATCCTTTGTCTTCTTCATTCAAGGCCTTGCTCTTCTCCCTCGGGACTCAATGCTCTTCATAAAAATCAACAATGACTTTAACATGCTTGGTGTAGAAGAGTGGAGATTCCCCAAACAATAACAAGTTGAAAAGGATTCAAGACTCTTTCAAGTTTATTGGATTATTGAATCCGGTTTAGAGGAGTACTCTTGTGAAAACTACTTATCTCTACTTCATTCCTCTTTACCCTCTACTATGTTTGTATTTTCTCTTTTTGGAACTGTGTAACTACATCTAGGTTAGAAGACTCGGGTTTGGTAAACTAAGAGTGTTGAAATTGTCGCAAGGCGTCTAGTCTAGGATAGGTCTAGTGTTTCTCCAAAGGTGCAGAAGGGCTAGTTGTATCATTCAGGTGTGTATAGGTGTTGGGAATATTGCCCTCAATGTTTCTTTGATTTGAAGAGGCATCACTCACAATGCTAAGTACATATTATATTTGATACAATCTATTTTGTCTCAAGTTTTATACAGGGAGATGATATTCCATACATTGGAATAGATTCAAAGTTGTGCTGTTTAAATCAGCTGAGAAGGCATCACTGTATCAGCTGAACCGCTGAGACAAGACCAAGAGCCGCTGAGAAGGCTTCTGGGCAAGCTGAGCTGAAGATAGAAGAAACTTGGCGTGTTCGTCGAACGCAGAACATAGTTTCTCGAACGCAGAACACAGTTCGTCGAACGCAGAACTCAGTTCGTCGAACGCTGAGACGAGACAGAAGGAACAGCTGAGACTTGGCGCGTTTGTCGAACGCAGAACACAGTTCGTCGAACGCTGAGATGAGACAGAAGGAACAGCTGAGACTTGGTGTGTTCGTCGAACGCAGAACATAGTTCGTCGAACGCAGAGTTTGGCGAGTTCGTCGAACGCAGAGTTTGGCAAGTTCTTCGAACACAGTATGGCTGGTTCGTCGAACACAGTATGGAGAGTTTGTCGAACGCAGATTGCGAGTTCTGCCCGTGGCGCAAGCTGCAGAAAGGCAGTGTGGGGTCCACCAGTCTCTCCCATACTACTCAGAAGGACGGTTGAGAGCTATTGAAGGTCGGTGATGTATAAAAGAAGAAGTTAGGGCACTTTGGAACAAGGCGGGTCGAGTGCTAAAGAAATTGTTTTTCCATTGACGGCTGCCGCTCTCGTCTTTCTCCTCCTGCTCACTGAACAAGAAGAAGAAAACTAAGAGAGAAAGAAAGCTCCTCCACAAGAAGGAGCAAGGTGATCTTCCATCCTTCAACAGAAGAGGATGATCAGGTTGTAGATGCCATCAACATCTCCAGCTACAAGAAAGCACCAGGTGTGAAGGAACTACAGGGTACTTCTTCTGCTGTCTGCTGTAGTAAGGTTCATCAAAACTTTTACTGTATGGTGTTTTGCCTGAGCTTGCAGGGCTTTTTGCCTGAGTTTGTAGGGCTGATTAGCCTGAGGTTGTAGGTCTGTTTAGCCTGAGTTGTAGGGCTGTCTAGCCTGAGGTGTAGGGCTGTTGGCCTGAGTTGGTAGGATCAGTGACTAATCTGAGGTAGGGCTGTTGAGCCTGAGTGTAGGAGGTGGATTCCTCTGAGGTAGGACTGCTGTGCCTGAGTTAGGGTTTGTGCAAACCTGAGAGATCCTGAGGGATCTGTGATGTAGGCTCTGAGAGCTGAGATTGGAGGAGTTGGCCCTATCTAACACACTGTTAGAAGGGTGAAGGGGGAAAGTGGACTACCCATAGACACACTGTCTTAGGGAACCACTATAAACACTTGTGTGTTTTCTGGTTGTGCTTGATTTATTGCATAGAATAGTTTTAACTGTTTATATCTGGAAATTAAAAATCAAAAGACCTATTCACCCCACCCCCTCTAGGTGAATTAGATCATATACCTATAATCTTTCAAGTGGTATCAAAGCGAGGTTGGTCAAGAAGGACATAACTGTCTGACCAGATCCTATTGATGGCGCAAATCTCACACACCGCTATAGGCGGTAGCTCGACTGCGACACGAAACGGCAGTGTACCGATCGTTCAAGTAATATAAAACGAGGAGTAATCCCCGAGTATCGAATCTCTCAAGGAACACAGTAAGGTGGAGTTAGGTTTCGAGGAAGGACTTGAGATTGAAGTCCTAAAATCGGATGGGATGCGGGGGAGTTGGGTTGGCTTTTGGAAAATAAAATAAAAGCTATCAACTACTCCTATGCAATGCCGCTATGCAATGCTTCGCTTGGCGGGATGGAGACTAGGCAGGCCTTGAGCGCGCTGCGTCGCAAGGGCGGATGGACGAGTAGGCAAACGGATCGAACTATGCAGGCCTTGAGCGCGCTGCTTCGTTAGGCGGGATGGAATACGGGCCGCGATGCCACGCTTCGGTAGGCGGATGGACGAGAAGGCTAGCGGATCGAACTATGCAGGCCTTGAGCGCGCTGCTTCGCTAGGCGGGATGGAATACACGGGCCGCTATGCCACGCTTCGGTAGGCGGGTGGACGAGTAGGCTAACGGAATGAGGGTCGCAAGCACCTCTTCGACAAGCACGCCACTAGCAATTGCTAGTGCGGCACCGGACAACCAACAATCCACACCACAAGGCACACCTCAAAATAATAAGCAAGAATACTCAAATCACATAGACATAATCAAGTATAAATGCTAATAATCAAGCACGCTTCATCATAATGTTAGATCTAACTACATAGACATCAATAAGAGAAGAATAGAGCAAGAAATCGACCGAATCCGAAGGCTCGTTGAAGATTCACGGTTGGAATCGCCGGGTTGTCAATCCGCGTCCAAGCTCGGTCCACAACTACGTCCGGGGTAGAGAGAGCTGTCACGACTCTCCAATGGACCCGTCTTCTTCGTGTCACGATCCGGTAGAGGTTGCAAACTTCCTCTTGCTCGATGGAGATGGCGGCTAGGTCTTCCTTTGGAGCTCTTGGATGAAGGAGGAGGCCGAGAGGAAACTCCGGCGAAGATTTGGCATTGAAAGCTTGCCCGGAGATCCTCCCTAAGGTGGGCGACGATGGAGGGGCGAAGTCGGACCAAACCAGGCGGAAAACGGCGGAAGAAAGCGGGGGATGCGACCTAAATCGCGAGCAGCGAATTTATAGGCGCTGGAATTAAACAGTGCGCACGGTCATTGGCGCACGACCAGTGGTCGTGCGCACTGGAATTCAGTGATCGTGCGCTCTGCCTGGACGGAACCTGCAGAGACAGAAATTATAAAATAACATGTTCGCACGACCAGTGGCGCACGACCGGTGGTCGTGCGCACTAGCATCAGTGGTCATGCGCAATAGATGAAACAGAACTCAGAAATTTAATGGTCAATGCGCACGAGCAGTGGCGCACGACCGGTGGTCGTGCGCACTGGCATTGGTGGTCGTGCGCACTGCACCAAACAGAACTCGTGAAAAAGGCGTTAAGTGCGCACGATCAGTGGCGCACGACCAGTGGTCGTGCGCAATAGAACCAGTGATCGTGCGCAGTGTTCCTGTGCAGAATTGCACCGAAAACACCTGCACGACTCCTGTTCTAGCGTACAACCACAAATCCAGCCACTAAAAGTGGCACCTAACAGTGCATGAAAACCACTAATGAAAATAAACATGAAATCACACCAAAATGGGCCAAAAGGTGCACCTAGCATGGATTAACAAATATGAACTAAAACAGGGCTAAAGTGCAGTGAAATGACTAACTAAACGGCCCAGATGAGTCCATAAAAGTGTATATGTTCAGGACCACCCCCAGACTTAACTGTTTGCGCGTCCCGAGCAAATAAATTCTAAGCGTACGGGGAAAGAAAAGTAGATGGCTTAAAACTACAATATAGAGTACCATGCGAAGTCGCATACTCACGTGCATAAGAAGAATAGTAGAGAAGATTTCTGACTATAAAAACAGTTTATATATTTCTAAAAGAGTAAAAGCATATTACAACTACTCAAAATGGTGAACTACGGTGAATCATTCGGTCACGCATACGGAGAAAGTAAACTAAACGCTGAGATGAGCATTGCTCGAGATTGGGGTGCCGGATAAACTCCACCGAAATCCATCGGTGTCGGTGACCATAGACTTGCCCGGTCACATTCTCTCCACGGCACTGGTTTGACTCAAATGCGTGAATCAATAGGACTTTAGGTTTTAAATGGGGCTTCGGTTTAGGTGAGGAAAAACAAAGATAAAAACGACGGCTAAAGCACTAAACCCAAATGAGCTAATGCAGGAAACTATCCTCATTCACCACACAAACATGCGGGTACACAACACCCCCAGACTTGGACTTAACAGCATGGGTGCGTGCACCGCCTACTCCCAAACATAAATCTATACATAAAGATTTTCAAGTAAACATTCCTTCTCTTTCCTTTCTTTTTAACTTCTTTTCTTTTTCTCATTTTTTTTTCTTTTCTTATCATTTTCAGCAAATAAACAAAAGGACACATCCACATCTTCACAAACATATTACCACATCAACAACCCAACTCATGAAAATAATAAACAGCTAAAGCTCAAATTTTGGGTGTGCGACTAGGATTGGCTTTTGGGCTTTGGTGAAATAAAAGTGGGGCTGAATCAAAGAACGGGTAGGCACAACTGGGCTAGCGAGGATATAGCGGTAGGGATAGGCACAAAGGCTCAACCGGGCCAAAATGATGGCCTATATCACATTCACACAATTGACTAACCGTATACCCATGCTTCAAGAATCGCTTGGGGCAAGTTCTAGCCACCGAGAAAGATTCTCCTTTCTCCCGACTCAAGCAATACGAATCTAGCGATCGTATACACACATCCCTATGCTACCATTTGATTCCACCGAATTCACCATTTGAGTAGAGTAAACAACATTTACACTAGTAGAAAAAATATAAAACCATAAGTATAAAGAGAAGTCTAATCTACACGAATTTCTATGCAACCGAGCACTCGACTAGGAGCACTACTAGAGTCAACATTTTACTCTGCTGCATAGTCCTAAGCCATCACCTAGACTTTCCCAAATAAGCAGAAGAATTGAATTCACTACAGAGCACGCATACAGACGAGTACGCGCTCAAGTGGGTGCTGTGGTGTGCAATGAAAATAAACAAAACATTTTTAAATGAAATCTTCTAGTATGCAGTGCAATAGTGCGCATGAGTGGGCACAAAAACTGCTCTCCCCCAGACTTAAACTAAACAATCCACACAGCATATGACATGAAAATCAGAATAGGGCTAGGGGAAGAGAGTACCCAATGCTCAGCAAGTGAGCATACCAGAAGATTGGCGTTTAAACCCAGACTAAACTGCAGCATCCGCCATCCAGAAGAAGTACCTGCAAGGGTCAGCTCCGCAAAACAAAAGAAACAGAAAAAGACAAACTAAAATAAACTACAGCTAACTAAACATGATTAAATAAAATAAAATGCATGAAAAGTAAGATAACTACTGGGGTTATTGTCATCCCAGCACGACTTATTCAGATTTTGTACAGTTCTAGCTTATAGGCCTATGAAAAGAAAAGTGCACAGGTAACTGTTCTAATATACGCATCGGTAGCGGGTACCGATACGGAGACAGAGCAGTCACCCCTCTACCTAAATATAGATACCTGCTCCTCACAGGTAGAGGGTAGAGAATGTAAGAAAAGGAGGAGGCCTGGTCCTCTCTCATCTCACAAAACACATCCTTGCCTAGCAAGGTATCATCCACAACAGGACCGCAGGAGGAGAAGGCAACGAATGAGGCTTCCTTAATGGAGGAGGGATCAACCTCCTCGCATAAAAAGACACACTCATCATTGACTTGAGCAAAAAGCTCCAAGTCCTCCTGAAGTACCTGTGGAGACTCATCCTGCACAGGCTCAGATATAACAGAAGGGGGGTCAAGAAATAAAAGAGAAGAGGAAAAACGTGAATCATCAACAATCTGGGGAGTGATCCCGGTTTCACTCCCAGCAAGATCCAAGGGTAGATCACTATCATCATCGTAAATATCATAGCAAGGGGGACTTGAGAACTCAGGCGCCTCAGTGGTGATTTGGACCTCCTCGTCCCATGAAGAAGTGCAAGCCTCCTCATCAGAGAGAGTATCCTCCTCATCCCACCGAGGTGCATCATCGTGTTCAAAGTATTCATTCTCCCCCTTAGGGAAAATGACATCCTCATCCCACTTTGGAGCACCCTCCGAGTCAGAAGCATCACCCAGCTCCTTTACTTCGATAGGATCATAAAGAATATGTGTAGAAAAATCTTGCAAAGAAACTGGAGGGACAAAAATATTCAGTTCCTCCGCAAAAAGATCTGCTAAAGCCTCCCCGATGGAAAGAATACTTTCCTCATCAAACTCAGGTGCATCAAGGAGCTCCCATTCCTCTCCGTGTTGGCTAACAGATGAGTGATCATCATCACTGGGAGTGAAGCCATAAACAGGAAGTGAGGAGTCCGTGCACGAGACAAGCTCAGGGGTAGAGGGCACAATTGCCTCCATGGGTAAAGAATGAGTGATAGGGACAATGTCGTCATGAGTGGAGGAGCGGCGGTCGGGATTGAAAAGACGCGGACAGTCCTTCAATTCATGACCCTCTCCTCGACACAACAAGCAAACAATGTTCCTACACTGCCTAGCATTTAACTCATTCATTTGGTCCAAATAATAAACCATCTTGTCATTAAAACTAGGTGAAATATCCCATGACGACATTTTCAAAATTCAAAGCAGATAAAAAGAAACTGAAATTCTTTGCAAGGAAATCTACACAACTAGAAAAAAAAACTCCTTGAATAAAACTTGCCTAAAACTTTAAAATAGGGGATGAAGAAATAAAAACAAACAAAAGATAATTAAAAGGCAAACAAAAAATAAAAAAAACGACTATACACACTGGAAGAACTACTATCTCTCGGCTCTCCCTCTCAAGAAAACTCACACGACTGTGTTCCCCGGCAACGGCGCCAAAAACTTGATGGCGCAAATCTCACACACCGCTATAGGCGGTAGCTCGACTGCGACACGAAACGGCAGTGTACCGATCGTTCAAGTAATATAAAACGAGGAGTAATCCCCGAGTATCGAATCTCTCAAGGAACACAGTAAGGTGGAGTTAGGTTTCGAGGAAGGACTTGAGATTGAAGTCCTAAAATCGGATGGGATGCGGGGGAGTTGGGTTGGCTTTTGGAAAATAAAATAAAAGCTATCAACTACTCCTATGCAATGCCGCTATGCAATGCTTCGCTTGGCGGGATGGAGACTAGGCAGGCCTTGAGCGCGCTGCGTCGCAAGGGCGTATGGACGAGTAGGCAAACGGATCGAACTATGCAGGCCTTGAGCGCGCTGCTTCGTTAGGCGGGATGGAATACGGGCCGCGATGCCACGCTTCGGTAGGCGGATGGACGAGAAGGCTAGCGGATCGAACTATGCAGGCCTTGAGCGCGCTGCTTCGCTAGGCGGGATGGAATACACGGGCCGCTATGCCACGCTTCGGTAGGCGGGTGGACGAGTAGGCTAACGGAATGAGGGTCGCAAGCACCTCTTCGACAAGCACGCCACTAGCAATTGCTAGTGCGGCACCGGACAACCAACAATCCACACCACAAGGCACACCTCAAAATAATAAGCAAGAATACTCAAATCACATAGACATAATCAAGTATAAATGCTAATAATCAAGCACGCTTCATCATAATGTTAGATCTAACTACATAGACATCAATAAGAGAAGAATAGAGCAAGAAATCGACCGAATCCGAAGGCTCGTTGAAGATTCACGGTTGGAATCGCCGGGTTGTCAATCCGCGTCCAAGCTCGGTCCACAACTACGTCCGGGGTAGAGAGAGCTGTCACGACTCTCCAATGGACCCGTCTTCTTCGTGTCACGATCCGGTAGAGGTTGCAAACTTCCTCTTGCTCGATGGAGATGGCGGCTAGGTCTTCCTTTGGAGCTCTTGGATGAAGGAGGAGGCCGAGAGGAAACTCCGGCGAAGATTTGGCGTTGAAAGCTTGCCCGGAGATCCTCCCTAAGGTGGGCGACGATGGAGGGGCGAAGTCGGACCAAACCAGGCGGAAAACGGCGGAAGAAAGCGGGGGATGCGACCTAAATCGCGAGCAGCGAATTTATAGGCGCTGGAATTAAACAGTGCGCACGGTCATTGGCGCACGACCAGTGGTCGTGCGCACTGGAATTCGGTGATCGTGCGCTCTGCCTGGATGGAACCTGCAGAGACAGAAATTATAAAATAACATGTTCGCACGACCAGTGGCGCACGACCGGTGGTCGTGCGCACTAGCGTCAGTGGTCGTGCGCAATAGATGAAACAGAACTCAGAAATTTAATGGTCAATGCGCACGAGCAGTGGCGCACGACCGGTGGTCGTGCGCACTGGCATTGGTGGTCGTGCGCACTGCACCAAACAGAACTCGTGAAAAAGGCGTTAAGTGCGCACGATCAGTGGCGCACGACCAGTGGTCGTGCGCAATAGAACCAGTGATCGTGCGCAGTGTTCCTGTGCAGAATTGCACCGGAAACACCTGCACGACTCCTGTTCTAGCGTACAACCACAAATCCAGCCACTAAAAGTGGCACCTAACAGTGCATGAAAACCACTAATGAAAATAAACATGAAATCACACCAAAATGGGCCAAAAGGTGCACCTAGCATGGATTAACAAATATGAACTAAAACAGGGCTAAAGTGCAGTGAAATGACTAACTAAACGGCCCAGATGAGTCCATAAAAGTGTATATGATCAGGACTCATCACCTATTAAGGAATAGTCAAATCACAATCCAATGACCTCCTCTGGATTGAAGAAGGAAATGGGATCCAGGAAGTTTCCCATATGCAGCAAAGAAAACTTTGGCATATGGAAGCAAAGGATCAGACTGTTTATGGAAGCATCTGATCCAAGGATTTTCATTACAGTTAAAGAAGGACCTTTTACCTTTCACACTGCATCCACTATAGATCCAACAAGAAGAGTGGTCAAGGCATTCAAAGACTTGACCAAGGATGAACTTGAATTGTTCACCATGGACAAAAGACCCCAGAACATCATAGTGAATGCTATTGATGATTCCACATTTCAAAACTTGGTACACTGCACTACTGCCAAGGAAATTTGGGACACATTAGTAGTATATATGGAAGGAACCGCTGAAGTAAGGGATGATAGAAAGTCACTCCTTAACCAAGAGTATGAAGCCTTCAGGCAGCAGAGCCAGGAGAGCATCTCCATGTGCTATGAGAGGTTCTTCAGAATATTCATTGAGCTGAGAACCTATGGGAGAGTATTCACCAACTTTGAGCTAAATGATAAGTTCCTTAGATCTCTAACAAGGGACTGGGACACAAAAATCTGTGCAATCAGGGAAGTGGCCAAGCTTGGTGAGACCCCCACTCACATACTATTTTGAAAGCTGCTCTCCTATGAGATGCAGCTGTCTGCAAGAAAGGAAGAGGACCCCTCAACAAGGAATCGGGCAAGGGAGAAATCTATAGCTCTCAAAGCTGACAGCTCCAAGAGAAGCAAGGGCAGGATGGTGTCTCCTCCAAGGAGAAGTGCTGAACCTGATGTCAGCACCTCAGATAGCTCTTCCTCTGATGAAGAGTTTGCTGCCTTTTCAAGGCAGTTCAAGAAGATGATGAAGAAGAAGCAATGGAAGAACAAGCTCTCTTCCTCATATCACAACAAGGAGGACAACAAGGAGTCAAAGCATCACTCCAGGAATGACAGGTATGGCTCTAACTCTAAATTTAATTCCTCTAAAGTTGTCTGCTATTGTTGCAGCAAGCCAGGGCATGTCATTGCTGACTGCCCAGTCAAGAGAAAAGAGAAGGATGAGAAGAAGGCTCATCATCCAAGAGGCAAGAAAGGAGAAAAATCCTTTCTAGCTAAGAAGGAAAGGAGCTGGAGTGAATCAGACTCCAGCTCATCAGAATCTGAAAAGGAAGAAGCCCTTATTGGGCTGATTGCTGCAGAAGAAGATGAAGATTACCCAGCTGCCAAGGTTGGAATCAGGGCCCCTCTATCACACTCAGATAGTGATGTAGAGGAGGATGAAGTCATTCCAGGTGACCATGGGCTGATGGCTCTAACTGAACATGAGGACAGCCACAACAATTCAGAACATGAGCAGGTATTAATTCATTCCATATCCTCTTCTGATTATGAGACTGGTCCAGAATCTGAAGCACCTTCATCAATTGATGGAAGTGGTTCAGAAGCTGAGGAAGAATTCAATCAATTGATTGACAAGTATGGTGTTCTTTTGGAAGCTCTGAAGAAGAGCAAGAAGCTTGCCAAGAGGCAAGCCCAGGAAATTGCTTCCCTTAAAATGACTATAAATAACTACACTGAACCTACCACCCTGGTGGATTAGATGAGTAGACAGATAAGCCATTTAAAAGGATTAACATTTGTGCAATTAAGCACTATTTCCCTGAAGAACAAGGTCATCAAGGACCTTGAGGAGAAGCTTGTGGAAGAGAAGTGCCTGATGGCTCAATTCTCAAAGCCCAAATCTGTGCTCCCTATTATTGACACCTTATCCTCTCAAACCAATAGGAGAGGACTAGGATTCAATAAAATGGAAGTAGGAGAAGGGAGTGGAGAGAAGAGTAAGAGGAAGGATAAGCCTCAAACCACCTTTCAAAAGGTGTTACTTCCTTCCAACAGGTATGACCATGAAAGCATTTATGGTCACTGGAAGAATGGGAGTTTCTATAGGAAGGAAAATACTCCTTCCCATAGTGGAAGAAAGGGCATGGGATTGAGTGTTTTGAAGTCTCCCCATGAGGAAATTCAAATGGACCAACCTGGACCATTTGTATTTGGTACTTCAGCCCCTCCATTCAAGAATAAGGATGCAAGCTCTTTCAAATCTGCTTCAGCAAAGAGCATAACTGATGTCAAATTTGTTGACAAGGCTTGTTGCTCAGTGTCAGATGTCATCAGATCTTGTATGGCTTCCAAGCCAAAGCAAGCTGATGACATCAGGACAAAGAGCATCAAGACATCACATAAATTGACTTTCAGTCAGATCATTGCTGAGAGAAACAGGAAGAATGCAGCTGTCTCTCCTCCTGAACATGTGCACAGTGCTGCACTCCCCTCAAGAAATGTTCAAAAGAGGAGATACAATATTCATGAATGTTGGTGCTGTGGTAAAGTGGGACACTTTGCCATTGACTGTTGGCACAACCCAAGTGTGCCTAGTGCAAAGGAGAGACCTTCTGGAAGGGCTGATTTTAGTAGAAGAATTCATTATCATGCTAACAAGAACCTAGGACCCAAGTCACCTTGGGTTCCTAAGGGATATTAAAGTCTGTCTTACAGGGTTGTCCATTTGGCCAATAAAAAGCAAACAAGCCTAATGGACAATAAGTGCTCCAGGCTCAACTCTGGACTAAGAAAAATCTTACCATATGCCAAGATGCACTGGTCAAGGGGGAGCTAAAAGATAGTTCAAGTACCAGCCTCATCAAATTTGGTACTTGGACAGTGGGTGCACAAGGCACATGACAGGAAGGAGGTTGACATCATGGTGCAGCAATAAGCAGACCAGTGTTGCCACATCCACAGCTGAGTTAGAGTACATTGCTGCAAGAAGCTGTTGTGCACAACCATTGTGAATTCAACATCAATTAGAGGACTACATCCTCAAGGTAAGTATCTCTCCTCCTATTGATTTTAAAGAAAGCTGATCAGCTGGATCAGAAAAATCTGGATCAGCTGAGCTTCAGGTTACCCTTAAACATCTGGGAAAATTCTGGGTTCGATGAACTCTTTCATGGGTTCGACGAATGTCGAGCTTGTGTTCGACGAACTCAACTCTGAGTTTGACGAACTAAGCTCTATGATGAGTTCAGATGAACAAAGCCTTGAGTTCGACTAACTCCAGTCTGAGTTCGACGAACTCAGCTCTGAGTTCGACGAACTCAGCTCTGAGTTTGACGAACTCAGGCAAAGGATGCAATTTCATTTACACTTACAATCAAAAGGTCAATACTAATGCTCCAAGTGAGGGGGAGCTAGAAAGTGTTGTTCAAAATGAACAAGAACAGCTAATAAATCTAATAGTACTCACATTGAGGGGGAGCAAGTTCATGCTCAGGTTGAGGGGGAGATGGTCAATTTTAAGAGATGAAGGTTGACCTAAGGAGGATTTGGAAAATGCTTTCTAAACCTTCCCTGGGTCTGTAGCTGCTCCCTCCCAATCCCTAGAGGGAAAAATAGTTGAAGAAACCAGAAAGGGGGAGATGGCCAATGCTATGACCAAATCAGAATTAGCCCTCTGATAAAGTTATCAGAGTTAGTTATGATCAATATGCTATATAATTTGAGTTAGAAAAGGGGAGATAACCTATGAGCTAGTCAAAGCTTAAAATAATCTGTCATGAGGTATCAAAGCATGCTTAAACAATGTTATTTTCTAGAAGCAATGATATCATGAATGCTAAATAGAGTATTTGTATGATAGGTTTTGTTGGCTTTGTACCTTAGCATTGGGAATGTTCTGCCTTCTTCAAATATGGGGAGATTGTTGGGAATATTGCCCTCAATGTTCCTTTGATTTGAAGAGGCATCACTCACAATGCTAAGTACATATTGTATTTAATACAATCTATTTTGTCTCAAGTTTTATACAAGGGGATGATATTCCATACATTGGAATAGATTCAAAGGTGTGATGTTTAAATCAGCTGAGAAGGCCTCACTGTATCAGCTGAACCGCTGAGACAAGACCAGGAGCCGCTGAGAAGGCTTCTGGGCAAGTTGAGCTGAAGATAGAAGAAACTTGGCGTTTTCGTCGAACGCAGAACACAGTTCGTCGAACGCAGAACACAGTTCGTTGAACGCAGAAATCAGTTCATCCAACGTTGAGATGAGACAGAAGGAACAGCTGAGACTTGGCGCGTTCGTCGAACGCAGAAAACAGTTTGTCGAATGCTGAGACAAGATAGAAGGAACAGCTGAGACTTGGCGTGTTCGTCGAACGCAGAACACAGTTCGTCGAACGCAGAGTCTGGCGAGTTCGTCGAACGCAGAGTTTGGCAAGTTCGTCGAACACAGAATGGCAGGTTCGTCGAACATAGTATGGCGAGTTCGTCGAACGTAGATTGCGAGTTCTGCCCATGGCGCATGCTGCAGAAAGGCAGTGTGGGGTCCACCAGTCTCTCCCATACTACTCATAAGGACGGCTGAGAGCCGTTGAAGGTCGTGGATGTATAAAAGAAGAAGTTAGGGCACTTTGGAACAAGGCTGGCCGAGTGCTAAAGAAATTGTTTTTCCATTGACGGCTGCCACTCTCGTCTTTCTCCTCCTGCTCACTGAACAAGAAGAAGAAAACTAAGAGAGAAAGAAAGCTCCTCCACAAGAAGGAGCAAGGTGATCTTCCATCCTTCAACAAAAGAGGAAGATCGGGTTGTTGCTGCCATCAACATCTCCAGCTACAAGAAAGCACCAGGTGTACAGGAACTACAGGGGACTTCTTCTGCTGTTTGTTGTAGTAAGCTTCAACAAAACTTTTACTGTAGGGCTTTTTTCCTGAGCTTGTAGGGCTTTTTGCCTGAGTTTGCAGGGCTGATTAGCCTGAGGTTGTAGGGTTGTTTAGCCTGAGTTGTAGGGCTGTTTAGCCTGAGGTGTAGGGCTCTTGGCCTGAATTGGTAGGATTAGTGACTGATCTTAGGTAGGGTTGTTGAGCCTGAGTGTAGGAGGTGGATTCCTCTGAGGTAGGGCTGCTGTGCCTGAGGTAGGGTTTGTGCAAACCTGAGAGATCCTGAGGGATCTGTGCTGTAGGCTCTGGGAGCTGAGATTGGAGGAGTTGGCCCTGTCTAACACACTGTTAGAAGGGTGAAGGGGGAAAGTGGACTACCCATAGGCACACTGTCTTGGGGAACCACTATAAACACTTGTGTATTTTCTGGTTGTGCTTGATTTCTTGCATTGAATAGTTTTAACTGTTTATATCTGGAAAGTAAAAATCAAAAGACCTATTCACCCCCCCCCCCTCCCCTCTAGGTGAATTAGATCATATACCTATAATATTTTAATAGGCACTATCCAACCGGTCAGGGTGGACTCAATATAGAAATCTCAAGTTCTTATATTGTCGATATGATCTTAGTGTTATAAGATAAATCACTATTATTCATGTATACATATTATTATTTTTGTGACATGGCTCTGACTTAATCTTGTGTTATTTAACGGATTTATTATTTATCTCCATCATGTTGTGCTCTAAGTGTTTAAAAATGGTTGAACCTTATTCATCCCCCTCCCATCACCCCTCTTTAAGGTTGACCACCGATAAACACAAAATTTTCACGCTGAAGGACGGGCATTTTTTTGGAAGTATCTTAAGGGGTGTAAGCATTGACGCCCGACATCAACATTGATGACCAACATCATCGTTGAGTGATGCTTATCGTCAACTCACTTTGAAAACTAACGGATTGACAATAACGTTAATGCCCGACATCAGACCCATCACTATGTAATTTCTTCTTCAACACCCACTTGCATCCCAAGACTTTAGCTCATTTAAGGAGGTCCACTAGATGCCAGGTGTTATTTCGTAGCAGCGAGTCCATTTCATCATCTATGGCTTCTGCCCACATCAATGAGTCTCTAGACCGCATTCCCTCTTGGTAGGAGAATGGATCTTCCTCTAAGTGATAGGTGACGAAGTTCTCACCAAAGTTCTTAGGAATTCTATCTCTTGTAGACGCTCTTAATTGGGATAGATTCATCCTCTACAGGTTGGGAAGCAGTTTCAAAGGGGCCAGCTTCAGATGCTACATGTGATTCAGAAATCATCTCAATAGACCCAGAGACGGTTAAACCATGATCTTTGATGAACTTATTTTCAAAGAAAACGACATCTCTAGACTCTATCACTGTATTAGTGGACAGATCTAGAAACATATCTGTTGCACTATCTTTCGCACTACCTAGATACACACAAGTTGTTGTTCTAGGTCTCACCTTAGGTCTTTTAAGGTCTTGTATTCTAACATAAGCAATACAACCTCAGGTCTTAAGAGTGTCAAATCTACATGGATGACTATGCCACAACTCATAGGGAGTAGAAGTGAGCTTAGCATGAGACACTCTATCCAGAATGTGATTTGCAATTAGAACTGCTTCTCCCCAAAAAGAATTAGGTATGCCAACTGTGAGGAGCATAAAATTCAACATTTCTGTTAAAGTTATATTCTTATGCTCAACAATACCATTTGACTGGGGTGAGTAAGGAGCAGTGGTTTCAAGGATTACACCATCAGAGGCACAGAACTCCTTAAACCCTGTTATGGTATACTCTCCTCTTCGATCACTTCTAAATCTTTTAATTTTTAAGTTTAATTGATTTGCTACCCGAGATTTGAATATCTTGAAAATCTCGAATGCTTCATCTTTCAATTTAAATAAGTATACATGATAATATCTAGAGCAATCGTCGATGAAAGTAATGAGATACTTCCTCCCCCCTCTAGTGACATGACTTTTAAAATCACAGAGGTCGAAATGTATCAATTCAAGAAGTTGTGTGCTTCTAGAAACTGACTTGAAAGGTTTTCTAGTGATCTTGGTTTGTGCATACACCTCACACTTATCAAATTGAATAGACAAATCTAGAGGGATGTTATGACTCTTAACTAGATCTCGCATTTTCCTATAGTTCACATGTCCTAGTCTGTTATGTAACAACTTAGGATCTATTAGAGTTGAACTAACTTGGTTTATGCTATCATTGTTAAGGCTAAGTCTATACATTCCGTTGATCAAGTACGCACAACCATAGTATTGAGAATTAACTGTCAAGGTTATTCTACCGTTCAATGTTGTGAAAGACATTCCAGCTTTATCTAACAAAGCCGTAGAAATCAAATTCTTAGTTAAACTTGGAACTACTCTAACATGTTGTAAAGTTAAGTTTTACCTGAAGAGAGGACCAATTGTGCTGTCCCAACATGCGTAACTTCCGTCTCTCCTACATTACAGTTATCCACTTTGTATCTGACCTCAGTGACCTTAGTAAGCATAGCTTTATCATATGTCACATGGCAGGTAGCACCACTGTCCAGCCACCATTTAGAAGACGCGACGTGGTAACCGCTCCCAATCATAACCACAAAAGACTTTGGATCGGAGATGTCGACCAGCATGTTTGTTGCATTCTGTAGAGCTTCCTCCTTTTTCTTCGGACCCTTACACTCAGCGGCCCAGTGACCCCACTTGTCGCGGTTATGGTAATTGCCCTTCTTCCTTTTGAAAGAAGACTTTTTTTGGCCGGTATAGCTGTGCAGAGGCGTCACATTTAGGTGTCAGGGGCTTCCGATTCGGCTTGCTGGATCGTGAAACGAAGTTGGCAACCTGTGAGGATTGACCAGCTTGCTCCAAGCTTTTACCAGCAACATTCTGATCTTCAATGTGAATAAACCTTTTCAGTTCATCCAAAGCGATCCTCTCCTTAATTCTATGCATGTCAATCTTGAAGGAGTTCCACTCAGGGGGCAACTTGCTCAGAACCAGACAGCTCAGTTTGAACACTAACAGATTTCCAGTAGTGTTGTTGATGCAACCTAAGTCTCCCCTTAATTTTAATTTATATCCTGCATTTTTATTCGTGCAGCGCATGTCTTCGCACACGTTTATCTCTTTTATTTTTGCACAAGTTTATTTCTTTTATTTTTGCATAAGTTTATCTCTTTTATTTTCGCACGAGTTTATCTCTTTTATTTTCGTGCATATTATCAAAACACATGTATTTTGTTTTGTGCATCTCACTCGCGCACGCTGGTACGACTTATTGTCATGATCGGCCAATAAGATCCTGAGTGAAAAGATCCATCAAATTAGGCTAAATGATAATTAGGGCAAACTTTGAAATTATATTTTAGTATTAGTATATTAATTTCTATTTTATAAAATATAATTAAGTTCTTCAATTTTAATTTCATAAATTATGATTTCCAAAATTACGAGAGAATATAAATGTCCAAATTCACTTACCTCCCCCCTTGGCTGCCTCCCTCTTTTATCATCATTTAACCACGATATTAAACTCTTGAATAAAATCTCCTATTATATAAGAACCGACCCTCTTATGTTTAATCGGCTTGGAAAAAATTTGTAAAACGGAGACCTTCTTTATTTCCCAGTTACCAGCCGACATCCCCCTCCACCACCAGTAACCTTTTCGAATTCTTGCGATCCTTCCCTAATCCTTTTCATCGAAGAATGTACCTTTCTAATAAGATCAGGACGCCAAGAACCCTTTCTGTTCGGAGTCTACACCTTCACATCAACGTTCTCTGTCATTCGTCGTTCAAATCGAGATCCCACCACTACCGTTGACATCCACCCCCGCGATCTGCGAACCCTCCTTCGACAACCCTATCCTCTGATGGAACTTCCTATGTTGTCATTTCACGCCGACAAACCTTCCTGTTCCGTCAGATTTGGTCGTTAGCCACTACTTTAGGCCTCCATCACCCCCGACTCCTTGTCTTGCAACCGTCTAGCCTACCTCCATTTCCGATCAATCAATTGATGTATTTTCTGATCACATTGTGTTTTCTGCAACCCTACATGATCCCTCCCGCATTCGGAAACAAGAACATATGTTCCTCAATTGCACAGTTTACTGCTCCAATTTTTTGATCAACCCGTAGACGTATCTTTCATAATTTACTCCTCGTATTTCATTAGTATCATTTTATGCTTCGTGTTATTTGAGCTTTAAAATTTCAGAACTTGTCTTTAATCATCATAGATCTTGTTTGTCGTCAATTTTCATATTCATTTTCATTTCTTTAATTTCATGCATGTGGAATGTTGACGCATGCTTATTCTCGCTCGATTGAGTCTTACGAACTCTAGGTTGGTTATCGCATTATATTATGCGTAAAAGTCTCGTTTGCGCCACATAATTTAAATTGATCTCAAATTTTGGATTTAATATAAAATCCTCTTTTTAGGGATACATCAATTGACGTTAGCTTCAGGTATCCCACCTACAACTTCAGTTTTTCAATGATGGAAGAGTTTCTTCATTGGAACGGGTGTCAGTAGCTACCTCCCTCCATCGACAGCCCGCTGAATTTTTTCACTATAATTGCAACCCAATTTCTAGGTCAAAATAAAGAGATTCTGAGTTGTGGTTGCCCTAGCCGCCAAGAGAGGGAGAGGCTCATCTCATATCATCCAAATAGGGATTTTGAAAGGAAGATCAATGGTTTTGATTCAAAGCTCATAAGGTTCAAGAACATGAAGATAATCACACTTGAAACCATGAAGCTCCTCCATTAAAGCTTTCTTTCTTCCCCTGCCACAACTATTCAGCTTGAGGATGATAAAGAAGATGATGATGATGATGATGATGATGATGATGAAGATGATGATGATGAAGATGATGATGATGAAGATGATGATGATGAAGATGATGATGATGAAGATGATGATGAAGATGATGATGAAAATAATGATGAGAAAGATGATGATGATGAAGAAGACGATGATGATGATGATGATGATGAAGAAGATGATGATGATGAAGATGATGATGATGATGAAGAAAATGATGAAGATGATGTTGAATACACAACCCTCAAGCATATAGAAGTTCCTCATCAACAACAACGATCACTTCTAGGGGAGACTTATAATATTTCAAATCTCTATTTCTCGATTCCTTTTTACTTGCTTGAATGTTATAATCTTCTTTTTGAATGTAGAACTCGCCTTGGTGGAAACTAGACAAAATGAGTCTAGGGTTAGTCTTCGTGAAAGAGAGGGTCAATAGGGCAATCCAGGAGTGGGTTGACGACAGCCAACAACGTTAAGAGATCTAGTCTCCGTGTAGACGAGGGCAAATAGGGCAATCTGGGAGAGGATTGACAACGACCATCTGGGTTAGTGAGAACTCGACATATAATCAAAAAGAATTTTATTGTCGTCTTGATCTCGGCCAACATAAGATCAAAATCAGATGTTATACAAGATTTTATATGACAAAACATGTCCTCAAAATGAATTGCCTTGCTTTACTCTCTGCGTGTTTGTTCCCACCTATGCATGAAAGAACTCGGGCTTGGTTTCCCCTAATGAGTAAGTCGAGAAAGACTAACTTTATTTCCTGCATTTTTATTTGTGCATAGGTGAGAAAGGCTGACTAAGCCAATTCTAAGAAGCAAGAAGGCGCTCCTAAGTGCAGAATGCAGTAAGCCGGGGGACTAGCTTTTATTCATTCTTCTTCCCAGTTCCCAGACCGGAGAGTAGAAAGTCATTTTGTTGATGAACCTCTTTTAGCGCTATTGACTGACATCACAGTCTAACCATGCTTTAGATACCATACTGAACCAATGACGAAGACAACGCTACCCATACACTAGTTCTCAACCTACCCGACCATTTCTCTCTTCATAAGAATACACACTAAAAGCTTTCGTGAAGATGAAGATAGATGTTCATCAACAATGTAGAAAGAGGGCTACCTATATACCTGCACCTGAACTTGGACATTCACCTTTACAGATGCGTCGATTATGCATGTTGATTTATTGATTCGTGAAAGCTAAATCCGGGGATTAAAGCTAGCACAGGAATATGCTTCACAGATATTGTAGCATGGGGATGGAGTCTTTAGGGACTTGATAAAATCCTCCCAATGATCGATAGAGGTATTGAACAACTTATTAAAGAGTTAAGAAAGAATACCAATAGATATATATTGATACTCATAAGCAAAGGGTTAAAGAAGAACTACCAACTAAGACTGAGAAGGTGTAGTGTACCTGTGTATCTATTTGATAAATCAAGTTCTCTTCATTATGTCTAGTATTTTCTTACCTTATGGGATCTTGGAGAGCGGGACTCCAAGATACCCCCGCAGTGTGAAGTAAACAAGATATTCATATTCCCCCTCCTGCCGCATTTCCAATATCCTTGTCTAGGAGCCCTTTCCTTGGGCTCGTCCCTTGTCTTGGCCATAAACCTCCACCATCCCTCTTTCTCTTTGGTAGGCAAGTCCTGATCCATGCATTTTTTTCTTAGCTATGGTGTACATCATTCCAGTCCATTCCTAGAGACTTTGAATCCAGTTGTAGTCTTTCTTATGCATTGTCTGGGATTGTTTATCAATTCTCAAATCTTACCAAGCAGGTCGACATTTCGAATGAAAGAATTACTCTTCAGCGAGTCTGAAAAAGCTGGCTCGACCAAAAGACCCTTACACGATCGAAGGTTCTTAAGGACCATCCACACCCACTAAAAGAAAACTGGCCTAGCCCAGAGATCTCAACATATCAGGGATGGAGGTCGATAGTACAGTGGAATCTTCCTGATTTTAAAGGCTCATAAGTCGAACAAGTCAAGGTGATGCTACGCTTCCAGGTCATAAAAAATCTTTCTGTGTGGCTATTCCCCCGAACATATGGAGGAGCAGATGTCAAATATAAAGACTCTGTACCTCTACCAGATCCGCCAAGATATAGTCCTCTCCTCCAACACTCATAAATGTCGAAAGACGATGAAAGTGTGTGTGCACGCATGTTGTTATCTGATTCCGCAATGATTTTCTCAATTTGGAAACAAAGTTTTTAAGAACATCATTCACCCCCCCCCCACCTGTAAGGTTGCCTCTTGATCCAACACAGGGGACCCGATGTGTGTATTCTACTTTATGTGGCTGATCTCATCAAAACTTGCACTTAATACAAAAATCAAGCTGGAATACATATTGCAACCAATGCTTGATTATAAAGTTTAGAGACTTCAAAAGAAGGCGTCTAGAAGGCCCACCATCTGCCAAGTGAAGATATCTTGTGACAGAGTTGAGCTGGTAATGGTGAATAAAAAGGGCAGCCCAATGCACAAAGCATCCCCGCGCAGCGAGGGTCCGAGGAAGGGTAATAAATACATTAGAAAAATTCATTTATGACTCTTTGATTTGTACTAATTTCCTTTGTGGTCATAAATAATGCAAAAGGTATGTATTCCAACATAGGCTATCCATATTCCATCTAAAAATATAAACTTCATATTAATATATCATTGATTCACATCAAAGGTTGCTATATCACCATATTAAAAATTGCAATATGAAATTCACCTAGATCGATCTTTCTCCCATGGCCTCTCATCATAAGATTCTTCCCAAATCACACACTCTCCAGAACATTGCCAGCAGGTTTCAACTCCATGCATCATAGATTAAAAAATGATCTTTCTCGCACTTACATTAATGTGAACAAAACATCAGCTTTAAGGTCATTTCAATGATGTATCATGCGTATATTGTACTTATGAGATGATGGAAATGTAGAAATTAATTACTTTCAGAGTGTATAAATGAAACAAAATAGGAGTGTACTTCTAGAAATATTTCATATGTGCATAGTGATGGGGATCCATCAGAGCGTGCACCTAAAGGGGTTCGCCGCAAGGAGGGACCCACGTTCGTGTACTCGTGCAGGAGGACTTGATCGGATAGCAGATCCCACTCCGCGGATGCGTACGTATCCGCGTTGCGACTCGATTTCATATATTACAATGTCATTTTTGCTTTTATTTTGATGTAATTGGGTTACCCCATATCCGGCCAATCATAGCAGCCGATAGTGGGATGCCCTAGTATTCTCTTTTTTATAAATAGAGTGGTAAGGGGGCTGTTTAGGGCATTGCAGAATTTGGAGACAAAGAATCCCAGATTCCTGTGATCACCCCACGGTGCCGACTCGTGGAACCCTAGGAGACGACTCCTAGGTGATCTTCTTCCTTCCTAAGGTATTACCTAACCCTAGCCTTCATTTTCCACCACCTAATCCCTCTACCACCACCCTCATACCCTCCCAAATAGCATCCACCCTTGTTGCCAGCCTACAGTTGCCGCACCCCCTTGCAGCCAGCTTACAGCCGCCGCACCCTCTTGCTGCCAGCCTACAACCGCCGCACCTCCTTGTCGCATCCATCCTCCCCGTACAAACAACACCGCCACCACACCCTATCCATTCTACCAGCCCATTGAGAGCCCTAACGGCCACCGCCACCTTCCCCTTCCCTCTCCCCTTCAGTCCGATGCCCAAAACCACCAAGATCTGTCCCTCTCAGCCCGATCCAGTCCCCACCAGCCACATCCCTCCTTTCCACCACCTTATTCCTCTCCCAAACCACCGGATCTACATTTCTGCATTATGATCCCCTTCCCTAAGCCATATCCAGTCATCCCCTACATCATACCACCTCTGCTTCCACCACGGATTGCCATTAAAGCGCGTCATCTCACGGGATCTCCATTGCCTTGGACACACCCTTACTTGGTGAGGTATTCGTTGTATGGGATTGTATTTTTCAGCTTTATAATATCGTTTTGATTTCATACTTGCTTGGATAAAATTGCATGTGGAAAAACGTCCTACATCGCTTGTGATTTACAGGTGGGATCTATTCGCGGCACGTTTTGCCTTGGCCCTCTGAGCGGAGGAATGCCTTTAAATGTTCCGCTAATTGAATGTTTTTCTCCTTTAACATATTGTTGCGCGGATTAAATTTTATTGTTGCTCGTACTGATTTATCGCCGTCATCGACGGTAGCATTGCATATAAAATAGGGTTTTGCGCATCAAGTTCTCATTCCTCACCCCTAGTAGTCTTGGATTTGTGCACCCCTTAGCCTACCCTATATCAATTGGCATCAGAGGCGAGGTTTTGTCCACATTTATATGCGTAGTGATAGGTCATATAGAGTCTTTAGATTCATCTATGAATAGTTATCGTCGTCGTTCTATACCTGATCTCATAGAGCCACATCAGAGAGGTCTTCATGTTATCGTGACGATTATTCTCGTTTGCAGCACACCCCTTCTAGAGATCGTGTGGACTCTTCGACATGATTCCATTATGCTAGGGACGACCACCACGATGAGAGCTCCTCACGTTATCATCATTACACCTCTCCACAACATTCTGATGGTAGGGATGAGTACCCTTCAGATCATCATCGTTACACCTCGCGGCTATTTGAGGAACCAGAGCCAGTATATGCTCGACCCAATAGAGCTCCTCCGAAGAGGTCCTCATACTATCATGTTGGTCATCCTCGCCATCCATCACACATTCGTAGGGATTACATCCACCCACGAGCACGATCTTATTATGTTAGGAACGACCGTCGAGGTGACCCTCAGGAGCCCTATAGAGGTCACCATCACTAAGATCACATTACATGTCAAGACCCTCATAGTGCTCCACAATCTGAGATACCTGATGCCAAATTTCATAGGTTAGTTTTTGATCAACTCGATCACTTTGATGCTCATTTTGATCACATGAGGTCTACCTTAAGAAGAATTAATAGGAGGAAGCCTAGGGATTTAGGTCAAGCCACTGATGTGTCTAGTAGTTCTCCCACCGACATGGGAGACCTAACACCTGATTTTTATTCATCTCGTCCAGAGGAGACTCAGTTCTTATTGGATCTTGAGGCACCCTTAGAGGGGGGGTGAATAAGGGTTTTAGAAAACTTTAATATTTAATAGAAAACTTTTGATATTTTATGTTGAAGTAAGTTAAATCAAGAGTAAAGAGATTGGAATAATGAAATCAATTTTATTCAACATGAAAAGGCATGATTATCATTTATAAAATTGATTACATAATCTGATTTCTATGACGCTAGAAATCGAGGCGAATAATGAAAGACACTTTTCATTTTCTATACCGACTCGTATCCCCACGAACCGGTTGGCTTTAGCCGATCTCTCCCCAGATACGGCCTCAAGCCGCTCTAGCCAATCTATCACCAGACAGGCCTCGAGCACCCCCTAGATCTACTCCCTAGACCTAGTCGTCAACATGAGGCGAATTCCTCCCTAAGTCCTACCCAGACCTAGTCGCCAACACGCGGCGAATTCACGAACCGATTACAAAGATGAAATAAAGGACAAATAAAAATATAAAACTCCCTATAAGGTAGTCTGAAGGAGATGCCGAAGAATCGATGAAGATCGTGAAGTCCAAGCGTGCGTTCTTCGTGTTGAGTTAGCGTGTTGATCCAAGCCTCCTTTGATTCCTCCTTTTGAAATATGAGTGGGAGATGTGTTTGTCTGGAAATACGACCCTCACAAAGTTTCTGAAGTGCTGGAATAGGGCTCTTGGCAATCAGTAGTCTGAGACATCGAAATCATCCAATTTATAGACTTTGAGCTAACGCCGGCGTTAAGTGCTAACGCCGAGCGTTGACCATGTATAGCAACATATTGATGGCTCGGATCTTCAGAAGTGGAAGGAGATTCTACACTTTAGAAAATGTTTTATTTTAGGCAATACTAACGCTGGCGTTACGGCTAACACGGGGCGTTGGGCAAATCATTCCTAAAGTTCCTCCTGCAATCACGGCTGCTTTCTCCTTGCCAAATTCGTCGGCCGGATAGCGCCCAGTGTTAAGACTAACGCCTGGTGTTGAGTTTCTTTCTTTAATCAGCTGGCACGCCATTTCGTCGAACAGCAGCTCATTTCGTCGAACGGCAACTTATTTCGTCGAACGGCCTCTCATTTCGGCAACCTCTATTTCGGCGAACGGCTTCTCCTTTCGTCGACCTCCATTTTATCGAATGGCTTCACATTTCGTCGACCTCACCTCATTTTGTCGAACGGCTTCACATTTCGTCGAACGCCGTTTACATTTCATCGAGCGCTAACGCTCAGCGTTAAGCTTAACGCCTGGCGTCAGAAATAATTCGTCGATCGCCATTTCGTCGAACACACTTCGTCGAACTGAATCACATTTTGTCGAACGCCATTTCATTTTGTCGAGCGATAACGCCCAGCGTTAGACTTAACGCCTGGCGTTAGACAGCTTTCAATCCTTCAGCTTATGGTTAGTGCTAGACCATTGTTGCAGCAACCTGGTCTCATAATTGTCCAAACCTGCATGCTAAAAACACAATGGCAAACAAGATCAAATACAAGTAGGATTTGTTATTCTCAAATCAAAGGGATGCGGAAAACCATGTTCCAACAATCTCCCCCTTTTGATAATAACAAATCCAATAGAGATAAATCAGATTCATAGATAAAGAATTTGTGTTTTTATAAAGATATATGACACACAGCAATTATAAGATAATGATAGGAATTATAGTTCATTGAGCATTGTGCTCCCTCTACAAAGATGCTCCCCCTTAGTGTATACTCCCATAAACTAGATACATGCTCCCCCTTAATCTAGTGAATCCTACTCCGTTAATCAATATGATTTATCATTTTATTCTCCCCCTTTGTTATTAGCAAAATAGGGTGGAGTGAAACAAAACTAGAATAAAGAAGACAAAAGTTGGGACATAACTAAGAGAGGATTAAGAGTTTTGTGTAAACATAAAGTAAGTCATGATCGAGCTAAGGGAGAGAGTGGCACAACGGAAAAATATATGATAAGCGTGAAAGAACAACATTCCATGATTTTACCAAAAGAATTCTACCACTTGTTTTTCAAATTAATTTTTAAGAAGAATATTACTTGTTTATACCACTTGTTAAAAGAGATGCAATATTGATTGACAAGTACAAGTGAAATACAAATCCTTAGAAATAAGCATGAGAACACTTGGTAAACGAAATACATGAACAAAATGAGAAATGCGGAAAAAAAACAAAAATAATTAAGAGTAGTATTTTTGTTATAGTTTGACCATTCCAACAATATGTCTAGACTCTTCATATTTGAGCATTTAACTTTGAAAATTTTCATAACAAATAGGCAAGCATGAATCAACATATTCAAAAAGATTAGAACTACAATGTACCCAATTCATATTTCAAATAAAGAAAACATTGTTGAAATCATGCATTGCAATCTAGTGCTTTTACTTAGGTTTTTAGAGAATTATGTAATGTTTGCAATAGGATCCAATTCTCATGAGTAGAAGCTTTATGAAAATCAATGATGTGTGCATAAGGTGTTTTTATAAAAGTATACAAGTGAAATAATCAAAACACATGACATATGTAGTGAAATAGTAACAACAATATTAAGATTGTAATCTTATAATTACTTTCACACATCACATCTAGAATAAAATTTCAAAGCACAAAACATAAGTACAATTGCCAAGGTGCTTCGCCCACGCAATGCTCATTAAGACTTATCAGGGAGCGAAGTAGTGCTTGGGGGATCACAGAAGTATTTTTTATAAGATTTTATTTTTAGTGATCCGGTGTACAAATATAAGTGATAGAAAGAAATATGTTTGCATAAGACACTTTACAATTCTTTCCAAGGTGCTCAACCTCACAATGCTCATTAAGACTTATCAGGAGGGTGAGTAGTGCTTGGTGGAGTTATCTTTGGCATATTATTTCATTATTATTTTTTTGTTTGGGCCAAAGGTCTCCGAATTCACTTGTTGTTGCAAACATTAATATTATTGAAATAACACTTCTATGTATACAAGAAATTTATTGTTTGAATGAAGGTGTAGGTGTTTTAGACATACAACTTAATGTGCTAAAATTATTATACTACACAATCATGCAAGACTAAGATTATGAACGAATGTAGATTACCAAAATTAGTGAGTGTATGAATCATTAATTAACATAAAGCATTACTCATACTTAGAGGCATGTTAGGCATTCATATACAATTATCTATAGACTATTTCATTGCACATAATCAGATTAAGGTCAAGGCATGACAAAAGCAATGTTTAGAAAATTTGAAACTAAAATTAGACATTGAAGAGAATCTTAATGTGTATGTCTAATCAATTTTGACCATTTGAAACAAAAATGATTAAGATGTATGCTCTTGTGAAGTCATATAGTCAAACCATAGTTTTGTAAATAGTTAAAGCAAAACAAATAAAAAAAAATATTATTTGATTTTTTTGTATTTTGGAATAAACTTAACAAATTAAGAACAAAATAATTTGAAATCAGACACAATAATTTCAAATATGAGAAAATAAACCGAGAAAAATCATTAGAAAATATTAGAAATAATTTGGAAAAATCAGAAATTCAATTTGGCCAAAATAGCTAACGCCTGACATTAACTAGTTAACGCCGAAACAGTACTCGACTTTTGAGATTTTTTGAAAAAATTTCTTTTGGCATAGATAGTATATATATAGACCTTCTTAGGGTAGAAATTTCAGAGACGTTGGAAATGGTTAGAAGGCTATTCAAGCATGTTTTATTTGTTCAAAAATGGTTTTTATATTTTTATTTGGTTTTCATATATTTGTGTTTTACAATATCATTAGAGCTCCAAAATGATAAAATATGCAAAACACAAAATAAGCATGTTCGATCATACCAAGAATGCATGAATAATATTATAGAGTGTATGCACAATATATGATATAGGTATGTCCTAGATTATAATATCCTAACTATATGTCTACACACTAGCCCCGTAGTAAGTGACGGATGGGCATGAGGAGCTGCACACATGTCGTAGGTTGGGGTGTTAATCCCATATGCACACACTAGAGAATGCTCAACCTAGCACTCTTTCTCCCCAGTGCCTCGCAAGGCACCACTGGAACCGTTCCCGGTTAAGGTTAGGTCTTCTAGTGCATACAATCCTACGCCCTCGCTATTATGAGACACATAATGTGGGTGAATAATCATGGACATCCTAAGCATTTTGTTCTATGGAATCAATTTATAAACTATGTCTTTTATGCGTGATTAATTTCTTATTATATTTGATATTAAAGCAACATAGTTTATTATGAGTTTTAACTTTCAATTGTTCTTCTTTAAGATTGATTCATTATGACAATAATAAGATATCTAGCATGGATGATAATATTTATTAGTTGATAATGCTAGATATGATGAGTTTGAATGTAGTGTTATCCCATAAGGTTAATTAATATAATGTTGCATGTATTTAACAATAGTGATTCAAATTTTAGACATAGAATAAAGTGATGATTCTAATTGATTTATTCATATAGATATAGAGTTGATTCTATGGTTTAAAAATAAATGTGATACATGCAAAACATAATATATTCATATAATAATCATGATCACAGACTATATGTTTGGAAGGAATAAGATCTTTTATAGTTATATTTGATGTTTGACTTAAAAGATCATTTGATTTTGCATGATTATTATATATGATCATTAATATTAATTCATAGTGATTAAGTACTCGTAATTAATTATTCATGAAAATGTACATTAGGTATTATTAAAGAAAATTCATATTCAACCTTTTCAAATTATTAAATAGAAACGTTGTAAGGTGAATAGTGAATATGAGAAAATATTTTGATTTTGAAGAGTTTTGTAAATTTTCTCTTTGTTTTTTGAATATTAAACAAATACATATATATATATATACTTTTCTTAACTTTTAATTTTCATTATTCTATTTTTCTTTAGCATAACATGGTATATCTAGCATAGACATTGATTTCTTCTTATAGAAAGTGATGATGCTAGAATAAAAAATTTATGGTAATGAGGTGCAAGGTTATGTAAAGATTACAAGCATATGATTTTTGCAATTATTCAATTCCGATTTTTCTTGATTATGATTAAACATTTTTGAGGCTATCAAATGACATAAGGATATTAAATAAGTGATCAATCACTTGTGCATTTTATACATTTTTCCAAAGACCCCATAATCTTCCTTTAAATCCCTTTTTTGATAATTATTTTATTAGTCTTAATAATATCATATAAGCATTTAACATTTAATTTATAATGACGATATAAGACATTTAAAGGTAATGGATTTAGAAGGTTAAAAATAAAAAGGATAAGTAGATCACTTGAAAAATGATATGATTTTTTATTCAACTTTATTCAATTTGATTTATTTATGAATTTTGGTTTAATATGTGAAAGTCATATCACAAGTTATATAAAGTGATCTTATCATGATGGCTCACAAAATAAAAGCAAAAAGAAAAAGGAAATTAAGCATATCATGAAGTAGAGAACTGATATTTCATTTTTAATTGATTTCTACTTCATGTAAATGATAGGAAACTATTGAATGAGAGATTTAGGTATCCAAAGAGGACCGGGTGTGGCGGTTCCTTTGGGTACCCAAATATATCGTGTTTGCTTTTGGGTAGATATGATTGAATGGTCCCTTTTGATTTGAGTTTGTGTTTCATCTTTAACTTTGGGTCTCCATTCAAACCTTGGTTTAGTATTATTTTTATGTATCAAATTTCCATTGTGATTATCTTTATCTTTAAGATTATAATTGTAATGATTATTGAAAGTATTTTTCATTGGAAATTTGTGAACATTTAATTTTATGTTGGGAGAAGATTGATGTTGTAAATGATAATGATGATTGTATTTTGGAATTTTATTTTCAATCTTTTGAAGTTTTTTATTTCCATTGTTTGACTGATTCAACTTTTGAGAAATCATATTCAACTTGCTTTTGGATTTTGCATTATATTGAGAATGTATGTTTTGAGAATTTTTCTTTATGATTTCCTTAAGCAAGTTGATTTTAGTTTTTAATTCATTATTCTTAATATTTAAATTATGTCTAGCTTTATTATAAGCGATTGTGCTATTTTTAACAGTGGAAACAATTGAATCAATATGATTTTGATAGTTATTCTTATATTCATCAAATGTTTCATCCATCTCTTTAATTTCAATTTTATAGTCTTTACACTTAGCACAATCATTTTTCAAAGATGAAGTTTCTAAACATAATCTTTCATTTTGTTCTTTACAAGAATAAACTCATTTTCAAGTTTCTTGTGTTTTTCTTTTAATTCATTATATTTTACACAAGGTGTAATGTTTTCAACTAAGGTGCTATGGGTAGACCTAGATAACTCAAAATTTGATTCTTCATTAATTTTTGCCTTTAAATTTTTATTTTCTAAGCGCAAATATTTATTAGCATTTTTTAATTTCTTAATTTTGCGCTTTGTAGTTTGAAGCAATTGTAATGTAGAAATAGAATTACATACAATAAGAAATTTTGATTTCCTTATAGCGCTTGTGGATGGGGTAGATTTGAACATATAGTTCCTTTGATATCTTTTTGGCACTCCTCTTTCGGTGATAAGATTTCTTCTTCTCTTTCACTAGATGTGCACTCCATTGATCCATCCCGTGAGGAGCTTTCTTGAATGTTTGTGCAAGCTTGTATGTTCTCTAATTCTTGTGTTTGTTCCATACCTATAGAAGGAGAATCATAAGTTCTTTCAAGAAAATTCCAAATCTCATAAGCGGTAGGTAAAGTATAAATAAGTTTGAAAATATTTTGATCTAGCGCACAAAATAAACTATTTATAGATTTTGCATTTAAAACAATTTCATTTCTAGTTAGTACGCTAGGTGGCTTTTCAATTGTAATATTCCAAACTTTTTCATCTAAGGCTTTCAGAAAGTCTTTCATTAATATTTTCCACCCTTTATAATTTTTGCCCATAAATAAAGGCGGTGATAATACTTTTTCATTTATATTAAAATGTTCCCCACTAGTAGAAGCGAGATCATGATCAAAAGACACCATTATTCCCGGTTTTAAAGCCAATTTGGAATAACCTAAATCTGATACCACTTGTTGGATCTTGAGGCTCCCTTAGAGGGGGGGTAAATAAGGATTTTAGTAAACTTTAATATTTAATAGAAAACTTTTGATATTTTATGTTGAAGTAAGTTAAATCAAGATTAAAGAGATTGGAATAATGAAATCAATTTTATTCAACATGAAAAGGCATGATTATCATTTATAAAATTGATTACAAAATCTGATTTCTATGACGCTAGAAATCGAGGCGAATAATGAAAGACTCTTTTAAATTTCTATACCGACTCGTATCCCCACGAATCGGTTGGCTTTAGCCGATCTCTTCCCAGATGAGGCCTCAAGCCGCTCTAGCCAATCTATCACCAGACAGGCCTCGAGCACCCCGTAGATCTACTCCCTAGACCTAGTCGCCAACACGAGGCGAATTCCTCCCTAAGTCCTACCCAGACCTAGTCGCCAACACGCGGCGAATTCACGAACCGATTACAAAGATGAAATAAAGGACAAATACAAAATACAAATATAAAACTCCCTATGAGGTAATCTGAAGGAGACGCCGAAGAATCGCTGAAGATCGTTGAAGTCCAAGCCTGCGTTCTTCGCGTTGAGTTAGCGTATTGATCCAAGACTCCTTTGATTCCTCCTTTTGAAATATGAGTGGGAGATGTGTTTGTCTGGAAATACGGCCCTCACAAAGTTTCTGAAGTGCTGGAATAGGGCTCTTCGCAATCAGTAGTCCGAGACATCGAAATCATCCAATTTATAGACTTTGAGCTAACGCTGGCGTTAAGTGCTAACGCCGAGCGTTGACCATGTATAACAACATATTGATGGCTCAGATCTTCAGAAGAGGAAGGAGATTCTGCACTTTAGGAAATGTTTTATTTTAGGCAATAATAGCGTCGGCGTTACGGCTAACGCGGGGCGTTGGGCAAATCATTCCTAAAGTTCCTCCTGCAATCACGGCTACTTTCCCCTTGCCAAATTCGTCGACCGGATAGCGCCCAGCGTTAAGACTAACGCCTGGCGTTGAGTTTCTTTCTTTAATCAGCTGGCACGCCATTTCGTCGAACAGCAGCTCATTTCATCGAACGACAACTTATTTCGTCAAACGCCATTTTCGTCGAACGACCTCTCATTTCGGCAACCTCTATTTCGTCGAACGGCTTCTCCTCTCGTCGACCTCCATTTCGTTGAACGGCTTCACATTTCGTCGACCACACCTCATTTCGTTGAACGGCTTCACATTTCGTCGAACGCCGTTTACATTTCGTCGAGCACTAACGCTCAGCGTTAAGCTTAACGCCTGGCGTCAAAAATAATTCATCGATCGCCATTTCGTCGAACACACTTCGTCGAACTGAATCACATTTTGTCGAACGCCATTTCATTTCGTTGAGCGATAACGCCCAGCGTTAGGCTTAACGCCTGGCGTTAGATAGCATTCAATCCTTCAACTTAGGGTTAGTGCTAGACCATTGTTGCAGCAACCTGGTGTCATAACTGTCCAAAACTGCATGCTAAAAACACAATGGCAAACAAGATCAAATACAAGCAGGATTTGTTATTCTCAAATCAAAGGGATGCAGAAAACCATGTTCCAACAGTTCCCACTTGACCTTGGATTCGAGTTTGATCCTGACTGTTTCATACAGGTGGAGAGTGATACTAGTATGACTAGTGAGCATGGTCATGAGAGTGGGGAAGAGCAACCCAGTGACATTGTGGTGGTATATCCACCCTCTACACCTCACTTAGACTTAGTTTCCCCTTCGGCTAGAAAGGCAGGACTCGACATTATACCTAGTGGCCCACCATTGAGTATGGAATTTTCCCACTCCTCCCTTTTCATTGTCCCGACCCACATTGCGACTGAGGGCTGATAGCCTAGTGTTGATCTCATAGTGACTTCCCCACCTGCTTATGAGGACACGACCTCTATCGGCAATACTCATCTAGAGAATCATCTCACTATTATTGACTTCATTGTTGAACCCCCCCCCCCCCCCCCGCAATGAGTCTCCTGATGAGCCACTACTCCCTTATGAGGGTCATGGGTCTAGTATTGAATTTGTTATGGTCCCATTTATTTTCATAGACATTATTGTTGTGACGGTTTTCTTTTAGATGATAATCTTGTCATTATTGATCCCCTTAGGAAACCCTTCGTTGAGTCCCCGAGAGATTCTTTTGACGAGCCTCCCTTCCCAGAGAGCACTAAACTTTGTATGATTGGCTTGTGCCTTCACACTAGTGAGTTGAACATTCGAGAGGACTTTTCTTATATACCTCCTAGAGAGCCACCTGACGGGCCTTATCATTTGAGTATACCCGACACACCCCTACGTTGCGTTCTTTTGTCATCATCTGCGTTAGTCCTTTGGGTGATGACATTATTCACGATAAATTTTTCTATCTACCACCAGGTGAGCCTCCTGATGTCTCGCAAACCTTGGACTGTGTTTGGCATCCCATAGTTCTGCAACTCCGTACCGATGTTTCAAGAAGTCTTCTAGGTATTTGTCGCCCACTAGACGAATATTTTTATATCCCACTGAAAGAACTTCCTGATAAGCCACCACATTTTAGAGACATCCCAATCATTATTATATTTTCCCCTATCGAGTGTATCGTGTCTGTCGTGTTTCATTTACATCATTTGCATGAGTCGCATGAGTCGGTTCGCCGATGGATAGTTATGAGCAATGAAAATTATAAACCTAATGCTGATATGCGCAAGCAAGAACAAGTATTTCAGGAAGGCGAACAGGTAATGGTGCGAATCTGCCCTGAGAGGCTCCCTCCGGGCCTTCCAAAAAGCTAAGCGCCAAGAGAATGAGCCCCTACTCGGTAATTAGTCGCATCTGGACGAATGTCTACATGCTTGATATCCCTGCAAGTATGGTTATTCACCTGGCATTTAATGTTGAAGATCTGATGCTAAACTACGAGCCTCGCCAGTATGTGGGCCCAAGCAATGGCGACCCACATCCACCCACACCCCCACTCCCGTTGCCTTGCCACCAACACAGTCCACCAACTCATGATGCCACCCCCACAGCACACCCATTTTTGATACCCACCCACCCGGGGACTCGTCTTCTATGGCTTCACCCACAGCACTGTCGATCGCACTGGTATCCACCACTCGTGAGTTGAGCGCTGAGAGCATTACGAAGACCATATCCCACCAGTACGTTCCTACTACATACGAACCTCTGTGTCATTACTTAGTGCACTGGCAGGGCCGCCTAAACGCTTATGACACCCGGATACTACCAGCAGAGCTTGATCGACTCGCCCCTCGACTTCGACTTTAGCACGACCGTCTCCATTCATCGGAGATGAAGACTTTTTAGTCGGGGGGATTTGATGGGGATCCATCAGAGCGTGCACTAGGAGGGGTTCACCGCAAGGCGGGACCCACGTTCGTGTACTCGTGCAGGAGGACTTGATCAGATCACCAATCCGACTCCGCGGATGCGTCCGGATCCGCATTCCGACTCGATTTCATATATTAAATTATCATTGTTGCTTTTATTTTGATGTAACCGGGTTACCCCATCTCCGGCCAATCATAGTCGTCGATGGTGGGATGCCCTAGTATTCTCATTATTATAAATAGAGTGGTAAGGGGGCTGTTTAGGGCATTGCAGAATTTGGAGACAAAGAATCCCGGATTCCCGTGATCACCCCACGGGGCCGACTCTGTGGAACCCTAGGTGACGACTCCTAGGTGCTCTTCTTCCTTCATAAGGTATTACCTAACCCTATCCTTCATTTTCCACCCCCTAATCCCTCTACCACCAACCCCATACCCTCCCAAACAGCACTCGCCCTTGTTGCCAGCCTACACCTGCCACAACCCCTTGCTGCTAGCTTACAGCCGCCGCACCCTCTTGCTACCAGCCTACATCCACCGCACCTCCTTGCCGCAACCCTACAACCGCCACCATCCTCCCCGTCCAAACAACACAGCCACCCTAGCCTATCACCTCTCCCCTTCAGTCTGACGCCCAAAACCACCCAGATCTGTCCCTCTCAGGCCGATCCAGTCCCCACCAACCACATCCCTCCTTTCCACCGCCTTATTCCGCTCCCAAACCACCGGATCTACATTCCCACATTCTGATCCCCTTCCCTAAGCCAGATACAGTCATACCCTACATCATACCAACTCCGGTTCTGCCGCGGATCTCCATTAAAGTGCGTCGTTCATGGGATCTCCATTGCCTTGGACAGCACCCTTACTTGGTGAGGTATTTGTTGTATGAGATTGTATTTTTCAGCTTTATAATATCTTTTTGATTTCATACTTGCTTGGATAAAATTGCTTGTGGAAAAACGCCCTACATCGCTTGTGATTTGCAGGTGGGATCTATTCGCCGCGCATTTTGCCTTGGTCGTCCGAGCGGAGGAACGCCTTTAAATGTTTCGCTAATTGAATGTTTTCTCCTTTAACATATTGCGTGGGTTAAATATTATTGTTGCTTGTACTGATTTGTCGCCGTCATCGACGGTAGCATTGCATATAGAATATGGTTTAGCGCGTCAAGTTCTCATTCCCCACCCCTAGTAGTCTTGGATTTGTGCACCCCTTAGCCTACCCTACATCACATAGCCACCATTTAATCCAGTTTCTCATGCATGAATTAATCTGAACAAAAAAATAAAACATTTTTTCAAATAACAGTTTATCTGCATTTCCACCAAATGTTGACATATTATTAGAATACATGGTATCAAGCTTAATAAGTAACAATCATAGGCTCCAATAATTGAATTAGAATAAAGGGTCACCTTTCCATTACATTGATAACAATCAGATGTTGATCCGTCAACGCCACAATCTGGGCATGGTGTATAACCCCTTCCGCGGCAACTTGGACATGGCAATTCTATAATATACTGGCCATTTGGACCAAACCAAGATCTCTCTTTTTCAGCAGACTGTATAGCATTCCTATAAAAGTAAATCAAGCAAGTATGATTAGAGTGAATAAATATGTTGCATGGAAGGCATGCAAATATCATTTCTAACAACTCATGAATGTATATAGTAATACTGACATAGGATAAGGTGAAGGTGTCGTGCATGTATGCCTGATGGTTAAAATTAGAGTGAGATCTTTGCAAAACCTTTCTTGTGATGTGATTAGAATTAGGCGGGCGTTTTCGAGGAGTTTCGCGAGTACTCCTACTTCGAGAAACTAACCGTTATCCTATTTCGAGGAATAGAAGAAATGGCCTTTTCTTCTTTCGAAATATCGACGATTGCGCCCCGTCTACGGTGCCGAATTCTCTAAATATGTAAATAGAAAAGGAGAGAGTTTTGCAAGTTTTTGTATCGTTATTATTCTAACTAATCATTCGAAAAGGCAAGTATACCTTATCGCGTATAGTATAGGATATTTTATAGAAAATATCAAGGTCGTATTTTTCCAAGAACGTGTTGATTATTTTTACTTTGAGAACGCGCTATTATTTTATCGATGAAATGAGTGATTAATTTTATAAAGTTAAAAGAGCGATGACGATGATATTTAAGCGACTACGTGCGTTAGCGAAAATGAAGAAACAATTATAAGGAAAAAGAGGTGCGCACTAAATTAAAAACACACGCACTCTATAGAATTGAAATGACAGAAATTAAAGGACAGAAATTGCAATCTCTACCCGAACGGGTAAAGGGAAAATAAATGCGGTGCAAGTTCTACCCAAACGGGTAGACGGGAAATAAAAGCAATCTCTACCCGAACGGGTAAAGGGGAAATAAATGTGGTGCAAGTTCTACCCAAACGGGTAGACGGGAAATAAAAGCAATCTCTACCCGAACGGGTAAAGGGGAAATAAATGCCGTGCAAGTTCTATCCAAACGGGTAGATGGGAAATAAATGCAGGACAATAATAAAAACTATGCTATTAAATTAAAATCTAAGTTAACAAAAACAAAATTTATCCACCTACACACACACACACTTACAATAAATGAAAAACTAAATTAAAAACAAAAGCAATAAAATTTTCACTCATACACTCACACACACAACAATAAGAAAAGAAAAATAAGAATAATAAGAAGAACACCAAGAACAACAAGAACAAGTAGAACAAAAACAAAATTTATATATATATATATTCATATTACAACTTTTTGAAGAAAGTCTAAACTTGGGGAGCTCAAACAAGAGCAAGGAAATACATAAAATAAAACTCACAAACACTCACAAAATAAAACTCATAGGAACACTCAAGAAAAACTCACAAACTTTACTTAGGTTCTAATTTTTATGAACCTTTTAAACAAGGGAGGAGCCCTCTTATTTATAGACAAGAAGGAGGGCTGCTGGTAGCAAAAAAAATCAGATATTTAGGACCTAATGGGAAGCAGCTGGAGGTTCTAGAAGGAGTTTGTTGGACAAGCTTGCTGGAAGGAGAGCTAGCGGGTTGGGGTGCGAATAGCAGCTTGAAGCTAGCGGGTTTTGGATTGAGATTCGTCGAACGCCTGGACGTGGAGGGAATTGTCGAACGCAGAGAGTTCATCGAACGGCAGGCTCGTCTCAGTGGTTCGGGCTGAGTCTCAGCGGGCAGGACTGTTAATCGAACGCAGTGGAGAGTTCGTCGAACGCCTGCAGAGAAAATTATTTATATGTTTATATAATATAATATATATATATATAATAATTAAAGATCGCCGAATGCCTGGACTAAGAGGGAATCGTCGAACGCAGCTCGGGGAGAGTTCGTCGAACGCAGCTCGGGGAGAGTTCGTCGAACGCAGGCAGACATATATATTATTATTATTTATTATATATACATATATATTTCATTATATTTATAATATACACATTATTATTACTATGTTATTATTATATTATATATACTACTATATTATTATATATATATATATATATTCACATAATTTTTATATTAATACATTTTTAATAACTAACTTAATTATGTTCAATAAATATTTACATATATATTTAAATACTTTATATATATATATACACACTTAAATAGTTCCTTTTTATATATAAATATATAAATATAAAAATTAGCTAAAACAAATTATTTATTCAATAATTTATATGGAATATGTACAATATTACCCAAAATTATGTTAAAAACTATGGTAAAAATATGCATAATTTACTATTCATCAAATACCCCCATACTTAAGCTTTTGCTATTCCAGAGCAAAAGTAAGAGATACTTATAAGACACTAATAGAATTTTTAATTTACCAAAATTTTAATTAATCGAAAAGTAAGTTTGAAATAAATTTAGGAGATTTAAAGAGGTAAGTCTTATATTGTGATAAGGATTTAAAAAGAGCGAAAAATATTTAGCCAACAAGACTTCTAAAGTTAGCTAAGTAGCGACCTAAATAATTATAATAATTAGCACCATGATTAGAATAGAATTATAAGAACTTTAACTTTTTAAAGAAATTTTTTTGAGAATAATTAAAACTTACTAATTATGCTCTCTCAATTTTTTCATTTATATCTAGTTTTCAATTTGATTGGCTGGGGGTAGGGGAGCTTGGTAGGAGAAGAGACTTTTGATTTGGGGGTGATGGATTTTATCCTCTCACCCTACTCAATTTTTTTTGCTTTTGATTAGGGAATGAAAGTTTTATTCCCAAAGTGAACATTAACAATCTTTAAAAATAACCCAATGAATATGTTTAGGGAACGAAAATCTTTTTCCCATGCCATATAATCTTTTAATAAAATTGGGTGCCTATGTTTACGGAATGAAATCTTATTCCCATTGACATAAGATCTTTTAAAATAAAATACTAAGAAATAGGATGTAAGGGGTTTAGAAATTTTTAGATTTTATAAATTAAGAAAATTTTTGAGAGCAAGTCTTAGTAGGTTTAAAACATTCCTAAAGTTTCACAAGTTTGGAGTTGGAATAATTAAAGTCTAAAGATGGTATGCCAAAATAATACAACAAGAAGCTATTTAGGGTAAACTTGAAGTTGTGCTAAAAATTTGTTCTCAAATTAAATTAAAAACACAATATATTATTTACAACTAAAATTCCATGAATCTAAATCTTACAAACCATGATACGAATAAGGGTTTTGGCAAATCAAAAATAATGAAAAATGCTTATAAATCAACTCAAACTAAATTTAAAAAATACAAAGCTAAGTACGGGTTTTTATTATATTTTTGGGATTTTATCTTTTTTTTTTGTTTTTGGAATTTTTTGGATTTTTCTAAATATTTACAAAGTATGAAATAAATTTTATTTTTTATTTTTTTTTAGAATTTTTTTGAATTTTTCTAAATATTCACAAAGTATGAAATAATTTTTTTTTATTTTTGTGGTTTTTAGAATTCTTTTGGATTTTTCTAAATATTTACAAAGTATGAAATAAATTTTTTTATTTTTGTGGTTTTTAGAATTTTTTTTTTGGATTTTTCTAAATATTTACAAAATATGAAATATTTTTTTTGGTTTGGTTTTTTGAAATTTTTTGGATTTTTCTAAATATTTACAAAGAATGAAATAATTTTTTTTTATTTTTTTGGTTTTTATAATTTTTTGAATTTTTCTAAATATTTACAAAGTATGAAATAAATTTTTTTATTTTTAGTTTTTTTTCTAAATATTTGCAAACTTTGAAGAACGGAAAAAGTAACCCCCACACTTAAAACCCAACATTGTCCCCAATGTTGTAATTTAAGTATGAAGAAGTAAAAAAAAAAGGAAGATGCAGTTTGTAAAAAATTAAAGACGGGAAAATGCAAGAAAACCCTGCAAAAATAAAGTAGACAAAGGTAAAAATATTAGATAAATATGGGGTGCCACCCATGAGCGCTTTGTTTTCCGTCGCGTAGATTGACTAGTTCAGCGTTTTTTAGATGTTGGGGAGGGGTAATGATTCGAGTTTACCGTCCGTCGGATTGCCCGCCAAATAAAGTTTTAAACGATGACCGTTGACTTTAAACTCGCCTTTTTCGGGGTGGGAAAAAGAACCGTGCCATATGGCCAGACCTCTTTGACTTCAAAGTTGCCAAACCACCTGGATTTTAGCTTACCCGGAAAAAGGGGAAGGCGTGAATTAAAAAGAAGGACAAGATCGCCCGGCGCAAATGTTTTTGGAAATTTAACTTTTCGATCGTGATAGAACTTAGAGCGCTCTTCATAAAATTTATTACTCTTGTAAGCGTTTGCACGCCATTCATCGAGCTCGTGTAATTGAAATTTTCTAGATTCGGCCGCTAAGTTCAGATCGAGGTTTAAAAATTTTAAAGCCCAAAAAGCGCGGTGCTCTGACTCTACAGGCAAATGACACACCTTGCCATAGACTAATCGATAGGGCGTACAACCGATGGCAGTCTCGTACATCGTACGATACGCCCACAACGCTTCATCGAGTTTTAAAGACCAATCTTTCCTATTCGTTGAAACGATTTTTTCTAATATACGCTTAATCTCGCGATTAACTACCTCTACTTGGCCGCTAGTTTGGGGGTGATAGGTGTTGGATCTGATGGCACCCATAGAAGGGGGGGTGAATAAGGGTTTTATGGAATTTAAATCTTATTTAAGTTTATCAGAGTTTGGGACTGAAGTTTCAGAATATTATATAGAAAAACATATTTAAATATTCCAGATTGGATTGTAATAAAGATTCCTTTTTAAATAACTGAAACAAAACTTTTTGTTGACTGTTGCTAACGCCTGGCGTTAAGTATTAACGTTGAGCGTTGGCTCTCCAGAGAATATTCCCCAGAACAAAAAGATTGCCACAGTGATTTTACTTATGAAATCTTAAATGAAAAACAATTCCAGAAAATCAGAGATAATGAGAATAATTATTGTATTTCAAAGATAATTATACAAATGTAAATTTTGATACTTTGATGAAAATAGAAATTAAAACATTCTTGAAGAGGAAATAAAATCAATTGAATAGAACATTAAAAGACATGATTTTATTTCATAACAAATTGAATACACAAATGTTTAATTTCTATAACGCTAGAAATCAAGGCGAAAATATGTAAAAACACTTTTTATTATTTCACCGGTCCTTCTCCCAAGGACCGGTTGGATATAGCCTATCTATCTCCAAATAAGGCCTCTAGGCACCCCCTAGATCTACCCTCGACCTAGTCGCCATGCACAAGGCGGCAAATTACCCCCTAAGCCTCAGAAGGACCTAGTCGCCAACACAAGGCGAATTTACCCACGGAGTCCTTCCCGGAATCCGACGTTCTCACCGAACGATTTCTCCACACAAAATACAAAAAAGGAAAAATAAAAGATTACAAAATAAGCAATGAGAAACTCCCCAAGAAATTCTGAAGGTGAAGACGAAGTCGATGTAGATGTTGGTGTTCTTGAAACGATCGTCCTTCGTATGGAATATGCGTTGTAGACCTTCTCCTTCAAAATCTTCTTTAGATCTTCATGTTAGCCCAAGGGAGATATCTTAATTGCTGTACACGAACATCTCTCCAAAGTATCAGAATTCTGAAATCATCTCTTGTCCATTTGAATGAGAGGAGCTGTACTTTTAAATAGCCTCGGAAGCTAACGCTCAGTGTTAAGGGTTAACGTCGGTGTTAGTGAACGTGCACTATCGTGGCTGAAATCGCGCAACCATTAAGATCGTGGCAGTTTGTGGATTCAATGCGGGCGTTAAGGGTCAACGCTGGCGTTGAGTTGTTCTCCTTCAAATTCATCGATCGCCCTTCTCATTTCGTCGAACGCAGGTCCAGTTCGTCGAACGCAGGTCCAGTTCGTCGAACGCAGGTCCAGTTCGTCGAACGCAGGTCCAGTTCGTCGAACGCAGGTCCTGTTCGTCGAACGCAGTTTCTTCAGGCGGAATTTCGTCGAACGGAGAGCAAAGTTCGCCAAACGGCCAGCGCCGGTGTTAAATAATAACGCCTGGCGTTGTCTCTGCCTTCTCTCTGCCGTCTCAACGGATTTCTTCTCGATGGCATTTCTTCTTGACGGATTCCTTCTCAACGGATGTTAACGCAGGGCGTTAACAGATAACACGGGGCGTTAGATATCTTTCCAGAGAGTCATCTCCATTCAGTATACTATTCAAGGAATGTGTAGCTATAGTTCCTGTACAACCTGCACACTATAAACACACAAAATACTAGATCAAATACAACACGGTATTTGTTATTCTCAAACCAAGAGATGCGGAACACAGGCTCCAACAATCTCCCCCTTTTGATAATAACAAATACCTGTTTGAGAAATTAGTGAACTTAAAACCATTTTTGTTTATAAAAAAGTGAGGTAATAATATATGCATGAATAACAGGTTAAAAGCGTGATAGAATTGATAGTGATAATGCATACTTTTTCTTTACGAAGTCCTCCCCCTACATAAGTGTTCTCTTATTATTTACTCTCCCTAAATATCTATTTTACTAGATTTCTCAATTTCTTCTCCCCCTTTGTTATTAACAAAAGTGGGTAGGGATGAGTGTATAACTTTTAAGATAGATAAGGAACCACTTATTGAAGGATTTTCATGATCGAGCATATGATAGTGTATGCACCTCCTATATGATTACCCCACCTTACAAATATACTTTTTTTTGTTTAATATTATTATAATGCACTCCCTCTAAATATTATATTTATGCAATTTAATCTCCCCTTTTGGTAGAATTAAAAGAGGGTTTAGGAGTGAGAATGTATAATAAGGAGTAATATATTTTATGTCGAGAAGAAAAAATAAGATGCAATCAAAAGTTTGTTAAATACTACTTGTTAAAAAAATAAGCATGATGTAACATAAAGTAGTAAGAAACATAACAGAAATGATAAAGTAAGCATTCTTATTTTAAGATACCACTTGTTGAAACCATGGTGTTAAAAATAATAGACATGAATGAGCATAAGTGGTAATCTTAGCAGAAGAATAAGCACTCTTAAACATAAACATCATTTTTAGAAGATAAAATCATACAAAGGATAATGAGTTTTAAATTTGAAAAGTTGATGTTTGAGTTAAAGATTGAAGAGATGCTATTCCATTAAGATAATATTGCAAGCATGATTTCATAATATCAAGAAAAGATACCCAAACTACAATGTAATAAAATTTGCATTTCAAGTAAACATAAACAGTGTAGCGATCATGCTTTGTTATCTAGTGCATTTACTTAAGTTTGTAGAGATTTGAGTAGATGAGCATTAGGATCCAATTCTCATGAGTAGAAGTTTTATGAAAGATAATGATGTGTACAAAGTAGTGTTTTGATAAAGTATACATGTGAATCAATCAAAAACACATGACATATATAATGAAATTACACAACATTAAAATACACAAATAATATTACTTCCACACTATTTCAATGCACATGAATAAATAGTACAACTATCAAGGTGCTCTGCACACACAATGCTTATTAAGACTTATCAGGGTGCAAAGTAGTGCTTGGGGGATCACTTTTATACTTTTTAGCTATATTTTCAATTTTTTATGATCTGGTGTACTAAGAGAAGTGGTGTATAACTTGTTTGCTACAAGACACTTTACAATTCTTAGCCAAGGTGCTCAACCTCACAATGCTCATTAAGACTTATCAGGAGGGTGAGTAGTGCTTGGTGTAGTTTTCCTTATCATTTATTATTTGCTTTTTAGTTTAGGGACTAAGGACTCCGAATTCACTTGATTTGCAAACATAGCATTTTTTTAAACCACATTTCTCTAAAGAATAAGTGCATGAAAGACAAAGAATTGTAATAACCAATTCAATGTCGTGTAGGTAATCTATTTAAGCATTTTAATCATTTATGTTATTACACTACACCATCATGTAAGAATAAGATTGTAAACACATTGTAGGTTATAAAAAATAAGTGTGTGAATGAATCATTATCAAACATAATACATTACTCGTACTTAGAGGCATGCTAAGTGTTTCTGCACATGTTTATCTACAATCAATTTCATTGCACATAACAAGATAATATTCAAGGCATGATAAATACAAAACAATGTCTTTTAAGAAATTTGAAAGTTAAATTAAACATTGTATTTAATCTTTAATTGATATAATTAATCATCCTTGACAATGGCAATGAATAATAATCAGTTTTTATAAATTTTTTGAATTTTTGTATATATGCACAAAACAATAAACACACATCAAGAAAAACATATTTTTGTTCTTTGAAATTGTTTTGTAATTTTGTATTTGTTTTTTTTATATATATTCTCTGGAAAACATAGAAGTCTTTAATAGCCCTTTCAGTAAATGATATTCTATGCCAGAGAAATAATGCATGAGAAAATACATATAATAATATTTTTTTGTAAAGAAATAAAATTTTGTTTTAAAGGAAATAAAAAGATAGAAAACTTTTTACAAACAAAGAAATAAAACACACAAAAATATTAAAATAATACCAGAAATAATTCAAAACAAAAAATATATTTTGGAGCAAAGGAGCTAACGCCAGGCGTTAACTTCTTAACGCCAAAACAGAACATTAAATTTTGATGTTTTGAAATTTTTTTTTATGATTCATTTGAAGTATAAAGAGACCTTCCTTCAGTTGAAATTACAGAGTATATTGATTAGATTTGAAGGCTCTTTTAGCATATTTTTAGTGATTTTTCAAGTACTTGTATTTGGTAAAATCATTAAAGCTCAAAATAATAAAATATGCAAACACAAGATGCAATGTTAGAACAAAAACAAATATGCATGATTTATGTATAAAGAGTGAGATAATGATCATGCATTGAATATAATATAAGTATATCTGAAATCAAGATACCTAAACAACATGACTACACTCTAGCCCCGTACTAAGTGACGGATGGGAATGAGGAGCTGCACACATGCCATAGGTTAGGGTGTTAATCCCATATGCATACAAAAGACGACGCTCAACCTAGCACTCTTTCCCCCCAGTGCCTCGCACGGCCCCACTGGAACCTTCCCCGGTTAAGGACAAGACATGACTTAGAGGTTAGGTCTCTAATGCACACAATCCTATGCCCTCGCTATTGTGAGACACATGTCATAGGTTTATTGATTATGGACATACTAAGCGTGTAAGCCTTAAATGTATTAACTGTGTTATAATTGCATGATTAGTTTTGGATTTACAATTTTATCGAAGATTGTTGATTTTAAATCCATTTAGAAAAGTTTTATTCATGCAAATAACTACAAAGGAAAATATGATTTTCAGATTTTAATGATATAATTTACTTTAGCATTGCAAGATATAACTAGCATGGATATTGATTTCTTCCTATGGTAAGTGATAATGCTAGTGTGATGAGTTAGGACAACATGGTGCAAAGCTAAGTAAAATTAGACAAATATATAATTGAATTGCATGTATTCATACATAAAGTTTTGAATTTTCATAGACCTAGAAATAAGTGACAATTCTATTTGATTTCCTCTTATTGATATCAAGTTAATTCTTAGGTCTAAAGATAATGTGATACATGCAAACAATAGAGAAACAAATTACACACACAAAATAAGATATGAAACTATAATACCAATAGCCATCATATATTTCAGAATTCCTAAGGTTGATTTATGATAATTCTTGATAGATCATGAATTATGATATATGATAATAGTGAATTTTAGTATAGGATTTTAATAGGTCATGGTGGTGTGTGTATAGTTCATATTCATCCTTTTAAAGAGACAAACAAAATTGTTTTGGTTATCTGAAAGTAGAAGACAATGATACTTAACACAGTAAAATGATTTTTCAGAAAATAATAAATAGAGAAATCAGAATTTTTAGGAAAATATGCTACCGCCAGCGTTAGTGATAACGCATGGCGTTAGCAACAGAGTTACTATATTTGATTTAAAACACATTGTTTTTGATATTATTTGATTATGATTTTTCTCGATTATGATTTTCAATATAGGGGCTATTATATGCAGCAACGAAAAATAGACAAATATGCAATTAGTTGCGCATTTAATATTTTAGCCTAAGACCCCTAAAAATACATTTAAATCCAATTTTGAAAGTAATTTCATTAGTCTTGATAATATCATTTAGAAAATTTAGCATTCAATTTATAATGATAATATAAGACATTTATAGGCAATGGATTTAAAATGGATAAAATATATAAAAAGGAAAGATAGATCACTTAAAAATTATGACTTTATATTCAATTTAATTCAATTTGATTTGTTAAACATTAGGCTTAAAATGAAAGTCATATCTTATGATATATAAAGTGATCATAGTGTGTTGGCTCAAAAAATAAAAAATAAACAAAAGAAAAAGCAATTAAGCATATCATGAAGTAGAGTAATGATATTTCATTTTTAATTTATTTCTACTTCATGCAATACAATTATTCCTAGTGAATGAAAGATTTAGGTATCCAAAGGGGACCATGTGTGATGGTTCCCTTGGGTACCCAAATACATCGTGTAGGCTTTTGGAGAGATAGTGATGAATGGGCCTTTATAAGTGGAGTTAGTGTTTCATTTTTTATTTTGGGTCTCCATTCATACTTTGGTTGTTTATCGTTTAAATTCATATTATGATTATTTTACATCTTTTTGGAATGATAGTTGTTTGAAAAATAATTCATTTGGGATTTATGTTTATTCAAATTATTTTTCAAAATACATTGATGTTGATAATGATAATGAATTTTATTATATTGATTTTTTGAGAGTTTATAAGAGTGATGATCTTTCTTAAGAATTGAATGTTGAAAGAGTGGGTTACAATATGTTTTAAATGATTGGTTCTTATTTTGATGATTTTCATTTCCACTCTTCCTTATAGACATACTTTTATAATATGAAGTTAAGCTCTTTAAATTTATATTTCTTAATAAACTAGAGTTAAGAGAATTCTTATTACTTGAAAAATTTTCAATAAACAATTTTAATGATTCTAGTTTATCCTTTAAATTATCATTTTCTTTTATCAAATTTTTATTATGCTCTTTTGAAATTAAAAGTCCTTTTTCTAAAACCTTGAGTTCTTCTTTAAAAGTATTATAATCAAAACAAGGTTTAGCATTTTTAATTAAAGAGCATGAATGAGAATTTAACACATCAATACTTGATTCTACTTTAGCATTTGCTTTTAAAGTTTTATTTTCTAAACGTAGTTTGAAATTAGCATTTTTCAAATTTTTAATTCTACGTTTAGCAATATTAAGCATATGTAGTGTAGAAATAGAATTTCTTACAAAGAGAGGGGACTTAGAATTTCTTACATTACTATGGGATGAGACAAGATTTGAACCAAGGGTTCCTTTGACATTTTCTTCACATTCCTCTTCCATAGTTGAATTTCCATCTTCTCTTTTGCTTGATGTGTTGCCATCAATTGAGACTAATATTGTGGCGTTGTCTTCTTCTCCTGGATCCATAAGGAATTGCTCATATTCATCATCTGCGGAAGGAAGACTATAAGAATTCTCAAGAAATTTCCAAACTTCATAAGCATTAGGAAGTGTATAAATAAGTTTGAAAATATTTTGATCTAATGCACAATATAGACTATTCATTGATGGCATTTAAAAACATTTCATTTTTATTTAAAATACTTGAGGGCATTTTAATTGTAATATTCCAAACTTCAATATCCAAGGATTTAAGAAATTTTTCCAAAAGTATTCTCCACCCATTATATTTTCACCCATAAATAATGGTGGACATAATGATTTTTCGTTTTCATAAAAATTATCCCCTCTAGAAGATGCGAGATCATGAAGCGCCATTATTCCCGGTTGTGAAGCCATATTGGAATAACCTGCGCTTTGATACCACGTGTTGGATCTGATGGCACCCTTAGAGGGGGGTGAATAAGGGTTTTATGGAATTTAAATCTTATTTAAGTTTATCAGAGTCTGGGACTGAAGTTTCAGAATATTATATAGAAAAATATATTTAAATATTCCAGATAGGATTGTAATGAAGATTCCTTTTTAAATAATTGAAACAAAACTTTTTGTTGACTGTGCTAACGCCTGGCGTTAAGTATTAACGCTGAGCGTTGGCTCTCCAGAGAATATTCCCCAGAACAAAAAGATTGCCACAGTGATTTTACTTATGAAATCTTAAATGAAATACAATTCCAGAAAATCAGAGATAATGAGAATAATTATTGTATTTCAAAGATAATTATACAAATGTTAATTTTGATACTTTGATGAAAATAGAAATTAAAACATTCTTGAAGAGGAAATAAAATCAAGTGAATAGAACATTAAAAGACATGATTTTATTTCATAATAAATTGAATACACAAATGTTTAATTTCTATAACGCTAGAAATCAAGGCGAAAATATGTAAAAACACTTTTTATTGTTTCACCGGTCCTTCTCTCAAGGACCGGTTGGCTATAGCCTATCTATCTCCAGATAAGGCCTCTAGCCACCCCCTAGATCTACCCTCGACCTAGTCACCACGCACAAGGCGGCGAATTACCCCCTAAGCCTCACAAGGACCTAGTCGCCAACACAAGGCGAATTTACCCACGGAATCCTTCCCGGAATCCGACGTTCTCAAGATAAGTAAAGAGAAACTCCCCAAGAAATTCTGAAGGTGAAGACGAAGTCGATGTAGATGTTGGCGTTCTTGAAACGATCGTCCTTCGTATGGAATATGCGTTGTAAACCTTCTCCTTCAAAATCTTCTTTAGATCTTCATGTTAGCCCAAGGGAGATCTCTTAATTGATGTACACGAACCTCTCTCCAAAGTATTAGAATTCTGGAATCATCTCGTGTCCATTTGAATGAGAAGAGCTGTACTTTTAAATAGCCTCGGAAGCTAACGCTCAGTGTTAAGGGTAAACGCCGGCGTTAGTGAACATGCACTATCGTGGCTGAAATCACGCAACCGTCAAGATCGTGGCAGTTTGTGGATTCAACGCTGGGGTTGAGTCGTTCTCCTTCAAATTCATTGATCGCCCTTCTCATTTCGTTGAACGCAGGTCCAGTTCGTCGAACGCAGGTCCAGTTCGTCGAACGCAGGTCCAGTTCGTCGAACGCAGGTCCAGTTCGTCGAACGCAGGTCCAGTTCGTCAAACGCAGGTCCTGTTCGTCGAACGCAGGAACTGTTCGTCGAACGTAGTTTCTTCAGGCGGAATTTCGTCGAACGGAGAGCAAAGTTCATCAAACGGCTAGCGCCGACGTTAAATAATAATGCCTGGCATTGTCTCTGCCTTCTCAACGGATTTCTTCTCGACGACATTTCTTCTCAACGGATGTTAACGCAGGGCGTTAACAGATAACGCGGGGCATTAGATCTCTTTCCAGAGAGTCATCTCCATTCAGTATACTATTCAAGGAATGTGTAGCTATAGTTCCTGTACAACCTGCACACTATAAACACCCAAAATACTAGATCAAATACAACACGGTATTTGTTATTCTCAAACCAAGAGATGCGGAACATATGCTCCAACAATAGGCGGTGGCGAGCTTGTGCGTAACGCCATATTTAGATAATGTTTTTCCAAACTGGGTGTTGCAAAAGTGCGTACACCTATTGTAAGATCTCTTTTCTCAAAACCCGCTCGGGTACTTGAAAACTCGAACCTCTCCCGCATCGCACGATTGAGGTGGATCTTCGCCCAGAATCGCTGCCTTGCAGTGTCACCAACACTCGGGTTGGCTAACACTGCTCAGTACCAACTCTGCCGGCTATACGATCATAAGTAACATATGCCGAAATGAAGTACAGAAATAAAGGCATGTCCACAACCACATCATCATATAAGGATATAATGAAACAGAAAGTCCAAAAAGAGAAGTACAAGCAAAGAGGGCTTATGCCCGATTCAAATCCACAATAAGTGCTCTCTCACTACACCATGCGGAAACTACAACAAAACACTCAAATGCGGAAGTCTAACTGTCAACCTGTCCGGTGGTAGTATGCTGCAACTGCGGGTCAAGTCCATCTCTCTTGTCATGCTGCACCCGGGGTAGCTCCGTCTCCTCGGACTCATGTACGGCCACATCCGATCGTTAGTCATAAAGACTAAGCCGTTTTGTCCTCGCCTCCCCCCATGACTCCTAGGCACCGAGTGAGAGGAAGAAGCGGAGGACAACCAAGGGGTAAACAAGAAGAGTGACGTGGCACTAACTAGCAGTACATAAATATAAAGAGTAGAGCTAACAGTAACAAGGTATAAGTAAAGAGCATGTAAGTAAGTGCGGTAAATAGTAAACAAGTAGAGGCAATATAGTGAACAATAAGTAAGTAAAGGCAGTGCAGTAACATAAACTATCTACCATCACATATTCGTACATTAACTTATATGAACGCCCATACGATATATAACTTAAGATGTCCAGGTAACCCATCATATAAAAGAGCTCATACTAATTTCTATGATGGGGTATGCAGATGTGCGTTATGCTATGCTATGTTCATGATGTGAATTATGCAGCCATGCAATGCAACTCACCCACACGACTCTATGCGCACAGACCTTTATAGTTCCCAATTTGTTTGAAAAGAAACCAACCTTTCGGGTACCGACCATCGTGGCTCACGGTGGCAGTGGATCGGGCACTCCACATCCTAGGCGGGTATGGTCACTACAAAGCCTAGACCTCATGTACGCCTCAATGCTAAGAACACAACAGCGGAGCTCCTGCGTACTCTTGATGGAATCCACCAGACTTTAAGGTCGGGGTTGGTTATCAGGGATTGTCCTCCAGACCGCGGTACTCAAACTTACCGGCCCTTTAAACCTCACCCTCACCTGAGTCAACGTACTACCGCCGGTGACACGATTAGCCTAGTACCGAAGACTCGCCACTATTCGAATAAGTAACAGGTCTTAATAATTCCACCCGAGCTTTCGGCTTAGGGACTAACACACAAGTTGATCCAACCCATCTCCTTCCCGAAGGAGATCCATACTAGTTTGCAGACCTACTTAGGCTACTCTTGCCTACAATTTAGTTAGTGTTATGTTAGGGTGAATCTTGGACTTCCCGCGGTGTACCCCGTAAAGGGGTTCCCAACGGTACTACGGATTCAATGGGCTCAACCCCACCATCCTCCTCAAGACAATTACTTTAGTTGGTGATTAACATTTGGTTCACCCCTCATTATTTCATATAATTAAAGCGACTTAGCTCAACACCCGTCCCACCCAATTGGGTTGGACGTACCTCCATACCTCATACACTGACCCTAGCACAAACTCACTGCTAACCCTAGGTTTGTCCCTCCTAGAATCATTGTGAGTTATCACTCAAATACTGAATGTATATAAGATCTAAACACTACTTAGTGGTCTGAATAGTCTAAAATTATAAATTCTGTTTTTACTAATCGCAGACCACTAAGTAGAACTATCCTCAAACCTCATAAGGGAGTCCTTCTAAAAACTCATCACCAAGGTCTGGTATAATTATCCTAGGCTCCCAATATAACTTCTAAACACTACTTAGGGGTCTGAATTGTCTAAAATTCAAAAGTTCTATTTTTACTAATCGCAGACCACTAAGTTGACCTAACCTCAAACCTCATAAGGGAGTCCTTCTAAAAAATCATCACCAAGGTCTGGTATAATTATCCTAGGCTCCCAATGACCTTAATAAGTTATGTTCCAATTTCCATAATTTTCCATATTAATTTGGTATTTATTATAATTTACGGTAGTTCAGGCCTTAAGTCAAATTACACATAAACCACACTCAAAATGCTTCTACATGCTATATGAAAATTATCAGTAGGGTAATAATCTATATCAAGGTGGTTAACTGAGTTTCATGACCCTAGGATGTCATTTGGCCTTCTAAATCATCATAGTTGTATAATTACCAAAATGCCACTATAATTTGGAAAAATAGTATTTCACATCTGAAAATTCTACAGAAATTACCAAGTGTCCAAATGGGGATCTAGAGTCCTCTGCCAAAGGATTGTATCATTACCATATGATTTGACATTTTAAAAAGATTTAACTTCCAAGAGTGGTGATTTCCAATTTCTAAATGATATACATGAAATACAAATCTACAAGCTTCCAAACAATTATCATGGATATATATTAACATAAAATGGCAGATAACAAAGTCTCATAATCTTGCCCCATGATTTGACATTTTAAAATGGTTTAATACCCAAGTGTTGTAAATTCCAATTTCTACATGAGGTACATGAAATACAAATCTACAAGATTCCAACCAATTATCATGGGCATATATTAACATAAAATGGCAGATAACCAAGTATCACAATTTTACCCAATGATTTGACATTTTTCATAATTAAATTCTTCTAAGCTAGTAAGCACTTACAAATTTCTACACAAGGTATAATGCTTCAATAAATCATAACAAAATTACTATAATCCATTTTCATCCCTATTCAGCCACTGATAAAGTTTCAAAGCCATACAAGGTCATATGACCATGCACTTTATTTATTTAAAGAAAAAAGGTAATCTCATTTATTAGGAGAAAATACTTAAATGATACTAAAAATTCCCATTAAATTACCTAAGTCCTTTTATGCTCTTAAAATCATGCCTACAAAGTTCTGAGCCAAGGAAAGGACATTTGGTCCTATGTCCTTCACATGCCACAAAATTGCAAAATTAAGCGTTTACCCTTAGGGTTGTAGGACACACCACCCTAATGGCTCCAAAGGCTCCATTAGGGTGTGTCACATGCATTTGTATATCAATACCTACATAATCATCAAGGTGGAGGAGGCAACTCACTCAACTCCTCAAAATGGCCTAAGCCCTAATTTGACCCTTAAAGGCCCTCCTTAGGGTTTCCCATTTTCCATAGCAAATCAACTCCAAATGGAGTGACAATTTAGGCAGGCACTACTCATGTACTAAAGAGCATGCCACCAAAATTTGGTGTCATTTGGACATCATATGCTCCAAAAATCAACATAATTTAAAAATCCTAATTACCACTAAAACCCTAGGTAAAGGTGCTCATCAAGGGCTTTCCGTTGGGCAGGGGGTGGCCCTAGGGTATACTCACCCATGGTTAAAAGCTCAGCCTCAAAGCTTGAGGGATTTGGGCTAGGTAATTAATTTAGTGGACTGACCAAGTGTAGGACCAGTCCTAGTAAAACAGCTCCCCAGGGAGCTGTGGGTCACCAAATGATTGTACTTATGCCCTAATGAAAGTCAAGAACAAGGCCTACAACTTTTATGTTGGGCACTTTTTATAATTCAGCCATTAAGAGGCCTTAATTAATATTTGAAGTGGACTGATGTATAGAGACAGAAAAACCAAGCTATTGAATTAATTTCATTAAATAAAAAGGGGTGCGCACGAATCTTGAAGCATATCCGACCCTCTCCATTCATCTTCTTCCTCCAGCCAACGGATGAGATTTTCTCGTGCTGGGCCAACTTTCTCCTCCATTTCCCGGCCATCTGGTGGCCACCACGGCCGGCCACCACCTCCACCACCTTCGTGGTGGTCGGAGCTACAACTTCTCGGCGACATGGCGGTCGGAGGAGGCGTTTTCCGGCGATCCTAGCATGGCTGAAAATCACCAAAAATCCATGGTTTTGAGATTTTGATTCCGACCCAATTGAGCCAGAACCTTCAAATAAAATAGATAGGAAGCTAGCATAGGGGGAGAGGAGGAGAAACGAACCTTAAAGGGGGCTTGGCGGCGGCGGCGGCGATTGGCCATGGAAGTGCTCCTCTCCGGCGACCTTGCCCATTTCCTTCATTCTCCACAAAAAGCTTCGATCCAAGGGTCGATTTCGACTGCTTGCCAGCTTCTGAAGCTAATGGGATGGATAGAATGGGGTGGGGAGGAGTGTATACCCGGTTTTGAACTTAGGTGCTCACGAGTTTGCATGGTTATCACCATGGATGGCACCCCCTGCTACCTCCTGCTCCTCCAGCAATCAGCCAGGACATTCCCCAAGCCCCAAGAGTGATTGGCTTGGGTGAAAAGGTGGTCAAGCTTTTGCTTTCTCTTTTTGTCCCCTTACTCTCTCTCTTCCTTTTGCTTTCTAATGAATCATGCACACATGTGACCTTTGACTTTCATAACCAGATGCCATAGGGTATTAATTTGATGAAGATATTTGGTGGGGTCATTTGGTTTGAGCTTGGTTCAAGTGTATGAGGGCTAAGTCACTTTTTTTGGGCTATGTTGACCATGATTGACCTAGGGTTGACTTTGGTCAACAAGGTGAGTGGGTTGACCCCACTTGGGGGGTCATGGGTCCCTTAACTTCACCCAACATTAGTTGGTCCATGGTGGGGCCCCATTTGGGCTAAATTAGCCTTAAGGTGTGATTTTGACCTAAATTAAGCTCGAGTTGACTTTGGTCAAATTGGTCAATTGGTTGACCAAGTGATGGGGCTTTTAGGTCCAATGAGTTCCTTAAAGTGTTTAGAGTGTGGTGGTAAGGTCAATTTGAACATGTAGAGTCAATTGAACCCTAATTGACTTAGTTTGGTTAATGTTGACCTATTGTTGACTTTGGTCAATTTCATGCAATTGGGTCCCACCCAAGTGCAATTCTCAAGTAATGGTCTTCCTTAGTGGTTAGGGTGGTATGGGGGAGGTCAATTTGGTGAATTGAGGATCAATTGGCCTAAGGGAGTGGTATTGGCCTATGTTGATTTTGTGTCATTGGTGTGCACTTAGTACACTCCACTTAGTCCAAGGGCCTTAGTGGCCACTCAGCACACCACCCATGCCCTAATACCAACTAGGGTTCTAGAAGGATTGGGGATGTTACAAATCCTAATAAACAAAAGAAATATTTCGTCCTCGAAATTTAGGTTCGGGTCTACGGGTTGCAAGTACTTATAAGAGTAAAGGATTTCCAAGACGATTAATTTGCACCTGAGGTGATGAGTTCCGGGAAACGTTGTTGCATGAAGTCCAAGGGCACCCAGTTGTGCTCCTCTTGTTGGAGCCTATGTTCCGCATCTCTTGGTTTGACAATAACAAATACCGTGTTGTATTTGATCTAGTCTTTTGTGTGTTTATAGTGTCCAGGTTGTACAGGTTCAATGAGGAGACATGTCCTCGTTCATGGGTGTTGGATATATATGACAGGTCTTAATGCTAAGTGCACACCAAAGTCAGGTTGCAATGGATCACCAAACACAGTTCTAGACAATGTAATCCCTCATTATGTAGAACAAAGTGTTGGTCCATGTGTAATCTCTCTATTGGGGTATACTTCATATACTCATAACTGAAGGTTTTCAAGTTTGAGGAGTGGAGCAGGTTTTCAGAAGAGAAGAAATTTTTGCTAAGTCCAATTCGTCGAATGTTCTCGAGATGTCTCGTGAAGTTTCGATGAATCTCGACAAATCCAGACAGAAGCCAAATTTCTAGTTTAAAGAAGAATTTTCTGCGGCTAAGTCTATTCGTCGAATGTTCTCATGAACTCCCGACGAATATCGACGAACGCAGACAGAAGTCAAAAAGGCAGACTTATGAAGGAAATGTGCGGCTAAGTCAATTCGTCGAATGTTCTCGAGAACTCCCGACGAATTCCGACGAATGAAAACAGAAGACAGCACGACGAACAACAGTTTTGCGCTGTCGAAAATCCGACAGCGATGTCGCCCAGGCGACAACTCAGAAGTTACAGCAACTGCCCGCACGACAGCCCGGATGTTACAGCAACTGCCCGCACGACAGCACTACGAGCGGCAGTTTAGCGCTGTCGGAATTCCGACAATGATGTCGCCCAGGCGACAGTGAAAATCAATATATTGGCTCGTTTCGTTCGTGCATTCAGAGCTTTGAAGATTCTAAGCTCTTTCCTGAGTTCATACGAACCAGAGAGCTCCAGAACCTCAAGAACTCCCATTTGTGCTGAGAAGGTTTGAAATTGAAGACGAGATCGGACGCGCTTCTACATCAACTATCATCTCGAGGCTTCAACCTTCCTTTCAGAGATCTGAATTTCTTGGGAGTTCTTATTTTATTAGTATTTTCATTTATATACATTTCACTTTGTATTGGTAGATAAATCGTCTCCTTGTGCGTGACGTCTAAGTCCTTGCGTGGCTTAGGGGAAAATTGCTTCCTTGTGTGGAGAGTCCAAGTCCTTGCGTGGCTTGGTGGGAAATCGTGGCCTTGTGTGCTACATCTAGATCTTGGGAAGATCTAGAGGATAGGCTTGGGCTTGGTCTAGGGAGAGACAAGTGATAGCCTTCCGATCCTTGGGAGAAGGATTGGTAAACAAAAAGAAATTTACATTTGTACGCCTCCGATTTCTAGCGATATAGAATACAAATTTATGTAAACACTTTTTCATATAATATAATCATGTCTCTTTTGTGTTTACTTGATTTCTATCACTTGGCGTAATCTCTATTATATTGTGTTCTAAGTTTTCAATTCTAAATCTAAATTGTTTATTTCAATCTCTTTCATCATAAAACAATTTAGTACTTATTTCTAAAATTGCAAATCATAATTTTCTATTCATTTAGCTAAATTGTTATTTTACCTTCGCATATTATAAAACAATTTAGTATTTTTCTTAAAATTATAAAAAGAATTTTTATTCCCTTATTCACCCCCCCCCCCTCTAAGGGCGCCGTAAGATCCAACATGTGGTATCAGAGCGCAGGTTATTCCAATACGGCTTCACAACCGGGAATAATGGCGCTTCATGATCTCGCATCTTCTAGAGGGGATAATTTTTATGAAAATGAAAAATCATTATGTCCACCATTATTTATGGGTGAAAATTATAATGGGTGGAGAATACTTATGGAAAAATTTCTTAAATCCTTGGATATTGAAGTTTGGAATATTACAATTAAAATGCTCCCAAATATTTTAAATAAAAATGAAATATTTTTAAATGCCAAATCAATGAATAGTCTATATTGTGCATTAGATCAAAATATTTTCAAACTTATTTATACACTTCCTAATCCTTATGAAGTTTGGAAATTTCTTGAGAATTCTTATAGTCTTCCTTCCGTAGATGATGCCTGTGAGCAATTCCTTATGGATCCAAGAGAAGAAGACAACGTCACAATATTGGACTCAGTTGATGGCAAAACATCAAGCAAAAGAGAAGACGAAAACTATAGCAAGGTAAGAAAATCTAAATCTTCTCTTTTAGTAACTAATTCTATTTCTACATTTCGTGTGCTTAAATTTGCTAAACGTAAAATTTCAAAGTTGAAACATGCTAATTCCAAATTACGTTTAGAAAATAAAACTTTAAATGCAAACGCTAAAGTAGAATCTTATATTGATGTTTCAAATTCTTGTTCATGCTCTTTAATTGAAAATGCTAAACCTTGTTTTGATTATAATACATTTAAAGAAGAACTCAAGGTTTTGGAAAAAGGTCTTTTAACTTCAAAAGAGCATAATGAAAAATTGTTAAAAGAAAATGATAATTTAAAGGATAAATTAGAATCATTAAAAATGTTTATTCAAAACTTTTCATATAATAAAACATCTTTTATTTCTAGTTTATCAAATTATCAAAAGTCTAAAAGCTTAACTTCATATTATAAGAGTACGTCTATAAGAAAGAGTGAAAATGAAAATCATCAAAATAAGAACCATTCATTTAAAACATATTGTAACCCACTTTTTCAACATTCAATTCTTAAGAAAGGCCATCACTCTTATAAACTCTCAAAGAATCAATATAATAAAATTCATTATGATTATCAACATCAATGTATTTTGAAAAATAATTTGAATAAGCATAAATCCCAAATGAATTATTTTTCAAACAACTATCATTCCAAAAAGATGTCAAATAATCATAATAAGAATTTAAAAGATAAACAACCAAAGTATGAATGGAGGCCCAAAATTAAAAACGAAACACTAACTCCACTTGTAAAGGCCCATTCATCACTATCTCTCCAAAAGCCTATACGATGTATTTGGGTACCCAAAGGAACCATCACACTTGGTCCCCTTTGGATACCTAAGTCTCTCATTCACTAGGAATCATTATATTGCATGAAGTAGAAATTAATTAAATGAAATATCAGTACTCTACTTCATGATATGCTTAATTGCTTTTTCTTTTGTTTGTTTTCTTATTTTTGAGCCAACACGCTAAGGTCACTTAGATAGTTTATGAAATATGACTTTTACATTTTAAGCCTAATGTTTATCAAATCAAAATTGAATTAAATTGAACATAAAGTCATAACTTTTTAAGTGATCTATCTTTTCTTTTTGTTTTATCTTTTTTAAATCCTTTGCCTATAAATGTCTTATATTATCATTATAAATTGAATGCTAAATTTTCTAAATGATATTATCAAGACTAATGAAATTACTTTCAAAATTGGATTTAAAGGGATTTTTAGGGGTCTTAGGCTAAAATATTAAATGTGCAACTAATTGCATATTTGTCTATTTTTAATTGCTGCATATAATAGCCCCTATATTGAAAATCATAATCGAGAAAAATCAAAATCAAATCTAGTAACTCTATTGCTAATGCCAGGCATTATCACTAACACTGGCGGTAGCATATTTTCCTAAAAATTCGGATTTTCTCTGAAAATTTATTTTTACTATCATTGTTGTCAAATACCTTGTATTTGTTTTGTCTAATTTCTAAAAATTAAAATCAAAAAGAAAATTTACAAAAATGATGAATATGATTTCACAATCACCACCATGATCTATTAATATCCTATGCTAAAATTTACTATAATCATATATCATAATTCATGATCCATCAAGACCTATCTTAAATCAACTAATTCTATCAACCTTAGGAATTATGAAATATATGATTGCAATTGGTATTATAGTTTCATATCTTGTTTTGTGTGTGTGATGTGCATCTTTATTGTTTGCATGAATCTCATTATCCTTAGACCTATGAAGTAACTTGATATCAACAAGATGAAATCAAATAGAATTGTCACTTCTTTCTAGGTCTATGAAAATTCAAAACTTTATGTTTGAATACATGCAACTCAATGTTATATTTGTCTATCTTTACTTAGCTTTGCACCATGTTGTCCTAATTCATCACACTAGCATTATCACGTACCATAGATAGAAATCAATGCTTATGCTAGTTATTTCTTGCAATGTTAAAGTAAATTATGTCATTAAAATATGAAAATCTTATTTTCCTTTATAGTTATTTGCATGAATAAAACTTTTCTAAATGAATTTAAAATCAACAATCTTTGATAAAATTGTAAATCCAAAACTAATCATGAAATTATAACACAGTTAATATATTTAAGGCTTACACGCTTAGTATGTTCATAATCAATAAACCTATGACATGTGTCTCACAATAGCGAGGGCGTAGGATTGTGTGCATTAGAGACCTAACCTCTAAGTCATGTCTTGTCCTTAACTGGGGAGGGTTTAGTTGGGCCTTGAGAGGCACTGGGGGGAAAAAGTGCTAGGTTGAGCGTCGTCTTTTGTATGCATATGGGATTAACACCCCAACCTACGGCATGTGTGCAGCTCCTTATGCCAATCCGTCACTTAGTACGGGGCTAGAGTGTAGTCATGTAGTTAAGGTATCTTGATCTTAGATATACTTATATTATATTCATTGCGTGAACATTATCTCCCTCTTTATACATAAATCATGCATATTTTTTTTCTAACATTGCATCATGTGTTTGCATATTTTAATATTTCGAGCTTTAATGATTTTACCAAACACAAGTATTTGAAAAATCACCAAATACATGCTAAAAGAGCCTTCAAATCTAATCAATATACTCTGAAATTTCAACTGAAGGAAGGTCTCTTTATAATACAAATGAATTGAGAAAAATATTTTTCAAAACATCAAGAAATGCAGTTCTGTTTTGGCGTTAAGAAGTTAATGCCTAGCGTTAGCTCCTTTGCTCCATAATATTTTTTTTTTTTTTGAATTATTTCTGGTATTATTTTAATATTTTGTGTGTTTGTAAAAAGTTTTCTATCTTTTTATTCCTTTTAAAACAAAATTTTATTTCTTTAAAAAAAATAATATATATATGTATTTTCTCATACATTATTTTTGTTTATTTTTCTGGCATAGAATATCATTTACTGAAAGGGCTATTAAAGACTTCTATGATTTCCAGAGAATATATATATAAAAAAACAAATACAAAATTACAAAACAATTTCAAAGAACAAAAATATGTTTTTTCTTTATGTGTGTTTATTGTTTTGTGCATATATAAAAAAAATTCAAAAATTTATAAATAAAAAAAAACTGATTGTTATTCATTGCCATTGTCAAGGATGGATGATTAATTATATCAATTAAAGATTAAATACAATGTTTAATTTAACTTTCAAGTTTCTTAAAAACATTGTTTTGTATTTGTCATGCCTTGAAAATTATCTTGTTTTGTGCAATGAAATTAATTGTAGATAAACATATGTAGAAATGTTTAGCATGCCTCTAAGTATGAGTAATGTATTATGTTTGATAATGATTCATTCACTCACTTATTTTTGATAACCTACATGTGTTTACAATCTTATTCTTACACGATTGTGTAGTGTAATAACATAAATAATTAAAATGCCTAAATAGATTACCTACACAACATTGAATTGGTTATTACAATTCTTTGTCTTTCATGCACTTATTCCTTAGAGAAATGTGGTTTAAAATGCTATGTTTGCAAAACAAGTGAATTCGGAGTCCTTAGTCACTAAACTAAAAAGCAAATAATAAATGACAAGGAAAACTCCACGAAGCACTACTCACCCTCCTGATAAGTCTTAAAGCATTGTGAGGTTGAGCACCTTGGCTAAGAATGGTAAAGTGTCTTGTAGCAAACAATTTATACACCACTTCTCTTTAGTACACCGGATCACAAAAAAATTGAAAATAAAGCTAAAAAGTATAAAAGTGATCCCCCAAGCACTACTTTGCACCTTGATAAGTCTTAATAAGCATTGTATGTGCAGAGCACCTTGGTAGTTGTATTATTTATTCATGTGCATTGAAATAGTGTGGAAGTAATATTATTTGTGTATTTTAATGTTGTGTTATTTCATTATATATGTCATGTGTTTTTGATTGATTCACTTCTATACTTTATCAAAACACTACATTGTACACCTCATTATCTTTCATAAAACTTCTACTCATGAGAATTGGATCCTGATGCTCATCTACTCAAATCTCTACAAACTTAAGTAAATGCACTAGATAACAAAGCATGACCGCTACAATGTTTATGTTTACTTGAAATGCAAATTTTATTACATTGTAGTTTGTGTATCTTTTCTTGATATTATGAAATCATGCTTGCAATTTTTTATCTTAATGGAATAACATCTCTTCAATCTTTAACTTAAACATCAACTTTTCAAATTTAAAACTCATTATCCTTTATATGGTCTTATCTTCTAAAATGATGTTTATGTTTAAGAGTGCTTATTATTTTTAACACTGTGTTTTCCTTTAAGCAAGTGGTATCTTAAAATAGAATGCTTACTTTATCATGTTAGCTATGTTCTTACTACTTTATGTTACATCATGCTTATATTTTTCTCAACAAGTAGTATTTAACAAGCTTTTGATTGCATCCTATTTTTCTTCTCGACATAAAATATATTACTCCTTATTATACATACTCACTCCTAAACCCTCTTTTGATTCTACCAAAAGGGGAGATTAAATTGCATAAATCTAATATTTAGGGGGAGTGCATTATAATGATATTAAACTCAAAAAATAGGTATATTTGTAGGGGGGTAATCATATAGGAGGTGCATACACTATCATATGCTCGATCATGAAAATCCTTCAATAAATGGTTCCTTACCTATCTTAAAAGATATACACTCATCCCTACCCACTTTTGTTAATAACAAAGGGGGAGAAGAAATTGAGAAATCTAGTAAAATAGATATTTAGGGGGAGTAGTTTATAAGAGACACTAATGTAGGGGGAGGACATGATATAGAAAGAGTAGGCATTATCGCTTTCAATTCTATCACGCTTTTAATATGTTATTCATGCATATCTTATTACCGCACTTATCTATAAACACAAATTGTCTTAATCTCACTAATTTCTCATACGGGTATTTGTTATTATCAAAAGGGGGAGATTGTTGGAGCCTATGTTCCGCATCTCTTGGTTTGAGAATAACAAATACCGTGTTGTATTTGATCTAGTCTTTTGTGTGTTTATAGTGTCCAGGTTGTACAGGTTCAATGAGGAGACAAGTCCTCGTTCATGGGTGTTGGATATGTTATGACAGGTCTTAATGCCAAGTGCACACCAAAGTCAGGTTGCAATGGATCACCAAACACAGTTCTAGACAATGTAATCCCTCATTATGTAGAACAAAGTGTTGGTCCATGTGTAATCTCTCTATTGGGGTATACTTCATATACTCATAACTGAAGGTTTTCAAGTTTAAGGAGTGGAGCAGGTTTTCAGAAGAGAAGAAATTTTTGCTAAGTCAATTCGTCGAATGTTCTCGAGATGTCTCGTGAAGTTCCGATGAATCTCGACGAATCCAGACAAAAGCCAAATTTCTAGTTTAAAGAAGAAATTTCTGCGGCTAAGTCTATTCGTCGAATGTTCTCATGAACTCCCGACGAATATCGACGAACGCAGACAGAAGTCAAAAAGGCAGACTTGTGAAGGAAAATGTGCGGCTAAGTCAATTCGTCGAATGTTCTCGAGAACTCCTGATGAATTCTGACGAATGAAAACAGAAGACAGCACGACGAACAGCAGTTTTGCGCTGTCGGAAATCCGACAGCGATGTCGCCCAGGCGACAGCTCGGAAGTTACAACAACTGCCCGCACGACAGCCCGGACATTACAGCAACTGCCCGCACGACAGCACTACAAGCGGCAGTTTAGCGCTGTCGAAATTCCGACAGTATGTCGCCCAGGCGACAGTGAAAATCTATATATTGGCTCGTTTTGTTCGTGCATTCAGAGCTTTGAAGATTCTAAGTCCTTTCCTGAGTTCATACGAACCAGAGAGCTCCAGAACCTCAAGAACTCCCATTTGTGCTGAGAAGGTTTGAAATTGAAGACGAGATCGGACACGCTTCTACATCAACTATCATCTCGAGGCTTCAACCTTCCTTTCAGAGATCTGAATTTCTAGGGAGTTCTTATTTTATTAGTATTTTCATTTATATACATTTTACTTTGTATTGGTTGAGAAATCGTCTCCTTGTGCGTGACGTCTAAGTCCTTGCGTGGCTTAGGGGAAAATCGCTTCCTTGTGTGGAGCGTCCAAGTCCTTGCGTGGCTTGGTGGGAAATCGTGGCCTTGTGTGCTACGTCTAGATCTTGGGAAGATCTAGAGGATAGGCTTGGGCTTGGTCTAGGGAGAGACAAGTGATAGCCTTCCGATCCTTGGGAGAAGGATTGGTAAACAAAATGAAATTTACATTTGTACGCCTCCGATTTCTAGCGATATAGAAATCAAATTTATGTAAACACTTTTTCATATAATATAATCATGCCTCTTTTGTGTTTACTTGATTTCTATCACTTGGCGTAATCTCTATTCTATTGTGTTCTAAGTTTTCAATTCTAAATCTAAATTGTTTATTTCAATCTCTTTCATCATAAAATAATTTAGTACTTATTTCTAAAATTGCAAATCATAATTTTCTCATTTAGCTAAATTATTATTTTACCTTCGCATATTATAAAACAATTTAGTAATTTTCTTAAAATTATAAAAAGAATTTTTATTCCCTTATTCACCCCCCCCCCCCCTCTAAGGGCGCCGTAAGATCCAACACCTCTTGCCTATGATTGAACTGCAATAATCGGACATCAGAATTTCCTTCCACGAAAGAACTCGGACCTCTACTATATGAGAACTCAAACCGAAGCAACAGTCTTTACCAAGATTTCTCATTGCACTTCTACTATTCCTTGCTAAGATTGTCGGCAATATTCCCACTAGGGGTTAATTGAAGGTTTATCCCGCCGCTCAGACCATCGTGCCATTAATCACAATGCGGTTTCTACTTGCTCCATCCCAGTAATAAATAGGAAATAAACACTTCAAAATCAAAACAGGCTAACCAGGTGTGGGTATTGCCAAAATCACTACACCCCCCTGGAGGAGGATCTATCTGTAATACATAAGATCTTACAGAGTTTATTTATGCTATTAAGCCGCGCTAGGTGGCACCGAAATCCTTCGAGTTTAACTTAACTTCATAAGGTTATATTCATGATCCATGCTTACATAATACTCTGCTCATAAACCGATTGGCCAGGACGTGATTATTTAGCCAACCGTCATTGTCTATTATGATTATTCCCTAAACGATTCCCTTACACGTAGGTGTTCACCACCACCTACACCAAGAGACCTTATCCCTTAACATATGAGGTCTCTGCTGATAAACCGTTTCCGACTCCGCGGATACAAGGTCAGGTTTATCAGCTACCAAATAATAACATAAACCTTGATTACACTTGGACCAGAGTCTCTTATGACCTACGAACGTTACATGAGGTTAACGCTTCCTCACGTTAAATAAATGTCAATAACCTACATGCTTTCCTTGAGGAACATAACGTCTGTAGTTTAAAATGATGTTCGTGAAATGACTCCCCACTACTTTCCATATCCATTTGGTTCATAACTCACGAGGGTAAAACCCTTTTTATCATGACATATTTTGGCACAATTTGATTTCAACATGAAGGGTGTCTCATTAAAATCCATTAATCCTCGAGGAGTTTCACCATTTATATCTGGAAATCAAACCTGTCTCCCTTATTCTTGAATCCTCATAAATATGATTATAATTTTTGGGGAAATTGTAGGTTATGGTTCCTAAGATCGGAGGATTGTATGTAAATTATATATCTTCAATATATCATTCGTCAAATTTCACTTTAGATTTCCAATATCGAGTTGGCTAAACTTCCAAAGTCAAGTGGTCTCATCTCACTTAAGCTACAAACTATGACTTAGAGACTTCATCATAACGACCCTTCTCTTAGTTGTGTCGTCCAAAAATTACGTCGATAAATATCATCAGGTAATATTAATAGTTTCAAGCGGGAGTTGATAGTAACAACACCTAACCATTTGTTTTAACTCTCAAATCCTCAACATTTTAGTACATGATGATCGTTGTCATTTTTTCCGAGATCCGAACATCGTAAGATCCTCCACTTAGACCTAAATAGTTTTATCATCCTATTATAAGATCCAAAGAGTCACCTTCCTAAGCTCTCTGGTTATGCATAAACCAACTCTAAACGCAAAACGATCTTAACTAAATTTACACCAAGGAGAGGGCTTGAATTTGAATTAAGAATACTATCTGAAAATTACCTTTGAAAGCCCTGAAGTGCAAGAAACTCTAGTTGTAATTTTCTTAACTTGCGAAAACTTGATTCCAATCTTCAAAATTTCACGATGCGACACATTTATCCCAAGCTACTAAACCTGGTGTTCTTCTTGTTTCCAGTACTTGATAAAACGAGACATTTGATCGGACGTCAATGTTTATTAATTGTTCCGATAACTCTACAAATCGATGTCTCGAGGTTAAGAAGGTGTATTTACAATAATACACTTGTAGGTTTGTTACGATAAACTGATTATTTCTTATGGTCATGAGAACTTAAAGCCCAGTCTTACTTCTATCCATCCTAAATCTTACTTGGTCTTGCACTGAATTTGCCGTTTATGACGTTTTTCCTTGTGACCGGTAAGAGCTTGATGACCAAACGTCCTTATAAAAGACAAGACAACATTGCTTGAATCAGAAAGTTAGTGAAATTCCCTAAATTCTTAACCTGACTTTCTTGATTCCGAGAGTCTTATGCACATACACTGGACGACCCTTTACGTATAACCAAATGATTAACAAGTTGATCACTTTTGTCGACTTAGATTCAGCCTTGGAGCAATAAGATGAGTACGCACTCACTCTTGAAGTGTACCATTCACTTAACTTGCCAGTATAACTATAGCGGTCACAACTTGGTATAGACAATCCCCGCTATTTAAGGTGAAGTAATTCTCCAAGGGTCTCAAACTTCTAAGGGGGTTTGGTCCACAAACCAAAAGTGTAAGAATAAGGTCTCGCCATTACCCGAGTGTCATTGAATACTCCAAACTTCCAGATTACTATGCAAATGCCACAATATTTTTTAAACAAAGTCCAGGGGGCAATCCAAGTGGGTATTTTATTGGCCCAATAAACAAAAGGATAAGCCCCTACCGGTTTGGGCTAAGTCTCTTCAATACTCTACGGTATATTCATCTTACATACGTACATAAACTTTAGGGCATATATTCTCTGACTTGGTGTTCCACCCTGAGACATATTGTTATGATAAGACTTAGGCTCCCAATGTTATAAGTTATGCTACCTTTTCCTAATTCCCTATATGATTAACTAGGAGAGGGGGCCTTTTCAAAAAAATTCAAATTCCAATTCGACCTCTGGTATTTTATGGTGGCTGCCTCAATGTACTGTAATGGGAAGTATCAAGTTATGGTAAGGGGGTTATGCTTATGGGTCTTCTATTACTCTAAAGAAGACTACAGACACCCGATCTCCTCGAGATGGTCCTACCACTCGGTAGTAAAGCGAAACCTTTAGCGTGAAAGTCTCAACGTCAAGACTTATACTAACTTCTTCCCTTAGCTACGTTGGGTATCCTTAACCTTCAACCAAATCTAGACCCGAGGTCGCTCTTTAGACTAGGATGCGTCACTAAATTGTCTAAGTAAGTCAAAATTTGACCTAACTTGTTGCTTAGTGGATTGTTTTATGTGATTTCATACATGGGCACACCACAGCTTCCGCTGCATAGTTTGTCCGCAAACTACACTCGAGCGGGGTGACCTAGTATGTTGTGGACTATTCTCTTATGATCGTTCGTTCAGTGATACCATTTGTAAGATCTCTTTTCTCAAAACCCGCTCGGGTACTTGAAAACTCGAACCTCTCCCGCATCGCACGGTTGAGGTGGATCTTTGCCCAGAATCACTGCCTTGCGGTGTCACCAACACTCGGGTTGGCTAACACCGCTCAGCACCAACTCTGCCGGCTATGCGATCATAAGTAAAATATGCCGAAATGAAGTACAGAAATAAAGGCATGTCCACAACCACATCATTATATAAAGATATAATGAAACAGAAAGTCCAAAAAGAGAAGTACAAGCAAAGAGGGCTTAAGCCCGATACAAATCCACAATAAGTACTCTCTCTACAATATGCGGAAACTACAACAAAACACTCAAATGCGGAAGTCTAACTGTCAACCTGTCCGGTGGTAGTATGCTGCAACTGCGGGTCAAGTCCATCTCTCTTGTCCTGCTGCACCCGGGGTAGCTCCGTCTCCTCGGACTCCTGTACGGCCACATCCGACCGTTAGTCATAAAGACTAAGCCGTTTTGTCCTCGCCTCCCCCCACGACTCCTAGGCACCGAGTGAGAGGAAAAAGCGGAGGACAACCAAGGGGTAAACAAGAAGAGTGACGTGGCACTAACTAGCAGTACATAAATATAAACAGTAGAGCTAACAGTAACAAGGTATAAGTAAAGAGCATGTAAGTAAGTGCGGTAAATAGTAAACAAGTAGAGGCAATATAGTGAACAATAAGTAAGTAAAGGCAGTGCAGTAACATAAACTATCTACCATCACAGATTCGTACCTTAACTTATATGAACGCCCATACGACATATAAGTTAAGATGTCCAGGTAACCCATCTTATAAAAGAGCCCATACTAATTTATATGATGGGGTATGCAGATGTGCGTTATGCTATGCTATGTTCATGATGTGAATTATGCAGCCATGCAATGCAACTCACCCACACGACTCTATGCGCACAGACCTTTATAGTTCCCAATTTGTTTGAAAGGAAGCCAACCTTTCGGGTACCGACCGTCGTGGCTCACGGTGGCAGTGGATCGGGCACTCCACATCCTAGGCGAGTATGGTCACTAACAAGCCTAGACCTCATGTACGCCTAAATGCTAAGAACACAACAGCGGAGCTCCTGCGTACTCTTGCTGGAATCCACCAGACTTTAAGGTCGGGGTGGGTTATCAGGGATTGTCCTCCAGACCGCGGTACTCAAACTTACCGGCCCTTTAAACCTCACCCTCACCAGAGTCAATGTACTACCGTCGGTGACACGACTAGCCTAGTACCGAAGACTCGCCACTATTCGAATAAGTAACAGATGTTAATAAGTCCACCCGAGCTTCCGGCTCAGGGACTAACACACAAGTTGATCCAACCCATCTCCTTCCCAAAGGAGATCCATACTAGTTTGCAGACCTACTTAGTCTACTCTTGCCTACAATTTAGTTAGTGTTATGTTAGGGTGAATCTTGGACTTCCCGCGGTGTACCCCGTAAAGGGGTTCCCAATGGTACTACGGATTCAATGGGCTCAACCCCACCATCCTCCTCAAGACAATTACTTTAGTTGGTGATTAACATTTGGTTCACCCCTCATTATTTCATATACTTAAAGCGACTTAGCTCAACACCCGTCCCACCCAATTGGGTTGGACGTACCTCCATACCTCAAACACTGACCCTAGCACAAACTCACTGCTAACCCAGGGTTTGTCCCTTCTAGAATCATTGTGAGTTATCACTCAAATACTGAATGGATATAAGATCTAAACACTACTTAGGGGTCTGAATAGTCTAAAATTCAAAATTCTGTTTTTACTAATCGCAGACCACTAAGTAGAACTATCCTCAAACCTCATAAGGGAGTCCTTCTAAAAACTCATCACCAAGGTCTGGTATAATTATACTAGGCTCCCAATATAAATTCTAAACACTACTTAGGGGTCTGAATTGTCTAAAATTCAAAAATTATGTTTTTACTAATCGCAGACCACTAAGTTGAACTAACCTCAAACCTCATAAGGGAATCCTTCTAAAACTCATCACCAAGGTCTGGTATACTTATCCTAGGCTCCCAATGACCTTAATAAGGTATGTTCCCATTTCCATAATTTTCCATATTAATTTGGTATTTATTATAATTTACGGTAATTCAGGCCTTAAGTCAAATTACACATGAACCACACTCAAAGTGCTTCTACATGCTATATGAAAATTATCAGTAGGGTAATGATCTATATCAAGGTGGTTCACTGAGTTTCATGACCCTAGGATGTCATTTGGCCTTCTAAATCATCATAGTTGTATAATTACCAAAATGCCATTATAATTTAGAAAAATAGTATTTCACATCTGCAAATTCTACAGAAATTACCAAGTGTCCAAATGGGGATCTAGAGTCCTCTTACAAAGGATTGTGTCATTACCATATGATTTGACATTTTAAAAAGATTTAACTTCCAAAAGTGGTGATTTCCAATTTCTACATGAAATACAAATCTACAAGCTTCCAAACAATTATCATGGATATATATTAACATAAAATGTCAGATAACAAAGTCTAATAATCTTGCCCCATGATTTGACATTTTAAAATGGTTTAATACCCAAGTGTTGTAAATTCCAATTTCTACATGAGGTACATGAAATACAAATCTACAAGCTTCCAAACAATTATCATGGGCATATATTAACATAAAATGGCAGATAACCAAGTATCATAATTTTACCCAATGATTTGGCATTTTTCATAATTAAATTCTTCTAAGCTAGTAAGCACTTAAAAATTTCTACACAAGGTATAATGCTTCAATAAATCATAACAAAATTACTAAAATCCATTTTCATCCCTATTCAGCCACTGATAAAGTTTCAAAACCATACAAGGTCATATGACCATGCACTTTATTTATTTAAGGAAAAAGGGCATTCTCATTTATTAGGAGAAAAATACTTAAATGACACTAAAAATTCCCATTAAATTACCTAAGTCCTTTTATGCTCTTAAAATCATGCCTACAAAGTTCTGAGCCAAGGCAAGGACATTTGGTCCTATGTCCTTCACATGCCACAAAATTGCAACCTTAAGGGTTTACCCTTAGGGTTTTAGGACACACCGCCCTAATGGCTCCAAAGGCTCCATTAGGGTGTGTCACATGCATTTGTATATCAATACCTACATAATCATCAAGGTAGACGAGGCAACTCACTCAACTCCTCAAAATGGCCTAAGCCCTAATTTGACCCTTAAAGGCCCTTCTTAGGGTTTCCCATTTTCCATAGCAAATCAACTCCAAATGGAGTGAAAATTTAGGCGGGCACTACTCATGTACTAAAGAGCATGCCACCAAAATTTGGTGTCATTTGGACATCATATGCTCCAAAATCAACATAATTTAAAAATCCTAATTACCACTAAAACCCTAGGTAAAGGTGCTCATCAAGGGCTGTCCTTTGGGCAGGGGGTGACCCTAGGGTATACTTACACATGGTTAAAAGCTCAGCCTCAAAGCTTGAGGGATTTAGTCTAGGTAATTAATTTAGTGGACTGACCTAGTGTAGGACCAGTCCTAGTAAAACAACTCCCCAGGGAGCTGTGGGTCACCAAATGACTTGAATTTAAGCCCTAATGAAAGTCAAGACCAAGGCCTACAACTTTCATGTTGGGCACTTTTTATAATTCAGCCATTAAGAGGGAGCTGTGGGTCACCAAATGACTTGAATTTAAGCCCTAATGAAAGTCAAGACCAAGGCCTACAACTTTCATGTTGGGCACTTTTTATAATTCAGCCATTAAGAGGCCTTAATTAATATTTGAAGTGGAATGATTTTTAGAGACAGAAAAACCAAGCTATTGAATTAATTTCATTAAATAAAAAGGGGTGCGCACGAATCTTGAAGCATATCCGACCCTCCCCCTTCATCTTCTTCCTCCAGCCAACGGATGAGATTTGCCTGTGCTGGGCCAACTTTCCCCTCCATTTCCCGGCCACCTGGTGGCCACCACGGCCGTCCACCACCTCCACCACCTTCGTGGTGGTCGGGGCTACAACTTCCCGGCGACATGGCGGCCGGAGGAGGCGTTTTCCGGCGATCCTAGCATGGCCGAAAATCACCAAAAATCCATGGTTTTGAGATTTCGATTCCGACCCAATTGAGCCCGAACCTTCAAATAAAATAGATAGGAAGCTAGCATAGAGGGAGAGGAGGAGAAACGAACCTTAAAGGGGGCTTGGCGGCGGCGGCGGCGGTTGGCCATGGAAGTGCTCCTCTCCGGCGACCTTGCCCATTTCCTTCATTCTCCACGAAAAGCTTCAATCCAAGGGTCAATTTTGACTGCTTGCCAGCTTCTGAAGCTAATGGGATGGATAGAATGGGGTGGGGAGGAGTGTATACCCGGTTTTGAACTTAGGTGCTCACGAGTTTGTATTGTTATCACCATGGCTGCCACCTCCTGCTCCTCCAGCAATCAGCCAGGACATTCCTCAAGCCCCAAGAGTGATTGGCTTGGGTGAAAAGGTGGTCAAGCTTTTGCTTTCTCTTTTTTTCCCCTTACTCTCTCACTTCCTGAGAGGACCCAGCGCAACCAACTGCACCAAAAGCCATGACTGTTGGTGAAGGCGCAACTTGATCTTTATATCAACGGAAAGGCGCTACGGGTCAAGTGAAGGAACGCTGGACCCAACAATCCCCCCCCTCCAGCGTCCAGCACGACCCACAAGCTCAGAGGTGCTCCACATGGCTCAGAGGTGGCGCACCACATGGCTCAGAGGTGGCTTGACACATAGCTCCGGCCGCCTGACCCGCCAGGACCCACATAGGTAGAGAGAATTTCAGGAATTATCAGCACCCCCCCCCCCCGGTCTCGAACCCGCAACCTGCTTTGATACCAATTGAGAGGACCCAGCGCAACCAACTGCACCAAAAGCCATGACTGTTGGTGAAGGCGCAACTTGATCTTTATATCAACGGAAAGGCGCTACGGGTCAAGTGAAGGAACGCTGGACCCAACACTTCCTTTTGCTTTCTAATGAATCATGCACACATGTGACCTTTGCCTTTCATAACCAGATGCCATAGGGTATTAATTTGATGAAGATATTTGGCGGGGTCACTTGGTTTGAGCTTGGTTCAAGTGTATGAGAGCTAAGTGACTTATTTTGGGCTATGTTGACCATGATTGACCTAGGGTTGACTTTGGTCAACAAGGTGAGTGGGTTGACCCCACTTGGGGGACATGGGTCCCTTAACTTCACCCAACATTGGTTGGTCCATGGTGGGGCCCCATTTGGGCTAAATTAGCCTTAAGGTGTGATTTTGACCTAAATTAAGCTCGAGTTGACTTTGGTCAAATTGGTCAATTGGTTGACCAAGTGATGGGGCTTTTAGCTCCAATGAGTTCCTTAAAGTGTTTAGAGTGTGGTGGTAAGGTCAATTTGAACATGTAGAGTCAATTGAACCCTAATTGACTTAGTTTGGTTAATGTTGACCTATTGTTGACTTTGGTCAATTTCATGCAATTGGGTCCCACCCAAGTGCAATTCTCAAGGTAATGGTCTTCCTTAGTGGTTAGTGTGGTATGGGGGAGGTCAATTTGGTGAATTGAGGATCAATTGGCCTAAGGGAGTGGTATTGGCCTATGTTGATTTTGTGCCCTTGGTGTGCACTTAGCACACTCCACTTGGTCCAAGGGCCTTAGTGGCCACTCAGCACACCACCCATGCCCTAATACCAACTAGGGGTCTAGAAGGATTGGGGATGTTACACCTATCACTTACTATAGCGCGCGGCGTACCGAAGCGATAAAATAATTTTTTGAGAAATTTGACGACGACTCTCGCATCGTTGGTGGGGAGAGCTTGCGCTTCCGCCCACCTAGATACGTAGTCGACCGCCACTAAAATATATCGATTTGTATAAGAAGGAGGTAGGGGGCCTACGAAGTCTATGCCCCATAAATCGAAGATTTCGCATTCTAAATAAAAATTATGGGGCATCTCGTCACGACGCGAGATGATACCCGACCGCTAACAGCTATCGCACGAGCTCACATAATTGTGTGCATCTTTAAAGAGAGTGAGCCAATAAAAGCTCGTCTCTAGCGCTTTCCGCGCGGTCTGGTTGGCTTAATAATGCCCCCCGGCCGGCCCCTCGTGGCAGTGACGCAATATTTGCGCACCTTCCTCGCATGAAACGCATCTCCGCATCACTTGGTCCGCGCAGACGCGAAAGAGAAATGGGTCTTCCCAAAAGTAATTTTTCAAATCAGAAAAGAATTTCTTCTTTTGCTGTTTTGAAAAGTCTTTCGGAAGGACCCGCACAACCAAGTAGTTTGCGTAGTCTGCGAACCAAGGAGTGGGAGAAGTTTTTAAATTAGAAAAAGCTAAGAGGCGCTCCTCGGGAAATCTATCGTCTATATCAGGTTCGACGAGCGCTTCCGCGATTGGGCACTCTAAACGAGAGAGGTGGTCGGCCGCTAAATTTTCAGCTCCCCGCTTGTCCCGGATCACTAGATCAAACTCCTGCAATAGGAGGATCCATCGAAGCAAACGGGGTTTGGCGTCCACTTTAGCTAATAAATATTTGAGGGCGGAGTGGTCGGTAAAAATGATAATTTTTGAAAGTGTTACGTAGGGCCTAAACTTATCGATTGAAAAGACGACGGCGAGAAGTTCCTTTTCCGTCGTAGTGTAATTAGCCTGTGCGGCTGTAAGCATTCGAGATGCGTAGTAGATGGGATGAAAATAATTATTAACACGTTGGCCAAGGACGGCTCCCACCGCGATATCGCTCGCATCGCACATAATCTCAAACGGAAGGGACCAATGTGGCGCCACCAGAATTGGAGAATTGATAAGTTTTGCTTTAATAATATTAAATGCCTCTACGCGGGTGGAATCGAACATAAAAGGAAATTCCTTCTCCAGGAGGTGGGTTAGCGGTTTCGTTATTTTGGAAAATTTTTGAATAAACCGCCTGTAAAAACCCGCGTGGCCAAGAAAACTCCTAATTGATTTTATATTTGAAGGAGCGGGGAGTTTTTCGATGATTTCGACCTTAGCCTTGTCTACCTCCATCCCTTTAGCAGAAATCTTGTGTCCGAGAACTAAACCTTCCCGGACCATAAAATTACACTTCTCCCAGTTTAAAACTAGGTTCGTGTCTTCGCTTCGTTGGAGGACTCGATCTAGATTATATAAGCAGTTGGAAAAGAAGCTTTCGAATTCGGAGAAGTCATCCATGAAGACTTCCATTATGTCCTCTACGAGCTCTCCAAAGATCGCTAGCATACATCTTTGGAATGTAGCTGGCGCATTGTAGAGGCCGAAAGGCATCCTTTGGTATGCGAAGGTGCCGAAAGGGCACGTGAAAGTCGTTTTCTCCTGGTCTTCGGGGGAGATTGGAATTTGGAAAAATCCCGAAAGACCGTCGAGAAAACAATAATATGGATGACCCGAAAGTCACTCCAAAATCTGATCGATAAACGGCAACGGAAAGTGGCCCTTTCGGGTGGCATCATTTAACTTTCGGTAGTCGATGCACACCCGCCAACCCGTAACAGTACGAGTTGGGATTAATTCGTTGTTTTGATTGGCCACTACCGTTAAACCGCCCTTTTTGGGCACGACATGTACGGGACTAACCCACGTACTGTCCGATATTGGATAGATAATCCCCGCATCTAGGAGTTTTATTACTTCAGCCTTAACGACGTCCCGCATGTTCGGGTTAAGTCGTCGCTGAGGCTGGATAGTTTTGCGAGAATTATCCTCTAAAAATATTTTGTGCGTACAAAAAGAGGGGTTTATCCCCCTAATATCTGAAATCTGCCATGCAATTGCACGGCGATGCTTAGACAGAACTTCAACCAATTCGGAAGTTTCTGAATTGGTTAAAGTGGAAGAAATGATAACGGGAAGTTTTGAATTTGGTGCGAAAAAAGCGTACTTTAAATGGTCGGGGAGTTGTTTGAGCTCCAGGACCGGGGGTTCTTCGTAAGAGGTGGTGATTTTTAAACCTTTTGAATCAAAAGGCTCGGAAGACGAATCTGGCGGCAATTCGTCTAAAGGAGGGAGATTCGCCAGATCCGATTTGGCTACCGTTAAAGAGAGCAATTCTAAAAGCGAAGAAACCTCATCCTCAAATGCGGATTCCAAATTAAAACAGGAATCATCATTCGATAAAGCGTTCCACATCGAGGTATTAATGTGAAGTGTAACTTCGTCATCTCCGACCCGAAGGTGGAGGCGACCGTTACTTACGTCAATTAATGTATGGGAGGTCGCGAGGAAAGGGCGACCGAGGATAATTGGTACCTCGGCGTCCTCCTCGATGTCGAGGATGACGAAGTCTACCGGGAAGATAAACTTGTCAACCTTGACCAGAACGTCCTCCACAATCCCGATGGGATATTTTATCGAGCGATCCGCGAGTTGGATGCTCATTTTCGTTGGGCTTAGAGTGCCCAATTCTAATTTTTTAAAGAGGGAGAAGGGCATCAAATTGATGCTCACTCCTAGGTCTGCTAGGGCATATTTTATTAATAAATTGCCGAAAAGGCACTGGATGGAGAACCTTCCTGGGTCGTTTAATTTGGGCGGCAATTTATTAAGAAGGACCGTCGAGCATTCCGCATTTAGTGAAACACGCGAAATACCATCGAGCTTCTTCTTATTAGAAAGGAGCTCCTTGAGGTATTTCACGTATTTCGGCATCTGAGAGAGTGCCTCGCAGAAGGGGACGTTAATCTGGATTTGTTTTAAAAATTTTAAAAAATTTTGATAATGTTCGCCCTCCTTCTCTTTATTAATTTTCGATGGATAAGAAATTTGCGGGCTCGAAACGCTAGGCACAATTGGAAAATTCGGAGCTACTAAAATTGAAGAAGAGGGTGGAGGGGTCGGAGGCGAAATGCATACCGTAGGCTCAACCCGCAGTGGGGAGACGACCTCCTTGCTGCTTCGAAGGGTTCTAGCATGGGCATTTTCGTGAGGATTCGGCTCGGTATTCCCTGGTAGAGCTCCGTGAGGCCGCTCGGAGATTATTTTCGCAAGCTGCCCAACCTGCATTTCAAGATTTTTTAGCGATCCGGTAATATTCCAAATATTTGTTTCGTTGGACGCTACGTATTTAGCGAAAACTTCCTCGAGCGGAGAAGGTTTTGGAGGAGGCGGCGGATATCCCTGATGGAATCCGTGCGGAAATCCTTGTGGATTCACATTTGGGGGCCGCTGTGCATTATTTGGATTACTCCAGGAGAAATTAGGGTGGTTCCTCCAACCTGGATTAAAATTATTACTATAAGGATTATTATTTGGGTTGAAGGGGGGCCGAACCGGATTACCAAGGTAATCCATCATCTCTTCAATTAAGTTATTATTATTATTATTATTTTTAATACTACTATTATTATTATCAGCATTCGCCCATGCGGGAGTGGAGGAGGAAGCAGTCATCTCCGCCACCTGCTTGCTTAGCCGCTCTACCTGCGAGGTTAAGTAAGTAGTGGCATCCACTTCAAAAAGACCAGCCGATTTATTAGGACGCGACCTTGGCACATTCCATTGGTACGCGTTCATGGCCATTTCTTCGATCAGAGCTTGAGCGGCCTCTTATTTTTTGTTGTTTAACGTTCCCCCAGCGGCTGCGTCTATCATATGTCGCGTTGAGAAATTCAAGTCATTGTAGAACGTTTGTACCTGCAGCCAAGTTGGTAGCGCGTGATGAGGACACCTACGCAAACATTCTTTAAAATGCTCCCAAGTCTCGTAAAGAGACTCAGAATCGAATTGTATAAAGGATGCGATATCGGTGCGTAATTTAGCGGTTTTTGAAAGAGGAAAATACTTAGAAAATTTTCCGTCAATTCGGCCCACGTGGTTATGGACCCTCTCCGAAGAGAAGTCAACCACGATTTAGCCTTTGTCCGCAGGGAAAAGGGAAATAAGCGCAAGCGAATGGCGTCATCGCTGACGCCATTAATTTTGAAGGTGTCGCAAATTTCTAAAAAGTTTGAAAGGTGTTGGTTTGGGTCCTCATTTGGCAAACCGTCGAACTGAATTGACTGTTGTACCATTTGGATTATGCTGGATTTTATTTCGAAATTATTATTAGCTATCGCGAGGCGAGTGACACTTGACCCAGTATCTTCCAAATTCGGCCTGGAATAGTAGGTCATAGTCCGTTGTAGGGCTGCATTTGGATTGGGATCTGCCATATTATCCGATATAGTATCGTCGGCTAACTCTTCGAGATTTAAGGGTTGATTTTGGTCACAAGATCGATCGCGCTCGTGAAAAGTGCGCTCAATTTCGGGATTAAAAGCAATTTGCGGAATATCCGAAGAGCTTCCCCGGGTCATATACTTTTATAAAGAAAAGTTTTTCTTTTTTATAATTTTTTTTTTATTTGATTTTTGGATTTATTTTATGATAATTTAAGTAAAAGAAGGAAAGAGCTTTTTAAATAAACGTTTTTTGATTTTTTAGATGAAAATATATATAGATGATTCGTGTTTTGAATTTTTTTTGTTTAGTTTTTCGAGCTTTTTCTATTTTTTTGGTTTTTTTGTTTAGAAATATATGTACGAGAAATAAAGGGGGAGGTGGAAGTAAAAGATAAAATTAATAGCGATTCTTTTTTCGAAATAACAACAAGTCCCCGGCAACGGCGCCAAAAACTTGATGGTTAAAATTAGAGTGAGACCTTTGCAAAACCATTCTTGTGATGTGATTAGAATTAGGCGGGCGTTTTCGAGGAGTTTCGCGAGTACTCCTACTTCGAGAAACTAACCGTTATCCTATTTCGAGGAATAGAAGTAACGATCTTCTCTTCTTTCGAAATATCGACGATTACGCCCAGGATACGGCGCCGAATTCTCTAAATATGTAAATAGAAAAGAAGAGAGTTTTGCAAGTTTTTGTATCGTTATTATCCTAACTAATCATTCGAAAAGGCCAGTATACCTTATCGCGTATAGTATAGGATATTTTATAGAAAATATCAAGGTCGTATTTTTCCAACAACGTGTTGATTATTTTTACTTTGAGAATGCGCTATTATTTTATCGATGAAACGAGCGAATAATTTTATAAAGTTAAAAGAGCGATGACGATGATATTTAAGCGACTACGTGCGTTAGCGAAAACAAAGAAACAATTATAAGGAAAAAGATGTGCACACTAAATTAAAAACACACGCACTCTACGAAATTGAAATGACAGAAATTAAAGGACAGAAATTGCAATCTCTACACGAACGGGTAAAGGCGAAATAAATGCGGTGCAAGTTCTACCCAAACGGGTAGACGGGAAATAAAAGCAATCTCTACCCGAACGGGTAAACGGGAAATAAATGCGGTGCAAGTTCTACCCAAACGGGTAGACGGGAAATAAAAGCAATCTCTACCCGAACGGGTAAAGGGGAAATAAATGCGGTGCAAGTTCTACCCAAACGGGTAGACGAAAAATAAAAGCAATCTCTACCCGAACGGGTAGAGGGGAAATAAATGCAGGACAATAATAAAAACTATGCTATTAAATTAAAATCTAAGTTAACAAAAACAAAATTTATCCACCTACACACACACACTTACAATAAATGAAAAACTAAATTAAAAACAAAAGCAATAAAATTTACACTCATACACTCACACACACAACAATAAGAAAAGAAAAATAAGAATAATAAGAAGAATACCAAGAACAATAAGAACAAGTAGAACAAAAACAAAATTTATATATATATATATATTCATATTACAACTTTTTGAAGAAAGTCTAAACTTGGGGAGCTCAAACAAGAGCAAGAAAATACATAAAATAAAACTCACAAACACTCACAAAATAAAACTCACTGGAACACTCAAGAAAAACTCACAAATTTTACTTAGGTTCTAATTTTTATGAACCTTTTAAACAAGGGAGGAGCCTCCTTATTTATAGACAAGAAGGAGGGCTGCTGGTAGCAAAAAAAAAGATATTTAGGACCTAATGGGAAGCAATTGGAGGTTCTAGAAGGAGTGTGCTGGACAAGCTTGCTGGAAGGAGAGCTGGCGGGTTGGGGTGCGAATAGCAGCTGGAAGCTGGAGGGTTCTGGATTGAGATTCGTCCAACGCCCGGACGGGGAGGGAATCGTCGAACGCAGAGAGTTCGTCGAACGACCGGCTCATCTCAGTGGTTTGGGCTGAGTCTCAGCGGGCAGGACTGTTCGTCGAACGCAGCGGAGAGTTCGTCGAACGCCGGCAGAGAAAATTATTTATATGTTTATATAATATATATATATATAATTAAAGATCGCCGAACACCTGGACTGAGAGGGAATCGTCGAACGTAACACCGGGTTCGTCGAACGCAGCTCGGGGAGAGTTCGTCTAACGCAGCTCGGGGAGAGTTCGTCGAACGTAGCTCGGGGTGAGTTCGTCGAACACAGGCAGACATATATATTATAATTATTATTTATTATATATACATATATATTTCATTAAATTTATAATATACACATTATTATTACTATGTTATTATTATATTATACTACTATATTATATATATATATATATTCACATAATTTTTATATTAATACATTTTTAATAACTAACTTAATTATATTCAATAAATATTTACATATATATTTAAATACTTTATATATATATATATATTTACATACTTAAATAGTTCCTTTTTACATATAAATATATAAATATAAAAAATAGCTAAAACAAATTATTTATTCAATAATTTATATGGAATATGTACAATATTACCCAAAATTATGTTAAAAACTATGGTAAAAATATGCATAATTTACTATTCATCAGTGCCCTACAGGACTCTAATGAGTGAATGTTAGTGTGGTGTTGTATGGAAGATCTAATATGATACAATGTGCTTGCAAGTGTCTAACGAATCAAATAGCAATATGCTCTAAATATAGAAAATTACGAACAATCCCAATTGAAAGTATAGTATTAGATAAACAAGCAATTATTAGTTGAATTAGAACAAAAAGTGCCTCCACAAAATGCTCCGTGAATACGCCTTTGAAATAGAACAACAATTGGACAAATTTGTATGGATTTAGATCCCCAACAATATGTTTCATCATCAAATAAAAACAAAGAACAATATTAACTTTAGAATACAACCTGCACAAGGGGTCCAGTGAAATGATAGTTTCCTGAATTCAGGGACTAGGCAACAATCCAGTGACGTTCAGGTGCAGATTTCAGGGGCGAGAGGAGTGTGCGGGGCTGTTCTGGCTCTGGACTGCAAGGTAGATTGATCAGCAAGAGATTGGTTGGACAGGAGTGCATCGTCAGTGGATATGTTAGACTTGGAAAAAAACAAGTCAAGTATATTCTATGTATTAATGAAGGACCCTTGGGGTCTTAAATATAGAGGAGGAGGGGAGTCCGAAAACACCACAGGCGGTGTGGGACTAAACAAAATGTACAACTAAAATATTAAATACATTTAATATTAACATCTTCCCTCAAACTAACGGTGGATCATGAACCGAGAGTTTGCTAATGAGATATCAGAATCTTGCAAATGTGAGAGGCTTGGTGAGGAAGTCAGCCACTTGTTCTTCAGAAGCAATGAACAGTAGAGAGATAGTGTTGGCGAGGAACTCCTGGCGAGTGAAGTGACAATCAATCTCAATGTGTTTCGTCCGTTCATGAAATACAGGATTAGAGGCAATTTGCATAACACTTCGATTATCACAGAATAAGGGAGAGGGCCTGGATATTGCCACACCAAGATCTCCGAGTAGTCGATGAAGCCAAACGATCTCAGTAGTGGGCAGCGGGAGCGGGCAGCAGACGCAGGAGAGCGAGACAACGGAAAAAATTTAGGCCGAACCTAGCTCTGATACCATGTTAGACTTGGAGAAAAACAAGTCAAGTATATTCTATGTATTAATGAAGGACCCTTGGGGTCTTACATATAGAGGAGGAGGGGAGTCCAAAAACACCAGAGGCAGTGTGGGACTAAACAAAATGTACAACTAAAATATTAAATACATTTAATATTAACAAGATATTTGGGGCATGAGCAGGTATGGAGGCAACAAATTAACACAGAATTGGAGAATTGCAGGCTATTGCAATGTTGATTGTCGTTCAGGATGTAGATAGGGTGCCGTTAGTGGATCTAAGCTGGTAGATGGGGAATAGGGATGGAATAATGTCCTTCTTGGCCAGACGGGATGGAGAGAGATTTGAGTTATTTAGTCTTTTCTCATATTGTAAAAGCCCTATAAAAGGCCCATGTTTTATTTTTTCTTTTTCCTGACCCATTTAAGGCCTCTCAATTCGTGTATATATAGAGGAGGGCACTGCCCATTGGAAATAAGATTTCATTTTTTTCTTCTTCCTTTCGCTAACTTGGTATCAGAGCCACGGGAACTTCTTTTGGCATGATCTTTATCTCCCGGCGTAGCTCGCAGCGTGGGCTCGCGTCTTCTCCAGCATTCATAGCCTCTTCGCATAGTTCGCTTCCTCGTGAATTCTCCAATGTCGCTCGCTTCCTCGGGACATCTCCAGCGTCGCTTGCCTCCTCGCAACTTCTCCAGCCCTCACTTCCTCCTTCTGTTCCGTCGTGACTTCTCCGTCGTTCGACGGTTTGATCCATCGGTTTCCTTCTGCCCGTGGTCTCTGCTGTCTTCTTTGCCTCTGCTCGTTGTCTTCATGTCCTCTTCGCGTGGTTGCTTTGTGCGGTTACTTCGCACGGTCCATTCCGTTCAGTTCTTTCTTCGGCTCACTCTTTCATGTGTTTACTATTATGGGGGACTCATCTGAATCTGGTGTTCGAGCGCCCTCTTCTATGGCCTCTCTGTTGGATCTTGTGGCGCACTTAGAGGGGGGGTGAATAAGGGCAATTTAAAGCTTTGATAATTTTTGTAAAAAACGAAACAATATATGAATATAGAGACAAATAATTGAATTTAAAAACAAGATTTTATTTCATCAAAGATAATGAGTAGAAATGATTCCAATAAAGCTTGGAATCAAAGGCTTACAATCAGTAAAATCTCTTGTCTCTTTTCACCGGTCCTTCTCCTAAGGACCGGTTGGCTATAGCCTATATCTCCCAGATATAGACACTAGCCTCCCCCTAAATCAAATCTTGATCTAGAAGCAGCACACACGGCGGCGATTTTCTCCCAGATTTTCTCCCAAGCCGCACACACGGCGATGATTTTCCCAAACCAATTACAATTTATGAAATGGAAAAATGTAAATACAATATATGAAACTAAAACTCCCTCAAGAAGAGCTCTGAAGATGATGGTCGACCAATGGGAAGATCTTCAATCTCGAAAGTACGGTCAAATCTCCTTCGCTCTTGAAAATGTACTGGACCAAGGAAGTTCGTCAGGAATCTGCTCTGGGAATCAAGGCTCTTTCAACATTATTAAATCTATGAAATTCGTGGCCTTTTATAGAACTTTTCACAACTGCCAGCTATCGCTCGGCAATATCGCCCCGCGATATCGCTGAAACGTGGCTGGACAACGTGGGCTGTCGCGCGGAACATGGCTGATCGTGTGCTGCCGCGCAGCGATAGCGATATCGCCCCGCGATAGCGTTGTAACGTGGCTTCGAGCGCGGCAACGTGTGGAACATGGCTGATGTCAGCATCAATCATTGACGCTATCGCTTGTCGATTGAGTTAACGCCAGCGATACTGCGATTTTCGTTTGCTTCATTGATCTGCTCAGCCAATCCTTAGTACATAAAATATATGTTATCCCTGCACACAAAAGAAACACATACCAAGATCAAATACATCTGGGATTTGTTATTCTCAAACCAAGAAGCTTGGAACGCATGCTCCAACACTCTCCCGTGGGAAGTGATCTTTCCCGATCTCATTATGTCTCTAGTACACTCCGGATCACCATTATTCCGTTGGATGGGTCTAATTATCTGGAGTGGTCACGCGCGGCACAACATGTCATCCACACACCAACTCTATGAGTACATTGATGCCACTATTGTTGCGCCAACCCGCACTGATCCGACCTGGCGGAAGTGGGATGCTGATAACTCTCTAGTGGTCTCGTGGCTCCTTCAATCTATGTCTACCTTAGTCTACCGCAGCTATATGTTGATGGACTCCGCTCTTAAAATCTAGACTTGTGCCCGCGAGACTTATTCTCAAATTGGTAGCTCCACCGAGGTGTATGAGCTTACTCGACGTATTCTCAAACTTAAGCAAGGCTCCTCCTCTGTTGTTGCTTAGTTCTCTGAGTTCGAACATCTCTACCAGGAGCTTGACTACTTTGAGGACTTCACCCTCGCTTGCACCGCTGATGCTAAGGCTCTGAAAACTAAAGAAGACCGTTATCGGTTACTAGTTTTCCTTATGGGTCATAATATGGAATTCGACACGGTGCGCCCACATGTTTTGAACCGACAACCCTTGCCCGCTCTCCACGAAGCCTTCAGCATGGTCTTAGGTGATGAAGATCGTAGACACTCACTCCACTCTGATCGTGGCACGGATCATTCTTCTCTTGCCAACATTCTTCGGACTCCTTCCTCTATGTCAATCAAAATGTATGACTACTGCGGCAGACAGGGTCATTCCTATGACCATTGCTTTCGTCTTCATCCTGATCTTGCTCCTAAAGGCTCTCCTGGTCGTGGTCGTGGACATGGTAACTCTCGCCACCCGCCCTCCTCTTCACCTGCTGCGCACTCCTCTGAAGTCGTCCATGGACGCCTTCCATCTGGCAGTCACTCCTGTGAGGAACTGGATGTCTTGCGTCGTCTCATGCGTACTCAACTTCTGTCTCCTATGGCTGTATTTGCCACTACCCCCCCCCCCCCCCCTCCAGTACCCAGGTTGTATCTATGACTCCCTCTGAGTGGATTATTAACTCTGGAGCAACTGACCACATGACGAGAACTGTGTCAGGTTTTACCTCTTACACCCCTCTTTCTGGGCATGATAAAGTTGTTACCGCCAATGGTTCTCTGTCCTCAATTGTTGGCAAGGGGACTATCCATTGCTCCTCTGACCTGCCACTTACTTCAGTGCTGCATGTTCCTGCTTTTCCTCGCAATTTATTATCTATTATTCGCTTAGCCACCGCCCTTAACTGCTCTGTCGCGTTTTCTCCTAATGGTTGTGTTTTTCAGGATCTGACCACGAAGCAGCATCTTGGCAGTGGTAAGAACTCTGGGGGACTGTACATCTTGGACCAACCACCTACTCAAGCTCTGTCCAGCACCTCTCCAGACCTTTACAGACCTCCTCGTCCCCCTCTTGCCGATGTGCGTCGATGGCATCAACGTCTTGGGCACCCTTCCGCTAGTTATCTTCTTAAGTTATTTCCTATGTTTTCGAGCTCTCTGAGCACTTTTATTTGTAATGACTGCTCTTTTTCCAAACATGTACGTCATAGTCTGAACCATATTTCTAGTCCCAATATGGTACCATTTGATGTTATTCATACTGATGTATGGGGACCTTCCCAAGTTGTTTCTCTTTCTGGTTATCGTTGGTTTGTGACTTTTATTGATTATTTTTCTCGTTCTACTTGGGTATACTTGCTAAAACGGAACAGTGAAGTTTTTGTCTTCTTTCGCAACTTTCACAAAATGATAGCAACTCAATTTGGCGGCACTATTCGTGTCCTTCGTAGTGACAATGGGGCGAGTATGATGATCGGGGTGCATTCAGCACCTATCTCGCCGAGCATAGTATCCTTCACCAGACCACCTGTGTCAACACCTCCACTAAAAATAGTGTAGCAGAACGGAAGAACAGACATCTCGTTGAAGTCACCCGCTGTCCTCTTCTCACCTTGAATCTCCCAAAGCCCTATTGGGGTGAAGCGGTCCTCACTACTGCGTACCTCATCAATCACTGTCGCATACCTCATCAATCATTATTGTGTACCTCACCAATCGTCTTCCCTACAGTACCTTAACCTATGAATCTCCAATTTGCCTTCTGTCCACCAAATGCACCGTTCATACCCCTCATCTACCCTCGCGTGTGTTTGGGTGTGTCTATTTTGTTCATATCCATCATAATCATCGTGACGAGTTGGATGCACGTTCTCTCTGTTGCATCTTTATCGGTTACTCTGGTACTACGAAGAGGTATCATTGCTTCCAACCCCCTTCCAAACGTTTTTATTGCACCATGGATGTGATGTTTCGTGAGTAGGAACAATATTTCGGTTCTCATCAGGGGGAGGACGACATTATTATAAATGATGATCACATGTATCCTCTTCAGATTGTGGCCTCACACCACTCTCCGGTGTCGGCCGCTCCTCTTCCTTCCATGAATCAACCACCTGTGACTCGACCTCCTTCCCACAGCCTTATCCCACCATTTCCGTATTTCTATCACCGACGCAATCCTGGTACAACGGTGTTACAATCCCTGGTCATTCCGCCACTACAGGTATGCTCTTCGGACTCAGGTCTTGATGATGCTCTCCATCAACCCCATCTCAAACAGAAGGTGACATCCGTGAAATACCCACTTGCCAATTATATCTCTTATCATAATCTGACAACAACCCATAAGGCCTTAATCTCCACTTTGGATGTTATTTGCATTCCTAGTTCTTGGCAGGAAGCAATAAAGATACCCGCGTGGCGTAAGTCAATGGAAGAAGAGATGCTGGCATTGGAGAAGAACCAAAACTGGACTCTCACTCATCTCCCCATTGGGAAGAAATCGGCTGGTTCCAGATGGGTGTTGTCTGTGAAACAAAATCAGCAAGGAGTTGTTGAGAGATATAAGGATCGGCTTGTCGCTCAAGGATATACTCAAACACATGGTGTTTACTATCACAAAACATTTGCTCCTGTTGCCAAGATGGAATCCATTCGTGTCATTTTTTCATGTGCGGCATGCTTAGGATGGGAGTTGCAGCAACTTGATGTCAAGAATTCCTTCTTACATGGAGACCTTGCCGAAGAGGTTTATATGAAGGTTCCACCGGGATTTGTAAAGACAGGATCTAAAGGAAAGTTGTGTCAACTCTGAAAGTCTCTTTATGGTTTAAAACAATCTCTCAAGGCCTGCTTTGGAAAGTTCCAGAATGCCATGACTGTATTGGGATACAAACAGGGCCACTCTGATCATACCCTCTTTGTAAAAAGGAAAGGGTAGAATGTGGTTATTCTCATTGTTTACATTGACGACATAATCATTACAGGGAATGATGCTGCAAAAATCACATGGCTTAAAGCTCGTCTATGTAATGAGTTTGAAGTTATAGATCTGAGAAAGTTGAAGTATTTTCCGGCGATAGAAGTCGCTAGATCTGACAGTGGAATCTTTATCTCTCAAAGAAAGTACGTCCTAGACCTTCTATGGGAAACTGAGATGCTTGGTTGTGCTCCTGCGGATACTCCTATGGAAGTCAATTGTAAGATCGATGAGGGCAAGGATGGCGAGAAAGTGAACGCCTCGATTTAACAAAGACTGGTGGGAAAGCTGATCTATCTCTCACAAGCCCGTCCAGATACACACATGTAGTTAGGATTCTTAGGCGATACATGCATTTTCCTAAGGTATGACATCATGAAGTCGCTATGCACGTACTACGATATTTGAAAGGTTCTCCCGGACGTGGACTTCTTTTCTCCAGGAATAAACAGCTGTATGTTGAAGTCTTTACTGATGCTAATTGGGATGGAAGTCAAGATGATCGAAAGTCTACCACCGGCTATTGTTCCTTTGTTGGAGGGAATCTTGTGACCTGGCGGAGTAAAAGACAAAATGTAGTAGCAAGGTTCAGTGCCGAAGCCGAGTACAGGTCAATGTCAAAAGGAATTTGCGAAGGGATCTGGCTCCGGTCATTAATGAGGGATCTTGGTCTACATGTTGTAATCCTTATCCAATTATACTTCGATAATAAAGCTTCTATTAACATTGCTCGCAATCTTTTTCAACATGATCGTACAAGACATGTGGAGATTGATAGACACTTCATCAAAGATCACCTGGAGAAAGGCAATGTGTGTACTCCATTCATCCTATCTAAAGATCAGCTAGCGGATATCTTCACGAAGTGTCTAAGTTGTGATAGATTTAAAGACAATATTACCAAGTTGGGAATGTTCGACATATACTCCCATCTTGAGGGGGAGAGTTGAGTTATTTAGTCTTTTCTCATATTGTAAAAGCACTATAAAAGGCGCATGTTTTATTTTTCCTTTTTCCTGGCCCATTTAAGGCCTCTCAATTCGTGCATATATAGAGGAGGGCACTGCCCATTGGAAATAAGATTTCATTATTTTCTTCTTCCTTCTGCTGACTGAGGATTGGTCGGCTACTCTGAATGCAGATAGAATGGCAGTTAGCAAGCGGTTATTGGCAATTTGTGAAACAATTTGGTGGAAATCACGTGAAACTGGAATGTGGAGCGGACTAATAGCAGTTGCTCTAGAGGGTTGGCAATTATACTGAGGGTTAAATGCGATAACTAAATAGGGTTGTTATAAGCAAATCATTTTTGGCTGTTAGCAAGCTTTGGTTATAAGTAAACCACCATTTTTGCAAATAGCTATAAGCAAACATTTTTGTTATTAGCAAACTAAGAAAAAAATTTAAAAATACTTCTAAGCAATTATGCATAGAATAGGTCTCATAAATAATTGATATATATTGACAAATATTATATAACATAATACAACAAAACTCTCTTCAAAAAGTTTGAATAGTATGAAAAGCTCTTCCATCGTGTTGATATGAGACCCATCTACGTCTCCAAATAAGCCCTATAGTCTATACAAAGAATAGTCAAAAACATTGTGAATAAGGAAGTCATTTGAAAGCTTCATCACTGAAAAATTGGAAATTTGTTATGATTTCGGATAAATTCTAGGAGGAATCCGGCAAGGGGAAGGGTCGGCGGAGTAAGGGAGAGACGAATCCCTAGAAGGGAGGAGGGGACTAGAGAGAAAGAGGGGGGAAATTATAGAGAGATAGAGAATTTCACTATATTTCTTCCATGACCACTATGAGACCCCAAAGACCCTATATATAAGCGCCGATGACATAATTGTAAATAACACAAACATAAAATAAATATTAAAACACTTAACGCTACGACATGACTCGATACAACCGACTCGATACAACCAGACTCCACATTTAAATAATAATAATAATGCAAGATACTTGATGGCGGATCCACTGCAAGATAACTGGTGGCGGATCCGTAACACTTCATCCGTCCTTCAAAACGAGCTTGCCCTCAAGCTCGTGTACCATGCGGGTGGCCGGATCATCTGGTACCTTGACCTCCCGCCAGAACAAGACCAGGTAGCGCGTAGCAGCGGAGGCGGTGTTGGTGAGTAGCGGTGGTGCCATTGGTAGGACAGGCGGCGGAAGTAATGGCTTCTGCAAGGTTGGTGGGGCAGTGGTGAGCAACAGCCACACGGATGTCGGAGACGCGATGGCCGGCAGCAGGAACAGATCCGTCGGGGGCAGCGGGGCATGAGGCGGCGATGCGGCTGGTGTAAGCGACAAGGCAAGGGTCGGCGGAGCAAGAGCTGGAAGAGGAGGCAGTGAAATGGTCGGAGGGGGCGGCAAGAACGGATCTGGCGGAGTAAAAGTCGGTAGAGGAGGCAGTGAGTTTACCGGAGGCGGTGGCGCGGGTGACCGGAGAGGTGCAAGAAGTGGTGGCGGGATGACCACCTTGGAGAGAGGTGGTACATCAGTAGCCGGTGCGCTTTCGATGGGAGGATCTGCTGCGGGGCGGAGGGGCCGGTTGGTGTCGCATGGTGCAAATGGCAGCCGTGGTGGAGACGACTTAGGGAAGGGGGCCTCATGGGAGGTTGTGAAGGCCCATCCGTCGAAAGCGAGGAGACGATCGACTTTGGCATGGAGAGAGGCGCATGTGGCCTGGATTTGTGCAGGTAAGGCAGAGAAATCTTGTTGGGGGACGGTGTCCGATGATGACAAGAACAATGTCCTGAAAGAAGCAGATTGGGCGGCGACCATGGTGTGAGGGATGTTGACAGGAGGCAGGGCAGGAGTAGGGCGCGGTGGCTGACGAGATGCGAGCGGTGGAGCATTCTGGAAATGGTGGCGCCAATGGAATCGACTGGCAACCAGAGGGAGGACATGCAACCACTTATTCATGTTTGTTCTAATAAATCAAGGACATGCTTCCGCTGTGAAATATGAATCCCAAATTGTGATCTTGCTACCACAATCCCTAGAAAACATCTCAACTTGCCCAAATCTTTCACTTCAAATTCACTAGCAACTTTTAGTTGTAGAGCACGGATCCCATCCATGTAATCACATGTAATAACCATATCATCAACATATACAAAAAGAAGAGTCACCTTCATCTCTTTCCGTCTGATAAATAGAGTGTGATCGACATGGCTTTGGGTATAGCCTAACAATGTCATGACTCATGACTATGTGAAGCCTCCCAAACCAATCTCTAGGAGATTGTTTTAACCCATAAAGAGCTTTTTTTTAATTTACAAACCTTCCCTTCTGAGCCGATACGGGCAAGACCGGGGAGCATTGACATATAGACTTCCTCTTCCAACTCACCGTGAAGAAAAACATTTTTTACATCCAGTTGTTGAAGATCTCACCATTTATAGGATACACATGATAATAAGTCACATATTGAATTTATTTTTGCAACCTGAGCAAATGTCACTTGGTAGTCAATACCATGAGCTTGAGTGTAGACACTTGTCAACCAAACGTGTCTTGAACCTCTCCACAATACATTTAGAGTTCTGCTTTACCGTAAAGATCATTCGATGGCAAACTATCCTCTTGCTAGGAGGGAGATCGACCAGGTCCCATGTATGGTTCTTTTCTAAGGCCTGCATTTTCTCCATCATTGCCTTTGTCCACTTTGGGTGGCCAAGTGCCTCCTATCATGTACCGGGAACAAACACGGAGGATAGAGAAGCGGCAAAGACTTTATGGAAATAAGTTAAAGAGGCATATGAAATATAATTAGATAAAGGATGATGAGTGGATGAGTGAATACCTTTTCAAAGAGCAATAGGTAACTAAAGGGGTGCTGAAGACGAATCTGATAGTGGCACTGGTAATATTAAATGAGACTGATTGTTTGATCCATTGCTTATCCTAGTGTACATTTGCAACTCATTTTCTTTGGGAATATCCCCCCCCCCCCCCCCGGAGTGGTGGTGTATAGAGGTGGAACGTGTAAAGGAAGAGTAGGAGTCCTCACTTTCAAGTGTGAAGACTCTCCCTGTATTGAGGACTCATAATAGGATGTAGTTTCATGAAAAGTTACATTCATAGAAATAATGATTTCTTGCGGAGAATGATAACATTTGTACATTTTTGTGTAGGAGAATAACCAATGAACACACATCGAAGGGCACGAGGATCAATTTTTGTTCGAGTAATGTTATGAATGTGAACAAAACATAAACATCCAAACAAGCAAGGGGAAAGAGTAGTAGGAGTGAAACCCAAGGTATGTAGAAAGCGATTTCCAAATGACGGGAAGGCATACGATTAATGAGATATGCAGCAGTAAAAAGGGCATCACCCCAATAGTATTTCGGAAGACACATGGTAACTAATAAGCATCTTGTGACTTCAATAAGATGGAGATTTTTATGTTCAGTAACACTATTTTGTGTGGTAGAATGAACACAAGTGGTTTGACGAACAATGCCAAGATCATTCAAATAACTTTCAAATTTGAAATCCATTTATTTACGAGCATTATCACTGCGAAAAGTTTCAATGGTTTCACCAAATTGGGTAGAAATCATCATTTGAAATTTTTGAAAAAGTGGGAACACTTGACTCTTCTGACGCATCAAATAAACTCAAGTAGTGCGAGAATAGCAACTAATGAAGGTTGCAAACCAATGATAACCAGAGATGAAAGCAACATGGAAAGGGCCCCTTACATCACTATGAATAGTATGAAAATGTACAGTACAAGGCTTATGCATATGATTAAAAGAGACACTTATGTTTATCAAGTTCACAAACATCATGCATAAGAAACACAGAAGATGAAAAACTAGGACATAAAGATTCCATAGTAGTAGCAGAGGGATGACCCAAGCGACGATGTCAGGTAGCCAAAAGAGGAAGATGGTGAGCATGAAGAGCCTGTGGAACAGTTGTATCAAACACGTACAATCTATCTTGCATCGTACTAGAGCCAATCACCTTCTTCGCTTGCGTATCCTGAAAGAAGGTAATAAGAAAAGAGAGTGATGGAGCAGTTGATAGAGTTTGTAATATGGCTAACTGATAAGAGGTTGCGATAAAAGAAGGGACGTGTAGGGCAGAAGCCAAGGTAGGATCCCTTTCCTGCAATAGAGGAAAGAGTTTCATCACCAATGCTTACCTTGGCTTTGCCAGGCAATGGTGAATATGAAACAAAACCCGATGTTGACACAGTCATATGGTTACTATCCCTAGAGTCAATGATCCAATGAGTGGTAGATGATACGGTAGTAGAGTGAGCACTTGGAGTACCTGAATGGGCAAATGGTGAGGATGGACCAGGACTGGGCCCAGAGGATAACCCTTGCATTATGCGGCGGAGGGTCATCATCTCATTAGTAAAAAAGGACCCAGGTAGAGAAGGAGGCTCAGAGATCTGGCCACTAGGGGTAATGTCATCAATGAACTCAGTTAGGTGAGCAGAGCTAGGAGAGATAAAAAATATATCGACCATGACCACGTCCTCCATGAGGTACCATTCCCCCGCTCGGTTGAGGGAACCCATGCAATTTGAAGCAAGTATCGCGAGTATGCCGACTCAGGCCATAATAGTCACACATCAAGTGTTGTTTGTCAGTGGGCCAGGGATTAAAGTCCCGAGTATTGGTGCCTCCAGAATAAGAATCATCTAGTGCATAAACACTAGTCATGACCTCTGAACTCCAAGGTTGGCGGCGATCATATTCCTACTGGACAATGTTATAGGTTTTTGACAACGAAGGGATCGGTGTGCGACCAAGGATCTGAACAATCATCTGATCAAAGTCCATGTGTAAACCATGTAGAAACTCAAACACCATGTTATGATCTTCATGAGCACGAACAATGGTCGCATCAGCGGAGCAGACATGATCGAGGGAGACAAAATGGTCATACCCCTGATGTATAACCCGTAATTTGTCAAGATCAGAAATGTCTGAGGACCGCTCAAAAGATCTCGTCTCCCTGGGGCGAGTATAGAAGACCTCACCCACCTGGGGTCAGTACAGAAGACCTAGCCCACCTGAGGTGAGTACAGAAGATCTCACCCACCTAAGAAGAGTATCTAGGGTGAGTACAGAAGACCTCGCCCACCTGGGGAGAGCACAGAAGACCTCGCCCACCTGGGGCGAGCACAAAATACCTCTCCCACTTGGGGCGAGCACAGAAGACCTCGCCCACCCTAGGCGAGCACATAAGACCTCGCCCACCTGGGCCGAGCACAGAAGACCTCGCCCACCTGGGCTGAGTGCATAAGACCTCACCCACCTGGGCCGAGTACATAAGACCACGCCCACTTGGGCCGAGTAGAGAAGACATCGCCCACCTGGGGCGAGCTCAGATTTTCACCTCATCTCAGACCATTTAGGCCTGTGAATATCATTTTGGTTAAGGCAGGAGTGGCTATTCGCAGGCCATCCCCACCCATTTGATTTGCCTATAAATAGGACCCCAAGGCACAAGTTGAAGGAAGCTTGACCCCTCTTTGACCCCCCCCCCCTTGGGTGGGCGGGTACAGTACTCGCCTCTCTTGTGTCGAGCTCAGCAATGACTTTAGGAGGGGAAGTTCCTATAGACTTCCGGGTGTGTGGTGGAACCTCCTCGCTGCAGCATGCGGGTCTTGTTTGTAGGCAATTCAGATCTGTTCTTTGTGCTCACTAGCTCCTTCTCTCCCTGTCTCACGTGAGTCGGCCACTAAACCAGTAACATCAGGTCACCCCTTGGTCCAAACTCGGTTGCACCGGTTTCTAGGTTTCAACACTTAATATAGTTGAGCGAACTCCAAATAATCGGCAGATGGTGGTTGATCACTCTGTCGAAGGAGAAAGATCTTCCTTCATAGATGAAATATCTGAGTGGTGTTTCCTTTCTGGGAATATATGGATTCAGCACGACTCCAAATGTCTGCAGCAGTATCCAAGAATAGATAGTTTCGTACAATATCCATATGCATTGAATTAATCAGCCATGACATAACCAAAGAGTTCTCTGATTCTCATTGTCCCCAACTGGACGCAGTCTTCGCTGGCTCCTTAATATCAACGTTAACATATTCAAACAACCGGCGACTCTTATGAGCAAAGGCAATAGATCGAGACCAAGATAAATAGTTTGTAGTATCAAGATGAATCGTGGTAATTTGAGAAGTTGTATGATTGTGCCCAACACGGGTAGATCTAGCAAGTTGTGAGCTGTCACGAGAATCAATAGCTTCAGACATTATGAGATCGGAGAACAAAAAAACAACGAAGAATTTCGGATTAGGTCACAAACAGCCACCGAAAGATGGCCGAAAAGGCGTCGTTGTCGGGAAAAAATTTGGACACCACCAATAGGACCGCCCAGGATCCTAGAGCATTAAATCCTTGAGGGTCGAAGTCATACAATGTCTAAGGTAGAACCCTTTTCATGTGAGGAGGCATATGGAGGGGAAGAACACTAGATCGATGATATAGGAAGATCCCTAAATCGATCCTCCTAGTATATGATAGAGGAGGGGGAAATGGAACTTTTTTTGAAGAAAAAAATCAGACAAATCAGACGGTTTCCAGAGGAGGAGACATCCAGCGGAGCAGATCGGCCCGTGCACCGATCGACAAGCTACATGAAGGTCACAGCTTGTGGCAGTAAGGGAGAAAGAAGAAGAGAAAGGACGGATCGACGGTAGAGAGGTTAGGAGAGAGGAGACTGGAAAGGGAAGAGAGGCGGACGGAGACTGGAAAGGGAAGAGAGGCGGACGAACGGAGTCGGAGATCGAGCCAGCGGAAGGCCGAGCGACTAGGACTTTGATACCATGTTGAAGTTTCACAATGTTATCTTACTCGAAATAAAAGAGACCCTCTACTTATAGTAGAGGGTATTACAAGGAATTAACATTAAACATTAAATCAGTAATAAAAATTTACTTCTAACAAAAACCATGTCTTCATTTGATATATGATATATGAGACACAATGATTGGAAATGTGAAGAAAGTTATTTAAGCATATGACAGAAAAATGTATCTTTTTTTTTTGAGGTAGTGCATGTTATTCTTGTGGATCGTTGGAATAAGAATAACACTCCACTTCATTGGTGTGCACATTCATTAAATCCAAGGTAAGTACTTCCTTAATTATAAATTTATATTTTCATGGCTTTCTTGTTTTTCAACTAAATTATACTTTGTTATTTTTACTAGATATTGAGCAATGGCTAGCGGAAGATCCAAATAGAGTTGTCCCTCATAAAGATTCGGAAATTAGCGGAGAGAGGTCCAAATGTTTGAAAAAATATTTTCCAACCTGTATGGAGTGAAATATGGTTGCCAAGAAATATGCACAATTTATTGATGGTGGATTTCAACGACTATAATTCAATTCAAAATTGTTAACTTTGGGATCCAAATAATTCGTGGATTAATCATGGTTCGTGGTCCCCTTTGCTTCAAACCTTAGTCTTGAAGCTTCTAATACAATCATCATCTTCTTCATGCACTAAAAGAAATTAAAGTACTTACTCATTTATTCATTTAATGAAAAGGAATCGAATGACACGGCAACGTGTCGAAGATTTGATAAGTATCCATATCAATCTTTATCTTCTTTGTAAAGAGAACAAAATAAAATTAAGGAGAGACTAAATTATGGGATATTGTGAGTGATGGTTTTAAGTCATTTGAAGATGTAGGTACACTTGAGATAACTAACCTATAACTCGATTAGCTAAATGTTGGTGCTCTCTATTGTGGAAGAGGATGATGAAATTGTTCTTATTGGAGCGGAAGTTTAATTCTAAACTATTGATACTTTTATACATGAATGTAATAATATATTGATGTAATGATGTGGTACATTTGTACTTATATAATTGTTGTCCTTAACTCTTTTTACATTTCGCACAGTATAATATGAAATGTCACTGATATATAAACTTGAAGTTCTACTCTTTTATATTTATTTTCTATACTGTAGTCTTATATATTTCTCTTTATTTATAATTCAATATTTGACTCTTTGGTAGTTGTTTTATGTGTATATTAAGCAATCTAAAATTTGAAATCGGGTCTCTCACAAGTGAGCATCAAAACATTTATAAACCAAATTTCCTTCTATACAATTATTATTTGTTTTGTTTTCACATTAATTGATACATATATTTAAATAATTTAAAATTTTAAAAAACTTATCTGGTATCTTTGTTTTTTCTTATTTCTCGCATTTGGTAGCTACATAGTGACTAAACTCCTACAAAAGATGCAAGACTAAACATGTATGTGCACGCGCGCGCACACACACACACACACTATATATATATATATTTATTTATTTATTTATTTATTTATTTATTTATTTATTTATATATGTATATTTATATAGTTATATATAACTCTACAAATTGAACACCAATTCCTCGAAAGAGCACAAAAATTAAAGATAGAATGGTAGAGTAGATTCGCATATGATGATCCTAAATGGTTGGAGTGCAACATCCTACTTGAAACACCAACTCTTCATGAACATCATGCTCTTATGACATCCTACTTACATAAGCTAATTAGATTTGTACAAAATATTCAAAAGATTTTGTGCCTTAAACTTAAGAGTTGTCACTTACACCAGGAACCAAAAATCGAACGAGAACCGAACTAGAACCGTATAGAATCAGACTGAATCGTTAGTGAATTGTTTTGATCCGATTTGAATTTTGGTACAATGAATAAAAATGATTCGGGTCCATTCCTTTATATTATTACCTGGACTGGAATAGGAACCAGAACTATAACCAAAAAAAATTTGAATGGTTGAAATTTTTTAGACTTGATCCGAATTGGACCAAATCAGAATTGAACCGTCGAACCACTACCTATTTTAATTTAATATATGTAATGTACTATTTATAAATAAATTTAAAAGAAAGAAAATTTTATTTAAAACTTGTACTCTATCAATTTAATTTAGCCCTGTTTGGAGGAGATTTTTCGCTCTGTTTTGATGTGAGAAAAATAAAATTATTCATTTTGTGGTGTTTGGTAACGCAACGAAGACAACTTTGTTTATTAAGAAAATGCATGCTTAGCCTTTAAGGTTATTTTGCACTAGAGCTTGGAGTTTCGATTTCGTGACAACAGAATGACACGATTCTCGTATCATCTCCAAATTGAGCATCTTGCGCTTTCCAGTCTCCAGTTGAAAACCACAATCTCATATTGTCGCAGGTCTTCTTCCTCCCGCTGACGTCTCATCCATGTTCCGGTAATCTTCCCCAATGACGAGGACTGTGTTCATATTCGTTCTTATTTCCAGAGGAACCTTGTGGTAATCTTCCCCGCCCACAACTTCCCCTTCTGATTAATCTTCACAGAAATGTAAGCATACGCTCCTCTCATTGTTTAAGCATTGTAAAATCCTCGTCGATGACACCTTTCCACCTGATGAGATTGAGCCTCTTGTGTTTTCTAATCTATAGCTGAAATACTTCAATCTCAGACTGTTGCAGGTCTTCCTCGCAGACATCCTCCTCTTTTGCATCCGATTTAATTAATTGTGTTGTGGCTATCTACCCAATGAATATGAATTGATTTCTATTTCTTTAATCATTTATTCTTTTCCATTGATGATCATATTTATTAATGTGTAGTGCTCAAAATGATTAATATATGATAGAAGACAACAATTCTTATGCAATTTAACTATGTCTCTAGTAATGTTGATTGCTTAAGAATACAAGCCGAACCGAAACGACATAAAAGCAGCAGTGAATAATTTAGTTCTGATTCTTGTTGAAACAGAACAAAAATTGTTGATACGATGGTTCAAAAAAATTATGTTGGAACAGAATTGGTTAAACAAAATAAAGTTCTAATTATAATTTAAATAACTTTTACAACTCAAGTTAAACTATACCATACACAGAGAGAATCAACATGGTTTCATATCAAAAGGATCTACTACAAAAATGATTTCATTGCTAACACAATTAATGAAAAAGTATAAGGAACAAACAAGATATCTACATACAAATTTTATTGATCATGAAAACTTGAAAAATAGTTTTAATATGTTGCACATCAAAAAAGAAATGGGTCAAAAGTACATTAAATTTATTAAGATCTATACGATGATTCCCTAATTAATATTAGAAGAACTTGTAGAGTGACCAAAAAAATATTTAATAACAATAGATTTACATCAAAGTTAAGCATTAAGGGCCTGTTTGGGAGGGCTTTTCAGAAAGGAGTAGTGGTGGCAAAAGGATGGTAGGAAAATGTGCTTTTGAAAAATGTCTATTGCAAAAGGAGATCTGTTTGGGTGAACTCCTTTTGCAGAGATTTCAAAAAGGAGAAGCACTTTATAAACTGTTTGACAAATCATCGTCGCGGTAACTTTTTTTTATTAAAAATGCAAGTCAGGGCAGAAAAATGTGCGCTCGCACATTTTTTGCCCGGGCGACCATTTTTCGCGCGGGTGCGCATTTTTCACGCGAGCGCCCATTTTTCGCTCAGACACGCATTTTTAGCCAAGGCACGCATTTTTTTGCCCGGGCGCGCATTTTCTTCCGGGGCGCTCATGTTTTGCCCAGGCGCGCATTTTTTGCGCCCCGAGCGCGCATTTTCTCGCTCGGGCGCATTATTTCGCCCGCGCGTATTTTCTCGCCCGCGCGCATTTTTTCGCCTGGGCGCACATTTTCTCGTTCGCGTACATTTTTTGCCCGGGCAAGCATTTTTCGCCCGGGCGAGCATTTTTCGCCCGGGCGAGCATTTTTCGCCCGGGCGAGCATTTTTCGCCCGGGCGAGCATTTTTCGCACGGGCGAGCATTTTTCGCCCGGGCGCGCATTTTTCGCCCGACCGCGCATTTTTCGCCCGGCCGCGCATTTTTCGCCCGGCCGCGCATTTTTCGCCTGGGCGCGCATTTTAAGCCCGACCGCGCATTTTCCGTCCGGATGCGCATTTTTCGCCCAGCCGCGCATTTTCAGCATGACTGCGCATTTTCCGCCTGGGCGCATTTTTTTCGTCCAGGCGAGATTTTTTCGCCCGGGCCCGCATTTTTTTCGCCCGGGTAAAAAATGCGCGCCCGGGAGAAAAAAATGCGCCCGGGCGAAAAAATGCGCGTTCAGGCGAAAAATGCGCGCCCGGACGAAAAATGTTTGCCCGGGAGAAGAATGCGCGCCCGGGAAGAAAATGCACGCCCGTGCGAAAATATGTGCGCTCTCGCAAAAAATGCGCGCTCGCGCGGTAAATACGCGAACGGGCGAAAAATGTGTGCCTGGGAAAAAAATGTGTGTCCGGGCAAAATAATGCGCTCCCGGGCGAAAAATGCGCGCACGGGCTAAAAAATGTGAGTCCGGGTGAAAATTTCGCGCCTGGCTGAAAAATGCGCGGCTGGGCGAAAAATGCATGCCCGCCCGAAAAAATGCGCACCTTGCCGAAAAATGCGCGCCCGGACAAAAAATGCGCACTCGGGCGAAAAAATGCGCACTCAGGCGGAAAATGCGCGACCGGGCAAAAAATGTGCGGTCGAGCTAAAAATTCGCGTTCGGGCCTAAAATGCGACCATGGGCGAAGAAATGCTCGCCCGGGCAGAAAAATGTACGCACGGGGGATTAATTTGCGCTCGAGCGGAAAATGCGCTAACCTTGTATCTGGATGAGGAAGTGTTTTTCGAAAAGGTTGAAAAGTAAGAGGCAAATGACTTTTCAAAAGGAGGAGAAAAATGAGTTTTCCACGGTAGCTTTTCCCACCGGTAGACAATCCAAACGTTTTGTTTGGTGCGGTGGCGTTTTTAAGAAAACGAAAATGAGTTAAAAAATCCTCCCAAACAGGCCCATACATAGCATTTCTTAGCTCCAATGAATCATTAAAGCCAATTGAAAACGGAATCTAAGAACTTAGGTAAATTTCAGGTGAAAAAGAAGAACACCGATTTGCCAGTGCTGGGTCTTACAATTTCCATAGCGGGAGTGGGGGGGTGCTTGGACGTCGGCGTCGCCAGGCGAGGTGTTTTGTTGTCGTGTGAGCTTTCGTAGCCGACGGTGGTACGATAAGGAAGGGGAGGAGGAGGTTCCATGCAAGTAAAGTCTATGGGCGGTCTAGGAATTTCAATAAGGGGGGGCAAACATTGTCTTCCTCCAAGCCAAAATGAAATCTGAATGTCTCCATTTTGTCGGAGTCGTTTGCCCCTCATATTGTCGCCGTTTTTGACATGTAAGTAGTCAAAATTCATTGCATCGACGAAAGTAATACCAATCAACTATCCATTTTGCAAAAAACTTGTCCTCCCCTCCTTAGATCTTTTGCCCAAGTGAACAGAATATGTATGGTTTCACGTTATTTGGTAAATGAGGTCAAAGTTCGCGAATAAAGGCATCGGAGAAACGAAAGAAATATATTGTGCCTTTTGAACCCAATTTTTTTAGGGTGCTGATATCCGCACTGTAGTTTTGGCTATCCGCACTATATTTGTATGAGTTATTACACGCCTTTTGGAAATACGTCTTTTACATGCATTTTTAGGAAAAGTGTTCAACACGAAAGTTGTAGATCTCGACGAGATCTACAACTTTCGTGTTGAACACTTTTCCTAAAAATGCATGTACAAGAGGTATTTCCAAAAATTCGCTATAGTTACGCTCATGTTTCAATCAGGGCGGCAATACGTCTTGTGCGTGCATTTTTAGAAAAAGTGTTCAACACGAAAGTTGTAGATCTCGACGAGATTTACAACTTTCGTGTTGAACACCTTTCCTAAAAATGCATGTACAAGGCGTATTTTAGAAAGGCGCGTAATAACTCATACAAATAGAGTGTGGAGAGCCAAAAACTGCAGTGCAGATATCAACGCCCTTTTTGAGTAATGTTATGGACACACCATAAATGGCTATGTACATCCAACGGTTATGTGCAACCCAATATCGATATGTACAACCGAATCTCACTATGTACACACCAATTGTTATTTGATTACCAACTTTTCAAAAAGATGTTATTTTAACATCCAATAAATTTTAAAACACATTAGTTGTAAAATTAACATATGAAGTCCGTTGAACTAACTATTGTAGCCCAAAAATAACATATCAAGTCCGTTACAAAAATATTTGAGTCCAAAACTAACATATGAAGTCAAAATTTGTCTTAATCATTTGCAATAATTTTTAAACTATTTCTTTCATAGATTTATGTTGCATCCTCCATCCTGCATAAAAAAATTAATGTAAATATTATATTATATACAGTATGAGTAAAAGAAGTAGAAATATTATTTTTTACCTATTTGTAGTGAAGTCATGTTATATAGTTGATCATCAAACAAACCTTAGAGTCAAATAATTTGCACAAGATACATTAGAAAAAAAAATAGTGATCATGTTATTCACGGGTATTGCTTATGTTTATTAATTAAAAAACAAGTATAGCTTATTTTCAAGGATCCGCCAAATTAATTGTTTCTTCCACTTTTATCATAGCATCATCTTCTCTAATTCTTGGAATGTATGTCAAGTCCCACTCTTCCGCAATGGTAGCATGATACCGAGTCCACGTAGTGATTATTGGAGGTAGAGGACAATCCTCCCGCATCAACAGTTGAATGAAGTGGTTGTCGTTCACAAATCCAATAAATATAGTTTTTCGGGTCGGCGGAGGGGATGAGTGCAAAGGCAAAAATGTGAACGATTGAATCTTCGAGTAAAGAACAACCGCCACATTATAACAAGAAGCAATCACTAATCCCATGTCCGGCATTGTCATCCACTTGTCTAGCGGAGCCGTTTCAGCAGTGCAATCCAAAGATGAAAGTAGTTCTGCTTGTCTGACATTACCAAATAAGTTGTTGTACAAAAGTTCAAAATATTCCATTTCATTTGTTAGATCTCTACGGAGTTGTAGCCAATTTTCACCCATTTTAAGCGATTTACTTACTTTACAACCCTTATTCTCCGAGGGTGGGCCCATTCAAAGTCACATAGGTAGAAGTCAAGGTCAAAAGGTCAGCACAGAGGTCAACAGTCCAAGACATAAGACAGTTCAGCCAGCAGGAGCAGAAGGAGTCCTAGGCATGTATGGGTGAGATCACGCGAGTAGCCCCAATACTCGCCAAGAGGTGGGCGACCATAGGTGATACTCGCCTCTCTCCAAGCGAGATCGCCTCAATCTCGCCTAGTCGCCGAGTTGGGTGGAGTATAAATAAGACCCCCCCCCCCCCCTCTCTTTGGTTTGCATATAAATAGGACCCAAGGGGTACTTGGATTGGCACCTGATCTTGAGCTTCTGGAACCCCGTTTTCGAACTCTTGGACCCATCATCCTTGGCCGTTACTCTTGATACTAGCCAAGTTAGTACCTTCCTCGTACCCTGCTCGGCCATCTTTGGTTGTGGAGGGGAAGTCTCTTTTGAGCTTCTGGGTACGTGGTGGGACCTCTCTGCCACAGCGACTGGGGTCATGTTGTTGTTGATCTTCTAGTTCTTCATCGTTGTCAGTCCGTTAGACTCGTGTGACCAATAGTGGCTAAACGTACTCTGATCTGACTTCAGTCAGTTTCGTTAGACTCGTATGACCAATACGAGTGCAACGGAATTCGTTGCACCTCGATCCGAGGTCGTTTAGAGAAAACGACCATTTTGAGTATCGTTGCGCGCCACTACCACACTATTGCGGAATAGTGGCCAAACGTATTCCGATCTGACCTCAGTCAATTCCGTCAGACTCGTATGACCAATACGAGTGCAACATAAACGCCCGACAGTGAGCGAAATTAATGGGGATAAATTGACGGACTCGCGACGCGTATTTTAGTTACATAGTAAAATTATGCGTATCGATCTAAGGAATCGACTAAGTTAAAAGTATCGAAGCAAACTTCGGGTCGCAATCGCGAGGCGACGCAGTAAATTCAATAATGTCAAGATATTTAAAGATGTGAACCCCAGGCACACGAAATATAAGTAATCTCACAAAATCTCAGTAACCTCCTATGAACGGAGAAAAGACCCCAATGGACGGGGATTGAACGGAACTTCCTCCTAAGAATGGAGTCGACATTGAAGCCTCCTGTTACGGAGTGATTGGACTACTAACCCTCATATTTATGCTCTCCGGTCTCGTACTGGTCCTGCATTTACTTTCTGCATTTACTCTTTAAATCTAGTCACGCACCGGTCCCCTTACTTATATTTATGTTCGTTCATTTCCCTTTAATCCAGTCTCGCACTGGTCCCTTATTTACTGCTTTCTGTACTTTCAATTCTCCAGTCTCGTACTGGTCCTGATATTTCGGCCCCTGCTTCCGGCCTTTTCAACTGCTTATGTTGCACTTTATATATTTTAGTGCTAACCGCAGTCCTACGCTGGCAAGCGGTGCTTCTCCTCCTTTCTGTGAGGCCTTAGTTGGGGAGCCCTCCTCCCGAGTTAGCCACAAATAAGGAGCCCTCCTACCGCCGAGCCTCCCGGTCAAAAGTCGAGTGACCGGTCGAGTTAAGATTGTCGCGTCAAGACTTAAAGCGCTTACTCTCCGTTTAAGCTGTTTGGAGATTGTTTGTTAAAGTGGTGGGTCGGTCACGCCCGCAGACCGTTCATACCAGTGTGGGAGAGTTGACGACTCATGGCGACAGTGAGATGTGCACATCGGGTTATCACCACTACGAACCCGCAGTTTTGCCTCCGCTGGTCGGCCTAAATCTCGGAATCGCCAGATGTCACTCACATCCAGTTAGTACACCAAGTTGTACGGGGGGGCCTGAGTGATACGGTACGACTACATTCAGAAGTGGCAGGACTGGCCACTATCACCGACGGCCACATCTGTGAGGCCCGTGGGGTGTGCAACCCTGCTTGAAGCAAAGCGGTCCAAGCTGTGTCGACACAGGGTTTTGTGTGTGTGCAGGTTTGAATACCTGGGTGCGAGTGTGCGCGAGATAGTACTGCCTTTATTACGTACTGCGCGTCTATGTTACCTCGTGGATATTATAGTTGGAAGGTCGTATAGATATATATACGTATATAGGTTTGCCTTTTGCTAACCCTCTACCTTGCTTCGGCTATTTATTCATGTACTTTAGCCCGCCCCCAGGATATGGATCCGGGGAGGGAATGTGTTTTCTGTAATCTCTAGTTGCTAACCAAAATCACCTAGAGGGGGGTGAATAGGTGATCACTGCGTCTTTTGCGGAATTGAAAATCTTGAAAATCAAGAACACACAGAAAGCAAATCACAATCACAGACGACGCAAGAAATTTATAGTGGTTCCCCGTTCTTGGGTACTCCACTTGCCGGCCTCGCCAATCTAGCACCACAGCTAGACTTGACTACTTCACTAAAACTCGGATCAAGAACGATCCTACAATTCTCAGAGTCAAAACTCTTACAACTCGGAGATCAATCTCCTACAAACTCAGAGAGAACCCTCTCTTACCACTCGGAGAACACCTCTCCTACAACTCGGAGAACAATCTCTCCTACAATCAAATATAAAATAGAGATTGAAACAATACTTAACGTATAACAATCAGATCTGAATAATTTGATGAGAATCTTCTTCCTTCTTGAGATAGAGATGGCTTCGGCTTGATGTTGAAGAAGAAAAATCGAATCAGCACAAATCAGATCTTCAAAGGTCTCGATCGATCTAATGTAATCAGAACGAAAGAGGCGATGATCGATCGACTTTTCCTTTTCACTTGGAGACGAAATCAGATAACACACGATCGAAATCCAACAATGGCGATGCGCGGCACTAGATGACGATCTTGGATCAGATTAGGTTTCGGACAAAGTACGAACTCTGATCTTCTTTCTCGTTAACAATGAAATCTTCTTCTAAAATATTATGTTCTTCTAAAAGAGTAAGCCTTATATAGATGAAGGCCTAAAGAAACAAATTAACCTTAAACAGAAGAAGGATGGAAAAGACATGTCGTCAAGAACAAGGATCACGAGAAACACGAGAACCAGATTTCTCGAGAGATGCAAAACTTCTCGAGAGAAAACAACAAGTTCTCGAAAAACAGCCTTAGAAAAGAATATCAAAGGATTATGACAGGGCTTCTCGAGAGATGCAAGACTTCTCGAGAGAACAAGAAACTTCTCGTGAATTCCAAGACAATTTCGAGAAAAAACTTTAGAGAGAAAGCTTTTTGAAAGAAACGATGACTTCTCGAAAACAAAAATACTTCTCGAGAGAGGAAGGATTTCTCGAAAGCTGCGGCTGAGACAGACTTCTCGAAAACAACTAAAAAGAAGTTTTCTCGAAAACAAAGGGGACTTTTCGAGATAACAAAGATTTCTCGAGAGATCATAGTAGCTACTCGAAAAATTCAACTTTATCGAGAAAGACCTCTGAGACAACCCTTCTCGAAAAATAACAAGGACTTCTCGGGAGCATAGAAGGACTTCTCGAAAAGTACCTTTACATCTCGAAAAATTTACTTAGGAAAAATTTCTTCATTTTTCTCTAGACCACTGCTGCGCTCCAAGCTTTGAATCTTTAATGTCTTGATCATAAAGTGTATCCCAATTGAGAGATCACACATGAGTCAACCCCATACCCCACACAATGAAGAATTACATTGCATGAGACTGTGCTTATTGACCCATTGTGACCTGACATTGATTTACACTTAGCAATGTGAACCTGCAAGAACAATACTAGAAAAGCATATCAAATACACAAACAATTCAATCTTGGTTCAAAGTTGACTTTCTACAAATCAAGGTTATTGTGGATACAATACCCAACATTTTCTACTTAGCTCTGTGACTAATGGTTATCCTTATAACCAATCACAGGAGATGGGACAGCGCGAAGCCCCCGCACCGCAGGATGAGTTACCGGCCTTAGAGATGGCCTGATCGGATACCCCAGCCTCGCCCCTGTCTTCCGCGATGTGATTCCTAGAGTATAGGACTAGCTTAAGAGCATTTTGTTATAGTCATGTGTAGCCCCTGAGGCAGATGTAGTAAACAATAGGCTTCGACCCTTTTTCACTTTATATAAATATAAGCTGTGTGCTTAGATTTCCTGTTATATTGCTTCCGCTATGTGATTTTGATGTATTGTTGTGATTCTTGTGCCTGACAAGGCAACCACTCAGTGCTTGGTAGGGTGGGATGTTGCCAACCGGGAAGCGCTAAGTGGCCGTCCTTGGGCAGTAAGATCTCCCTCCCTGAACTGGGTTCAGTTTTGGGGACATCATCCCAACCAGGAGCTCCTCTACTCTCTCTACCCACTCTTCTGCCTGTATGGAAGACTCAGTGCCTCAGAATGTAGGGGGCCTTAGCCCCTGGAAGGTCGTCAGGAGGTCGGTGGGCATAGTGGTCTACTGGGGTGGCCGTAGGATGGCCGTCTGAAAGGTGGCTAGTAACGCTGTCAATGTCCGTCACAGGTCTGTATCAGCAAAAGGGACTGCAGCTGGAGTGGCTGGGGATGGTGGTGGAGTGGCAGGGTGGTACTGGTCCCTAGAGGAAGATCTTCCGTTACTGGACTCTGGTATCTGGAGAAGTAATAGGCGAACATCAGTACTTGCAAAAATAAGGGAATTTTACAGAACTGACTGAAAGGAAGCGGAATAAACGCGTGGGTGTACTACTGTGCAGTCTAGTATCCTTACACCTTAAACCTAAGGGTCCACCAGGCTTCCGTTGTGTGGTTCGTTCCGAACCAAGTAACGGAAATTGGGAAGGGAGGATCTAGAGACTGCCCCATGTGGATCAGAGCTACCACGATCCGACCACATGGGGCAGTCTCTAGATCCTCCCTTCCCAGTTTCCGTTACTTGGTTTGAGACGAACCACGCAGCGGATGCCTGGTGGACCCTTAGGTTTAAGGGTACTAGACTGCACAGTAGTACACCCACACGTTTTTTCCGCTTCCTTTCAGTCAGTTCTGCGAAATTCCCTTATTTTTGCAAGTATTGATGTTCGTCTGTTACTTCTCTAGATACTGGAGTCCAATAACAGAAGATCTTCCTCTAGGGACCAGTACCACCCTACCACTCCACCACCAGCCCCGGCCGCTCCAGCTGTAGTCCCTTTTGCTGATATAGACCTGGGACGGACACTGACAACGTCACTAGCCACCTTTCAGACGGCCATCCTACGACCATCCCAACAGACCACTATGCCCACCGACCTCCTGACGACCTTCTGGAGGCTAAGGCCCCCTACTTTCCGAGGCACCGAGTCTTCCATACAGGCAGAAGATCTAAGGAATCGACTAAGTTAAAAGTATAGACGCAAACTTCGGGTCGCAATCGCAAGGCGATGCAGTAAATTCAATAATGTCAAGATATTTAAAGATGTGAACCCAAGGCAAACGAAATATAAGTAATCTCACAAAATCTTAGTAAGCTCCTATGAATGGAGAAAAGACCCCTATGAACGGGGATTGAATGGAACTTCCTCCTAAGAACGGAGTCGACATTGAAGCCTCCTGTTACGGAGTGATTGGACTATTAACCCTCTTATTTATGCTCTCCAGTCTCGTACTGGTCCTGCATTTACTTTCTGTATTTACTCATTAAATCCAGTCACGCACTGGTCCCCTTACTTATATTTTTGTTCGTTCATTTCCTGTAATCCAGTCTCGCACTGGTCCCATATTTACTGCTTTCTGTACTTTCAATTCTCCAGTCTCGTACTGTTCCTGATATTTCGGCCACTGCTTCCGGCCTTTCTAACTTCTTATGTTGCACATTATATATTTTAGTGCTAACCACAGTCCTACGCTGGCAAGCGGCGCTTCTTCTCCTTTATGTGAGGCCTTAGTTGGGGAAAACCCGGAGTTGAGTCCCTCCTCCTGAAAGTCAATTGAATATCAGTTGAAAGTGAGTAGATATAATCAACCACGCTTTGATACCAATTGAAAGTGAGGTTAGATCTTAGATTTACTCTAGAGGGGGGTGAATAGAGTATTAAAAACTTTTCACTTAATTTTATAGCGGATTTAAAATAGTGTTATATATATATGTGTGTATAGCAGAGTGATTTATAAAAATTAAATAAAGAAACAAAGCACACAGCACAGCACACAGAAAATCACATACAGAGGACACAAGGATTTTTATAGTAGTTCCCCAATAAACCTGGGTACGTCTACTCTTCTACCACACTTGGTAGGATCCACTAGGTTTTTGATCAGGTGCCCTATCACCAAGGGGTTTTTGATCAGGTGTCCACACACCAAGGAGCTTTTGATCAGGTGCTCTAACCAAACCACAGGTTTTTGTTCAGGTGACTTGCCACCAAGGGGTTAACTTTTGAAGGGAGTTATAACCTTGTACAAGAGGGGATAAGAAGGGTTTGAATGTTCTTCTCTGTCAATATTCTGAGAGAAGACTGTAGTGGATTTGATGATGTAAAGCTCCTCTGTCTGATTAAAAATATTTGACAGTAGATGGCTGTTGCTTTCTCTTGAATAAATTGATCTTCCTGTAGCTGATAAATCTGGAAGAATAAGTTCTTCAGATTATTGTTGCTCTTTGAAGATCTGATCTTGCAGCAGAAACTAAGAGAAGGTGTTGATGTTGTTCTCAGAGAATGAGTGCTGCTTGAGGAAGAAGAAGACTGAAAAGTATTTTCCTTTCTTCTTCCTCTCGACTGTATATTCTTCTTCTTTCTTTTCATGTACTTCTAATCTGTAATATCTTGTTGTTCTATATTGTATATTCGGATACTGTATATCTTTTTTCTTTTCTTTTACAATATGTCTCTGATTTGAAATTCGAACCAGCAGAATAAGGAATAAAATAATCTGCATTTAATATTTCCTTGGAACTGCACGCAAGACTTTAATTCCTTTTCTTTTTTAATTAATGATATCCTTTTCGGCCATACGGCCATAATCTCGGGAAGAGAATGGAAAGGAATATAATAAGGCAGAAATCTTGTCTTATCTGGAATATAGATCCGTTGTTGTAGACGATCTGAGTTCAGAGAATGAATAATATAATCTGTCTGAAATAAATCTGCTGTAGAGAAATTTTCGTCAATCTCAACAAATTTCGTCGAACACAATGTTGAGTTCGTCGACCTCAACTGAATCTGGCTGGAAGAATTAAATTAGTTGAGCTGAGAAGATATTTCGTCGATCTGAACATCCGATACTTATTCTTCGAACGCAGAGCTGAGTTCATCGAACTGAGGAATTCGTCGACCGCTGAACTGAGCAAATTCGTCGACCGCTGAGACTGAATAATTTCGTCGACCGCTGAGACTGGATAATTTCATCGACCACTGAGATCGGATAAAATTGTCGACCGCTGAGCCTGGATAATTTCATCAACCGCTGAGCCGCTGAGATTGAAGATCGTCGACCGCTGAGAGCAAGCCGTTCGTCGAACGTAGAGTGTAAGCCGTTCGTCGAATGCAGAGAGCAAGTCGTTCGTCGAACGCAGTGTGGAGTTTGTCGAACGCAGAACCTGAATATTTTCTTGAGTTCTAACAGCCTAAAACCTTGACCCATTGACTATACATTGAGGTCAACTTGATCCTAGTCAACAGATAGTGATCCTAGGCCAAATTAGAAATAGGGTTGTTCCGACAATCTCCCCCTATTTAGGTTAGGACACTATTTGACAAAAATTGAAACAAACAAAAATAACAACAGAACAACAGAGCATATATATCTGATATATTTTAAATATTTCATCAAATATACAAATATGATACTCTGAGTTCTGAAACATTACAAAAACTAACAAATAAATAGAACGTTTGTCTTTCTCTAAATTCTGACATTTCTGACTTTCTGAATTGTTGATCTGAACTGCTTTATCTGCTATATTTCAGTTTCCTAAATTTACTGATCTGAACTGTAGCTATATAAACTTAATTTGATATCTGCTCGAATAGAAATTATTTCTTAATCTGCTTTGCTACCAATCAGAATTTGAATCTGTCATAACATCTTCTCATAAATCTGTCATAATCTGAAACTGTATCTGTTGCTTCTTCTATATCAAAAGCTGTATCTGAATCTGCATGCAAACACTGCATCTGAAATTGTAACATATGTAGCTTCTTCATACATCATTTCCTTCTTTCATAAAACATGTTAGCCTGAGAGCATCTCCCCCTGAGACTGGAGCCTCTTCAGCTTTCTCCCCTTGCCCAGTTCATAGAACATCTCCCCCTGAGCAACTGCATCAAATGGAGCTTGTTCATAGAACTTCTCCCCTTGCCTAGTTTCAGGAAGACCTGAAGCTAGGCCCCTTGAAGAAGGGACATTTGATGGTGATAGGGAAGGATGCAATCTGATTTCCAGAAATTTGATCTGATAATGTTGTTGCATTCTTTGACTTAAGGATGTGTACCCATTCCTTTATTACAGCTACTGGGAGTTTGATTCTGACACCAATTGAAAGGTAAGCATTGATTCTGATACCAATAGAAATTTTAGGTACCAATTGAAAGTTCAGGTTTACTGAAATTGAACTTGCAATTTCATTTGTATTCTCTGTCTTGAGAGTGTAAACTCATTCTTTTATTTCTGTAACTGATAGTTTGATCCCAATTGAAAGTCCTCTAATATTAGTTGAGGTCTCTGATAGTTTGATACCAATTGAAAGTGACCTTTGGTATCAGTTGAGGTCTCTGATATCAAAAGAAAATGAGTTTGATCCTGGTGGTCAATGACTTCTTAAGTTGTTGTTCTTCAAACAGTTGAAGAATATTTTGGAAGAAATGACTGCTTGAGATAGTGATCCTGTACCTGCAAAAATGTCACTGGTAGAGGTAGTGTTCAGCTCCTCATTTAATAGGTTAGTTCCAACAATGCATGGACTCTTCTATTTTAATGGATTCAAAGAAATTTTTAATATGATGAGTATTTTTATCAAATTTGAATTGCTACAGCTGTTAATGGATTCTAAGGAATTCTTATTTTATGATAGAAAATTTTGTTAGATTTGAATTGCTACAGCTGTTAATGGATTCTAAGGAATTCTTATCTTCTCAAAAATACATTGTCTGATACCTTCCTTCTTACAGAATTCTCTCATCAGAAGAGATTCAAAACTCAGTGCCAAGATCATTTCTGATCAATGCAACTAGAGTAGAATACTCAAATCTTGATGGTCCTGAGAAAGTCTGTTAGAACATGAAGTTATCTGACTTTGTTTTTAAGGTAGAAAATTCAAATGAATCCTATAACTTTTTGTTGATTACAATTGAAGTTAAAAATATTTTCAATAGGTCAAGCATTGTCTTATAGTTAGTTATATTGGCCTTTGTATCTGTTAATTGTATTTCCAATTGAAAATTTCTTTTACCAATTGAAAGTTTTCTTTTATGATCATTAAAATATATGTTTGATACCAATTTAAATTTTTCTTGATAATCATTAAGATATATGTTTGATAAACTATTCTGATTTTGTCGATCTCGGGTTGACAAAGTACAGTGATTTTGTTGATCTCTGATTAAGGAATAGTTATATATATTCTCTGCGTCCAGAGTTTGTTGAACTTTGATTCGTTGAGCTCTGATTATAAGAAAATAATGTTTGATTTCTGTGTTCGGCTTTGTCGATCTACGTTCGACGAAGTCATTTGATTTCGTCGATCTCTGTTCGACGAATTTTGTTGAACACATAAAATTTCAGTGATTTTTAATAAGTTTTCTGCAACTTCTTTTTCTTTAGCATAGATAAATTTTATAGTATTTTTCTTTTGAATATTAGATAGATTAGATGAACATCCTAAGCTAAGTTTGCTAGTGCTGGTGATATTCATTAGTTTAGTACATTTTTATTAAGAGATTGTTCACAAATTTCAGCTTTAATTGACTTATTTTTCAAAGAATTAATTTGTTCTTCTGAAAGTTTTAAATCTTCTTTAGGTTCAGAAGTTAAATTGTTTATATCTTCTCTGAGATATTTGATTTCTTTCTCAGATTTTATTAAATCTGTACATTGCAATTTAAAATTTGATTTGCATTGTTTAGGAGTAAAATCAAAACTTGGAATTACCTCATTTTCATCAGATTCAGATTCTGCATCTGAGTTGTGGTTTGACCCATATATGGCCATCATGCAGAATTCTATAGCTTTTTGTTCTTCTTCTTCACTTGAACTAGATGTTGATTCTTGATCTGAATCACTTGAGGTTGAAGAAGATTCAACAACCATTCTTGTGAGGGAGTTCCAGATGTTTCTTGCTGAAGTGCAATCAGCAACTCTTTGATAAATGTCATTTGACATTGCTTGAGCTAATATGTCCATAGCCTTGGCATCAGCACTTTTCAGCTTCTTCTGTGCATCTGTCCACTCAGGAGGTGGAACAACATTGTTGTTAGTTGTGGTTTCAGCACTTGCTGCTGCTGTAGGTGTTGGGGGTTGTGTCAAAATAACATTAAAGATTTTCTCATCAATAGAATTCATGTACAATCTAATTCTTGTCTTCCATAGTGCAAACTTACTGAGATTGCACATAGGAGGTCTTGTGCTAGAATATTCTTTGTTATGTGCCATGAGTTTTTAACAAAAATAAAATAAAACTCTAAAATAAATTTAAGATCTAATTGATCTTTATGATTCAGGTATTAGCCTGTAAAGAATCAACTACCCTCTGATAACAATTGAAAGTCAATTGAATATCAGTTGAAAGTGAGTTGATATAATCAACCACGCTTTGATACCAATTGAAAGTGAGGTTAGATCTTAGATTTACTCTAGAGGGGGGGAATAGAGTATTAAAAACTTTTCACTTAATTTTATAGGGGATTTCAAATAGTGTTATATATATATGTATAGCAGAGTGATTTATAAAAACTAAATAAAGAAACAAAGCACACAACTCAACACACAGAAAATCACACACAGAGGACACACAGATTTTTATAGTAGTTCCTCAATAAACCTGGGTACATCTACTCTTCTACCACACTTGGTGGGATCCACTAGGTTTTTGATCAGGTGCCCTATCACCAAGGGGTTTTTTATCAGGTGTCCACACACCAAGGAGCTTTTGATCAAGTGCTCTAACCAAACCACAGGTTTTTGTTCAGGTGCCCTGCCACCAAGGGGTTAACTTTTAAAGGGAGTTATAACCCTGCACAAGAGGGGATAAGAAGGGTTTGAATGTTCTTCTCTGTCAATATTCTGAGAGAAGACTCTAGTGGATTTGATGATGTAAAGCTCTCTGTCTGATTGAAAAGGTTTGACAGTAGATGGCTGGAGCTTTCTCTTGAATAAATTGATCTTCCTGTAGCAGATGAATCTGGAAGAATAAGTTCTTCAAATTATTGTTGCTCTTTGAAGATCTGATCTTGCAGCAGAAACTGAGAGAAGGTGTTGATGTTGTTCTCAGAGAATGAGTGCTGCTTGAGGAAGAAGAAGACTGAAAAGTATTTTCCTTTCTTCTTCCTCTCGACTGTATATTCTTCTTCTTTCTTTTTCATGTACTTCTGTTCTGTAATATCTTGCTGTTCTATATTGTATATTCTAATACCGTATATCTTTTTCCTTTTCTTTTACAATATGTCTCTGATTTGAAATTTGAATCAGCAGAATAAGGAATAAAATAATCTGCATTTAATATTTCCTTGGAACTGCACGCAAGACTTTAATTCCTTTTCCTTTTTAATTAATGATATCCTTTTCCGCCAAATGGCTATAATCTCGGGAAGAGAATGGAAAGGAATATAATAAGACAGAAATCTTGTCTTATCTGGAATATAGATTCGTTGCTGTAGACGATCTGAGTTTAGAGAATGAATAATATAATCTGTCTGAAATAAATCTGTTGTAGATAAATTTTCGTCGATCTCAACAAATTTCGTCAAACACAATGTTGAGTTCGTCGACCTCAATTGAATCTGGCTGGAAGAATTAAATTAGTTGAGCTGAGAAGATATTTCGTCGATCTGAACATCTGACACTTATTCTTCGAACGCAGAGCTGAGTTTGTCGAACTGAGGAATTCGTCGACTGCTGAACTAAGCAAATTCGTCGACCGCTGAGACTGAATAATTTCGTCGACCGCTGAGACTGGATAATTTCATCGACCGCTGAGACTGGATAATATCGTCGACCGCTGAGCCTGGATAATTTTGTCGGCCACTGAGCCGCTGAGATTGAAGATCGTCGACCGCTGAGAGCAAGCCGTTCGTCGAACGCAGAGTGTAAGTTGTTCGTCGAACGCAGAGAGCAAGCTGTTCATCGAACGCAGTGTGGAGTTCGTCGAACGCAGAACCTGACTATTTTCTTGAGTTCTAACAGCTTAAAACCTTGACCCATTGACTATACATTGGGGTCAACTTGATCCTAGTCAACAGATAGTGATCCTAGCCCAAATCAGAAATAGGGTTGTTCCAACACCTCCCGAGTTAGCCCCAAATAAGGAGCCCTCCTACCGCCGAGCCTCCCAGTCAAAAGTCGAGTGACCGGTCGAGTTAAGAATGTCGCGTCAAGACTTAAAGCGCTTACTCTCCGTTTAAGCTATTTGAAGATTGTTTGTTAAAGTGGCGGGTCGGTCACGCCTGCAGACCGTTCGTACCGGTGCGGGACGACTCATGGCGACAGGGAGATGTGCACAACGGGTTATCACCACTACGAACCTGCAGTTTTGCCTCCGCTGGTCGGCCAAAATCTCGGAATCGCCAGATGTCGCTCACATCCAGTTAGTACATCAAGTTGTACGGGAGGGCCTGAGTGATACGGTACGACTACATTCAGAAGTGGCAGGACTGGCCACTGTCATCGACGGCCACATCGGTGAGGCCCACGGGGTTTGCAACCCTGCTTGAAGCAAAGCGGTCCGAGCTGTATCGACATAGGGTTTTGTGTGTGTGCAGGTTTGAATACCTGGGTGAGAGTGTGCGCGAGATAGTACTGCCTTTATTACGTACTGCGCGTCTATGTCACCTTGTGGATATTATAGTTGGAAGGTCGTATAGATATATATATGTATATAGGTTTGCCTGCTGCTAACCCTCTACCTTGCTTCGGTTATTTATTCATGTACTTTAGCCCGCCCCGAGGATATGGATCCGGGGAGGGAATGTGTTTTTTACTTAGCTCTATGACTAATGGTTATCCTTATAACCAATCACAGGAGATGGGACAGCGCGAAGCCCCCGCACCGCAGGATGAGTTACCAGCCTTTGAGATGGCCCGATCGGATACTCCAGCCTCGCCCCCTGTCTTCCGCAATGTGAGTCCTAGAGTATAGGACTAGCTTAAGAGTATTTTGTTATAGTCATGTGTAGCCCCCGAGGCAGATGTAGTAAACAATAGGCTTCGGCCTTTTTTCACTTTATGTAAATATAAGTTGTGTGCTTAGTTTTCCTGTTCTATTGCTTCCGCTATGTAATTCTGATGTATTGTTATGATTCTTGTGCCTGACAAGGTGACCACTCAGTGCTTGGGAGGGTGGGTCGTTGCCACCCGGGAAGCGCTAAGTGGCCGTCCTTGGGCAGTAAGATCCCCCCTCCCTGAACTGGGTTCAGTTTTGGGGACATCATCCCAACCAGGAGCTTCTTTACTCTCTCTACCCACTCTTCTGCATGTATGGCAGACTCGGTGCCTCAGAAGTTAGGGGGCCTTAGCCCCTGAAAGGTCATCAGGAGGTCGGTGGGCATAGTGGTCTGCTGGGGTGGTCGTAGGATGGCCGTCTGAAAGGTGGCTAGTAATGCTGTCAGTGTCCGTCCCATATCTGTATCAGCAAAAGGACTGCAGCTGGAGCGGCCAGGGCTGGTGGTGGAGTGGTAGGGTGGTACTGGTCCCTAGAGGAAGATCTTCCATTACTGGACTTCGTTATCTGGAGAAGTAACAAGCGAACATCAGTACTTGCAAAATAAGGGAATTTTGCAGAACTGACTGAAAGGAAGCGGAACAAATGTGTGGGTGTACTACTGTGCAGTCTAGTATCCTTACACCTTAAAACTAAGGGTACACTAGGCTTCCGCTGTGTGGTTCATCCCGAACAAAGTAACGGAAACTGTGAAAGGAGGATCTAGAGACTGCCCCATGTGGATCAGAGCTACAACGATCCGACCACATGGGGCAGTCTCTAGATCCTCCCTTCCCAGTTTCCGTTACTTGGTTTGGGATGAAACACGCAGTGGATGCCTGGTGGACCCTTAGATTTAAGGTTTATGGATAATAGACTACACAGTAGTACACCCACACATTTTTTCTACTTCCTTTCAGTCAATTCTGCAAAATTCCCTTATTTTTGCAAGTACTGATGTTCGCATGTTACTTCTCCAGATATCAGAGTCCAGTAACGGAAGATCTTCCTCGAGGGACCAGTACCACCCTACCACTCCACCACCAGCCCCGGCTGCTCCAGCTGCAGTCTCATTTGCTGATACACACCTGGGATGGACACTGACAGCGTTACAGCCACCTTTCAGACGACCATCCTACGACCACCCCAGCAGACCACTGTGCCCACCGACCTCCTGACGACCTTCCGGGAGCTAAGGCCCCTACCTTCCAAGGCATCGAGTCTTCCATACAGGCAGAAGAGTGGGTAGAGAGAGCAGAGGAGCTCCTGGTTGGTATGATGTGCCCTGTCGTGGCCGCAGTGTCTTTAGTAGTGACCGTACTAGAGGGCTATGCCCGAGATTGGTGGAGGGCAGCCAGCCGCTCCACATTTAGAGGGCGACCACTCAGCACGATCCTCTGGGGAGAGTTCTCAGAGGACTTCCTAGAGCACTTCATCTCAGATGCCGATAGGATTGCACTCCAGGAGCGGTTCCTGCTGATCCGGCAAGTAGAGAGGACGGTACCAGAGTACCAGCGAGAGTTCATCCACTTGACCCGTTTCGCTGGAACTTTGGCAGTTACAGACAAAGACAGAGCGACTAGATTCTATCGAGGATTACGAGACGATCTCCGACAGGCTTTGATCATGATCTCTCGGTCGACCTTCCACATGATCGCCTCACACGTCGCAGCCTTAGAGATGGATCAGAGGATGGTGGCCCAGCAGTGAAGGGGACCCATGGATGTTCCTCGGGCTCAGGGCCGAGGGAGAGGAGTAGGCCCTCGCATGCAGGATTGGGGTAGGAGACAGCGTCAGCGCCACCAGCCATATAGGCAGGCACCCCAGCCCCGACTGGCACCTCCAGCCCCAGCACCTCAGGCCGTCCCAGCCGCACGACGAGATGCTCCCTTTGCAGGGAACTGCTACCTTTGCCAGCAGCCCGAGCACATACGAGCTTTCTGCCCTCAGGCTATAGGTAGGCCCGGATTAGGAGCAGTCTAGGGAGCCGCAGAGAGAGGACGAGGAGGACGCAGAGGACGTCCTGCACGTAGGAGGGACCAGGATAGACAGGGCGGAGCAGCACCGCTCGAGGCATATGCATTAGATCTTCAGCATGGCCCTGCACCAGATGTAGTGATAGGTATATAATTTTATTAGCCACGATATCCTAGGAGGATGATATAGTAGAAATATGTGATGTAGCTTCTGTTTTGACTATGTGATTACTCCTCCTGTACATCTGTAAAAACCATATGATCATAGTATATATATTACCAGGTTTACTTCTGGTAGAAGGTCACCCCGCTAAAACGTTGTTCGATGTCGGTGCCTTGCATTCCTTCGTCGCACATAACTTCATCGCATACAAAGGAAACACCGTACGATCATCTGGAATGTCGATACGAATATGACTCCCGGATGGATCAGACATGACGTCCACAGAGAAGTGCTCCTTCCAAGCAACATTAGGAGGCGTAGAATTCGAAATCAACGCAACCATTCTAGCGATAACCGGATTCGACATCATTTTACGAATGGATTGGTTGGCCGAGCACATCGCCCAAATCAATTGTTTGACTCGAGAAATCCACCTCCAAAACCCAAATGGGCAGTCTATCACACTAACAGGTATACCCTATGTCACCCGCATCATCTTGACATCCGCTAAAACAGTCAAAGCAGTCCGACGAAAGGATGAGGTGTACCTGATCTACTTAGAGATGGAGGACAAGATGCAAGTGCTCTCTAGAGTACCCGTAATTCAAGACTTCCCAGATGTCTTCCCAGAATCCCTTCCCGGGTTTCCCCCGCAATGAGAAGTGGACTTCCAGATTGAACTTGCTCATGGAGCTCGACCAGTGTCTCGAGCACCTTACCAAATGGCCCCAAGGGAACTAGTCGAGCTCAAGATACAATTGCAAGAGTTAATTGATGCAGGTTTCGTCCGTCCAAGTACCTCGCCTGGGGAGCCCCAGTACTATTCGTCAAGAAGAAGGATGGATTCCTGTGTCTGTGTATCGATTACAGGGAACTAAACAAACTCACCATTCAAAATACCTATCCACTACCTAGGATAGATGAATTATTTGATCAATTACAGGGCTCGTCCGTTTTGTCCAAAATGGACTTAAGGTCCGGCTACTATCAGCTCCGAGTACGGGAGGAGGACATTCCCAAAACAGCCTTCAGCTCCGGTTACGAGCTTTACGAATTTATGGTAATGCCGTTTGAGCTGACCAATGCCCCGCCCGCCTTCATGGCTCTAATGAATAAAGTGTTTGAACCCTTACTGGACCACTTTGTGATCGTTTTTATAGACGATATACTTATCTACTCAAATTGTAATTCCAGACACCTCCAAATGGTTTAGCTCAAGTTAAGGGAACACTCGCTCTTCGTGAAGTTTAGCAAGTGTGAATTCTGGATGGAGGAAGTCGATTTCCTTGGGCATACGATCAACAAGAACGGGGTGGCGGTATACCAAGCCAAAGTACAAGCAGTACGAGACTGGCCACCACTTAAGTCAGCAGCAGATATCAGGAGCTTCCTTGGCCTCGCCGGCTACTACCGCAAGTTTGTAGAAGGTTTCTCTAAAATTGCCTTACCCCTCACTGCCCTCACGAAAAAGGATACAACATTCCAATGGACTCCCGAATGCGAAGCAGCGTTCGTGGAACTAAAGAACCGACTAATATCGGCTCCAATTCTGACACTCCCCTCAGGCACTGAGGGCTTCCAAATCTACGTCGACGCATCGCTGAAATGGTTGGGAGCCGTACTAATGCAACACGGCAGGGTAGTCGCCTACGCCTCACGTCAGTTAAAGCCTCACGAACTAAACTATGCCATCCATGACCTGGAACTAGGTGCGGTAGTGTTCGCACTAAAAGTCTGGAGGCATTATCTCTACGGAGTAAGATGCGAGATCTTCTCCGATCACAAGAGCCTCAAATACATCTTCACCCAGAAAGAGTTAAATCTCCGACAGCACCGTTGGTTAGAGTTCCTGTGCGATTGCGACTTTGCCCTTCAATACCACCCCGGCAAAGCCAATAAGGTTGCAGATGCCCTGAGTCGGCAACCTCCGATGTCCGGAAATTGGCTAGAGATGATACCATAGGAATTAGTCAAGTCCTTGGCAAACTTTGATATCATTCTCATCACCCGCAGGAACCCGATGGATTACCAGGCCCAGCTCTACTGGATGGAGATACAGTGTGACATCAGAGACAGAATACGAGAAGCACGGAAGGTCGACGTAGAAGCGGCCCCAATCATTCAGACCCTGCAAAACGGCGCACAGGAAGACTACAATCTATATGATGGCATCCTGCAGTACAAACACCGCATATTCATTCCCTCTACCGAAGGAATCCGGGAAGAGATACTCTGCGAAGCCCATCAGTCAAGGTATTCAATACACCCGGGAGTAGTAAAGATGTATACAGATCTACGAAGAACATTGTACTGGCCAGGTATGAAGAAGGACGTCGCCAATTATGTAGCGCACTGCCAGACCTTTCAAATGGTCAAGGCAGAATGTCGTGGCCCAGGAGGTTTACTACAGCCCCTGCCCATACCAGAATGGAAGTTCGAAGATATCTCCATGGACTTCGTTCATGGCTTACCCCGATCTCGTGCAGGAAACTACTCAATATGGGTCGTAGTAGATCTCCTCGCCAAAGTGGCCCATTTTATCCCAAACCGACAAGGCGACGGCGTCGACATTTTAGCCCGGCTATTTATAGAGCAGGTGGTCCGATTTCATGGGGTACCCAAGTCAATAGTATCTGACCGCGACAAGCGCTTTACTTCGAAAGAATGGAGGAGAGTACAAGCTTACCTGGGAACCAGATTAGCTTTTAGCACCGCCTTCCACCCCCAGACTGACGGGCAAATAGAAAGGATGAACCGGACAATGGAATACCTCCTCCGATTATGAATAGTGAAACACAATGAACCTTGGGAACAGGTACTGCCTTTGGTAGAATTCTCATACAATAACAGCTTCCAGGCGAGCATCAAGATGGCACCATACGAGGCCCTCTACGGAAGACGTTGTCGAACACCATTATCATGGGCATAGGATGAAGACCCAGAAGCTTTAGGAGTCACCTACATAGATGATACCACATCAACTATAAGGTTAATTCGAGAAAGAATGCTGGAGGAACAGAGCAGTCAAGCCAAATATTACGATGCACGTCATTGACTGGTGGAATTCAACGTGAGAGACATGATATTCTTGAAGATTAAGCCAATGCATGGGGTATCCCGAATAATGAAGCAGAAAAGCTAGATCCACGCAATCTAGGTCCATATCAAGTCATAGAAAGGATTGGCCCTGTTGCAAATAGGCTAGCTCTGCCAGTTGAACTGGGAAATCTTCACGACGTATTTCACGTCTCCTCGCTAAGATGTGTCCTTCGCCAACCAGAGCAACATCTTCCTGTGCCACCAGCGTCAGTGCAATCTGACCGATCTGTCCAACTCAAACTGGTGAAGATAGTAGATTCCAAGCTCAAAGAACTGCGGAGCAAAACCATCACGATGGTCAAGAGTTTATGGTCAAACTGTGGACGCGAGGAGTTTACCTGGGAACCAGAAACGCTTGTTCGGGAAACCCCTTACTTTAGGCAATTTTCGAGGACGAAAATCCCTTTATTTTTATTGGATTGTAACATCCCGACTTTTATTGGGTCACTAGACCTTAGTGAGCCCAATAAAAGTAGGCTCGAGCAGTAGAAAATAACCCGATATAGGATTGTGTACTATGGGACTACGATCTGACTTCCGTCAGTTCCGTTAGACTCATATAATCGATACGAGTGTAATGGAACTCATCCCATTCCAATCTGAGGTCGTTTGGAGAAAACGACCGTTTAGGGTATTTTTGTGCGCCGCAACTAAGTCATTGGGGTACAGTGACCAAATGTACTCCGATCTGACTTCCGTCAATTCCGTTAGACTAGTATAATCAATACGAGTGTAATGGAACTCGTCCCATTCCAATCCGAGGTCGTTTGGAGAAAACGACCGTTTAGGGTATTTTTGTGCGCCGCAACTAAGTCGTTGGGGTACAGTGACCAAATGTACTCCGATATGACTTTCGCCAGTTCCGTTAGACTCGTACAATCGATATGAGTGTAATGGAACTCGTCCCATTCCAATCCGAGGTCATTTGAAGAAAACGGACGTTTAGGGTATTTTTGTGCGCCAGAACTAAGTCGTTGGGGTACAGTGACCAAATGTACTCCGATCTGACTTCCGTCAGTTCCGTTAGACTCGTATAACCGATACGAGTGTAATGAAACTCGTGCCATTCCAATCTGAGGTCGTTTGGAGAAAACAACCGTTTAGGTTATTTTTTTGCGCCGCAACTAAGTCGTTGGGGTACAATGACCAAATGTACTCCGATCTGACTTCAGTCAGTTCCGTTAGACTCGTATGACCAATACGAGTGCAACGGAATTCGTTGCACCTCGATCCAAGGTCGTTTAGAGAAAACGACCATTTTGAGTATCGTTGCGCGCCACTACCACACTATTGTGGAATAGTGGCCAAACGTACTCCGATCTGAATTCAGTCAGTTCCGTTAGACTCGTATGACCAATACGAGTGCAACGGAATTCGTTCGTTACACCTCGATCCGAGGTCGTTTAGAGAAATCGACCATTTTGAGTATCGTTACACGCCACTACCACACTATTGCGGAATAGTGGCCAAACGCACTCCAATCAGACCTCAGTCAGTTCCGTCAGACTCGTATGACCAATACGAGTGCAACGAAGTCCGTTGCACCTCGATCCGAGGTCGTTTAGAGAAAACGACAAATTTTAAGTATCGTTGCGCGCCACAACCACACTATTGTGGAATAGTGGCAAAACGTACTCCGATCTGACTTCCGTCAGTTCCGTTAGACTCGTGTAATCTATATGGGTGTAATGGAACTCGTTCCATTTCAATCCAAGGTCATACAGAGAATATGCCCATTTTGGATTATGCAGACCGCCTCGGCACAATGCACGAAATACAGAACGCACGAACTCGGAATCAGCCCTAGTGAATCGTGGTGGACCCCGGGACCATGGAGTACTTCACCTAAGTTGACTTTGGTCAACCCCCCCCCCCCCAAACTTGAGAGTTTGGAAGGAAAAAAGGAAAAAGGTGGGGGGAGGAGAGAGAATCTCCTCCCCCAAGGGAGGGGGCTGCCCATGAGTGGGCAGCCCTTGGGTAGTGGAGGGGGGGGGGGGAGAAAATATCTCCCCCACCCACCCTCCCTTTAGTCCCACATCGTAGGTAAATGGAGGGAGGGCCCCCTCCTCCCCTATAAAAGGGCCCCAGCCCCTCCTTCCCTGAGTACACCCCCCCCCCCTCAGCCCCCTCCTCCTCCTCCCCTGCCGGTCAGCACTCCTTCTCCCCTGCCGTAGCCCTTCCCAGCCGAGCCACCACTCCACCACCATGTCCAGCCACCCCTCAACCTCCCGAGCCCCTCCCCCACCGGTAGAGAACCTTCCCCTCCTCCTTCCTACTCCCCTAAGGCTGCCCCCTCCCCCATCGCCGGAGCGCCGCCAACCTCGCCCCGAGCCTTGCCCAGGCTCGGCAGGGGCTGGCCGCGGCATATGCACCACTAGTGATGGTGGTGGCGCTGGGGGAGCAGGTCCCCATCTGGGGGCCCTAGCTCCGACGGGAGGAAGCGGCAGGGCCGCCGGAGGACGCGCCGCTCTCTTTTTTTCCCCGTTTCCTGTACGGGGTAAGAGCCCCACCCCCAGCGGCGGCCGGCGGTGCCAGGCTGCCGGACCCTCGCAAGAGGACTGCCCCTCCCGGGCGCCCCAGCCAGGGGCGGCAGAGAAGGCTCCCCCAGCATGGGAGGTGGCGCAGCAAGCCTGCATGGCGCATGCAGACTGCGCCCCCGCCCCCCTTTTTTTTTCAATTTTCCGGCGGTGGTCGGCGGCGCCAGACTGCCGGACCACCATCAAAGTGGTCATCGGCCCCCGACGCACCGACCGGGGGTGGCGCCGGACCCAGTCGGCCGCTGCACGGCGGCGGCAGCGACCGCCTCCCGCTGGGATAGCGGGAGCCGTCCGATCTCCCCCAGGAGATCAGGCGGCTCCCTTACCCTGGCCCCCCCCCCCCCCCACACAGCGGATCCGCTGGAGATCCGTTGTGGGGGCCCCAGGAGGGCTCACGATGCAGCGCCCCCTGCTCTCCCCTTCCCTCTATTGTCACCACAAAAGCCCTTCTCCATTCCTCTATTTTTTGAGGGTAAATGGGGGCAGTTTTGGCAAAAACCCTCAACATCAAAAATGTTCCCCACTCAGAAGGGCACCTCCTGTAATTTTTTGGGATTTTTAGGAGTGTTGCTATTTTTAAACCCCTATGCAAGGTTTATTTAAAGGAATTAAAAGCCCAAATAAATTCGGAAAATTCCCCAAAAATTATAGGATCTAATTTAGGGTATTTTGCAATTACTATCAAACTTTGAAGGTATGACCTTTTCTTTTGGTCCTTTAAAGGTCTTTTACGAGCAAAATAAATGCCCAACAGTGAGCGAAAATAATGGGGATAAATTGACGGACTCGCGACGCGTATTTTAGTTATGTAGTAAAATTATGCGTATCGATCTAAGGAATCGACTAAGTTAAAAGTATCGACGCAAACTTCGGGTCGCAATCGCGAGGCGACACAGTAAATTCAATAACGTCAAGATATTTAAAGATGTGAACCCAAGGCACACGAAATATAAGTAATCTCACAAAATCTCAGTAAGCTCCTATGAACGGAGAAAAGACCTCTATGAACGGGGATTGAACGGAACTTCCTCCTAAGAACGGAGTCGACATTGAAGCCTCCTGTTACTGAGTGATTGGACGACTAACCGTCTTATTTATGCTCTCCAGTCTCATACTGGTCCTGCATTTACTTTCTGCATTTACTCTTTAATTCCAGTCACGCACTGGTCCCCTTACTTATATTTATGTTCGTTCATTTCCTGTAATCCAGTCCCGCACTGGTCCCTTATTTACTGTTTTCTGTACTTTCAATTCTCCAGTCTCATACTGGTCCTGATATTTCGGCCCCTGCTTCCGGCCTTTCTTACTACTTATGTTGCACTTTATATATTTTAGTGCTAACCGCAGTCCTACGCTGGCAAGCGACGCTTCTCCTCCTTTCTGTGAGGCCTTAGTTGGGGAAAACCCGGAGTTGAGTCCCTCCTCCCGAGTTATCCCCAAATAAGTAGCCCTCCTACCGCCGAGCCTCCCGGTCTAATCGGTCGAGTTAAGAATGTCGCGTCAAGACTTAAAGCGCTTACTCTCCGTTTAAGCTGTTTGAAGATTGTTTGTTAAAGTGGCGGGTCGGTCACACCCGCAGACCGTTCGTACCAGTGCGGGAGTGTTGACGACTCATGGTGACAGAGAGATGTGCACAGCGGGTTATCACCACTACGAACCCGCAATTTTGCCTCCGCTGGTCAGCCTAAATCTCGGAATCGCCAGATGTCGCTCACATCCAGTTAGTACACCAAGTTGTACGGAAGGGCCTGAGTGCTACAGTATGACTACATTCAGAAGTGGCGGGACTGGCCACTGTCACTGACGGACACATCAGTGAGGCACGCGGGGTTCGCAACCCTGCTTGAAGCAAAGTGGTCCAAGCTGTGTCGACACAGGGTTTTGTGTGTGTGCAGGTTTAAATACCTGGGTGCGAGTGTGTGCGAGATTGTACTGCCTTTATTACGTACTGAGCGTCTATGTCACCTCGTGAATATTATAGTTGGTAGGCCGTATAGATATATATACGTATATAGGTTTGCCTGCTGCTAACCCTCTACCTTGCTTCGGCTATTTATTCATGTACTTTAGCCCACCCCCAAGATATGGATCCGGGGAGGGAATGTGTTTTCTACTTAGCTCTGTGACTAATGGTTATCCTTATAACCAATCACAGGAGATGGGACAGCGTGAAGCCCCCGCACCGCAGGATGAGTTACCGGCCTTAGAGATGGCCCGATCGGATACTCCAGCCTCGCCCCCTGTCTTCCGCGACGTGAGTCCTAGAGTATAGGACTAGCTTAAGAGTATTTTGTTATAGTCATGTGTAGCCCCCGAGGCAGATATAGTAAACAATAGGCTTCGGCCTTTTTTCACTTTATGTAAATATAAGCGTGTGGTTAGTTTTCCCGTTCTATTGCTTCCCCTATGTGATTCTGTGTGTTATTGTGATTCTTGTGCCTGACAAGGTGACCACTCAGTGCTTGGGAGGGTGGGTCGTTGCCACCCAGGTAGTGCTAAGTGGCCATCCTTGGGTAGTAAGATCCCCCCTCCCTGAATCGGGTTCAGTTTTGGGGAGGGGGGTCTTACAGATAGCCCCACCTTGCAGCTAGCCCTAATGTTCGGCCTTCGTGAATGTCTCTTCAAGTTGGAGCTCAGCAGGAACCCTCACTATTCATACGATAACCTCATCGAGAGGGCCAACAAGTTCGTTCAGGGGGAAGCTTCTAACCGTGACTTCCTAGCCAGTCTCGCCAGGGTGACCAGGGAGGATGAGGAAGAGAAGACCCCTGAGAGAAGTAAGAGAGAGGAGCCCGGGAGGGAGAAGAAGAGGAAGCATGAGGAGAGGCGAAAGGAGGAAAGGAGGAAGGATGATCCCAGGAAGGAGGAGCCAACGATGAGAGGAGACTCATCGTGGCTCCGGAGCGTCGATAGGAGGAAAGACACTACCAAGTTCCCATCAACCGGCCGCCTTAGAGGCCGGCAAGAGGACCTCAGCGTCAGGATCGGGGAAGGAGATCCCCAGAGAGAAGTCGCTTCGACAGGCCATAGAGGCGTCAAGAAAGAAGAAGGGAGGAGGCAATGGCGGTTGCCCAGCGCGGCAACCGGCAAGGTTGAAAAAATCGGCAGAGGAGGCCGCAGGCGGAGGTGAATCCCCTCTACTGTGATTTGCATAAAGTAGAAGGGCACGTGACAATGGCTTGCCCAGACTTTTGGGAAGCCAGGAGGAGGTTGGCGGCAGGAGAAGCAGGAGGGGAGCAATGGAGGATAGAAGCCCCTGTCGAGCCGCTGGTCGTGCAAGCCGTCGCTCGAAGGAGGAACGAAGACCGAGTCGACCATGGAGGTCGAGGCGACGTCGCCCAGGGTGGCAGGGGAGTAGGGGTGATCCACGGGGGAGCAGGGCTGGGAGATTCCCGCAAGGGTAGCCTCCATCAAATCTATCGAAGGAGTGTCGCTTCGACCTCGCAGGCACCACCCCAGTTGGAGGAAATCACCTTCTCAGAGGAGGACATGTTGGGGAATGAGAATTCCTTCCATGATGCCCTCGTGATCCAAGCTGCGGTGGAGGACTTCACCGTTGATCGGATTCTAATTGATAATGGTAGCTCCATGAACGTCGTCTTCAAGGAGACGTTTGGCGGTCTGGCGTCGGAGCAGAGCGAGTCCGGGCGTGGGATGGTCCCCTCTTTGGCTTCTCAGGAGAGAAGAAAGAGGTGGAAGGACGAGTAGATCTCCTTGTAACGCTCGGTGGCACCTCCCTCAACTACCGCTTCGTCATTATCGACGCCCCGAGTTGCTACAAGGCCATCTTCGGAAGGCCGCTTCTCAAAACCTTCAAGGTTGTTCCGTCTTCCTGCCATCAGTGTCTCAAATACTGTCAAGGGGACGTCCATGTGAGAATCAGGAGCGATTGAAGAGCCTCCCGCGAGTGCTATCTCTGCGCGGTTAACACCATCAGCTGGATGGCTGACGCAGAGGAATTCAAAAGAGTGCTGGGTAGCACGTCCAGACTGGAAGTAGCTGAGGAGGTGGAAGAGATCGAGTTACTCTCTGAGGCAGGAGTACCTGGATTGCTGAAGATCGGAGGAGCGCTGAAGATCAGTGAGAAGATGGAGATGGTGGCGTGTCTGCAAGAGAACGTTGACATATTTGCCTTGAGTGCTGCTGAGATGCCAGGGATCGATCCTGAGGTCGCCTGCCATCACCTCAATCTCGACCCCTCTGCAAAGCCCGTCCACCAGAAGAAGAGGTCAAGTGCCATCATGTTGGCCGTACCTATCCGCGAGGAAGTAAAGAAGATGATTGAGGCAGGCTTTGTGTCAGAGATCTAGTACCCAGGCTGGGTCTCCAATGTTGTAATGGTGAAGAAGGATGGGGGCAGCTGGAGAATGTGTGTTGATTTTTCTTTGATGAATAAAAGCTGCCCGAAGGATTGTTATCCCTTACCTCGAATCGACGCACTGGTTGATTAAGCCGTCGGTTTTTCTGTAATGAGCTTTCTCGATGCATTTTTAGGATACCACCAGATCCGGATGTATCCCCCCAACTATCGTGATGTCTCCTTCATCACTTGCGATGGTTGCTATAACTACAAGATGACGTCCTTCGGGCTAAAGAACGCAGAGGCGACTTACCGGCGAATGATGGATCATGTCTTCAAGGAGCAGAATGGGAGGAACCTGGAGGTGTATGTGGACGATCTCTTGATCAAAAACAAGAGCGTCCAGGAGCATGTAGCTGATATGGTGGAGACCTTCGCGACGCTGAGGAAGTTCAAAATGAGGCTCAATCCAGCAAAGTGTGTGTTCGGAGCTGGAAGGGGAAGTTTCTGGGACATCTCATCACCCCGGAAGGGGTAGAGCCGAACCCTGACAAGGTTAAGGCAATCCTAGAGATGACTTCGCCAAAGACGATGAAATAAGTCCAAAGATTGAAGGGAAGGTTGGCGGGTCTTAGCCGCTTTCTGTCAAAGGCAGGAGAGAAGTTCTCTCTGTTCTTCAAGACGCTTCGGAAGAGCGAGGACTTCAAATGGTCTGAAGAATGCGAGAAGGCGTTCGACGGACTGAAGGAGCAGTTGACTCAGACACCTCTCCTTCAAAGCCCGAAGGAAGGCGAAGACCTGCTCATCTACCTCGGAGTAGGAATGGAAGCAGTGAGATCTGTGCTAGTCCGAGAAGAAGGGAAGAAGCAGCTCCCCATTTACTATGTTAGTCAGGTACTGAAGAAGGCCGAACTTCGGTATCCGATCTTGGAGAAGCTTGCCTTCGCCTTGGTGGTGTTGGCGCGGAAGCTCCGCCCTTATTTTCAAGCTCACTCCATCCGGGTCATGACTGATCATCCTCTCCGAAGTATCTTAGAAGGGGTGGAGCATCCAGGAAGGATGATGAAATGGTCGGTAGAACTCAGTGAGCTCGACATTTCCTTCTCGCCATGGATGGTGATCAAAGAACATGCAGTGGCGGACGTTTTAGCCGACTTCTTGGTAGAAGCAGAGCCGGGAGAGGAAGTTTTTAATCTGATCCCCTGGAAGATGTTCGTAGACGGAGCTTCGGGCAGAAGCTCTGTGGGAGTAGACATCGTTCTTGTCAGCCCACATGGAACTAGGATCGAGCGAGCAGTCGAGATCCTCTTCCCCGTCACAAACAATCAAGCGGAGAATGAAGCCATGTGGCAGGCTTGCGCCTCGCGCAAGAGTTGGCCATCCAAGATATCAGGGATTTCACTGATTCTATGGTTGTTGCGTCGCAAATTCGAGGAGAGTTCGAAGTGCGCGACGCCGTCTTGCAGAAGTATCTTGTCAAAGTAAAAGGATTGATTGGAGGCTTTCAATCCTTCTTTGTCGAGCATGTACCGAGAGAGGAGAACTCGGTAGCGGCCCGTTTTGCCAAGTATGGACTAAGGGCTGGAGGAACTATCACGGAGTTGTTTCGACCATCCATCGCAGAAGAAGAGATGATGGAGATCGAACAACGTCCTTCGTGGATGGATTCGTTCGCAACAATCCTATCCACCGGACAGCTCCCTGCGGATGAAGGGGACCAAAGGAAGTTTCGATACAAGGCAGCATATTATTTATTGCAGGATGGGGAGCTATATCGCAAGACCATCTCAGGCCCCCTGGCCAGATGCGTCTCTGAAGATGAAGTACTTTGAGTGTTGGAAGAGATCCACTCAGGAGAGTGTGAAAGTCATTCTGGGACTCGCACTTTGGAGCAGAGGATTCTAAGGCATGGTTATTTCTGGCCTACTATCCGGAAATATGCGGAGGTCTTCTCAAAAAAGTGCCAGAAGTGCCAGCTATTTGCCCCCCCCCCCCCCCTCAGTTGCAGCCGGCCCATCAACTTCGCTCAATCACCGCCCCATGGTCGTTAGCTATCTGGGGGATGGATTTGATAGGTCCCTTTCCTTCAGCCAGTGGCCAGAGGAAGTTCGTTCTCGTCATGATCGACTATTTTTCCAAGTGGATCGAGGCCAAATCTCTGGCCAAGACCACCTCTCAGGTCATGAAGAACTTCATCTGGGGGAGAGATCGCCTGCAAATTTGGGATCCCTCTCGCCATCATCACCGACAACGGTCCCCAATTTGCCAGCTTAGAGTTGGAAGATTTTTGCAGGTAGCTATGGACTGATCTTCGGTTCACTTCAGTGCATCATCCTAGGAGCAATGGACAAGTGGAGGCCGCCAACAAACTGATCATCAAACTCCTAAAGAAGAAAGTCGAGAACCTACGAGGTAATTGGGCGGAGCATCTCCCCTCGGTGTTGTGGGCTTTAAGGACCACTCTTAGCTCAGCCACAGGGGAAACCCCATTCAAACTCTCTCATGGGTCCGAGGCTCTCAGCTCAGTAGAGTTTGAAGTCCGAAGTCCAAGGGTGGTTGCGACCGAAGACATAAACGAAGAATGGCGGCTGGAGAATGAAGAAGCTCAAAAGTTATCTCTCGACTACATTGAAGAACTCCGCGACTTAGCCTCAGCTCGGCAAGAGGAGATCAAGCATCGAATGGCGAGACACTTCGACAAGCATGTCCGCCATCCGCCCAACCCAACCCATGCTCTGAGCACGCTTGAAGTGCTCGAAGGCCAGGGTCATCGCATCCTCGCCTTGCCGCAACTGGTCCTCGATCCTCGCTAGACGGGCAACCGAGCCCATACTCGCGCGCATCCCCACCAGCTCGTCATGGTGTAGCTGCTGCGATTCTCCATCCTGGCGACCTGGCGCTCCAAGTCGCTGACAGTCTGAAGGCGAGATTCTGCACCAGCCAGCCGAGTATCAAACTCTTCCAGTCGAGATACCCGCACCTCCAAATCAGTCAAGCGACGATGGGGCTCATTGATCGTTAAGCGCTCGACCTTCGCCTCCAGATCCAGGATGGTGCGAGTAGCCCTCTCCTGGTACTCGCGGGAGGAAAGCCCGACCGCATCAATCAGAGATCCCACGGGAGTCTGAGCGCGAGCTGCCAAAAGAAGTAGAAAGCATCAGTGGCGAGCATCAAAGGAAGATCGCAGCAAATTTGACAGAGCAGTAATTCAGTTACCAGGTTGACGAGCATCATTCCTCGAGCCGCGAGGAGGACTGCGAGATCGCCGAGAAGGGGAGACCCTTCCTCGATGAGGGGAGGCGCTGTGATGACCAACACCTTGCCGGCTGGAGTGAGTTCCACCGGTTTGCTCCCTGCTAGGAGGCGCGTTCCCCCGGCTGCGACCATCCACTGGGTGCCCTCCCCTTGGAGCGAAGAAACCTGAAGACTCCCCAACCCCACCTCAGCGCGAGGACTCTCCCAGATGGGTTGAGGGGGCAGTAGAAGACGAAGGGTGATGATCACCCGGACCGTCGACAAAAGGCGGCAATGGAGGTGGTGGCGGAAGTTCACCCGCGGGCAACTGCGAGCCGCTCGCCAGCTCCGGTTGTTGCAGAGGCGGCGGTTGTGAAGGTGCGTTGCTCGCCAAAGGAGCCCCATGCTCGCTCATAGGCCGCTTCTCGGATAGCGAACTATGAAGGATCCGCACAAAGCCACCACGACGTGATCCCTCCCTAGCTCCTGGCGACATCATCGGAGATGATCGCAGAGGAGGTATGGATAGAGGCTCCTCCATAGCCCCAGTCGCCGATGAATCTTCGAATGGAAGAAAGGATGTCAAGACCTTATCAAGCGACATTTCAGCAAGCAAATTCAAAAGTGGCGAGTATGGAGCTCCCACCTCGCGCAGGGGCGACCTCAGGTTGAGCCTGAGTCAAGGCCCCCGCCGTACTCGCCTCTGGAGCGACCTTTAGTGCAGGAGGATCCGAAGCAGGCGAGTTTCCCTCGCGAGAAAGGCCCAGGTCGTCAAGCAGTTGATGGCAACGGCCGACTAGAGGATCGGCGACATCATCCGCATCAGCGTTCTTATTTTTCTTCTTCTTCTTCTTAGCAAGCCGCTTCCTCTTCTTGGAGGCGAGAAAGTCTTCAAGCTCGGCGTCTACACGAGCAGTAGTCCGAAGAGGCGACAGCAAACCCAGGAGGTCGGCCATGTCCTCATCAGCTTCCTCAGCATGATTACGCGACATCTTGAGAGAGAGCAGAAAAGATGTGCCATCAGAGACCCCTCCCCCTCTATATATAGAGTCAGAGCGACAACAGCGAGATGCCGACTATTAACCGATACTCGCCAGCATGACAACTCGTTGAGTAAAGGTTGGATGTTTTTTTCCGAGCAACTATGTTACTCGCAAAGAGCGGGGATTGTGTACAACCCTTATTCTCCGAGGGTGGGCCCATTCAAAGCCACGTAGGAAAAATTCAAGGTCAAAAGGCCAGCACAGATGTCAACAGTCCAAGACACAAGACAGCTCAGCCAGCAGGAGCAGAAGGAGGCCTGAGCGAGTATGGGTGAGCTAACGCGAGTAGCCCCAATACTCGCCAAGAGGTGGGAGACCATAGGTGATACTCGCCTCTCTCCAAGCGAGATCACCTCAATGTCGCCTAGTCGCCGAGTTGGGTGGGGTATAAATAAGACCCCCCCTCTCTTTGGTTTGCCTATAAATAGGACCCCAGGGGTACTTGGATTGGCACCTGATCTTGCGCTTCTGGAACCCCGTTTTCGAACTCTTGGACCCGTCATCCTTGGCCGTTACTCTTGATACTAGCCAAGTCGGTGCCTTCCTCGTACCCTACTCGACCATCTTTGGTTGTGGAGGGGAAGTCTCTTTTGAGCTTCTGGGTACTTGGTGAGACCTCTCTGCCACAGCGCCTGGGGTCCTGTTGTTGTTACTCTTCTAGTTCTTCGTCGTTGTCAGTCAGACCTTCTCGTTGTACTGCTGGGCGAGTAGCCTCCGACTGCATTGGTCCGAATCTTGAAGTTCGGATTTTCCTGGCTTCAACACTTACCACTCGAAAACCACAATGCCCATCACCGATCACATTTATGGCATCAACAATATAATTAGATATATATGATCACATTTCTTCTTGGAAGGAGCTTCTTAGCTTTATGCTGGTAATGTTGTTCGGCTAACAAAACATGCTCAAAATGTGATAGCTCCCTTTTAGTTGATTTGTAATCATCCTTGAATTTCATGTAACTTCCGCGTTGTCTTCCTTTCAATTTTAAGGGCATACATGGTTCTTTGGTTTGAGTGGTAGTAGGCTCCATTACTTCCCGCAATTTCCATATTGATGTCAAGTTACACACAGATACCTCCAATCTTTTTGTAAGATGACTATGTCCACTCTCCACTCGGTTAGTGGTTGTATTCCCAAAATGCATCAACTTATCAATCCAAGCTGTAATAAAATACTCCTTATAAGGTTCGAGCCAAGTAGACACCACATAATGCAAAACATCAGGATATTTTTCAGTGTATTTGGTTAACAAGAAATTGAAACACGTATTGTACTCATGAACTGTTTGAGAGTTGACCAAACTTTGCCATTCTGACAAAACGAGCTCGCATGCTTTCCCGCTTTTAAAAAATTTCTTGCAATGTGCTAATATATTCCGGCTGATATGAACTTGACCCAATATAATTCTAGCTTGAGGAAAAATAACTTGTATGACATTCATCAACACGATCTCCCTATCAACTATCAATACACTGGGCAAAGCAGAGGGATCTAATGAACTTTTAAAACATTCCAATGCCCACCTATAGCTACTTTCAGTTTCATTCGACATGAATGCGAAAGCGGAGAAAAATGTCAAATTTGTTGACGTAAAATTGTGTGCCTAAAGGTGAACAAAAAGATGGTTATGCATTCCACATTTAACTTCTAATTTCCATTCATTATCAGTTGCATCTTTTTGACCTAATAAAGAGAAAGGACATCTACAACGTTTAGAGCTACTTTTTCTTAAATTCTGCTTCACCCTTTTTAAATGGGCACGAGGGGAACCCGATCTATCACAACCTAGATAAACTCCAGGCTTAGGCCTTCCAACAACCTTATCTGCTCTTTGAACTACAAAACCCAACCCTTTGGCAACATTGCGAGCCCATTCGATCAAATCCTCTTTACTGGGGAATGTGGTATCAGTAGCGAAATGCATTCCAACATCTACTTCACTGCCTTTACTTAACTCACTCAATACTAACAATTTTTGTTCTTGAGTCATCTAAACTTATATGATCAAATAAGAGTATAAACAATCATGTAATTTTCGATACCATTAAGAACACTATCATTCATTGACGATCCAAAAAAAAAACTAAATCATTTTGATACTATACCTTCAAAGGATTGCAATCAACTTCTTCCTCTTTGAGACTATTTCTTCTCCAATATAACAAAGCCTAATAAAATTTTTTTTTATCAAAATCAAAGTCATTGACATTATAGTTTGGTTCACAGGTACAAACACAAGAAACATTGAAGGAAAGAGGCTCTGTGGATGCAATGAAGGAAGAGGCGACTATGCAATGGTGCTCAGGGATGAGGCATTGAAGGAAGAGGGTGTACCTATCAGATCTGGCGGCCTTGCGGTGCAGAAAGGGGGTATTCGGGGTCGGGGGTGGTGCTAGGTCGGGGGCGGAGAAGCAGCAGATTCCGACGGTGGAGGAGGATTCACCGGAGAAGTAGCAGGACGAGGAGGCCTCTGACGAGAAGCAGCAGTGCGGGGGCGGTGCTAGGTCGGGAGCGGTGCGAAAAGGGCGTATTCGGGGTCGGGGATTCGACCGGCCCTGACCTGCGAAAATGGAGATCGGGCGTGATTCCGGTGGTGGAGGAGGATTCGCCGGAGACGGTGCTAGGTCGAGAGCGATGCTAGGTCGGGGACGGTGCTAGGTCTGGAGCGGTGCGAGGAAGGGAACGACGAGATTCTTGGCTTTGGCTGTACCTAGCGAATGAGAGAAAAGAAATAGATTAGGGATTTTGGCTGTTTTATTTTAATATTGAGGTGTGTCCATAGCCATTAATGGGTGTCCATAACACCACTCTTTTTAATATGATTTGTTAATATTTAATGTGGATTTGTCTATGAATAATACTATGCTCACCTAAAGTCTACCTAAAAACCACAAAAAGTGGGCCCACTCAGTACAAAACACCCGACATTAGGGTTTTTTTTTTGCGCCAAACCCTAAAGTCAGGTGTTTTTGTGCCGAGTGTGGCCCACTTTTTGTGATTTTCAGCCGAACCCTAGATAAATCAGGTGTTTTTGTGAGGAGTGAGGCCCACTTTTTGTGACTTTTTGATAGACTTTAGGTGTGTGTAGTAGCGTCATTTGCCTATTACATTGCAACCAACCTCTGTACATTATATAATTATTGCAGAATAAAAAGCAAGGTAATAGGCTCGCTGGATTGTGCGCGCTTTCAGCCTACACTACGCTAGAGTTATACCTATAATCACGTTAGAAGGTGCAGCAGCAGCAGCAGCAGGTGGAACGATAGTTCATTGATAACCTGTGACCTCAGATGTCGGGGAAGCAGAAGTGCCAAGAGCCCTGCAAGAAGGAGGCCTGTGGGATCCAGTCATGTCTTACCAAGAACAACTTCAACCCTCAGAGGTATAAATTTTCTTTTTTTCCAGCACGCACTCTCTTTTTCCTTCGCATGGCTTGCTTTATTACTGTTATTTACGTCGATTCCTCTAGAATGAATTGATTATTCATTATGCCACACGGAAGCATGCCGTGTCACCCAATTAAACGAAATACACAGATATTGTTCTCTGATGTTTTGAATTGGGCGAGAATTTTTTAACTGTTGATAACGATTTTGGCTTTCAAGAGTCTTCTCCGGGATGAAGAGGAGAGTAGGTGCATATTCATCTGTTAAGCGCAGTTCTAGTCATTTGCCCGTGGTCAAATTTACTAGCTGGAGTTTTCTGTAGCCCAAATGTTTTGAATGGATAGAGTAGAGTGATTGCATCTTGTTATGCTCTAATTTAAATTTGATAGGGATGGTTAATTTGATGAGGGTAAATGCCATCTTTGATTTTGGATATTGGCTAGTTCTAGAAAACATATATTGTTAAAACAATTTTTTTCTTCCATAATGAACTCTAGCCTATTTTTTGTTTCTGGTTGTTATGTTTAGTCTCAGAAGGATAGCTTCTGTGATGATTAATTGGATAAGTTGTGGAGACATGCTTTACAAAATAAGTTGAGACTGCCAATTTGGATAAGTTGTGAAATAGAGAAAAAAATGGTTCAATCACGCTCTAAATCAAAATGCAGAGTAATTGCACTGTTACCATGCTCAAGGGAGCCTTTTTTGGAATATGCAGTTCTTACACATATGCTCACCATCCCACCTACAGATGAAGTATGGTTTTAGGTTTACTTAAAAGATAAGATAACAATTTTGCATCAAACAAGCAAAAAAAGTAGTGTTTTTATTTATTTCCTTTCGCATGCATTTGGTCACAAACATGGCATATTCTATATTACTATACTAATTCAATCGTAGGAAGTGATTAACTACTTTGTGATATGAGTTGGTAAACCATCATTGTTCTCATGATACAACCCTACGCAAATGTATGGAGAGTCCTTAATCATAATGCATTCCTTTTATTATAGGCCTATTGCTTTTGGTATAAAGTTTTCTTCATGGAACTAATTGGTGGAGTAATTACACTCAAAATGTTTGGATCCTGTTCAACCCCAACCTATGTTGAGGATTGTTTTCCACCTTGTACTAACCATTGCCTATCAAACAGAAAATCCACTGGTTACACCTGTAGGTTTGTCAGGCATCTTTTTCTTATGACATTTCTTGTTAACTTGAGTCATTTTCTTCCAGATTTGAAGTACTTATGTTTGTTGCAAATTGTTTGTTCTAGGCCTTCTTGATCTCCACTTCATCTACTCTTTTTATTCCCTTCGCAAGATGATCTTTATAGAAGAACTGAGTTCCCTATTCTATCATTATTGTATGAACCCTATAAATTAGTAGTACATAATTACCTTCTATTTATATGTTTCCTAAGCTTGTTATGTTTACTAGCATATCTTAACTCCTTCTAGACACCTTACCTGCCTTTGGACATTAGAAGGTTAGAGGAAGGAATGGACGTGCTAAGGAACATGTTGAGCTGTAATACCTCAAAGACTGCTGGTAGCCCGAATGTTATCAAGAGTAAACCATCCCTGCCTTTATCTGAAAATCATAAATCTAATAAAGAAAAGCTGGACTTCATCATCAGATGCTTGGACATACTTTATTTTATACTCTCAAATATTCATTTCCTTCTTTGTTTGAAGGTCTGAATGTTGACTGTTTTCATTTTGATGTAGTGAATTGACAAAATAAAAACCTGAAACTGATTTAGCTAGCATTACATTCCTTTTCTTTCTTTTCATTTAATCCATTGTGATGTTTGGGGGTCTTTTTAATATTCCTAATATTTATGGAGTGAGAAGATTTGTGTTATTTATTGATGATTGTATCAACATCTTGGATATTTTTTTTTACTAAAATATAAATACAATGCGAGTATAACAACAACACTCTAGCCTTTATCCCACTATAGTGGGGTCGGCTATATGTATCCTTTGTCTCCATTGTGCCCTATCTTTAGTCATAATCTCACTAATTCCTAAGTACATCATGTCTATCCTTATAGTTTCATTCCAAGTCTTTCTGTTCTACCCCTTCCCTATTTAACATGCCTAGTGACTACTCTCACAACGCCTAACATGTGTCTCTAATGGTCCCCTTTGTACGTGTCCAAACCATCTTAGTCGAGCTTCTGGCATCTTCTCTGTAATTAGTGTTACTCCTGTCTTATCCCTGATACATTCATTCCTAATTTTATCCAGTCTCGTGTGTCCACACATCCACCTAAGCATTCTCATCTCTGCAACTCCCATTTGTTGCTCATGTACACAATTCACTGCCCAACACTTAGAACCATAGAGCATCGTTGGTCTAATTGTAGTATGGTAAAACTTGCTTTAAGTTTTAATGGTACTTTACGATCACATAAGATCCCTGACGCGCCTCTCCATTTCAACTAACCTGCTTGGATTCTATGTATCACATCTTTATCAACACCTCCATCTTTTTGAACTATCGATCCAAGATATTTAAAGCGCTCACTGCGGGAAATATCTTGATCACCTAACTTAACGATGTCATCCGTCCTTCTTGCACTGCTAAATTTAAGCTTCATATACTCCGTCTTTGCTTTGCTCAACCTAAAACCCTTCTTTTCTAAAGTGTCTCGCCAAGATTCAAGTTTCGCGTTTACACCCTCGCGCGTCTCATCGACCAAAACGATATCATCCGCAAACAATAAACACCAAGGTATTGCTTGTTGGATATGTCCGGTGAGCTTATCTAAGATAAGGGTAAAGAGATAAGGGCTTAAAGCTAAACCTTGATGTAAGCCAACAGTGATAGGGAATTCCTGTGTTAATCCCCCAGATGTTCTCACCCTTGTCACTGAATTTGTATACATATCTTTGATTATGTCAATGTATGATACATTTACACATTTATTTTCTAAGACTCTCCATAAGATCTCTCTTGGAACCCTGTCATAAGCCTTCTCAAGATCGATTAACAGCATATGCAAATCTTGTTTTCTTTCTCGATATTTGTCAACGAGTCTCCTCAAGAGATGTAAAGCTTCCATGGTCAACCTCCCTGACATGAATCCAAATTGATTCTCCGTGATGAATACAATGCGAGTATAATTCTTCCAAATATTCATGTCGCGATACAAAATTAATTTGGCATAAATCAAAAAGTTTAGGCCTGGCAATACCATAGATTATTGTAATCATCTTTTGATCCCATACTTTCTAAAGATAGGATAATCTATGGGCCACTTTATGCTCACATTGCTCAACTTAATGAAGTTGCTAAAAAGAAAAAAAGCGCTTACTTGGTAATCTAAAATCTATTAGTATTATATATCCGGGGTATTTTTGTAATTTCACAATCTCATTATCAGAAACCTATATATTCATCATTATCAATGTTGCGACCTGACGAACAGGAGATTGCTGAATGAAGTAGAGAGTGAGAAAAGAAGGAAAATATTTCTCGAACTCACAGGTCCCAATACTTGCGACCAATTAATATTCATCTCCAGTAGTGGTAACACCTCATTAGTGTACTCTTGACACATTATTCTCCAATAAAAAACAGAAAGGAAAAAAATGGAGAATTGAATTTCAGTTTTGGTTTTATCATCATTTGTGCAATGCGAACAAAAAACACAACAAAGCTAAAAAGTGTACAACGGAAGTTCAATACAGTTAGCATTTAGCAATCAGAGTAATTAAGACTATGCCCCAAATATCATGAAAAGATTCAATTGCAAACTAAATAGCACAAAAATCATTCAAAATGTAAATTTTACTCACCAGTAAGCCAAAGTGAAGACAGAAAGAGAATTAAGCGTGTCCTTGTTGAGTTGGTTTGCCTTTTGAAACTCCACCTAACCCACACTTATCAGCTCTCACCTACCCGCCCACAATTGTTGACTACATTCAAGCATGTGTGAATTAGGAAGGTTCCAAGCACCTTCCTCCGAACTTCCAACAACCGCCAACACACCTTCCTGGTAGCTTCCCTCCTATAAAATGAACTTGGATGAAGAGGAATAATACACCTTAGGAAGAGAGAAGCCAAGCCATGTAGCGGAAGAGGAGTGCGGCTGCGGCGGGCTGCAACAGGTGCGGCAAGGCTGCGGCGGGCTGCAATGAGTGCGGCAAGGCTGTGGCGGGCTGCAACGGGTGCGGCGAGACTATGTTGGTCCGAGAGACGATGACGGGCTGCATAGACACGGCAAGACCAAGTCTCGGTGGGGTGCTTCTCCGGTGGTGGTGGGTCGTCTAACGACGACGAAGTTCGTTCTGTCATGTACCTTGTGCATTTGCTGTGTTGGTGGATTGCAGTCAAGACTGTTCTCTCTCCCGCGTATCGAGCGAGTCTGGCTTCTTCGTGACATTTTCTGTAACGGACGTCGGTATACTTCTTCGTATATGGATTTTGCAGTTATATATTTTATATATGCAATGTGTGGTTCAGATTTTTTTTGTATTTCTTGTATTACTCTGTATCGATTTGGTTGTCTGGAGGATTGATTATGCATTATCCCCAACAGTCCTTGCGCCTGCATTAGTAAGTCAAGTTGCTTTATTGAGAAGGAACAAATGAAGAATAGAAATTTTAAGTAACATTATTTACCTTATTATTTTGTATTGCCATTGGGTATAATTGCGGGTCGTTCGACTCTCTTATAGATCAGTCGAATTGATCCGTCTCAGCTCGAGAGTGAGCCGAGCGTGCAAACAGTCACAAAGAAGACTAACAACTGACAATGAGACTTTTTAACGCGGAAAACCCGGAAAAGGTGAAAACCACGGGGTCGGATCGTTGCCGACCAAATTGCACTATTTTACTGGGTGTTACAAATAGTAGAATGCACGAAGGTGACAGGCAACCGCTCGTTGCAGGGGGTGCAGAGAAGAATGAGAAAAAGAGAATCTCAAAGAGGAAGATCTTCACGTCTCCTTCGAAGGTGATTTTCGAAGGGGAAGGAGATCTTCGAAGACCGAATGAGTTCTTTGAAGGATTCTTCGAACGCTGAAGGAGAACTCTGAAGGATCTTCGAAGAAGCTCTCTCGTGCGCTGAAGGCAAGGTCCCTTCTAATGGGGGCTCTGTGCTCCTTTTATAGTTTTTGACAGCGACGACTTGGTAATTGCGCCGTTGTAACCACCATAACTACAGAGAGGCGAATCAGATTGCACGATCTGGCGCACACAGATCGCCATTTTTGCCGATATGACGGTTTTGCCCCTCGGGCAGTTCTGTTGGCGGCGATGACGGCAATGGAGGAGTCCTGCAATCTGAGAAGTAAAGAAAGTTAACCGCCGCGCGCGCCGCGAACTCGGAGGCGTTCTGCGTGTGTCGCGAACGCAGAGGTGTTCTGCGCGTGTCGCGAACGCAGAGGTGTTCTGCGCGTGTCGCGAACGCGGAGGCGTTCTGAGTGTGCCGCAAATGCGGAGGCGTTCTGAGCATGTCGCGAACGCGGAGACGTTCTGAGTGTGCCGCGAATTCCGAGGTCTTGTGAGAAAGGCCCGCACTTGGTCGTTTGGAGGCGAATGCGCTAGCCGAGTCAGCGCGGTCGAGAGTGCGCACGAGGTGGTGCGGTAGGAGCGCGGCGGGTGTCGCGAGGCATGCGTCGTGCGAAGGCGGCGCGGCCTATGTCGCGTGGCCTACGTCGCACTAAGGTGGTGCGGCAAGCACTGCACGGTAGGTACCGTGCGGCGGTTGCCGCACCAAGGCGGTGCGGCAGGTGCCGCGTGGCGGCTGGCTTGCCAAGGCGGTGCGAAAGGCGCGACTGCTGCCATGCCAAGGCGGTGCGCGGCGGGTGCCGCGCGATATGTGCGACACGGCGGCCGCGCGGCGGGTGCCTCGCGCCATGTCTCGTGTGGCAAGGGCCGCACAGGAAGGCCGCACGGGAAGGGCCGAACAGGTGTCGCGCAGCGGTTGCCACGCCGGGGCGGTGTGCCGGGTGCCCGGCGGCCGGTGCCACGTGGTCGGTACCGCGCGACGGTTTCCCCACGATGGTCGTTGCTTAATGCGTTTCGTGCGACAGTTTTTAGCGATTTCCTCCACTATGGGCGCTAAGTGGCCCCACTTCCTCCATTATGAGCACCCCTCATAATGGAAGGGGTTTCGCTATCCACAACCCAATTTTGGTGGGGGATACGCTATCCACAGCCCATCTCCAATAAATAAAGGGGATACCCATCAATTGCTCCTCAATTCCTCGGAGTCCACGTACAGTGCTAGAGGGGTGCGAGGATTATTTCCCCATTCTTTGTTCGCTGCGGCTCGAATGGCAGTAGTGGAGGGGAGAAGTGCGGCGGAGTGAGGTGTGCACTGTCGAGCTGACGCGGTCGCGCAACGCGTGCGTCCACACATGGAGGAAGAGATTCGGGTTACCTGCGATCGTTGAGGTGAAAATTCTGTTACCCGGGGAGCGTGCGCAGAATCCTTCAACTGGCATTATTACTATTTCTGAGAGCTGCTTGATGGCAGGGTTTCGCTCCCACCGTTGGAGGAGGCAGTTGAGATTTTCCTCCTTGGATCGTAGTGCTGCTGAGATAGAGGCTACATGGGTCGCTGAACTCAAGGACAGCCTAGCCTTTCTGGAGGAGCGTTGCCGGATTTCAGATAATCTGTGCGCGGAGATCATGACCATGGAGGTGGAGCTGCTATTGGAGGACAGGTGCGAGATCTCGTTCCAGAGGGGCATCAAGAAGACTCTTCGCATGGTTGAGAGAAATTGCAGATACAACGTCGCGGGTCTTGGTGCAGGAGACCTCTCCGATGTAGATGTTGTGGATTGAGTTGGTCTCCCCATGTGAACTTTGCTTGTATTTCACGCTGTTTTGCTTTTCTCTAGTCTGTAGTCTCCTTTGGCGGAGCGTAGAGTAGCGCTTTGTTGTTTGTTCAGCTGGATATGCTAGTGCGGTTTGTGCGGAGGGTAGCTCCTGATGATGATGAATGAGCAGGCTCGTGCCGTTGTGGAGTCCTTTCCCTAATGCACTGTGAGCGAGGTCTCGTTTACCTGCTATGTCGATTAAGAGCTTATGCGTTTCAACTGATAACTGCATTCAGGGGGCGGACCCCATATGTCGGTGAAGAGCTAATGTGTTCGAACCGATGGAGACCGTGAGGGGGGCAGGCCCTGACGGTGGCGTGACCCACTATGACGGTGAATAATGAATGTTTTAGAACCGATAGTTGCTGTCAGGGGGCGGACCCCGTATGGAGGGGAAGAGCGAATGCGTTCGAACCGATGGCGACCGTGAGGGGGCAGACCTTGACGGTGATGTGACCTACTATGCCGATGAAGAGCGAATGCGTTCGAACCGATAGTTGCGGTCGCAAAGCCCAATCATATCGAGAAAAAATGAAGTTAAAAGCAATTGCAGTGTCATTAAAATTAAATCAGATACGTGCGCGCAAGCACATACTTGCGGCTTATTGTTCTGGAGAGGAGAGTTTGAAACAAATAAAATGCAGATAAGGAAGGTTGGGCTTCTCCGCCCTGTTTTTAGTCCTTTTGGAACAGACTTGTGTGGGACTCTTTGGCGGATTGATGTAATGTCCAGCAACTGCGTTCGGGGGCCCGTTCGCACCAGGGACTGGAGTCGTGCCATGCTAGGGTGTGCCTGTTGCAGATAGCATGAGCGAGCTGCTTCTTGGTTGCCACGTACGACGCCCACACCTCAGGGGGTGATAAACTTCATTGCTAGGTGTGGGATGAAGGGTATGACCTCAAACAACGCCTAGAGAGGGCGACCGAAGATGGTATTGTACGCGGAGTCGGAATCCACGACCATGAACTGGACATCGTGCGTGACCTGCTTTGGAAACTCGCCTATGGTGACGGGTAGAGTGATGATTCCTTGCACCGGGACGGGGCTGCCGTTGAAGCCATATATCGGTCCTGTCGCCGGCTTGAGTTGTTCTTTCGGGATCTTCATATTGTGGAGGGTGGACATGAATTGGACATCAACAGAACTTCCGTTGTCGACCAGGATCCTCTTGACGCGGAAGCTTGGGTTGTCGATTCCTGCGCTAATGACGAGGGGGTCTTGGTGCGGTAGGTGCAACCCCTATAGGTCCTCGTCTCCAAAACTGATGGTGGCTGCCTGTGGCGCCTTTGGGACCTGCTGATCTTTTTCGTGAGAGCGGAGTGAACGTATGGAAAGGGAGATCCAGCTATGGTCTCGACCTCTCATACTACCTGTTTGCCCCTGCACGCCCCTGGAGCGGGGGTGGCTGATCTCTTCTGGGTTGAGGCGGTACCGACTGATTATGGACTTGGCCCTACAGAAACCTGCCGAGGATGCCCTGACGAACAAGACGCTCGATCTCGTCTTTAATCTTGATGCATTCCACAGTGGTATGCCTAGTTCCCTAATGGAACTCGCAGTACTTCGACTGGTCTCACCTAGCATTCGGAGGGAGTTCTCGCGGCCTCTAGAGTGCCGGGTTGTCTCGGATTGCGTAGAGTACATTGGCGCGGGAGGTGTTGAGAGGAGTGTAATCTCAAGGCGGTCGGGGACCCTGATCTCTCCGGGGGTCCCGACGACGCTCATTGTCACGACGCTCTTCCCGCCTTCTGTGAGCCTGCTCCTCTCCCTTCTTTCTCTTTTGGCTTCCTTCAAATTACTGGCGCTGCGCTTCGATGGCTTCATCGACAGCTATCTGAGCTTCGACCCTATACACGAGGCCTGGATAGCTGGGCAGCACTTCTCTCATTAGTGCCGAGTAGAAGCCTCTCGGACGAAGTCCTCCTAGAAAAAGCCCTGCAGGAGCTCGGGATCAACCCCGGGAATTTATCGCGCCTCTGCAGTAAAGCGGCGGAAGAAGTCTTTGATGGTCTCTCCCTCATTTTGGCGGATCCCTGATAGATGAGAGGGGTCTCTGACGATCCTGCGGGTGGTGATGAATTGCTTTGTGAATTGCTTGGTTAGTTCCGCAAAGCGGTCGATGGCTCCCTCTCTTAGGGAGTGGAACCAGGTTCGTTCTTTCCCCTTCAGTATTGTTGGGATCACTTGGCACAACAATTGATCTGGGCGTTGTAGATTCTCATGATGGTGGTGAAGTGGTGGACGTGCTCCAGCGGATCGTCCGTTCCGTTGAACGTCTCGATGTTCGGGACCTTGAAGCCGCGTGAGATCGGATGTGCCAGAACCTCGGGTGCTAACGGCATACCGTGGTGGAGAGGGCGGCGAGCAAAAACGGCCCGTCGTCCAACTTGTCCATACTCCTCGGCGATAACGTCGCGAATCTCCTCGCGAGTGAGTCTTCCAATATCCCGCCCGAAGCCTGCTACTTCCGGGCGGTGGTGATGATGGTGGGCTTCGGGTTCTCTGGCGGGCCAGAATAAATGCGTTGAACTAGCTGCGTCAGAGAACTCTTCTTCAACGACGTGAAGGCCGCGAGCGGCGTGCTCAGTCGGAGCACGGTTCAGAGCTGGCGAAGGCAGGTTGCCTGGCTCGGAGGCTGGATTGGGAGCCTGAGGAGCTCCCAAGTTTCTCAGTAGGGCGAACATCTCGTCCTGACGATCTTCTATTTGGCGCATGCGCCCTTCTAGAGCAGCTACGAGCGCGATCAGTTCCTCTTCTGCGAGAGGTGTGTTGATAATTGAGTGAGAGGGAGCTGGCTCGATGTGCCTCCCAGGGATTGACCCTTCAGTTATACGGGTCCCTCTTCTGGTCATTTACTGCTAGTCACGAGTACTGTCGTTAGGAGAGTACTGTCTTCCGAGTATCTTCTGAGATTGGGAACACCTTCCCACAAACGACGCCAAACTGTTGCGGGTCGCTCGACTCTCTTATAGAACGGTCGAATTGAACCATCTCAGCTCGAGAGTGAGCCTAGCGCGCAAACAATCACAAAGAAAACTAATAGTTGGCAAGAAGACTTTTTAACGTAGAAAACCCGGAAAGGGTGAAAAACCATGGGGTCGGATCGGTGCCGGCCAAATTGCATTATTTTACTGGGTGTTATAAGTAGTAGAATGCATGAAGGTGACAAGCCACCGCTCGTTGCAGAGGGTGCAGAGAAGAATGAGAAAAAAGAGAATCTCAAGGAGGAAGGAGATTTTCAAAGGCCAAAGGGAGATCTTCAAGTCGCCTTCGAAGGTGATCTTCGAAGGGGAAAGAGATCTTCGAAGGCCGAAGGAGATCTTCAAAGGATTCTTTCAACGCCGAAGGAGAACTCTGATGGATCTTCGAAGGAGTTCTCTCGTGCGCTGAAGGCAAGGTTCCTTCCCATGTGGGTTTTGGGCTCCTTTTATAGTTTTTGACAGGGGCGGCTTGGTAATTGCGTCGTTGTAACCACCATAACTACCGGACGGGCGAATCAAATTGCACTATCTAGAGCACCCCGATCACCATTTTTGCCGATATGACGGTTTTTCCCCTCGGACAGTTCAGGCAGTTCCATTGGCGGCGATGACGACAACGAACGAGTCCTGCAATCTGAGAAGTAAAGAAAGTTAACTGTCGCGCGTGCCGCGAAGTCGGAGGTGTTCTGCGCGTGACGCGAACGCGGAGGTGTTCTGAGTGTGCCGCAAACGCGGAGGTGTTCTGAGCGTGCCGCGAATGCGGAGGCGTTCTGAGCATGCCGCGAACGCGGAGGCGTTCTAAGCGTGCCGCGAACGCCGAGGTCATGTGTGAAATGCCCACACTTGGACGTTTGGAGGCAGACGCGCCAGACGAGTCAGCGCGGTCGAGAGTGCGCACGAGGTGGTGCGGTAGGAGCGCGAAGATGGTGCGGCGGGTGTCATGCGTCGTGCGAAAGCGGCGCAACCTATGCCGCGCGGCTTACGTCGCACTAAGGTGGTGCGGCAAGCGCCACACGGTAGGTACTGCGCGGCAGTTGCCGCGCCAAGGCGGCGCGGCAGGTGCCACGCGGCGGCTGCCGCGCCAAGACGGTGCGGCAGGCGCCGCGCGGCAAGTGCCGCGCAACATCTGCCGCGCCAAGGCGATGCGCGGCATGTACGGCGCGGAGGGTGCCGCGCGGCGGTTTCTCTGTTGTGGTCGCTGCTTGACGCGTGTCGTGCAACGGTTTTTGGCGGTTTCCTCCAATATGGGCGCTAAGTGGCCCCACTTCCACCATTATGAGCACCCCTCATAATGGAAGGGGTTTCGCTATCCACAGCCCTATTTTGGTGGGGGATACGCTATCCGCATCCCATCTCCAATAAATAAAGGGGATACCCATCAGGTATGAAAGCATCAAATGGAAGACTCTAATGAACTCGTATATAATTTGATGAACATGCCTCTGAAAAGAAAGAATATATGAGTACAAATAACATCAAAATATGAAAACATATGACTCTTGATTGCTCGTTATGTTAAATTTACTTTGAAACTCAATGTGTAATCCAATGGAACAGTAAGGTGCAAATTTGAGACCATAAAAACTTTCAAAACCAAAGGCCTTGAAAACATTAAAAGAAAAATAGAAAAATGAAGCAAACATTGTGTGCATTTGATGAAAATTAGAGATCTTTAATTCAAAACACTAAAAAGATAAGAAAATATTACTTTGAACAACTTGTTCGCAAGCTAAAGGAAGGTAATAACAACACATCAAAAATAAAAAAACTTTCATAGGTAAGGAATTGACTGAAGTTAGTAAGAAGAAAACTGACTAGTATTATAAAAAAAATCTATAACTCCTAAAATATCAGATAGTAAAAGAACCAAAGAAAAAGAAAGGTTAAACTTCATAGCTTATTGGAAAACATACCATATATTAAATTACTGTTCTCAAGTAGTACAATACCCAACTTTACTGAAGAACTCACTAAATCATTTCTATTATAATGAAAATGATACTTAAACCAAGAACTTTCCCCCAAAACCGTAACTCTAATATGGACTACCTTAATCCAAACCAGAATTCAAAGGAGCAGACGAAATGAAAGAGAAAATAGAAGAAGAAGATCAATTAATTCTATGTAGCATTAAAGTCAGAAATCTCCTGAAAAAACCCCCTCTCGAATGTGGCCTATCTTAATCCACTTCCACAAAATTCGATCTGGCACACAACACATAAGCATGACAATACTCGAGCCACCAACTGGAACAAAACATCCAAGAATAAATTTGTCGTGATAGGAAGTAAGATAAATCGCCATGCATGGTTCCTTTGATAACACCTATGAGATCTTAATTAGCACATCAGTTGACAAAATAATAACAATTGTAATAATCCTCTGCAATAAATAAGTTAAACTTGCAGAAGATATATTCAGAGTTCCCCAAGCAATCCCAAAAATCTTTTTAAAAGGTGGATCGAAATTAGCACCCAAAAATCGACATCCTCTGTTAAAATAAGTTCATCGAGACGAAATGAAGAGAGGAGGAAGCCGGGGCGAAGGTGAAGTATGACATCACCCTGATATTACAGAGGAGGTCGTCGACGCCCTAATGTGGAGGAGTAGGAAGCTGGGCCGTCGGCTTCGGGCGAAGGTTTGGGACTTGGGCGAAGGCTTTGGCTGCGGGCGAAGGCTGTGGAAGTAGTTTTGTCGTGGAGAATAGGAAGATGCGAGAGAAGGAAAAATGTCTTTTGCCCTTGCTATGGGAGTTGTTTTTCTGCGGAGAACCGGAAGAGGCGAGAGGAGAAGGAAAGACGTGTGATGCCCTAGTGGGAATAGCTTTGTGCACGGGAATGTAAAGCCTTTTAGGATGCACTTCAGATCTGTGTGAAAACCGACAGGTTGGATTTGATATGTAATGTGATCGTAGGGCAGATTTTGAAAGGATGGTGTTAGCGGAAATAAATAGATAGATTGATAGAGAAAGGATGTTGCTAATTGCATGTGAATACAAATGAAAGTTTACCTTTTTTCTTGTCTGGCTGGTTCTATGATTTACCTGTTCCTGTAAATATATAAAAACCTGAAACTTATTTTTTCTTTATAATGTAGTTTTAGAAATTGTATGTCTAAATGTGAGTTATATTCCAAGTGAATCGGGCCTTCTTAATGAACTTCTTGATCAGGTGTTTGGAAGTCATTGAGCTGTTGCAGACATGCTGTGAGAAATGCAGCTATAAATCAACACATTGTGCTTCTTTATCTGGTCTTCTCAAGAATAGTACCAAATCAAAGTAAAAAATAAGCAAATTTATTTACTGCTAACAGCTTGCTCAGAAAGCAACACATGCTTATTTCACAATAAGTACATCTCCGTGACTGTTTACTTGAGTGTACTGAATGCTTCTACTAGCTAGAAGCATACACTGAATATGGAGTCCTTTTCTAGAACAAATGAAAAGTGATATTCAGAATTCTGTCTATTTATATATGGAATGATGCATACTATCACATATATACATGAAGAAATTATTCTTATGTTATACAACACACAAATCTCTAGTTTTTATTCAGAAGGTACCTTAGCTACTGGAGACATGTTACTTGTCGTTTACTCCCATTGTTAGCATATGGGTATGATGTTTGTGTATGTAAATTATCTATCAACTTACAAATAATGTGCTTATTGTTTTCCTTTTCCTTTTGGGGTAGCTTATGAAAAGAAAAATGTTGAGGCTATTCTGAATTATTGGTCATTGTATCATAGGCTTGGGTGATGTTGGGATCAGAATTGTCACCAATTTTTCACACTCAGCGACTACTTGAAAAGGTATCATAGGAAATCAAGACCCGCAAACAATCGGTTACTAACCCACGAGGGTAGAGCGAATAGAGCACATAAAAGGGACGATGTTGCTGGCAGCGGCGAACACCAGACATACCCGCAACGACGAATACCACTTGCCACGGGCAATGATATTTGTCAAGAGAGATTACAGGCTATTACAAGGTACGTGCACAAAACTAGAAGACAACTGAGTGATTGAACTTGTAACTGCACCTACAACATGACAGATTTTGACCATCTTTCGTGTCCTTCCAAGCACCCATGGCCCTTTATTAATACATGAGGGTAGGCTGCCCAGACGGTTGAGAGCATTCAATGCAACATTAAATGCTCAACTACCTGAGGTACACGAAGAGTCGAGTAGCGGGGAGAGAAGACGTGGTGGCGCTGGCACAACATGTAACCGCGCGGACCTTTGCTAGCTAAAACAAAGAGCAGGGAGGTAGATAGATTCTTGATTGTATCTGCCCCGGCTTCTCCGAATTGGACACTGCTGAGAGCTGACAAAAGGAGCGCGCGAGCACTCAGCGAGTAGCCGCACATACCCTTTCTGAGGAGGAGGAAGTCGCGACTACCCAATGAGTAATCGCTCATCCCGTCGAGTGTTCGCCGAAGGTCTTGGTGCTGGAGTGAACTGGCACTGACTGCGGTTGAAAGATTTTGGTTAACATAATCCCTGCACTTTTTTAAATCCGCGTGGACTTCGAAAAAATACACTGGTAACCGCGAAGACTGTGACTCGATCTATGCGCCACTGGAAATCTATAAATATCCCGGGCTAGACCCCAAGATCATCCTGCTTCGCTTTCTCTCCCATTGCCGCGACCTCATTTCTGGATGACTTGATGAAGAAGAAGAGCGGAGGGTCGGTGGCCAAAGTGTATGTTAGCACGAGTAAGGTGACCGCGTCCTCCAAGAAAAAATGGTCGGGGTCCCTCCACCAAGCCTCCCGCGAAGGTTCCTGTCATCCCCAAGGAGAGCGAACAACTTTCCTCCCAGCAGGCAGCGAGTTCGGGGATAAATGTTACTGTTTCTGACATGATGAGGTATCTGGACGCCGACCCCTCCAAAGGCTTCGCCCTCCCGGACCAAGAAGTAGGAAGCGGTGCTCCAGAGGACTTAACGAATCCTTCAAACCTCCTGACGACTCTTCTATGAAGAGGCGGAAGACGAAACCGCCGAAGATCTCCATCAAGAATGTGGCAGGAGACGGGGCGGGTGCACCTGCTGCCACCGCCGGTTTGAAGGAGACTTCGCAGAGTCTGACGGACAAGAGTACGCTCGGCGCAGTGGTCATGCAGATCGAGGTGTCGAGGTTGAAGGCGATCACTTTTGGAGGTGCGGATCACAGTTTGAAGCAGCCCGAGATGATGTCCGCCGGGCAGGAGCCTATAGTACTGGCGGATTCGCTAGAAGGGACAAGGTCTGCGAAGACCCTTGGGGGTGATGCAGATGAGAACCACACTGACGATGACGCTGAGCATTCTGACCTGTCGGCTGATGAGGATGGACAATCCGCGTCGGAACCGGAGATGAGGTAGAGGTAGGAGTGGGGTAGAATACCACCCTACTCAAGGAAAGTCAGGCCTCGGATTCCAAGGAGGTTGAACCGACCAAAGTTGCGGAGGCGATCGAGGAACAACTTTCCCAGGACCTTGAGGTGTTGCCCAAGCACAGATCTGAGGAGAAGAGCAAGAAGAAGAAGAGACCGCGCGAACCTGAGGAGGCGGGCTCGATGAAGTTGTCCAAGCGGGGAGCTGCTGCAGGGACGATTGCCGAAGAGCGGTTTTGAACGTCGTCATGCAGAAGTCCAAGGGTAAGTCCGCCGTGGGATTAGGAACAAAGGGCGAGTGTGCAACAGGTATGCTCGTCGTGCCTTTTGTCAAGTTAGTTTCATATATGTAAAAAATGAGTGAAAAGATACTTACTCCTGACGTAGCGGGTTCTCCTGCAGAAGCCACTGCGGATGCTGTACATGAGCTGAGGGAAAGTGTGGAGCTGAAGAAAAAGGAATTCTGGAAGGCGCGCATGCGCATATTTATCCTAGAGAAAGAGGTGGAGGTGCTGAAGAAGAATGTCGCGTCCGCTGTTGGTGCTAGCCAGCCGCCCGCCTTGCGGATCAGATCGGCTTTCGGGTCACCACTGCCAGCAAACCAGGATGACATGATGAGGAGATATGTCCTCAAATTTTATTTGATGACCCACTCTCACTCATGAAGATACTTAACATGAAGTTCTATCTATGGGTGTCGAACTTCTAAAATACTGCCCCTTTTCTGCTGACATTGCAATTCAGCTAAAATGCTTCGAGGAGTCCTTGTAGTTTGCTATCTTCATCGTTTATCAAAGTCATTATGATGGAATTTATCATCCCTACATTTGATGTCACTTGTGTCTCCACAGTAACTCGCCTTTTGAGTCGAGCTGCTTCCATTACAGCTTTTCCTTCAAAGAGTTATGCTCATGTTACTAGACATGGGGCAAATCATGGTCATGGGGGACTTCCTGGGGGGACATTGAAATCGTCATCCCATCCCATTTGTTCCCACTATGGCCGAATTGGTCTTCCCGGCGATCTTTATTTTGCCAAGCATCATCATCTTTGCCCTTAAACTCATGGAAGCGTAGTTGAGCCCCATAACACTTTGCAGACTCCTTCCAGTTAGATGTTAGGCACGGGCAGATAGTTCTCCTTAAATGATATTTAACCTCTCATTGTTGCATCAAGTAACTATGCTACTGTCGCTTATATTGCATCTTAAAAGTGCGGAAAATATCTAAGAATCTTATGTTGGATCGTCAGGCGCTCTTAGAAGGGGAGAGGGTGAATAAAGGTTTTATAAAAAATCATTTTAACTAAATTTTAATTCAAAATATTCATTTAAAACACTTTGAAATTCAAAGATAAAAATCTTCATAGGTACAAAGGAATATTCATGATTGTATTTCAATAACAATGATTACAAAATTGTTAATCTCTATGACGCTAGAGATCGAGGTGGTAAGTAGAAAATATCATTTGGTTTTTCTATACCGACTCTCCCTAGAGCCGGTTGGCTTTATAATCTCTCTCCTAAGATAGGCCTCAAGCCGCCCCTAGACCTACTCCATAGATCTAGTCGCCTAACTCTCAATGTGATTTTCTCTCTAAGTCGCACACGGACCTAGTCGCCACCAGATAGACGAATTTCTCTATCGTCATAAAAAGAGTCACAAAAAAAAGATTACAAGAAAAGAATTAAATAAAATTTCTGTAGCATAAACTCCTTACTGGAAATCTTAAGGCGATGACGAAGGTACGAAAGAGATTGTCGTTGTTGTCGCGTTCGTGCTTCATGTAGAATATGTGTTGATGCACTCCGCCTTTAAGTTCTCCTTTTGATCTTTAAGGGTGTTATAGGGATTGCTCTGGAAGTCTGGGACGAGGCTCCACAAAAGAATGTTCGGAGTTCTGTAAAGTTCGCGCCAAGAGAAAGAGCGAATGTCTCTTTATATAGAGTTTGGCTGCTACCTCCAGCGGTAGCTCCTACCGCCCCGCTATATCCTTTAGGAAAGCAATTTCTCGCTCCTGCCAGCCAAACATGGAAGCCATATTTTCAAATATTAGGCAATAATCTACCACACCACGATAAGGTTACCACGCCACGATAGGGGAGAATTCGATCCCACCAGAATCTGATTTCTTGCTTCATTTAGCTCCTCAATCAACCCGATGATTGTCGGGGTTGCCTTTCAGTTATCGCCGCACGATATCGTACAACGTCGCGGTAATTCTTTACAAAAATGGTCTTCCGCTCTCGTCAATGTTTTTGTTCAAATGCTTCTTGCCAGCTGTCCCACAGTAACGAACGCTACCGCCAGCGGTAGAGGCTACCTCCCCGTGGTAGTACTCATTTCAGAGCACGATGCCCATCTTTTCATCTCAGCCGATTATTGTCGTACAATACGATATTGTACATGTTTGGCTTGCACACTATAAACACAAAACAAGCTTGATCAAATACATAATGAGATTTGTTATTTTCAAACCAAGAGATGCGAAACACGTGTTCCAACAAACTCCCCTTTTTGATAATAACAAATTTTTCAATGAGAAATCAATCATTTAAAATTAGAGTTGTGTTTATAGAATAGTGCGGTAAGTGATAATCGTGAAAACAGATTTAGAGTAAGATAAACAAGTACACAACAATGGTCGTATTCAAAAATATGAGTGCTCCCCCTACATATATGCTCGCCTACACAGTGGTGTTTTAACTCACCTAGATTTATACTCCATTAGATTTCTCAATTTATTCTATGTGAGTTTAGGTATGGAATTTATCCCCCCCTTATTTATGAAATAAAGGACCACTTTGGTACACCCCCGTGTTTGTCGAGTGGGTTCATCAAGTCATCAGGCGATACAGAGCGAGATGGAGCTATGACGAGTTAGCCGGGCGAGTGTTGGGTCTTAGCTCGCACTCGCCTCTAGCAGACACTCCCCCCCCCCCCCCCCCCCCCCCCCCCCCCCACCTTAGTGCGAGTGGCGAGTCCCAGCTCTACAGGGCACTCGCACTCCGGCGAGTTGACTTATACCAGCCTGGACTCGCCTGATTGGTTGGGGATCTGTTTTTCCTAGGGATTTCCACTTTGGCCTACAGTTAGCCACTCCAAACAACGGGATTCCGCTGTTTGCAAATCAATTTGGGCTGCTTTTAGTAAAACCAAGAGGTGGGATTCCGCTATCCGCAAACCGTTTTAAGAAAAATATAAATAGACCCCCAAGGGAACCTTTGGAGAGGATCTCTCACTTGTTTCTCTCTCCTCCGGTTAGCTTTGGTCGGTTAGAGAGTTCCAGCTTGTAGCTCACCGTGGTCTCTGTGTGGGTATACAGGGGCTCCTTAGCACTCTCCAAGGTGCCCAGGTCAGCAATTGGCTTGGGAGAGGAAGTTCTCTAAGATCCGGATTTGTGGCGGGACCTCCTCGCTGCAGCACGAGTGGTCTATTTGTAATTTTCCATCCTGTGAGTGCGGTTCTTTGCCTTGAGTGCCCAGTCCAATGATTAAACTCTGAAGAAATAAGAGCAAGCTACACCAGTCCGAACTCCTCTCTTGTAACATCCCCCAAACAACTAGACCCCTAAGTTGGTTTTGTCATGACTAGATCATGACAAAACCATAGGAAGAGCTCAAGACCATGTGAGCTTGGGTGAGAAAAGGAGAAAACCCAAGTGGTCTGCAAATAGTAATTTTCAGATACCAAACCTAGGATTGGACTTAGAGGCCTCTCCTTGAAGCTTGACCCCACCATAGTGTCCCTAACCCACTAGGGGCCTCCTTGGAGCACCAGAGACCCATTGGGGTCAACAAAAGGGGTTAAATTGACCAAAGTCAACCTTAACCCTAAATTGGTCAAACTAGCTCAATTAGGGCCAATTGGCCTCCACCATGCCAAATTGACCCTGCCCCTACCCTCATAGGGTCACTAGGGACCTAATGGACCAAAGAGCCCCATCATGGGACCTCTAAATTGGCCAATTTACCCTAAGTCAACCTTAGCCCTAATTTTGGTCAAAGTGCCCTATAAAGGGGCAATTCACCCTCACCTTGCCAAATTGACTCCACCTACACCTTCCTAAACCTTAAGGGAGACCATTGGAGCCTAAGCCACCCATTGGGAGTCAACCCAATTGGTCAATTTGACCAAAGTCAACCTTGTCCTAAATTAGGTCAAAATAACCCAATTTGCCCAAATTAAACCCAATTCACTTGAGCTAGACCCAATTGGTGTGGTCCACCACCTCATGGGGATTGAATGCTGTTGAGTTGGCCATCCAATTTGAAGAGGGTCGGCCAGTAGAGAGAAAATGGAGGTTTCCCCCAAATTGAAGAGAGGGGACATGGTGATTGAATGCATTGGACCCTTCAATCCCTCCCCAATTGATGAGCATTCACCTCCCCCCTTCAGTTACAAACAGAATCCTGAAGTTCTATGGCCAGGGGAGCTGAATTAAGGGAGAATTAGAGGTGGCCGAAATCTCCATTCATGGCCATTAATGGCAATTGATGCCAAGGCTCCTCCCCCCCAATTGATCTCCTTAACACCCTCAGGGATCAGAGAGGAGTGAAACCCCCCTCTTCCCTGAAGAAATCGAGCATCAGAAGCTAGGATTGACATGGCGTCGAAAGCTCCACCTCCGGCCATGGCGACTCGCCGGAATACGCGCCACCAAGCCCCCACACAGGTCCGATCCGCCTCCTCTCCCTTAGTGCTAGATCTTATGATAATTTGGGGCTTGATCCGAGCTCAATTGGGCTCAGATCGTGCTTCCGAAAGGGCTCGATTCAGGCTCTCTTTCCCCTCCTCTAAACCCCGATTCCGACCACCTCCGGCCGGCCAACCACCCCCTATCGCCGGCCACCACCTCAACGGAGGTGGTGGTGGCATTGGCCAGCCGGGAAGAGGCACAGGTGGCCGGGAAATCATCCCGCAAAGAAGCCCGGGACGGGCTGTCGCGCGCCGTCCATCCATCGGGGACGATGACCATGAGCCGTCGGATCTGCCGTGATCAGCTATTCGCAGATTTAAATGATTATGCTATAATGTTATTTCATTTTGAAAGTGAGGCTGTTGCTGAATAGTCGATCTGAGTTCAGAGAAAATAGATAACTGATCCTTCAGAGATTGTTAAGCTGGAGAAGAAATTCGTCGAGCTGAAGGCTGAGTTCGTCAAACTGAAAGTTGAGTTCGTCGAACTGAATCTGGAGTTCGTCGAACTGAATCTGGAGTTCGTCGAACTGAATCTGGAGTTCGTCGAACTGAATTAATTCGTCGAACTGAATCTGGAGTTCGTCGAACTAAATCTGGAGTTCGTCGAACTGAGAGATAATCTGTTGAACTGGCTGGAGAACTGAATTCGTCGAGCTGAGAATCAATTTCGTCGAACTGAAGCATGACGTTCGTCGAACTCAGAACGGATTTCGTCGAACGCAGATTGAAGTTCGTCGAACGCAGAGACTAGGAATTTTCCTAAGTTCTATCTACTCAGACACACTTTAAACCTTGACCCTTAGACTATACAATGAGGTCAACTTAGTCCTAATCAACATATTGTGATCCTAGCCCAAATCAGTAATAGGGTTGTTCCAACACATTTTGCCACACTTTCTGCAGTATTTTATTTTAATTATGAAAAATACTAGGACCCCTCAAATGAAAAAGTGCACAACATATTTTTTGTAGCCCTTGGTGTGTAGAATAAGAGAATTTGTTTCAGCCCAATAGGGGCACTATAGCTTCCCGTGGAGTCATTTTTCTAGGACTGCTCCCTATGGTTGGACAGTCACAAAATTTTGAATATCTTTCTATTGGTAAATGGTATGGCCTTGAAATTTAAAACTTAGGCTATCTACACCTACCCACACATCATACCCAAAGAGCGGAATTTTAGGGGAACTTTTTTCTAAAGTTTTTGTAATAATTTCATAAATCAAATATTAATTAATTAGTGGGTCAAATGACCTCCAATGCCATACAAATTTTGGTGGGTGCTCCTTGGGGTTATTGTATGACCTTGTTAAAAATCTTAGCCCAATTGGGACTGATTTAGTTGGGTAATTTGTCAACCCAAGTTAGGTCAAATTAGGCCAAAATTAGGGCATGGTGTTTATCTTGGGGTATGGTGGTCAAAACTCATCACCATGAGTTGAAACCTTGGCCACTGGTTTATGATCACCTAAAACACCTTCATGAGTAAGATGGGGTGGTGAGATGTGGATATACCCTAGGACCCTAGTTTTACCCCTTGGGGTGCATATAGAACCTTGTGAAGGCCATGTGGTCAAAAGCCCTAGAATGACCATGGAATTTAGGAGATATGTTCATGAGGTGTGATTATGCTCTAGGGAATTTTGAGAGAATTTTAGGAGTACTTTTTTCTCCTAAATTAGGCCATAACCCCTTTAGGAAAATTTCTTATAAGAGATATTTACATGTTCAAATGACCTTGGATGGTGATGAAACCTTGGTTGTGCCTTTATAATCATATGATGGACCTCTGGTAATTTTTGTGTAATTAATTAAGTGATTTAACCAGCACTTCATTCACAAGGCACTTATTTTGCCTTAATCTTAAGAAATATAATTAAGGGTTAAAAACTCTCTGGAAAAATGTGCAACTTGGTGATAGGACATTTCAGAGCACTAGGAAGCTCTGTAAATTTTTATATAATTTTTGGAGATTGTTATCAGTAGGCTACTTCACAACATGCTCATATTAGGATTTATTTGGAATATTTATTTAGGTGAGAAAATGATTTACATAAATTGTGAAACTTAGTCAGCAAGCCTTTATGAACATATTGGAGATCTAGTATTTCCTTCATAATTTTTGGAATTATTTAACAGTAAGTTCCTTCACAATTTTTCCTAGACAGGGATTCTTTGGAATATTTAATTATGTGGTTAATATGCCTTTATAAATTCTAAAATTTGGCCTGAGAACTTTTCTGATCAATATAAATGTCTGATAATTTTCCCATAATTTTTGGACAAGTATTTTAGTGGTTGCTTCTTTAATTTCTAATTTTGGTTAAATATTCAATATTATAATTAGAGGACAATTCATGATTGTAAAATTGTGACACTCTGTATTTGCTGTTATTTTGGCATGATAGATTTATCTTAGTTTTATGAGAGTCATATCATAAGAATACCTTACACTTCGTGTTTATATTCATACTTGGCAAATATTGGAGAAATTTAAATAAATGCTAAAATGTTGAGGAAAAATATGAGTCTTTGGATTTACTCTTATAATGCCATGATAGTCCTCCAGTAAAAATCTTGTGTCATGTGGATGAAAATTTGGAGTACTTCTACTTATTAGCTGCATATAGTTAGTTTGGTCTGCGTATAGTAAAAATGTGAAACTTGGGTATTTTTGGACCTACCAAGTGGAAGCGGCATGTAGTTGGTGTACATGGTCAGGATGAAGAGGATGAGGTCATCAAAAAGGAGTTTAGGAGATAAGAGTGCTAGGTGAGCTAAGGGTAAGGTCGTGCTTGGGATTGACGAAAGATCGTCTTTCCCCTAGCGTGTCATAAACCACATAGGGTTAATACAAGTGAAAAGATAAGAGGCTTAGGCATATGGGTAGATACCCATAATATTAAATGCCTTGAGAAAGGGAGCCTTGGGGTGTCATCCCAGTATAGTTCCTAGTACCGTAGCGAGCCCCTAACAGGGTAATCCTCGGGAAGTCCAAGGTTAACCATAATCTGTAGGGCTAAGTTGTTATACAAGATTAACTAAGTAATATACTCACTCACACTCCATTGTCACGGGTGCTTGGTCGGTTTGGTCTTACGAGCGGTAGGCTCGGTGGTTGTAGTAATAGACTTATTAGTCTGGTGAGTTGTGACTCAACCATGTTTGTTGTGTCGGACGGGTTAGCCCGAGGAGCTTATGGCTCGGAGGTAGATGTAAACATGTCTGCATGTGCATAAGGTGGTGGGTCCTTAGTGTTGATGGTCGTTACACCGACATTAATACTTGGGCTCGGTAAGTGAGGATAACCCTTTACCAAAACAAGTCTGGTGGTCTAACCAACAAGAGTACGCAGTAGCTCCGCTGTTGTGTTCTTAGCGTTGAGGCGTACGTTAGGTCTAGGTTAGGTAGTGTAAATACCAACCTAGAGGCGGGCGAGGCCCAACCCACCGCTTCCGTTTGCCACTACGGGAGTATCTTGGGAGTTTTGTTAGCTCCAAAAAGGGGGAACTAAAGGTCTGTGCGCATAGAGTCGTAGTGTGTGAGTTGCACTTGTGTGAACATAACATTTAACTGCATACTTGCATGTCATAACATCAACATTGCATTTCAACCCCTACCCCATATCGTATAAGTTGGTTATGGGACTTCTTATATGATAGACCTTGCTAAACGACCCCTTGGTCTATAGGTTTGTGTGGGCATTCATATAAATCAACAGTTACTTTTCTTCACTTACCTTATATATTTGCTCTACTTGTCTACTTTACTTGTTCTTACCCTGCTTTACTTACTGCTTCAGTTATGATATATATATATTGCGTAGTAGTAGACATTTCATGTAGATTCTATCCCCGTCACCTGCTATTGTTTACACCCCTTGTTGTCCTCCGCTTCATTCCTCCCGCTCGGTGCCTAGGAGTCACCGGGGGAGGGGTGGGGATTGGCTTAGTCTTTTGACTAACGGTCGGTGGACCTTATCATTTTAGGGGACCGAGGAGATGCTGCAGCACCAGAGGCCAGTACAGATAGAGACGGGGCAGTCTAGTACGGGAGCACCATTGGCAGGATCCGTGAGCACCGTTTAGCTTTAGTATTTTATGCTTCCGCGAGAGAAAATGTAGTGAGGAATTGATGTATCGGGCAGGAGCCCTTGTTATTTCTATCTTTTATTTCAGTTACTTCATGTGGGCATCTATTTATGATGATTTACTATTTATGTGATGTGGACTTGTCTTCTCTAAAGTTTGTTATACTTACTTTTTCTGTGATCGATAAGGCCGGCAAGATCGGCGTTTTGTAGTGGCGGCCTTCCCGAGTGAGGGTGTCACCGCAAAGCGGCGGTTCTGGGCATAAGACCCGGGTTGCAAAAAGAAAAAAAAAAGGGGTCTTACAAAGTGGTATCAGAGCAAACCTCGATCCAGAGAAAAGAAAAGAAGTCCACAAACCCTGGGCCACCCCGCCCGAGCTTAGTTTGAGGACAATCTAGCAGCGGAAGCAATGGTGTGCCCATAAGGGAAATCACATGAAAAGTCCACATCTAACTGAATATTCTCTAGCTAACTCCCTTACGAGTTTAATTTTCTTGTGTAGCCCGCGACGAACCCTACACCGCAGCATGGAGTTCCACCGACTCCAAACGTCGTTCCACGACCACCAGCTCCTACTCCGTTCCAGCAGACGGAGATGGGACAAACACTGACAGCCATACTAGAGACATTCAGGGCACAGCAGGCACCGACTCCTAAGCAAAACCCTAGGGCCAACTGGCTGAGCGTATTTCGAGGCCTCTCCCCCCATCATATCACGAGACGGAGGCAGTTGTGAGGACTGAGGAGTGGGTGGACATCATGGAAGAGATGCTGACGCGGATTTAGTGCCCGACAGATATGGAGGTGCCACTGGTGGTCTCATGCTTGGAGTCCCATGCAAAGAGGTGGTGGAAGAGGTTCCTGGACACATATGCAGGGCTGGAGGCTGCGGATGTTTCTTGGGATGAGTTCAAGGCAGCACTGCTGGAGCATTTTGTGCCGCAGTCTGCAAGAGACGAACTGGAAGACAAGTTCCTGCAGTTGAGGCAGGGGAGCAGGACAGTCCTAGAGTATCACCGGGAGTTTACCCATCAATCTCGGTTTGCAGTTTCGTATCAGCTGGATGACGCAGGATACGCAAAGTGGTTCTACAAGGGCCTTCATGATGAACTGAGGCAGGCCCTCCTCTTCGTCTCCGACGGCAGTATGACTAAGATCTTGGAGATGGACAAGAAACTAGAAGCCGACCAGCACCTTGTTCGAGGAAGGAAGAGGCCGGTAGAAGACCGGGGACGGGGAGGCAGAAGGGACCAGCCGAGAGGTCGAGATGCTGGAGAAGGAAGGACGGAGGTCCAACCCCGCCAGGAGCAGAGACAGGAGCAGAGGGAGCCGGTAGTGTTGGCTCCTCAACCACTGCAGATGCGGGAGATGCCGAGGATTGGAGGAAGTGGGCCACCTCTGGAGTGCTACCACTGCCGCTAGGCCTGAAACTAGTGCGGTTTGGTGCGGTTTGAGCCCAAACCGCAACCGCTCCGAAGAGGGCCGGTTTTGGACGTTACAAAACCGCACCGCATCCAAACCGTGCGGTGCGGTTTGGCATTGGTGCGGTTTGGAGTCCGTTTTTGCGGTGCGGTTTCGGTTTTGCACATTTACTAAAACTTATCAAAGAGTACATGAACTATTTACATTTTATACCCAATAAAGGCATCCCTTCAAAATTTTCTAACACATGGTATTCCAAGGACGGTATCATCACTTCAATAACACATGGTATTCTACGCTCACTCGCGTGATTGCGTTGTCGTCGACCGTCGGGCTAGGGTAGAAAGTCAAACAAGCATACAGAAGCAGGAAGGAATGAAAAAATAGGAAGGAATGAAAAATGAAAATAAGCGCTGGGCTGGGTCTGTTGGAGTGTTGGTTCGATTTCACTATTTCAGCGGTTCAACCCACGGGTTCGCCGTTCACTTCAGGCAGAGGCGGTAGTCGCGTAGTGCGGTACTCAGTTAGCTTTAGATATGGAGATACTTGAATTAAGGAATATTAATATATTATATTATATAATTATAAGATGTATCATAAGATATATTAATTAATTTGTAAGATATATTATAAGATATAAAAATAAAAATAAAATAATATTTTAATCATTGCGGTGCGGTGCGGTTTATTCGGTTTTGTCAAGGCAAAAACCGCACCGCACCGCAAACCATGCGGTTTTCCAATAACCAACACCGCACCACAACCACACCGTTCGGTGATGTTCGAAAACGGTGTGGTGCGGTGCGGTGTTGCGGTTTTTTGCGGTTTCTGTTTTTAAATTTCAGGCCTAACTGCCGCCAGAATGGCCACATCCGGAGGAACTGCCCTCAGAGGAATGCACCACCAGCACTACAGGCTGCCCCTCAGGCCCAGCATTTTGGGGGCCGGGGACGTGGACGAGGCCGTGGATTTCAGGGCGGAGACCAGAGACAAAACAAGGAACAAATGTATGCCCTGGACCTAGCACAGCACCGGGACCCGGCAAGGGTCATTACAGGTATAGAACTCGTCTGCGGCAAGCCCGCATACACTTTATTTGATATGGGTGTCTCTCACTCGTTCGTCTCGGAAGAATTCGTAGATGATCTGTGCCAAGTACAACACTTCGAGGGCATCTACAGGAGAGTGCGATTCCCGGATGGATCAGAAGTTCTAACAAATGCAAAGTGCAACATGAATGTGGAGATTGGAGGGAAACTGTTCGAAGCGCCGGCGACACGCTTGAAGATGAAAGACTTTGATCTGATCTTAGGCATGGCCTGGCTGCACTGGAACCATGCAAAGATTGACTGTCCGACAAGGAGGATCGTTCTAAAGCATGAAGACGGTGAAGTAGTGATCGAAGGTACTAAATCCGTCTCTCATATCTTTTTATCATTAGTTCAGGCCGTCAAGGCCCACCTGCAGGGAGACGAGGTATATCAGGTGCTCTTCGAGGTGGCAGAAGTCAAAGACTCGGTGTCAAATATCCCGGTCATGCGGGATTTTGCCGACGTATTTCCGGAGAAGCTACCCGGACTACCTCCGCACCGCGAGAAGGATTTCCAAATCCAACTGGTGTCGGGGGCTAAGCCGGTATCCAGGGGCCCCTACCGGATGGCCCCGAAGGAGCTGGTGGAGTTTCAGAGCCAGCTAAAGGAGCTGGTGGAAGCAGGGTTCGTTAGGCCGAGTTCCTCACCTTGGGGAGCCCCGGTGTTGTTCGTGAAGAAGAAGGATGGGACGCTCAGATTGTGCATCGACTACAGAGCCCTGAACCGGCTGACGGTTCGGAATACGTACCCGTTACCAAGGATCGACGAGCTTTTTGACCAGCTGGAGGGAGCCCACTGCTTCTCGAAGCTGGATTTGAGATCAGGGTATTATCAACTGCGGATCCAGGAGGAGGATATCCCGAAGACGGCTTTCATCAGCCGATACGGATTACATGAGTTCACGGTGATGCCATTCGGGCTCACAAATGCACCTTCAACATTTATGAGCCTGATGAACTGGGTGTTCGAGCCTTATCTCGACATCTTCGTCATCGTGTTCATCGACGACATCCTCATCTATTCAAAGTCGGAGGAGGATCATGCGCGACATTTGGCACTAACATTGGAGAAGCTTCGGGAGCATCGTCTGTATGCAAAGTTCAGCAAGTGCCAGTTTTGGCTGAAGGAGGTGGCCTTCCTAGGCCATATCATCAGTGGAGCTGGCCTAGCAGTAGATCCAGCTAAGATCTAGGCAGTGCGGGATTTGCCGCCGTTAAAGACGGCCACCGACGTGAGGAGTTTCTTGGGACTTGCCGGCTACTACCGGAAGTCGTGCAGGGGTTTTCCCAGATAGCCCTCCCGCTCACATCCCTGACAAAAAAGGATGCTGCTTTTACTTGGACGCCGCAGTGTGAGGCAGCCTTCCAGGAGCTGAAGGGTCGACTTACTACGACCCCCATCCTTGCCCTTCCATCTGGGAGGGAAGGATTTCAGGTGTACACAGATGCGTCATATCAGGGGATGGGTGCCATTCTGATGCAGAACGGGCATGTGATAGCATACGCCTCCCGCCAGTTGAAGGATCACGAATGGAATTACCCGGTGCATGACTTAGAGATGGGAGCAGTTGTGTTTGTTGGATCTTACGGCGCCCTTAGAGGGGGGGGGGGGGGGGGGGGGGGGGTGAATAAGGGTTTTATGGAATTTTAATTCTTAATTAAATTTATCAAAGATTGTGATCAAAGTTTAGGAATATTTTATAAGAAAATATATTTTGATATCTCAGAGATTGTATTGAAGATTCTTTTTTAAACAAGAGAAGAAAACTTTTTGTTAACTGTTGCTAACGCCTGATGTTAGCTCTCCAGAAAATAATCCTTGTGACAAAAAGATTGCCACAGTGATTTTACTTATGAAATCTTAAATGAAATACAATTCTAGAAAATCAGAGATAATGAAAACGATTATTGTATTTCAAAGATAATTACACAAATGTTAATTTTAATACTTTGATGAAAATGTAAATTAGAACATTCTTTAAGAGGAAATAAAATCAATTGAATAGATCATTAAAAGACATGATTTTATTTCATAATAAATTGAATACACAAATGTTAATTTCTATAACGCTAGAAATCAAGGCGAGAATATGTAAAAACACTTTTTGTTGTTTCACCGGTCCTTCTCCCAAGGACCGGTTGACTATAGCCTATCTATCCCCAGATAAGGCCTCTAGCCACCCATAGATCTACCCTCGACCTAGTCGCCACGCACAAGGCTGCGAATTACCCCCTAAGCCGCACAAGGACCTAGTCGTCAACACAAGGCGAATTTACCCACGGAATCCTTCCCAAAATCCGACGTTCTCCCCGAACGATTTCTCCACACAAATAACAAAAGGAAAAAGTAAAAGATTACAAGATAAGTAAAGAGAAACTCCCCAAGAAATTTTGAAGGTGAAGACGAAGGCGATGTAGATGTTGGCGCTCTTGAAACGATCGTCCTTCGTATGGAATATGCGTTGTAGACCTTCTCCTTCAAAATCTTCTTTAGATCTTCATGTTAGCCCAAGGGAGATCTCTTAATTGTTGTACATGAGCCTCTCTTAAAATTATTGGAATTCTGGAATCATCTTTTTTTTAAAGGAATGAGAGGAGCTGTACTTTAAATAGCCTCAGGAGCTAACACGTGGTGTTAAGAGTTAACGCCAGCGTTAGTGAACGTGCACTGTCGTGGCTGAAATCATGCAAACCGTCGGGATCGTGGCAGAAACTAATTTCGTCGAACGAAACTCATTTCGTCAAACGCGCTTTCGTCGAACGGAATCAAAGTTCGTCGAACGCAATGTCGCCGAACTCAATTTTGTCAAACGCTATCAAAGTTCGTCGAACGCAATGACGCCAAACTCAATTTCGTCGAACGCCATCAAAGTTCATCGAACGTAATGTCGCCGAACTCAATTTTGTCGAACGCCATCGAAGTTCGTCGAACGCAATGTCGTCAAGCGCAATTTCGTCGAGCGCAAGTTCATTTCGTCGAACGAAATCTCCTTTCGTCGAACGCCTTCAGATTTCGCCGAACGCAGTTTTATTTCGTCGAACGCAATTTCTTCGACCGAAAATTCATTTCGTCGAACGGCTAGCGCCCAACGTTAAGACCTAACGCATGGCGTTGTCTATGGCTTCTCGACGGATTCGTTCTCGACGACATTTCTTCTCAGGGGTTTCCTTCTCAGCGGTTTCCTTCTCAACGGTCTCCTTCTCAACGGTTTCCTTCTCAACGGTTTCCTTCTCAACGGTTGTTAATGCGGGGCGTTAACAGCTAACGCGAGCGTTAGCTCTCTTTTCAAAAAATCGTCTCCATTCAGTATACTACTCATAGGGATGTGTAGCTATAGTTCTTGTACAACCTGCACACTATAAACACACAAAATACAAGATCAAATACAACACGGTATTTGTTATTCTCAAACCAAGAGATGCAGAGCATAGGCTCCAACAATCTCCCCCTTTTGATAATAACAAATACCTGTATGAGAAATTAGTGAGATTAAGACCTTTTGTGTTTATAGATAAATGCGGTAATAAGATATGCATGAATAACAGGTTAAAAGCATGATAGATTTGAAAGCGATAATGCATACTCTTTCTATATGAAGTCCTCCCCCCTACATAAGTGTTCATTTATAATTTACTCCCCCTAAATATCTATTTGACTAGATTTCTCAATTTCTTCTCCCCCTTTGTTATTAGCAAAAGTGGGTAGGGATGAGTGTATCTACTAATTTTGATTATGAACAACTTATTGAAGGATTGCCATGATCGAGCATATGATAGTGTATGCACCTCCTATATGATTACTCCCCCTACATAAATACTTTCTTTGAGTTTGAAATCATTTTAATGTACTCCCCCTAAATATTAGATTTATGTAATTTATTCTCCCCTTTTGGTAGTATCAAAAGAGGGTTTAGGTGAGAGTGTTCAATAAGGAGTAATGTGTTCTATGTTGAGAAGAAAAATAGGATGCAATCAAAAGTTTGTTAAATACTACTTGTTGAGAAAAATATAAGGATTATGGAACATATAGTAGTAAGCAACATAGCAGACATGATAAAGTAAGCATTATATTTTAAGATACCATTTATTGAAAAGAAAAAACACGGTGTTAAAAATAATAGACATGAATGAGCATAAGTGGTAAACTTAGCAGATGAATATAATAAGCACTCTTAAACATAAACATCATTTTAGAATGTAAAATCATACAAAGGATATTGAGTTTTAAATTTGAAAAGGTGATGTTTGAGTTATAGATTCAAGAGATGCTATTCCATTAAGATAAAATTGCAAGCATGATTTCATAATATCAAGAAAAGATACAAAAACTACAATGTAATAGAATTTGCATTTCAAGTAAACATAAATATTGCAGCGATCATGCTTTGTTATCTAGTGCATTTACTTAAGTTTGTAGAAAATTTAGTAGATGAGCATTAGGATCCAATTCTCATGAGTAGAAGTTTTATGAAAGATAATGATGTGTACAAAGTTGTGTTTTGATAAAGTATACAAGTGAATCAATCAAAAACACATGACATATATAATGAAATAACACATCATTAAAATACACAAATACTATTACTTCCACAATATTTCAATGCACATGAATAAAGAGTATAACTACCAAGGTGCTCTGCACACACAATGCTTATTAAGACTTATCAGGGTGCAAAGTAGTGCTTGGGGATCACTTTTATACTTTTTAGCTTTATTTTCAATTTTTTTGTGATCCGGTGTACTAAGAGAAGTGGTGTATAAATTGTTTGCTACAAGACACTTTACAATTCTTAGCCAATGTACTCAACCTCACAATGCTCATTAAGACTTATCAGGAGGGTGAGTAGTGCTTGGTGGAGTTTTCCTTGTCATTTATTATTTGCTTTTTAGTTTAGTGACTAAGGACTCCGAATTCACTTGTTTTGCAAACATAGCATTTTAAACCACATTTCTTTAAAGAATAAGTGCATGAACGACAAGGAATTGTAATAATCAATTCAATGTTGTGTAGGTAATCTATTTAAGCATTTTAATTACTTTTGTTATTACACTACACTATCATGCAAGTATAAGATTGTAAACACATGTAGATTATCAAAAATAAGTGAGTGAATAAAATCATTATCAAACATAATACATTACTCATACTTAGAGGCATGCTAAGCATTTCTACACATGTATATCTACAATCAATTTCATTGCACAGAACAAGATAATTTTCAAGGCATGACAAATACAAAAAATGTTTTTTTAAGAAACTTGAAAGTTAAATTAAACATTGTATTTAATCTTTAATTGATATAATTAATTATCCTTGACAATGGCAATGAATAACAATCAGTTTTTATAAATTTTTGAATTTTTATATATGCACAAAACAATAAACACACATAAAGAGAAAAACATATTTTTGTTCTTTGATTTTTTTTTTATTTTGCATTTGTTTTTGTATATATATTATCTGGAAAACATAGAAGGCTTTTTATCCCAATCAATAAATGATATTCTATGCCAGAGAAATAAACCCAAAATAAAGCATGAGAAAATACATATGTATATATATTTTTAAAAGAAATAAAATTTTGTTTTAAAGGAAATAAAAAGATAGATAACTTTTTATAAACAGAGAAATAAAACACACATAAAACATTAAAATAATTCCAGAAATTACTCAAAAAAAAATATTTAAAGCAAAGGAGCTAACACCAGGTGTTAGCTTCTTAACCCCGAGACAGACCTGCAAATTTTGATGTTTTGAAAGACATTTTTCATAATTCATTTGTATTATAAAGAGATCTTCCTTCAGTTCAAATTTCAGAGTATATTGATTAGATTTGAAGGCTCTTTTAGCATGTTTTTGATGATTTTTCAAATACTTGTGCTTTGGAAAATCATTAAAGCTCAAAATAATAAAATATGCAAAACACAAGATGCAATGTTAGAACAAAAACAAATATGCATGATTTAAATATAAAGAGTAAGATAATATTCATGCAATGAATATAATATGAGTATACCCAAGAATAATATACCCTAACTACATGTCTACACACTATAGCCCCGTACTAAGAGACGGATGGACATGAGGAGCTGCACACATGTCGTAGGTTGGGGTGTTAATCCCATATGCATACAAAAAACAACGCTCAACCTAGCACTCTTTCCCCCCAGTGCCTCGCAAGGCCCTACTGGAAACCTCCCCGGTTAAGGACAAGACATGACTTAGAGGTTAGGTCTCTAATGTACACAATCCTACGCCCTCGCTATTATCATAGGTTTATTGATTATGGACATACTAAGCGTGTAAGCCTTAAATATATTAACTATGGTATAATTGCATGATTAGTTTTGGATTTACACTTATATCGAAGATTGTTGATTTTAAATTCATTTAGAAAATTTTTATTCATGCAAATAACTACAAAGGAAATTATGATTTTTAGACTTTAGTAATATAATTTACTTTAGCATTGCAAGATATATAATTAGCATGGACATTGATTTCTACTAATGGTAAGTGATGATGCTAGTATGATGAATTACGACAACAAGGTGCAAAGCTAAGTAAAGTTGAACAAATATATAATTGAGTTGCATGTATTCAAACATAGAGTTTTGAATTTTCATAGACCTAGAATGAAGAGGCAATTCTATTTGATTTCATCTTAGGTCTAAATATAATGAGATACATGCAAACAACAGAGATGCACATCACACACACTAAACAAGATATGAAACTATAATACCAATTGCAATCATATATTTCATAATTCCTAAGGTTGATTGAATTAATTGATTTAAGATAGGTCTTAATAGATCATGAATTATGATATATGAATATAGTGAATTTTAGCATAGGATATCAATAGATCATGGTGGTGATTGTATGGTTCATATTTATCCTTTTAATATATAGTGACTGCTTGTAAAGTGAATATTATACTACATATATATAAAGGGACACAAAATTGTTTTGGTTATTTTGAAATATTTTGTAATTTTCCTTTTGATTTTAATTTGTAGAAATTAGACAAAACAAATACAAGGTATTTGAAAGTAGAAGATAATGATACTTAACATAGTGAAATAATTTTTTAGGAAAATAATAATTAGAGAAATCAGAATTTTTAGGAAAATATGCTACCGCCAGCGTTAATGATAACGCCTGGCGTTAGCAACAATGTTACAATACTTGATTTAAAACACATTTTTTTGATATTATTTGATTCCGATTTTTCTCGATTATGATTTTCAATATATGGGCTATTATATGCAGCAACGAAAAATAAACAAATATGCAATAAGTTGTGCATTTAATATTTTAGCCTAAGACTCCTAAAAGTCCATTTAAATCCAATTTTGAAAGTAATTTAATTAGTCATTATAATATCATTTAGCAAATTTAGCATTCAATTTATAATGATAATATAAGACATTTATAGACAATGGATTTAAACAGGATAAAACATATAAAAAGAAAAGATAGATCACTTAATAATTATGACTTTATGTTCAATTTAATTCAATTTGATTTGTTAAACATTATGCTTAAAATGAAAATCATATCTCATGATATATAAAGTGATCATAAACATGTTGGCTCAAAAATAAACAATAAACAAAAGAAAAGGACAATAAGCATATCATGAAGTAGAGTATTGAAAATTTTATTTATAATTTATTTCTACTTTATGCAATACAATGATTCCTAGTGAATAAGAGATTTAGGTATCCAAAGGGGACCAAGCGTGATGGTTCCTTTGGGTATCCAAATACATCGTGTTGGCTTTTGGGGAGCTAGAGATGAATGGGCCTTTACAAGTGGAGTTAGTGTTTCGTTTTTAATTTTGGGCCTTCATACATACTTTGGTTGTTTATCTTTTAAATTCATATTATGATTATTTGACATCTTTTTGTGATGATAGTTGTTTGAAAAATAATTCATTTGGGAATTATGTTTATTCAAATTATTTTTCAAATTACATTGATGTTGATAATCATAATGAATTTTATTATATGGATTCTTTGAGAGTTTATATGAGTGATGGTCTTTCTTAAGAATTGAATATTGAAAGAGTGGGTTACAATATGTTTTAAATGATTGGTTCTTATTTTGATGATTTTCATTTTCACTCTTTCTTATAGACATACTCATATAATATGAAGTTAAGCTTTTAGATTTTTGATAATTTGATAAACTAGAAATAAGAGATTTTTTATTATATGAAAAAATTTCAATAAACATTTTTAATGATTCTAGTTTATCCTTTAAATTATCATTTTCTTTTATCAATTTTTATTATGCTCCTTTGAGGTTAAACGACCTATTTCCAAAACCTTGAGTTCTTCTTTAAAAGAATTATAATCAAAACAAGGTTTAGCATTTTCAATTAAAGAGCATGATAGAGAATTTGAAACATCAATATAAGATTCTACTTTAACGTTTGCTTTTAAATTTTTATTTTCTAAACGTAATTTGGAATTAGCATGTTTCAACTTTGAAATTTTACGTTTAGCAAATTTAAGCACACGAAATGTAGAAATAGAATTAGTTACAAAAAGAGAAGATTTAGATTTTCTTACCTTGCTATAGTTTCCGTCTTCTCTTTTGCTTGATGTTAAATCAATTGAGTTCAATATTGTTTCTCTCTTAGATAGATCTTCCTCCAAGCACGAGTCCTCGTCGATTTCTTCTCTTGGATCCATAAGAAATTCCTCTTGTTCATCATCTGTGGAAGGAAGACTATAAGTATTCTCAAGAAATTTCCAAACTTCAAAAGCAGTAGGAAGCGTATAAATAAGTTTGAAAATATTTGATCTAGAGCACAATATAGACTATTCATAGATTTGGCATTTAAAAACATTTCATTTTTATTTAAAATACTTGGGGGAATTTTAATTGTAATATTCCAAACTTCAATATCCAAAGATTTAAGAAATTTTTCCATAAGTGTTTTTCACCCATTATAATTTTCACCCATAAATAATGGTGGTGATAATGATTTTTCATTTTCATAAAACATATCCCCTCAAGAAGATGCGAGATCATGAAACGCCATTATTCTCGGCTGTGAAGCCGTATTGGAATAACCTATGCTCTGATACCACGTGTTGGATCTTACGTCGCCCTTAGAGGGGGGGGGGGGGGTGAATAAGGGTTTTATGAAATTTTAATTCTTAATTAAATTTATCAAAGATTGTGATCAAGGTTTAGGAATATTTTATAAGAAAATATATTTTGATATCTCAGAAAAGATTGTATTGAAGGTTCTTTTTTAAACAAGAGAACAAAACATTTTGTTAACTGTTGCTAACGCCTCGCGTTAAGTGTTAACGCAGGCGTTAGCTCTCCAGAAAATAATCCTTGTCACAAAAAGATTGCCACAATGATTTTACTTATGAAATCTTAAATGAAATACAATTCCAGAAAATCAGAGATAATGAAAATAATTATTGTATTTCAAAGATAATTACACAAATGTTAATTTTAATACTTTGAGGAAAATGTAAATTAGAACATTCTTTAAGAGGAAATAAAATCAATTGAATAGATCATTAAAAGACATGATTTTATTTCATAATAAATTGAATACACAAATGTTAATTTCTATAACGCTAGAAATCAAGGCAAGAATATGTAAAAATACTTTTTGTTGTTTCACCGGTCCTTCTCCCAAGGACCGGTTGGCTATAGCCTATCTATCCCCAGATAAGGCCTCTAGCCACCCCCTAGATCTACCCTCGACCTAGTCGCCACGCACAAGGCGGCGAATTACCCCCTATGCCGCACAAGGACCTAGTCGCCAACACAAGGCGAATTTACCCACGGAATCCTTCTCGGAATCCGACGTTCTCCTCAAACGATTTCTCCACACAAATTACAAAAGGAAAAAGTAAAAGATTACAAGATAAGTAAAGAGAAACTCCCGAAGAAATTCTGAAGGTGAATACGAAGGCGATGTAGATGTTGACGTTCTTGAAACGATCGTCCTTCGTATGGAATATGCGTTGTAGACCTTCTCCTTCAAAATCTTCTTTAGATCTTCATGTTAGCCCATGGGAGATCTCTTAATTACTGTACACGAGCCTCTCTTAAAATTATTGGAATTATGGAATCATCTTTTTTCTAAAGGAATGAGAGGAGCTGTACTTTAAATAGCCTCAGGAGCTAACGTGTGGCGTTAAGAGTTAACGCCAACATTAGTGAACATGCACTGTCGTGGCTGAAATCGTGCAAACCGTCGGGATCGTGGCAGAAACTAATTTCGTCGAACGAAACTCATTTCGTCGAACGCGCTTTCGTCACACGGAATCAAAGTTCGTCGAACGCCTTCAAAGTTCGTCGAACGCAATGTCGCCGAACTCAATTTTTTTGAACGCTATCAAAGTTCGTCGAACGCAATGTCGCCGAACTCAATTTCGTCGAACGCCATCAAAGTTCGTCGAACGTAATGTCGCCGAACTCAATTTCGTCGAACGCCATCAAAGTTCATCGAACACAATGTCGTCAAGCGCAATTTCGTCGAGCGCAAGTTCATTTCGTCGAACAGAATCTCCTTTCGTCGAACGCCTTCAGATTTCGTCGAACGCAGTTTTATTTTGTCGAACGCAATTTCTTCGACCGAAAATTCATTTCGTCGAACGGCTAACGCCCATCGTTAAGACCTAACGCCTGGCGTTGTCTTTGGCTTCTCGACGACATTTCTTCTCAGCGGTTTCCTTCTCAGCGGTTTCCTTCTCAACGGTTTCCTTCTCAACGGTTTCCTTCTCAACGGTTGTTAACATGGGGCGTTAACAACTAACGCGAGCGTTATCTCTCTTTTCAGAGAATCATCTCCATTCAGTATACTACTCATAGTGATGTGTAGCTATAGTTCCTGTACAACCTGCACACTATAAACACATAAAATACAAGATCAAATACAACACGGTTTTTATTATTCTCAAACCAAGAGATGCGGAACATAGGCTCCAACAATATTCTCTCTCAAGATCTGGCTACACTATCTCTACGGTGTCCACTGCGACATATTCTCAGATCACAAGAATCTGAAGTACGTAGATACGCAGACGGAGCTGAACATCCGACAAAGGCGATGGGTGGAGTTCTTAGCAGATTACCAGCACACGATGCTTAAACACCCAGGGAAGGCGAATGTAGTAGCGGATGCTCTGAGCAGGAGAGCTACCACATCAGGAGCGGAACCCATGTTGATGGCCATGGAGCTAGTACGGATGTTCGAGGACATGCAGATCTCTTTAGTATCCGAGGACAATCCAGAACTATACGAGGAGTATTTAGCGACGATGAGTACCACTTACGACATTCGAGACCGCATCAGGGATGGGCAGAGGCAGGATGCCAAGCTAGAGCCGATTTTCAGAGCCTTGGAGGCAGGCTCAGCTGGAGACTATTTGTTGAAGGATGGCCTATTGAGTTTTAGAGGTCGAGTGTATATACCGGCAGGGAGCCAAATTCGGGAGGACATTATGACAGAGGCTCATTGTAGTAGATATTCCGTGCACCTGGTTATCACTAAGATGACAACGGATCTGAAGAGGACTATGTACTGGCCGGGTATGAAGAAGTACATCACCTATTTTATGACCCTTTGCAAGTCTTGCCAACTCGTGAAGGCGGAGTGTCGGAACCCAGCCGGGTTATTACAATCGCTCCCAGTACCGGAGTGGAAGTTCGACGACATCGCTATGGACTTTATACACGGTGTTCCCCGATCTCGTGCGGGAAATGACTCGATTTGGGTGATCATCGACAGATTGACGAAGGTGGCCAGGTTCATTCCAGTCAGGAAGGACGATCCGAACGGTGTTTTGGTACGGAGGTTCGTGAAGCTGTTTGCCCTGTACCATGGAGTGTCGAAGACGATAGTGTCAGACCAGGATGGACGGTTTACTTCTAGGGAGTGGAAAGCGGTGCAGGCTTACTTGGGCACCCGATTGACATTTAGCACTGCATTCCACCCCCAGACAGACGGGCAAACAGAGCGCACCAACCGTACCTTGGAGGACCTCCTACGTCTATGTATTCTGGATCGCGGGGAGCCATGGGAGAAGCTATTACAGTTAGTCGAGTTGTCGTACAACAATAGTCACCAGGCCAGTATAGGCATGACACCGTACGAGGCTTTATACGGACGGAGGTGCAGGACCCCTTTGTCTTGGATCCAGGATGAGGATCCCAAGGCACTTGGCTCGGAGTTCGTGGAAGACACAGAGGCTCAGGTGAGGCTGATTCGAGACAGGATGCTGGAGGCCCAGAGCAGGCAGGCCAAGTATTACGATGCGCGACATCATATGGTAGAGTTCCAGGTGGGAGATCGAGTTTTCTTGAAAATACGTCTAATGCATGGAGACTCACGGGTTCGTGGGTGGAAGAAGCTCAGTCCGAGATACATGGGGCCTTACAGGATCCTGGAGCGGATCGACCCCTTGGCTTATAGACTTGAGCTACCGCCGGAGTTAGAGGGGTTGCATGATGTTTTCCACATCTCCTTGCTTAGGAGTGCTCTACTACGGCCAGAGCAACATATATCTACTACAGAAGGGCCGGTAGATACAGATCGATCGGTTCTCCTGGAGCCAGTTCGGATAGACGACACAGAGTTGCGAGTCTTGCGGCGCAAGAAGGTCCCGCTAGTCAAGGTCCTATGGAGGAACCATGGACAAGAGGAGCACACCTGGGAACCACTGGACCTGATGCAGCAAAAATACCCGGAGCTCTTTACGACAGGTATAATTTAATTTTTCTGGGATGTTACATTTTCTTACTTGTAGTAGAAACCCCACACACCTAACCTGAATTTCGAGGACAAAATTTTTATTTTTATATATTGGGATTTGTAACATCCCCCAAACAACTAGACCCCCAAGTTGGTTTTGTCAGGACTAGGTCATGACAAAACCATAGGAAGAGCTCAAGACCATGTGAGCTTGGGTGAGAAAAGGAGAAAACCCAAGTGGTCTGCAAATAGTAATTTTTAGATACCAAACCTAGGATTGGACTTAGAGGCCTCTCCTTGAACCTTGACTCCACCATAGTGTCCCTAACCCACTAGGGGCCTCCTTGGAGCACCAGGGACCCATTGGTGTCAACAAAAGGGGCCCATTGACCAAAGTTAACCCTGACCCTAAATTGGTCAAACTAGCTCAATTAGGGCCAATTGGCCTCCACCATGCCAAATTGACCCTGCCCCTACCCTCATAGGGTCTCTAGGGACCTAATGGACCAAAGATCCTCATCATGGGACCTCTAAATTGACCAATTTACCCTAAGTCAACCTTAGCCCTAATTTTGGTCAAAGTGCCCTATAAAGGGGCAATTCACCCTCACCTAACCAAATTGACTCCACCCACACCTTCCTAACCCTTAAGGGAGGCCATTGGAGCCTAAGCCACCCATTGGGGGTCAACCCAATTGGTCAATTTGACCAAAGTCAACCTTGTCCTAAATTAGGTCAAAATAACCCAATTTGCCCAAATTAAACCCAATTCACTTGAGCTAGACCCAATTGGTGTGGTCCACCACCTCATGGGGATTGAATGCTGCTGAGTTGGCCATCCAATTTGAAGAGGGTCGGCTAGGAGAGAGAAAATGGAGGTTTCCCCCAAATTGGAGAGAGGGGAAGAACATTCACGGTGATTGAATGCATTGGACCCTTCAATCCCTCCCCAATTGATGAGCATTCACCTCCCCCTTTAGTTACAAACAGAATCCTGAAGTTCTATGGCCAGGGGAGCTGAATCAGGGGAGAATTAGAGTTGGCCGAAATCTCCATTCATGGCCATTAATGGCAATTGATGCCAAGGCTCCTCCCCTCCCCCAATTGATCTCCTTAACACCCTCAGGGATCAGAGAGGAGTGAAACCCCCCTCTTCCCCAAAGAAATCGAACATCAAAAGCTAGGATTGACATGGCGCTGAAAGCTCCACCTCTGGCCATGGCGACTCGCCGAAATACGCACCACCAAGCCCCCACACAGGTCCGATCCGCCTCCTCTCCCTTAGTGCTAGATCTTATGATAATTTGGGGCTTGATCCGAGCTCAATTGGGCTCGGATCGTGCTTCCGAAAGGGCTCGATTCGGGCTCTCTTTCCCCTCCTCTAAACCCCGATTCCGACCACCTCCGGCCGGCCAACCACCCCCTGTCGCCGACCACCACCTCAACGGAGGTGGTGGTGGCATTGGCCGGCCGGGAAGAGGCACAGGTGGCCGGGAAATCATCCCACAAAGAAGCCCAGGACGGGCTGTCGCGCGCCGTCCATCCATCGGGGACGATGACCATGAGCCGTCGGATCTGCCGTGATCAGCTATTCGCAGATTTAAATGATTATGTTATAATGTTATTTCATTTTGAAAGTGAGGTCGTTGTTGAATAGTCGATTTGAGTTCAGAGAAAATAGATAACTGATCCTTCAGAGATTGTTAGGCTGGAGAAGAAATTCATCGAGCTGAAGGCTGAGTTCGTCGAACTGAAAGTTGAGTTCGTCGAACTGAATCTGGAGTTCGTCGAACTAAATCTGGAGTTCGTCGAAATGAATTAATTCGTCGAACTCAATCTGGAGTTCGTCGAACTGAATCTGGAGTTTGTCGAACTGAGAGATAATCTGCTGAACTGGCTGGAGAACTGAATTCGTCGAGCTGAGAAGCAATTTCGTCGAACTGAAGCATGACGTTCATCGAACTCAGAACATATTTCGTCGAACGCAGATTGAAGTTCGTCGAACGTAGAGACTAGGAATTTTCCTATGTTCTATCTACTCATACACACTTTAAACCTTGACCCTTAGACTATACAATGAGGTCAACTTAGTCCTAATCAACATATAGTGATCTTAGCCCAAATCAGTAATAGGGTTGTTCCAACACATTTTGCCACACTTCCTGCAGTATTTTATTTTAATTATAAAAAATACTAGGACCCCGCAAATGAAAAAGTGCCCAACATATTTTTTGTAGCCCTTGGTGTGTAGAATAAGTGAAAACTTGTTTTAGCCCAATAGGGGCACTATAACTCCCTGTGGAGTCATTTTTCTAGGACTGGTCCCTAGGGTAGGACAGTCACAAATTCTTGAATATCTTTCTATTGGTAAATGGTATGGACTTAAAATTTAAAACCTAGGCTATCTACACCTACCCACACATCATACCCAGAGATGGGAATTTTAGGGGAACCTTTTTCTAAGGTTTTTGTAATAATTTCATAAATCAAATATTAATTAATTAGTGGGTCAAATGACCTCCAATGCCCTCCAAATTTTGGTGGTGCTCCTTGGGGTTATTGTATGACCTTGTTAAAAATCTCAGCCCAATTGGGACTGATTTGGTTGGGTAATTTGTCAACCCAAGTTAGGCCATAATTAGGGCATGGTGTTTATCTTGGGGTATGGTGGTCAAAACTCATCACCATGAGTTGTAACCTTGGCCACTGGTTTAGGATCACCTAAAACACCTTCATGAGTAAGATGGGGTGTTGTAGAGGTGGATATGCCATAGGACCCTAGTTTTACCCCTTGGGGTGCATATAGAACCTTGTGAAGGCCATGTGGTCAAAAACCCTAGAATGGCCATGGAATTTAGGAGATTTGTTCATGGGGTGTGATTATGCTCTAGGAAATTTTGAGAGAATTTTAGGAGTACTTTTTTCTCCTAAATTAGGCCATAACCCCTTTAGGGAAATTTCTTATAAGAGATATTTACATGTTCAAATGGCCTTGGATGGTGATGAAACCTTGGTAGTGCCTTTATAATCATATGATGGACTATATGGTAATTTTTGTGTAATTAATTAGGTGATTTAACCAGCACTTCATTCACAAGGCACTTATTTTACTTTAATCTTAAGAAATATAATTAAGGGTCCAAAACTCTTTGGAAAAATGTGCAACTTGGTGATAGGACATTTCAGAGCACTAGGAAGCTCTGTAAATTTTTATATAATTTTTGGAGATTGTTATCAGTAGGCTACGTCACAACATGCTCATATTAGGATTTATTTGGAATATTTATTTAGGTGAGAAAATGATTTCCATAAATTGCGAAACTCAGTCAGCAAGCCTTTATGAACATATTGGAGATCTAGTATTTCTTTTATAATTTTTGGAATTATTTAACAGTAGGTTCCTTCACAATTTTCCCTAGACAGGGCTTCTTTGGAATATTTAATTATGTGGTTAATATGCCTTTATAAATTCTAAAATTTGGCCTGAGAACTTTCTAATCAATATAAATGTCTGATAATTTTCCCATAATTTTTGGACAAATATTTTGGTGGTTGCTTCTTTAATTTCTAATTTTGGTTAAATATTCAATATTATAATTAGAGGACAATTCATGATTGTAAAATTGTGACACTCTGTATTTGCTGTTATTTTGGCATGATAGATTTATCTTAGTTTTATGAGAGTCATATCATAAGAATACCTTACACTAGATGTTTATATTCATACTTGACAAATATTGGAGAAATATAAATAAATGCTAAAATGTTGAGGAGAAATATAAGTCTTTGGATTTAGTCTTATAATGCCATGATAGTCCTCCAGTAAAAATTTTGTGTCAAGTGGATGAATATTTGGAGTACTTCTACTTATTAGCTGCATATAGTTAGTTTGGTCTGCGTATAGTAAAAATGTGAAACTTGGGTATTTGGGGACCTACCAAGTGGAAGTGGCATGTAGTTGGTGTACATGGTCAGGATGAAGAGGATGAGGTCATCAAAAAGGAGTTTAGGAGATAAGAGTGCTAGGTGAGCTAAGGGTAAGGTCGTGCTTGTGATTGACGAAAGATCGTCTTTCCCCTAGCGTGTCATAAACCACCTAGGGTTAATACAAGTGAAAAGATAAGAGGCTTAGGCATATGGGTAGATACCCATAATATTAAATGCCTTGAGAAAGGGAGCCTTGGGGTGTCATCCCAGTATAGTTCCTAGTACCGTAGCGAGCCCCTAACAGGGTAATCCTCGGGAAGTCCAAGGTTAACCATAAACTGTAGGGCTAAGTTGTTATACAAGATTAACTAAGTAATATACTCACTCACACTCCATTGTCACGGGTGCTTGGTCAGTTTGGTCTTACGAGCGATAGGCTCGGTGGTTGTAGTAATAGACTTATTAGTCTGGTGAGTTGTGACTCAACCATGTTTGTTGTGCCGGACGGGTTAGCCCGGGGAGCTTATGGCTCAGAGGTAGAAGTAAACATGTCTGCATGTGCATAAGGTGATGGGTCCTTAGTGTTGATGGTCGTTGCACCGACATTAATACTTGGGCTCGGTAAGTGAGGATAACCCTTTACCAAAACAAGTCTGGTGGTCTAACCAGCAAGAGTACGCAGTAGCTCCGTTGTTGTGTTCTTAGCGTTGAGACGTACGTTAGGTCTAGGTTAGGTAGTGCAAATACCAACCTAGAGGTGGGCGACGCCCAACCCACCGCTTCCGTTTGCCACTACGGGAGTATCTTGGGAGTTTTGCTAGCTCCAAAAAGGGGGAACTAAAGGTCTATGCGCATAGAGTCGTAGTGTGTGAGTTGCATACATTTAACTGCATACTTGCATGTCATAGCATCAACATTGCATTTCAACCCCTACCCCTATCGTATAATTTGGTTATGTGACTTTTTATACGATATGCCTTGCTAAACGACCCCTTGGGCTATAGGTTTGTGTGGGCATTCCTATAAATCAACGGTTACTTTTCTTTACTTACCTTATATATTTGCTCTACTTGTCTACTTTACTTGTTCTTACCCTGCTTTACTTACTGGTTCAGTTATGATATATATATATATTGCGTAGTAGTAGACATTCCCTGTAGATTCTATCCCTGTCACCTGCTATTGTTTACACCCCTTGTTGTCCTCCGCTTCATTCCTCCCGCTCAGTGCCTAGGAGTCACCGGGGGAGCGGTGGGGGATTGGCTTAGTCTTTTGACTAACGGTCGGTGGACCTTATCATTTTAGGGGACCGAGGAGATGTTGCAGCACCAGAGGCCGGTATAGATGGAGACGGGGCAGTCTAGTACGGGAGCACCATTGGCAGGATCCGTGAGCACCGTTTAGCTTTAGTATTTTATGCTTCCGCGAGAGAAAATGTATTGAGGAATTGATGTATCGGGCAGGAGCCCTTGTTATTTCTATCTTTTATTTCAGTTACTTTATGTGGACATCTCTTTATGATGATTTACTATTTATGTGATGTGGATTTGTCTTCTCTAAAGTTTGTTATACTTACTTTTTCTGTGATCGATAAGGCCGGCAGGATCGGCGTTTTGTAGTGGCGGCCTTCCCGAGTGAGGGTGTCAACGCAAAGCGGCGGTTCTGGGCATAAGACCCGTGTTGCAAAAAGAAAAAAAATGGGGTCTTACATCTCTAGCCGTGGTTTCCGGGCTCAGAGGTTGAACCGTGATTTCCGGGTTCAACAACTTGTGTTTTAAAGATAATCATGATCGAGTGTAAGAGTAAACGACGGAAAAAGTTGTGAAAATAATGCATTAAGCATATAATGAAGATAATCATGAAAGCGTGTGATCTCACCCTTAAAATTGATCAAGTTGAATTGTCGAAATAATCATGAATGATAAAGAGAGGGATATACTACTATAAAGAGTTGCATACCAATGTAAATGACATGGAAATTCTTATGTAAACCATAGGAGTACAACACATATTGAGGGATAGCAGATGGGGAGCACCGGGGATTTCCCCGAACCCTGTCGCAGGGGGGTCTTGCCGGGATCCCGCACTTAAGGGTGCACGACAACGCCAACAACAGTCCTCGCAGGGGCAAGGGTCATCTTGGCGAACTCCTGGGTCAGGTCTCGAGTGGGCAACTTCGACCGCGGAGAGTTCTCCGAGAGGTCGATGTACTTAGGCACTACAAAATAGTCATACCCATGAGGCGCGAGTTGAACGCATTAAGGAATGATAATTCACTTACTAGGGACATGACTGGGGCCAGGGTTGACCTGGTTACTCGCTTCATCCTACTCGCCGATCCGCTGATTGCTTGCGCCACCTTTAGTGGTGGTATTGACCTGTGAAACCTATTACTCAAGATCGATGTAACCTTGCGAAGGTTGTCGCAAGTGCATTAAGGAAAAAAGTCCGCACCTGTTCCGAGATCCCTAGGCCCAAGCTAAACACGGGATGAGAAGGAAGCTCGGTCAGGGCTTTTCCCTCACCCACGGACTCCCGCCTCGCCCTCTTGGCGACACGTCTTTCCACTCGCTTCGGCGTAACCCACGTGGAGTGTTCGGTGATGAGCCCCATTAGACCGGCATTGATCCGAATTTTGGAGCCGGGATTTTCTAGGCTTCAACACTTTGGTGCGGTGAGCGTGGATCGTGGTCAGAGGGAGAAATTCTGGTTGAGAAGGTGAGATGGTTACAGTTAGCGACCACGAGGATATGGTGGGAAACCCGGCCCGAGGTGGCGAGTTCGTATCCTTGGCTGTTTTCGAGGAATTTGCGCGGAGGATAGAAGGCTCCATGCGAGCAGCTCTTCTACCTCGCATGGATGGAACGGCGACCTCGCCTCATCGCCCGGGTCTGTCCGAGGAAGGTGCTCACCCTAAGTGAGCAGGGAAGGAGCACGTCGAGGAGTTCGAGCGACCAAGGAGGTCGCAGTTTGGTCTGCAGGCGTCGCAAGGAGCTGGCGGAACTCGGTTCCGCGAGGAGGAAGAGCAGGCGAGATACTATAATACTCGCCAGGCTAGCGAGTATGGAGGAGATACTCGGCAAGATGAAGGTCGTCTCCAGATTGGGGGGAGGAGCCCATTCTGCGAGGAGATCGTCGCCGCGCCAGTGCCAGAGGGGTTCAGGGATCCCTCGATGAATTACTACTCGGGGAGGGAGGACCCTATCCTGCATATCCAATGGTTCGAGGATGTCGCCTCCATCCGGACCATGTCTGACGCCTTCAAGTGTAGGCTGTTTGCGATCTCCCTCCGAGGGAAGGCAAGGGACTGGTTCCACCAGTTGCCGGCAGGTTCCATCTACTGCTTTGAAGAGCTTTGCCGAGGGCTAACGATGTGTTCGCCACGACAAAGAAGTTGAAGAAGGAGGCCACAGCCCTTTTCCATCTGACGCAGGGAGCAAAAGAAACGTTGGGAGATTACATCGATCGCTTCCAGGAGGAGGTGTTGCACATCCAGGAGGTGGATGGTCGCACCTTGCAGCTGGCCCTAACCTTCGGCCTTCAGGAAGGGCTCTTTAAGTTCGAGATTGGTAGGATTCCTTCATACTCCTACGACAATCTCATCGAAAGGGCAAACCAATTTGTCCAGGGTGAGGCTTCCAACCGCGGCTTCCTAGCCAGGCTCACCCGAGTGACCAAGGAAGATGAGGAGGAGGAAGAGGAGAAGACCCCCGAGAAGAGGAAGAAGGAAGAGCCCAGGAGGGCGGAAAAGCGGAAGCCGGAGGGAAGAGGCAGGGAAGAGTGAAGAGAAAGAGAGACAAGGAGGAACGATGAGAGGAGGCTCATCGTGGCTCCAGAGCGTCGGGAGGAAGAGAGACGCTACCAAGTCCCCGCTAACCGGCCACCGTGGAAGCCGGCCAGGGGACCTCAACGTCAGGAGCGGGGAAGGAGATCCCCGGAGCGAAGACGCTTCGACAGGCCGGAGGGGCGTCAGGAGAAAAGAAGGGAGGAAGCAATGGCGGTTGCCAAGCGCGGCAATCGACAAGACCGGAAGAACCGGAAGCAGAGGAGGCCGCAGGTAGAGGAGGTTTCCCTCTACTGTGACCTCCACCAGGTGGAAGGGCATGGCACGATGGCCTGCCCAGACTTTTGGGAAGCCAGGAGAAGGCTGGCAGCAGGAGAAGTGGAAGGGGAGCAGCGGAGGATGGAAGCCTCGGTAGAGCCGCTGGCAGTTCAAGACGTCGGCCGAAGGAGGAACGAAGATTGCGTCGACCACGGAGGTCGAGGAGACCTCGTCCAGGGAGGTAGAGTTGGTGTGATCCATGGGGGAGCGGGGATAGGAGCTTCCCGCAAGGGAAGTCTCCATCAGATCTATCGAAGGAGCGTCGCTTCGACCTCGCAGGCACCACCCCCGTTGGAGGAGATCACCTTCTCCGAAGAAGACATGCTGGGGAATGAGAACCCCTTTCATGATGCCCTCGTGATCCAAGCCGTCGTGGAAGACTTTACCGTTGATCGAATTCTGATCGATAACGGTAGTTCCGTAAATGTCATCTTCAAGGAGACGTTTGACGGGCTGGGCGTCGGCGCAGGAAGAGTCTGGGCGCCGGATGGTCCCCTCTTTGGCTTCTCCGGAGAGAAGAAAGAGGTGGAGGGAGGCGTAGATCTCCTTGTAACACTCGGCGACACCCCTCTCCAGTGCCGTTTCGTCATCGTTGACACCTCGATTTGCTACAAGGCCATCTTCGGGAGGCCACTTCTCAACACCTTCAAGGCCGTCCCATCCTCCTACCATCAGTGCCTCAAGTATTGCCAAGGGGACGTCCACGTGAGGATCAGGAGCGATCCAAGAGCCGCCCGCGAGTGCTACCTTAGCTCGGTTTGCACCATCAGCTGGATGGCTGACGCGGAGGAGTTCGAGAAGGTAACAGGAGGCACTGTCCGGCTGGAGGCGTCTGAGGAGGTAGAAGAAATCGAGGTACTCTCCGCAGTGGGAGTATCTAGGTTGCTGAAGATCGGTGGATCGCTGAAGGTCAGCGAGAAGGTGGAGATGGCGACGTGCCTACAGGAGAACGTCAACATCTTCGCCTGGAGTGCTGCTGAGATGCCCAGGATCGATCCAGAAGTTGCCTGCCACCACCTCAACTCGACCCCGCGGTGAAGCCCGCCCGCCAGAAGAAGAGGTCAAGTGCCACCGTGTTGGCCGGACCTATCCGTGAAGAGGTGAAGAAGCTGCTGGATGCGGGTTTTGTGTCGGAGATCCAGTACCCAGGCTGGGTCTCCAATGTTGTAATGGTAAAGAAAGCTGTGAGCAGCTGGAGGATGTGTGTGGACTTCTCTTTATTAAATAAAAGCTGCCCGAAGTATTGTTATCCCTTGCCCAGAATCGATGCGCTGGTTGATTCAGCCATCGGTTTCCCTGTGATGAGTTTTCTTGATGCGTTTTCAGGATACCACCAGATCCGAATGTATCCCCCCGATTGCCGCGATGTTTCCTTCATCACTGGAGATGGCTGTTATAGCTACGAAATGATGCCCTTTGGGCTAAAAATGCAGGAGCAACCTACCAGCGGATGATGGACCTTGTCTTCAAAGAGAAGAAGGGGGGAACCTGCAGGTGTATGTGGACGACCTCTTGATCAAGAGCAAGAGCGTCCGGGAGCATATAGCTGATATGGTAGAGACCTTTGCAACGCTAAGGAAGTTCAAAATGAGGCTCAATCCGGCGAAATGCGTGTTCGGAGCCGGAAGGGGAAAGTTTCTAGGGCACCTCATCACCCCGGGAGGAGTAGAGCCGAACCCTGACAAGGTTAAGGCAATCCTGGAGATGGCCTCGCCGAAGACCATGAAAGAAGTCCAAAGGCTGATAAGAAGGCTGGCGGGTCTCAGCCGCTTTCTGTCCAAGGCAGGAGAGAAGTGGTCTCCCTTTTTCAAGATGCTCCGCAAGAGCGAGAACTTCGCATGGTCCGACGAGTGCGAAAAGGCGATCGGTAGGCTGAAGGAGCAGTTGACTCAGACACCTCTCCTTCAAAGCCTGAAAGGAGGCGAAGACTTACTCATCTATTTGGGAGTAGGTGTGGATGCAGTAAGCTCCGTACTGGTCCAAGAAGAAGGAAAGAAGCAGCTCCCCATTTATTATGTTAGCCAGATGCTCAAGAAGGCGGAGTTGAAGTATTCAATCTTGGAGAAGCTTGCCTTCGCCTTGGTGGTGTCGGCGCGCAAGATCCGACCTTATTTCCAAGCTCACTCCATCCGGGTCATGACTGACCATCCTCTCCAAAATGTCTTAGAAGGGGTGGAGCATTCAGGGAGACTGGCAAAGTGGTCGGTAGAACTTAGCGAGTTCGATATTTCCTTATCGCCCTGGGTGGCGATCAAAGCACAGGCGGTAACAGACTTTTTAGCCGACTTCTCGGTAGAGGCAGAGCCGGGAGAGGAGGCTTCTACTCCCATCCCTTGGAAGATGTTCGTAGATGGAGCCTTAGGCAAGAGCTCTGTGGGGGTGGGCATCGTTCTTGTCAGCCCACAGGGAACTAGGATCGAGCAAGCAGTCGAGATCTTCTTCCCCGTCACGAACAATCAGGCGGAGTACGAGGCCATAGTAGCAGGCTTGCGCCTCGCAAAGGAGCTGGGCATTCAAGACATCATGGCTTTCACTGATTCGATGGTGGTCACGTCTCAGATTCGGGAAGAGTTCGAAGTACGCGACACCATTCTGCAAAAGTACCTCGTGAAGGTGAAAAGATTGATTGGAGGCTTCCAATCCTTCTTCGTCGAGCACGTACCGAGAGAGGAGAACTCGGCAGTGGATCGTCTGGCCAAATACGGGCCAAGAGCAGGAGGGACCATCACAGAGTTATTTCGACCATCCATTGAGGAAGGAGAGATGATGGAGATCAATCGGCGTCCTTCGTAGATGGATCCGTTCATTTCCTTCTTAAGTTCCGGGCAGCTTCCTGCGGAGGAGGGGGATCAAAGGAAGTTCCGGTACAAGGCGGCATACTACTTATTGCAAGATGGGGAGCTATATCGCAAGACCATCTCGGTCCCTCTGGCTAGATGTGTCTCCGAAGACGAAGTACCTCGAGTGTTGGAGGAAATCCACTCGGGAGAGTGAGGGAGCCATTCTGGGACTCGCACTTTGGAGCAAAAGATCTTGAGGCATGGATACTTCTGGCCCACTATCCGCAAGGATGCGGAGGCCTTCTCAAAAAAGTGCCAGAAGTGTCAGTTATTCGCCCCCCTTCAATTGTAGCCGGCCCAGCATCTTCGTTCGATCACCACCCCGTGGCCGTTCGCTATCTGGGGAATGGATTTGATAGGCCCCTTTCCTTCAGCTAGCAGTCAGAGGAAGTTCGTTCTCGTCATGATCGACTATTTCTCCAAGTGGATCGAGTCCAAGGCTCTGGCCAAGACCACCTCTCAAGTCGTGAAGAACTTCATCTGGGGGGAAATCGTCTGCAGATTTGGGATTCCTCTCGCCATCGTCACCGACAACGGTCCTCAGTTCGCCAGTTTGGAGCTGGAGGATTTTTGCAGACAGCTTCAAACTGATCTCCGGTTCGCGTCAGTACATCATCCCAGGAGCAATGGATAGGTGGAGGCCGCCAACAAGTTAAACATCAACCTACTAAAAAAGAAAGTCGAGAACCTAGGAGGTAATTGGGCGGAGCAGCTCCACTCGGTGCTGTGCGCTTTGAGAACCACTCCTAGCTCAGCCACGGGGGAAACCCCGTTCAAACTCTCTCACGGGTCCGAAGCTCTCATTCCAGTAGAGTTCGAGGTCAGAAGTCCTAGGGTGATTGCAGCAGAAGACGGAAATGAAGAATGGCGACTGGAGAATGAGGAAGCCCAGAAGCTGTCCCTCGACTACATCGAAGAGCTCTGAGATTTATCCTCGGCTCGGCAAGAGGAGATCAAGTGTCGCATGGCGAGACACTTCGACAAGCACGTTCGTCTCAAGCACTTCCAAGCAGGTGATCTAGTCCTGAAGAAAGTGGACGCAGCTGGGAGATCGACAGTCGTTGGAAAGCTCAACCCTAATTGGGAGGGACCTTTCATCATCCACGAATCACTGACAACAGGAGGATATCGCTTACACAATATTGAAGGGGAGCTATTGGGGAATACATGGAACGGCGATGACCTAAAAAGGTTTTATCCCTAAGCAGTGACGTATACCCTTCTCTCCTGTAAATTGATTGCTTATAAATAAATCCCCCTGAAGCATGGAACGACATGAATTTCACATTTCTATCATGATAGCAAGCCTTTAAAAAGGAAGAAAGCAGGTGAAGTCGATCTCCACGGCAGGTTGGGAAACGGGCCTCCGACTTGATCCTCGTAAAACCCAGAGCGGGTGATGGGACAGTGCCTTGGTTGTGCGTTCCCTTAAGTCCAAGCCTCTGCAATAACGGCCGATATCAGCTCCCCCCTTGCACGTTGGCCTCGGTTCCCACCGACTGCATTTCTCATCCGACTGGGGAGATTATCAGGAAAAAGTCTGGACGCTGACCTCCCAATTCAACGAAGAAATGATCGACTTAACTAATCAGAGAACCCTTGAATAAAGGTGTTGTGTACCCTCGAGGGATAAAAGTCCGTAATAAAACGATTCATTTCTGATCGTGTGAGTTAACGTGCTTAAGTGTTCTTAACTCCCCGTTAAATTGTTGAGCAATAGGAAACAGGTTGGGTCGGCATTCAGCATCCAAGTTGTATGGAGACCTTGGGATGTTATGTTCCCTTAGAAGGTGCTCCTTTGAAACTTCCCTGACAGTCATTCCCTACTGTGTCGACCTCTTCAATAGCATCAAGAAGAGCAGCAGGATGGAGACCTTGGGATGTTGTGTTCCCTTGGAAGGTGCTCCTTTGGAACCTCCCCGACAGTCATTCCCTACTGTGTCGACCCTTCAACAGCAGGATGGAGACCTTGGTATGTTGTGTTCCCTTGGAAGGCATTCCTTTGGAACCTCCCCGACAGTCATTCCCCACTGAGTCGTTCTCTTCAATAGCACCAACATCGCACTAGAATGGAGAGTATCGGGAATGGGAGTCCCCTTGGAAGCCCCGACCGTCCTTCCCTATATAACTTCGTTTCAGCAGTCAGTGTGCGAGTAGGAAACCAACTCGCAAGGTTAAATGCGAGTAACCCTATTGTTGAAACCGATTTCTCGGTCTCTAGTGGAGCTCGGGGCCCTCACCGTGATGAGGGGCAGCTAGCCCTTACTGATCCCTCGGAGAAGGCAGACCAGAAACTAGGAAGATTGACTAAGACCTTAGTCACAGCGAGGAGGTCCCTCCACTAACCCGGAAGATCGCTGAGCGCTTCCCCTCCCAAGCCAAAGCTGAGACTCGGGCACCTTGGAGAGCTCTGGAAATGCTAACTAAAGAAAGCCTAAGGTGAGGGAAGCTGAAGTGAGATCCCCTCCAAAGGTGCCCTTGAGGTCCTATTTATAAGTTTTCTGATCTGGCCTACAAATAGCGGGGTTCCGCCTTTTGATTTTACTATCCGCACCCCAAATGGGTCTGCTAACAGCCCAACTCCGCTGTTTGAAGAGGCTAAAGGCAGACCACCAAGGGTGACAGGGTAATTTGGCCGATTCCGGCGAATCGGAGAGGAATCTGGCTCACCCATCTTCTCACGGGCGTTCGGCGAGTTTTTGACTCGCTCGCCTCTTTGCGAGCATTCGGCGAGCCTCTGGCTCGCTCTCCATCTTGCGAGCATTCGGCAGGCCTCTGGCTCGCTTGCCTTCTTGCGAGCATTCGGCAGGCCTCTGGCTCGCTCGCCCTATTGCGAGCACTCGGCGGGCCTCTGGCTCGCTTCGTTTTTGGTTTGACCATCCTCTAGGCGAATATCGGGGTTGTATACAATCCCCGCTCTTCGCGAGGCTCTTTTAGGCTCGCGAAGAACCATCCAACCCTTGATATTCGCCGGCCCCTCGGTGACGTGGCGAGAATCTTTCGGTGGGTCCCACGCCCACCACTATAAATACCACTCTCCTTGGCCGTCATTCAAACTTTTCATTTTTCTCTATCTTTTCTTATTCGCCGTGGGCCCCAACGTGATGTCGAAAAAGGACGAGATGTGGGCCCTCCTAAAGGCTTCGCAAGCGGCCCAAAAGGGGAAGACCGCCGTCATCGCCTCCTGGAATTCTCCGCGACGCTCCCCGCCCCCTCCTTCCCTAAGGACGACGAAGGCCGTTCAGCGCGCGACTGGCGGGGGAGAGTCTTCCTCTTCGCCGCACTCTCCGGATGATGGGCGCGCCTCGCAGGTATTGTCGCTAAGCTCGCTTGTTTGATGTTCTTATTTTTCGTCTTTATGTATCATGTTCGCAGAATGATCCTCCGGACGAGAGTGAATCGGGAAGGCCAAACACCGAGATCCTTCTCTCCTCCACGGGTGGCGGTGACGTTCTTCTTGCGGACACGAGGGCCGTTGGTCGACAGGACTCGCCTTCGCAGCGAGGTGGGCGGATTACCTTGTTTTCCTTCACGTTCCTTGACTCGCTAAATCGCGCCTACTTTTTCATGCAGTGTCCTCTCTCGCGCCCCCGGCGAACTCGCCCGTCCTGCCGAATCCAACTATCCCAACTCCCGGGTTCGGCTTACCGGGTCAGAGGAGTCCAGGAGGGACGTTGATTGCCGAGTCTGGTCCTGGCTCCAGACCCGCTCTCGCCTCTGGTCTGGGTAAGGCTTTCACCCCTGCCTTTATTGAAGCATTCCGAGGCCAGCCGGGCACCTCCCGCCAGCGGCCCAGTACCCGAATTCCCCCACTAGGTTAGGCTGTCACCATTGAGTGTTGTTTTTCACTTTGTCGCTGATTACCATTTCGCAGGTGACCCGACGACCCCTCTCTCCGAGTCAGAGTCTGGAGCGCTGGAGATATCTCTACCCCCCTCGCCGAGCCAGGTTGCTGACTTCCTGGGGGATCCCAGCGATCCGGAGTGAATGAAGAGGCGGGTCACAGAGATATTCCAGAAGCATACCATCCTGCTAAGAGATCTACACGAGCAGAATCGGCTGGACCGGCTCGCCAATGACGAAAGGTTCGCCGCGATGGAGGATGCGAACGTGCGCGTTCTCGCTGAGACACGGCCGATCGATCATGGCGACGCGACCTCCCCTGGGGTGTATATTGCTCGTATCGATGACTACATGCGGTTGACGAGCCAGGCGAACCGGTCACTCCGCGAGTATCACTACCCGCGAGTTCCCCCTCGCTCTGGTGTCCGGGGTCGCGACCGCTGGAAATGGCTACGATACTAAGGATCTTCGTATTGCTTTTCTATTGTTTTTCTTCCCTCCTCTTCAATAGGAGGGGCCGCGAACAACATTTATGAGTCTGTAATAACAGTACCTTGACTCGCTTGCGAGCCTCTTATTTTCCTGTTTTTTATCTAGTTCTTTTACCCGGCTTGGTTCATTCTTGCGCGAATTACATCTCCTTTACTCGCACTCGCGCGCCTCCCTTGCTTTTTCCCTTATGATTTATTATTTGGTATTAGATCGCCACTGGAGAAAAGCTTTTGACAGGTTGTCGACTCGCAGGGAGCGAATTGGATCCCTTGAGACGGAAGAGTACCGCCCGAATCCGCTATCCGCATATATCGACACTTCGGCTTCTTCCCGCCTTTCTTATTCCTATAAATAGCCGGCCTTTTCTCATTTCAACCACCGCATTTACTGTTACTTCCTCGCGCTCTCTCCCCTTCTATTTCTCTCACAGATCCAGCTCATCCTCGCGACCATTGCGCTTCAGTGGATCACAGACACCATGGTCGGCGAGGCGGAAACTGAGGGGCGAGCCAAGTGTGCCAAGGCCTTCCTCGGTGGCATTTTTTACTGCGCCAACCTCACGAAGGAGGAGTACCAGGCCGCCGTGGACCAGTTCATCCACTCAGATTTCGCGGCTCGCTGCCCTACCGATAGGGATACCATCAGCGACCCACATTCAGACTAGCTCGCGATTCCCGTTGCCCACTTCGAGAATGGGTTTCGACTCCCACTCTGGCCGGAAGTGCGCCAGGTATACTTACTTCTCCCCCCTGATTCTCCTGACTTGCTTTGCGGATGGTGCTTAGACTTTGTCGACCTTTCCAGGTGCTAAAGTATTTCGGCGTTCTGCCGAGCCAGCTAACGCCGAACGCGATCGCCGTGGTTGTTGCGTTCGCCAGTTATCTCAGGGCGGAGAGAATCGAGTTCAGCTTACTCGTCTTCCGCAAGGTCTTTTCATTCCGCGCGAATAGGGACGGAACGGCTCACTTCGCGAGCCAGCACGTTACCGTCTGCGAGACGGTGAATAAAACTTATTATTGGACGCATAAATTCATCCTAGTGAAGGGCCCCTTTGGCAACATCTCCTACACCCCTACCTAGCGAGACGAGGCTGCCTATCGCCCTCCGACCTCGCTAGGGGGTTGTGATGCGGCCTTGTACCAGTTCCTCAAAGGAAAGAACTTCGAGGTCGCCTTCCTCCGAGAGCGAGTGGACCTCCTGCCACCCGTCCTTCCGGGAGAAGGTTTGACTCGCATTCGTCAACTTTCTTATTCCCTCCTCTTTTGATCGCCTAACGTTCCTCGTTATCTTTGCAGGAGAACGCGAACTCCCCCTCAATCAACCTCATGCGCCTCCTTCCTCTCTCACTCCCGGCTCGCTCGCGCGCGTGGCCGCTGAGGCCTGCCGCGACGTCCCGAGTTCTTCTTCGGGAAGGAAGCGTCCTCCTCTCCAACGCCGGCCTGCTTCGCGGGGGGCGGTGAAGAAGGTCAAGAAGACTCCCTCCGCTGCCAAGGCGAAGGAGGTCGTGGACCTGTCTGAGCCCGACCTCCCCTCTCCTTCTGCTGCGGACCAGGAATTCGCCAAAGAGTGGGGCGAGCCAGGGGAGACTGTCGCCATGCCCAAGCCGTCGAGCCATACTAACTTCGGGCTCGGCATGAAGCTGGTGGATGCGGTCGGCGAGCCGGTGCTCGCGTGGGACCCTGACCAGAATAAGATCGCTGCTCCTCTCTGCTCCCTTCCTGGGTAGAGGACGGCAAGGTCGGGGGTGAGGCATTCGCCCTCGCCTTTGGCCTTTATGGTCGCGAGGATGCCTCCCTCTTTCGGTCCTTCATGCCGAGGGGGGTCGTGTACGAGGCGATGCGAGCCCAGTTCCGGGCGATGGAGCTAACCCACATGGTGGGTCGCCGGTACCTCACGGCGGTTAGGGAGATCAAGGAGCTCAACGTCGAGCTTCAGAAGTCTGCGGATGAAGTCGCGGAGCTTAAGGGGAAAGAGGCCTTGTCAGAGGGACTCCTCGCCAGTCGTCAAGGCGGGCTGGTAAGTAATGCTCTGCGGAATTCTTTTTCAGTTCGGCTTCGTTCTCCTCTCGCTAACCCGCCTTTTGTAGGACGCCGAGTCCGTCAATCAGCTCCACGCGCGGATTGCTGACTTGGAGCTGGAGAACACTTGCCTCAAGGCCCAGGTCCACGACCTGGCCTCGGCGGTGCTACCTCCCCCTCCTCCGCGAGCTGGGACTCGCGGTCAGTCGCGGGAAGAGAAGGAAGCCGACCGCAAGAGGTCGATGGAGATCGCGGAGCTCGTCATCGACATTCTCAAGGGGGCGGGCATGATCGTCCCCGTTGCCATGGAGTTCACCGCGGAGCAGGTCGTTCCCGACTTGTTCGCGCCCGTCTGCGAGGCGGAGGGTCGAGAGATTGATTGAAGAACTGCCCGACGAGCCGCCTTGATTTTTCTTTTTGTTAATGATGTAAAAGTTTTCCTTTCTTTTTGTTTCCGGCGAGATCGCCGCTGAATTGTAATCTTTTGTGAGGAATGAAAGAGAATGTTTTATCAATCTTCTTCTGTGTTATAGTTTTATTTATGATTTGCACGTGATCTTCTCTGTTGTGCCTGCGCGGCCCTGATCTTCTTATGTTCATATCTGTAGATCTTCGTTCGGCGTTCGCGCTCGCCCCTATTTTATTGGTAGCTTTTCCTCGTCGCGTTGTATCCAGGTCGCTCTCGCATACCTTTCTTCCGTGACGCCGTTAGGATTTAGGTTGTAGGGACTTATCTCTATTCGGGACGTTATTCGTTGGAGAGCTTTACCGGAGGCGTCTATATTAGCCTACCTCGTTCGCACTCGCCTGTGGCGAGCCCCCACCGATATCTGCGGTTCGCCGTGAGAACTGACTTCTCCCGGCTAACCTTCCTTATTTGCTTCGATACCGTTCGCGAGTGACCTTGCGAGCCGCCGACTCTATTGCCCTGCCGCGAATGATCCTTTTGCGCGAGCGGACCTCCGGTCTCGCCTCGCCCGGGTCTTTTCGCTTGCGAGCCAAACTCTCTTGTCGTGAGTATCTTGCTTTATTTGCCCAGCCCACTTGCGGCTTTGCCAGCCTCTCCAGAGATCAACCTGAACCCCCCGTCTAGTGAGAGCCTGGGAGCGGAATCGATCTGGGGCATTCCAGCACCAATACTTGTCACTTTGCCAGCCTCTCCAGAGATCAACCTGAACCCCCCGTCTAGTGAGAGCCCGGGAGCGGAATCGATTTGGGGCATTCCAGCACCAATACTTGTCACCTTGCCAGCCTCTCCAGAGATCAACCTGAACCCCCCGTCTAGTGAGAGCCCGGGAGCGGAATCGATCTGGGGCATTCCAGCACCAATACTTGTCACCTTGCCAGCCTCTCCAGAGATCAACCTGAACCCCCCGTCTAGTGAGAGCCCGGGAGGGGAATCGATCTGGGGCATTCCAGCACCAATACTTGTCACCTTGCCAGCCTCTCCAGAGTTCAACCTGAACCCCCCGTCTAGTGAGAGCCCGGGAGCGGAATCGATCTGGGGCATTCCAGCACCAATACTTGTCACCTTGCCAGCCTCTCCAGAGATCAACCTGAACCCCCCGTCTAGTGAGAGCCCGGGAGAGGAATCGATCTGGGGCATTCCAGCACCAATACTTGTCACCTTGCCAGCCTCTCCAGAGATCAACCTGAACCCCCCGTCTAGTGAGAGCCCGGGAGCGGAATCGATCTGGGGCATTCCAGCACCAATACTTGTCACCTTGCCAGCCTCTCCAGAGATCAACCTGAACCCCCCATCTAGTGAGAGCCCGGGAGCGGAATCGATCTGGGGCATTCCAGCACCAATACTTGTCACCTTGCCAGCCTCTCCAGGATCAACCTGAACCCCCCGTGAGAGCCCGGGAGCGGAATCGATCTGGGGCATTCCAGCACCAATACTTGTCACCTTGCCAGCCTCTCCAGAGATCAACCTGAACCCCCCGTCTAGTGAGAGCCCGGGAGCGGAATCGATCTGGGGCATTCCAACATAAAAACTTTTTGAGACCTGCCAAAGGGTTGCTCCAAAATACATGTGCTGAGTAGGAAATATAAGGAGTCATCTTCAATAAATGGCTAAGGATAAAACCTTTTTAAGTCATCTCCACTTCTCGCTTAGTCCAGAGGTACCCTTTCCACATCTCGGAGGTGATACCCCCCTGACTTGAGCACTTCACTTACAATGTATGGTCCTTCCCAATTGGGCTCCAGCTTGCCAACCGCGGCTCCTCTCCCGGCCGCGTCAACTTTCTTTAGCACTAGGTCTCCTTTCTGAAAGTGTTTTATTCGGATGTGCTTGTTGAAGTATCGGGCCATTCGTCGCTTGATCTCTTCCTGCCTGATGGTAGCCTGGTCTCGGAGTTCTTCTACCAGGTCTAAGGACAGCCTTTGTTCCTTGTCATTGGCCACTAGCCACTCTTCGTCTCCTTCTCCTGCGGCGATCACCCTGGGGGTCTTTACTTCAAACTCGATGGGAAGGACTGCTTCGGATCCATGGGAATGTTTGAACGGGGTCTCCCCGGTGGCGGTGTTAGGGGTAGTCCTTAGGGCCCAAAGAACGGATGGTAGTTGCTCTACCCAGTTTCCCCGGAGGTTCTCCACCTTCTTCTTCAACAGGTTGACGATTATCTTGTTCGCCGCCTCCACCTGTCTGTTACTCCTCGGATGGTGAACCGATGCGAACCTGAGGTCGATGCCGAGTTGGGTGCAGAAGCTGACAAACTCCTCGCTAGCGAATTGCGGTCCATTGTCCGTTACTATAGCCAGGGGGAGGCCGTGCCTACAAATTATCTCTCCCCACGCAAAATTTCTTACAACTTGAGATGTTACCTTGGCGAGCGCCTTCACTTCTATCTACTTGGAAAAGTAATCGATCATGACCAGCAAGAACCTTCTCTGGCCGCTAGCTTGAGGAAAAGGGCCGACAAGGTCCAACCCCCATATGGCAAAAGGCCAGGGAGCTGTGATGGTCTGAAGTCTCTGGGCTGGGAGGAGTTGGAGTGGGGCATAGAGTTGGCACTTCGAACACCTCCTTGCAAACTCGGCCACATCTTTGCTGAGGGTGGGCTAGAAATAACCTTGCCTCAAAACCATTCCTTCCACAGTCCGGCTCCCGGAGTGACTCCCACACTCCCCGGAGTGGATTTCTTCTAGGACTCTTGGAACCTCCTCCTCGGAAACACAACGGGCCAGGAGTCCCGAGAGAGTCTTCCTGTACAGCCCTCCTGCATGCAAAGAGTAATAAGCGGACTTATACCTGAAGCGTCGCCTGTCTATGTCCCCCTCGAGGAATTTTCCTGAAGTTAAGAAAGAGATGAAGGGATCCATCCACGAGATCCGCCGATCTACTTCCATCAGTTCTCCTTCCTCGATGGAGGGCCGGAAGAGTTCCGAAACCGTCCCTCCAGCTCGAGGACCGAACTTGGCTAGGAGGTCCGCGGGAGTGCTCTCTTCCCTGGGCACGTGTTTGATGGAGAAAGTGTGGAATTGCTCGATGACTCCCTTAACCTTCTCCAAGTATCGCAGGAGAGTTGGGTCCTTCGCTTCGAACTCTCCCTTGACTTGGCATGCTACCACTATGGAGTCCGTCGAGACCTCCACGTCTTCCACTCCCAGCTCTCGAGCCAACCGCAGGCCTGCTATCACTGCCTCGTACTCCGCTTGGTTGTTGGTAATTGGGAAACGGATGTTCAAGGCTTGCTCGATTCTTGTCCCTTGAGGACTCACTAGTATGATTCCTCCCCCATAGGAGTGCTTTCCCGAGGCACCATCCACTAACATCCTCTATGCCACCGGGGGAGGCGGTTCATGTTCCCCCACCTCGGTCGTGTAGTCGGCCATGAAGTCCGCCACTGCTTGGGCCTTGATTGACGTCCTGGGCATGAATGTAATGTCAAACTCGCTCAGCTCCACAGACCATTTGGCCAATCTTTCCGAGTGCTCCACCCCTTCCATGATTTTGCGAAGCGGGTGGTCCGTTACTACTTTGATGGAGTGTGCCTGAAAGTAGGGCCGGAGCCTCCGTGCCGCCACCACTAACGCAAAAGCCAACCTCTCCAAGATTGGATATCGAAGCTCTGCCTTCTTCAGCACTCGGCTGACATAGTAGATAGGGAATTGCTTTCTCCCCTCCTCCCGAACCAAGACTGCACTCACTGCCTCTGACCCTACTCCCAGGTATAGAGATAGATCTTCTCCCAATCTCGGCCCTTGGAGTAAGGGGGTTTGGGTGAGTTGTTCTTTCAAGGCTTGGAAGGCCCCCTCGCATTCCGAGGTTCACTCAAACTTTTTGTTGCCCCTTAGAGCCTTAAAGAAGGGTGCACACTTCTCCCCCGCCTTGGAGAGGAACCTGCTGAGTCCGGCCAGCTTCCCCGTGAGGCTCTGAACTTCTTTTGGGTTCCTTGGCGACCCCAATTCCATTATTGCCCTGACCTTGTCCGGGTTAGGCTCCACTCCCGCCGGGGTTAGTAAGTGGCCTAGGAACTTTCCCCGGCTGGCCCCGAAGACACACTTCAAGGGGTTGAGTTTCATCTTGTATTTTCGCAGAGTCCCGAACGTCTCCTCAAGGTCTCAGAGGTGAGACCCAAGGTCCCGACTCTTCACCATGAGGTCATCAACATAGACTTCTAAATTTCTTCCTTTCTGCTCGCGGAAGACCCTATCCATCATCCTTTGGTACGTAGCCCCTGCGTTCTTGAGCCTGAAGGGCATCATCTTATAGCAGTAACATCCATCCCCGTGATGAAGGAAACATCCTTGATGTCTGGGGGGTGCATGCGGATTTGATGATAACCTGAAAAAGCATCTAAGAAAGACATTACAGAAAAACCAACGGCTGAGTCAACCAGCGCGTCGATTCTGGGCAGGGGGTAGCAATCTTTCGGGCATGATTTATTAAGAAGTGAAAAGTCGATACACATACGCCACTTACCTCCTCCCTTTTTCACCATAACTACGTTGGAGACCCAGCCTGGATACTGGATCTCCGATACAAAACCTGCCTGCAGGAGTTTACCCACCTCCTCTCGGATGGGTTCTTCAAGCTTGTCCGCTACGGCCCTCCTCTTCTGACGGACGGGTCGGGTGCCGGGGTCGAGGTTGAGGCAATGGCAAGCCACATCCGCATCGATCCCGGGCATCTCTACGACGCTCCAAGCGAAGACATCCACATTTTTCTGCACGCAGGCCAGGATCTCGGCCTGCTCCTTCGGGTTGATCTCTCCGCTGATTCGGACCTTTTCCACCACCCCGAGCCGAGTGGTGACTTCAAGTTCCACGACCTCATCCACGGCCTCCCGCCTGGATTGCTCTCCCCAAGAATTTTGCTCCTCTCCACCGCGAGCGAGCGCTAGGGCTCCTTCCTCCGTCTCTGCCTCTCCAACCACCATCAACTCTTCCACCCTTCCTCCCTGGGGACCCTCTCCTTTCCCTTCTTCTTCTCCTCTTCCCGCCCTGGGCGTCTCGGCGACCCCTTCCTGGGCATGAACCTCTTCTCCCTCCGTCCTCTCCTCAGCTCTTTCCTCTTCTCTGGCTCCTGCCGCTTCCTCCATCACCTTATCGAACTCCTCCGCCTCTCCCATCCAGGTGATGGTGTTGACAGCTGTCACATAGCACTGTCTCGCCATCTTGGGGTCTCCTCGGATCCGGACCTGGACTCCACCTGCGTTGAACTTCAGACACTGGTGGAAGATGGAAGGGACGCATCAAAATGCGTTGATGAGAGGACGTCCAAAGATGGCGCAATAGCTGCTCGGGGCATCCACTTTCACGAAGCGGCAGTTCCAGGACTGCCCTCCGAGGGTTACATGGATCCCCACTCCTCCTTCTACTTCCTTCCTCTCTCCTGAAAAGCCGAACAGGGGGCCATCCGAGGCCAACACCCTCTTGGATTCCACCTTCATCTCATCAAACGCCTTCCTGAAGACGACGTTGACTGAGCTACCGTTGTCGACTAGAATCTGCGAGACGGTGAAGTTCTCGATGGCGGTCTGGATGACCAGCGCATCGCAGAACGGGTCCTCGTAGCTTGGCATGTCCTTCTGGGAGAAAGTGATTCTCTCCGCCGGGGGTGGAGCCATGGATGTTGAGGCCACGCTCCGCCGATAGATGGTATGAAGGCTAGCCTTGCGGGTTGCCTCCACCCCTACCCCCCCATGGATCACCCCGATCCCTCCTCTGCTCCCCACATCCACTCTGTCCTCACACCTTTCCTCCTCCTCCCCTCGAGGCTCGACCTCCTCAATCCTCACATGTTGCCTTGGCGCGGGGGCTCGCCCCCTTTTGGTTTCTAGGAACTCCGGGCAGGTGGTTGTCGCGTGACCTTCCTCATCGTGGAAGTCACAATACGGCAACACCACCCCGCGTGCTTCTCCTTCTGCCATCCTATTCCTCCTCCTTCTGGCTCCCACTTCTTCTCTCACCTCTTCTCTCCTTCCCCTTCCTCTTCCCCTCCTGATCGCCATGGCTTGCTGAGGCGGGGGAGGCAACGGCCTCGGACCCTGCCTCCATCCCAGCTGATGGGGTCTTCCTTGACCCCCATAAAGGTTACCCCTTCCTGGGCCGTAACCTCTTCCCTGACCTTGCATTCATTTGGCACGCTGCCTCCACTCCCCCTCCGGGATCTTGGGCTCTTCCCTTCTCCTTACCTCCTGCTGCCTGACCTCCGACTCACTGAGCTTTGCTAACCGCTTGGCGAGCTCTGGGTTGGCCTCCTCACTCTCAATCTCTTCCGCCACCCGTTCCATCAACTCTTCGTAGGAGACGGGGGCTTTCCTCTTTAAAGCCATTTTGAAAAAACTCTCCCTTGGCCCGACGGTGAAAGCGAGCTGGAGCGCAAGTCCTGGCATCTCTTGAGTGAGCAGCACTTCCTCTCGAAACCGATCCGCGTAGTGAGCCAACGATTCCCTTGGTTCCTGCCTCACTTTAAAGAGGGACTCGGCGTCCTTCTTCCTCTTCTTTGCGGTTGAGAATCGTAACAGGAAGCTCCTGCGCAAATCCTCGAAGGCGTAGATCGACCCTGTAGGGAGTTGATGGAACCAGTCCCTGACCTTATCCTTAAGAGTGACGGCGAAGAGCCGACACTTGAAAGCGTCTGACATCGGCCTGATGGAGACCGAATCCTCAAAAGACTGGAGATGCTGGACAGGGTCATCCCTGCCGTTGTAGTACACCCTGTCCCACTCTCCGAACCCTGCCCAGACAGGTGCTGAAAGTACCAACTCGCAGAAGGGGCTTCCCCCTTCTACCACCCTTTCTCGCTCTGCTCGCCCCCCGAGCTCTCTCGCAAGACTCGAGCTCGCGGGGACCGCGCTCGCGAGAATAGCCTTTGCCTGGACCACTCCCACGGTCGCCATGTCCTCCGGGCGCTCGCTCGCCTGCGTCGCGCTCGTCGGCACAGAGCTTGCCGGCACAGAGCTCACCGGTGCGAAGCTCGCCGGACTAGCGAACAACACCCGCCCTTCTAAGTCCTGCCCTGAACTTCCTGCAACTTCCTTTCCGGCCCTTCCCCCCAGGGCGTTCTCGCCGACCGCTGCTGGGGGAGGGGTCGCCTGGGGTGTCGGGGTTGCGAACTCGCTTCGCAGTGCCGCAACCGCGAGCCCGAAGGTGTCGAGCACCTCCCGCCTGAAGTCCGCGAACATCCTCGGCATCACCACCTCTGGTGGCTCGCTGAACCTCTCGCCTTGATCCTCGCCTCCCGTCATATCTGCTCTTCGGAACTTTCTTGGACCAGCCATGCTCCACTCTCACCGCACCAAAATGTTGAAACCGATTTCTCGGTCTCTAGTGGAGCTCGGGGCCCTCACTGTGATGAGGGGCAGCTAGCCCTTACTGATCCCTCGGAGAAGGCAGACCGGAAACTAGGAAGATTGACTAAGACCTTAGTCACAGCGAGGAGGTCCCTCCACTAACCCGGAAGATCGTTGAGCGCTTCCCCTCCCAAGCCAAAGCTGAGACTCGGGCACCTTGGAGAGCTCTGGAAATGCTAACCAAAGAAAGCCTAAGGATAGGGAAGCTGAAGTGAGATCCCCTCCGGTCCTATTTATAAGTTTTCTAATCTGGCCTGCAAATAGCGGGGTTCTGCCTTTTGATTTTACTATCCGCACCCCAAATGGGTCTGCTAACAGCCAAACTCTGCTGTTTGAAGAGGCTAAAGGCAGACCACCAAGGGTGACAGGGTAATTTGGCCGATTCCGGCGAATCGGAGAGGAATCTGGCTCACCCATCTTCTCACGGGCGTTCGGCGAGTTTTTGACTCGCTCGCCTCTTTGCGAGCATTCGGCGAGCCTCTGGCTCGCTCGCCATCTTGCGAGCATTCGGCAGGCCTCTGACTCGCTTGCCTTCTTGCGAGCATTCGGCAAGCCTCTGGCTCGCTCGCCCTATTGCGAGCACTCGGCGGGCCTCTGGCTCGCTTCGTTTTTGGTTTGCCCATCCTCTAGGCGAATATCGGGGTTGTACACCTATGAGCGAGGATCCAGGATATGGATCAACAGGTCGAAGAAGCGAGTAAGGTGAGATAGTCGGCAGACCCCGATCTCATCCTAAGTCGCCCGTACGGGAAAGACAAGTAAGCGTATACGAGCGAGCCTATGAGCCTAGCGACATCATAGCAGTACAAGAAAGATTCACAAAAGAAGTAAATATCACTATCAAAAGAAATGTTATCTACCAAAAAATATATGCTCGCAGAGCCGCGAGAAGCATCAAAATTATTCAAAACAAGCTTCACTTAGACGATGGAGCATAGTCGGCTGAATCCGACTCGTTCTCTTCCTCGTCGTCTTCCTCCTCGCTCGCATTCAGGATATCGGATAAAAGCCCCTCTGTGGTCAAGTTCCCCGCTCCCGGAACCAGCAAGCCAGCTACCGAAAGCTTCGCGAAGACCAAATCCCCGGCGGCAAGGGCTATCTCGCGCCGAAGAGACGAGAGCTCCTGCGAAGTCATAAATGATCCTGCAGGCCGGCGGGAAGGTCCAACCTCCGAGACGGTATGGGTGGCCATCCTCGATTCCAGCAAGACCTGGCTCGCCCGCAAATCGCACTCGAGCTTGGAGATCGTCTCAGCCGCCACCAACTGCTCTTCCTGCAGATGCGAGAAGGACAGGTCAGAAGATGTGGAAGAAAGAGAGTGGGTCTTAATCCTAGCTAGCGTGAAATACCAAGATCACCTCGAAACCTCGGCTAGATTCGGCCTTGTCCTCGGCATCCTTGGCGCGCTTTAAGGCCTCCTCCTCACGCTTCTCGGCATCCATCGTAAACTTCCGATGAAGTGCGAGCTCCACTTCGGAGCCGAGAAGGTTCCGTGCGGTTTGATGGAACAGCTCCGAGGCACGTAACATTGCTCGCGACCCCTGGTCAGCGAGAAAGCGAGGAGAAGCCTCCTGCAACACCTTCGCATCATCGTGACCATAGAGTCCGAACAAGACGCTGAAAGCATCATCATTCGGGACCTCATCCTCGCTCCACGATGGCAGGCGAGTGCTCAGGGACACCTCGCTGCGCTCCCTGCTCCAGGTGATCAGTGGCTCGCCATCCAAGCCCCTATTCAACGAACCTTGCCCAAAGTTTGGGTGGTTCTCGGGATCGTTGTCTTCCTCTTCGCGTGCCCGCTCCGCCGCCACACGCCGGGCGACCTCCTTTCTCTTCCTCTTCTTGGTCGCAGGAGGTTCGCCTTCGGCCGTCCATCCCGCAGCGCGAAGGATCTCGGTCGTGTCGCCGATCCCAGGAGGAATTCCCGACAGAGGAGACTCATGCTCGCCTTCTTCCTCCTCGCCGTGTTGCATCGTCGCCGAATCGACCACGGGAGATAGAGGAGGTGGGGTCTGGCCCCCCACAGGAAGAGCCGTGGATGGAAGATGCCGGCAGCCTAGAAGAAAGGCGTTAGACAAAGAAGCCAAGATAGAACCAATGCAAGTGGCGACTAAGAAGTGTTACCCTCGCCAGGCTGCACAAAGGCGAGATGGTCGACGTTCTTACGCCAGAACTCTATGTCGAGTTTTTTGTTCTTCAAGGCGAGGAAGAGTTCCTCGCGCTGACCTCTGAGCGATGGAGTGACGAGCGCCGCGGGTGGTCTTTGCTGGGGGCGATTTGGTATATGGGAGAAGTCACCGGTGACGAAGATAAACTTCTCGCTCCACCGATGGACCTTGTTCGACGTCACTACCACCTTGCAGTGATGGCTGCCGAAGAAGATAACCCCGTCCTTGGTTGCTCCCATGTAGAAGATCTTCCGGAAGACGTCAAGGTCAAAGGCGATCTTCTCGCTGCGAAGGAAGCATAGGTAGCCGAGGATGATCGCTGCCCCGTTCGTGTTAATTTGGGCGGGGACCCAGCCGTAGTACCTGAGGATCTGGCTGTATTCGGGCCAGAGAGGAAGGTGCATGCCGACCTCGAAGTGCGAGAGGGAAAATGCGAGCTTCACCTCCGAGAAGGTGTTGATCCACTCGCCGGAAGCGGGGAGGCCAACACGAAAGCCTGGCGTGAGGTACTGATGGACGAATCTCTCCAGATCGTCCGAGCGGGTAACAGATTTCTTGAACTTATGCGCGACGAAGTTTTCGGCATAAGCCAAGCGGCGAGCTTCAGCATCTAACGAAGGCGTCATTGTAACGAGTAGGAAGAAGGAAGCGAGCTCGTAATGCAATTAAAGAACTTCGAGAAAGCGCGCCGATTTTGGACCCTTACCCCCCTATTTATAGAAATCGGGTGGGGGGGGGGGGGGTCGCGACGTAAGCGCGTGCGAGGTGCCTACCTACTCGCCTATACCAAAGTCGCACACACTATAGTATATGCGAGGTGTTAACCCCCTTCTCGCGTCTAAGCGACGATCTACAAAAAACACGAGCAACCCCTGCAGAAGACAAAGGCAACACGAATGCGATCGAGCAACACAGTTCGGAATTACATCAAGCAAGCAATTCGAGATTATTACAAATACTCGCAGAATAATGTTCTTAAAAATACAAGTTAGCAAGCAATGCTAATTAACCGAAGGGTTGCCGCGCCTATCCGAGGTAGCCCCAAGCCGCCCGTTGAACCCTAGTTGACGCGCGAGGCCCATCTGCTCATTTGCTCTCGCCAAGTATTCCTCGCTGAGCCGAATGTGCTCCTCCATGCGATTCAATGTCCCGAGGGACCCAATAATCGCCCGTAGGCCGCGCACGTCCGTCCTCAGCGATTCGTAGCGTTGTTCTATGCCCGCCATCCGGCACTCCATCTCGGTGACGAGATAATGCTTTCCTTCTGCCACCTCAAGCCGATGCTCGAATCCTTCAATGTTCGAGATGCGCCCTTCAAGCGAGGTTATTCGCCGATGAACCTCGTAGGCCAGCAATCTTTCTACCTTTATCTCCAGATCGAGATAGGCCGAAGCCATCTTTGTCCTATACTCGCGAGTAGGAAGCCCGAGCGCCTCAATGAAAGCCGACCCCGGAGACATCGCACGGGCTGGACGGCAGCGAGTTAGAAAAAGAACCACTTAAAGATAATACGATACGCTGATCATACCTGCCAGCACAGATGCCGCCCTCGGTTGATGGCGAGAAGGAGAAGGTGACCGGCGGGAACGTCTCGGCGAGGAGGAGATACAACCCAATGAGGAGACGGAGTCCGCCGAGGACTGAGCCTCCGCTGAGGAGATCTGCGAGGGGAAGGTGAGCGCTGAGGAGTATGTCGGCCCCCTGAGCGACCTCCCCGTCCATTATGAGACGACGACGCAGCGTCAGGGCGCTGAGGAAGCTGAGCCGTAGGCACCACCGAGGAAGACCCTCCCTCTCCCCTTCCTCCAGAAATGGTAACCCTGGAGTTCCTTAGCAGTATCCGGTTTCCGCCTGTCACGCGCTCAGGAATGGGGGATGACGGGCGAGAGGTTCCCGCTCTGGGAGAACCCCCGCGGGAAGGATCGGTGGAGGCGGTAGGTGCTCGGTACCTGCGCTCTCTTCCAGCGGGGATGTCTGCGTATTCACCTCTGCGGTGGGCCCATCTACAAAAGAACGTTGGCATCAACGAAAAGTTCGCACAAGAATCGCGGTATGCCGAGAAGACGATTACCTTCTCGGAGATGGTCCAGGTGGACGTTCAGCGGTTCATCCTCGGCAGTAGACTGAGGAATTTCGCCCCCCAATCTCTCATCGATCGGCGGCACGAGGGAGGGCACGGGCGCAGAGGTCGCCGGATTGACTAGAGACACCTCCTCGCCCAACGGGCTAGGGCGACGATCGGAGGACCCCCTCTTCCTCTTGCGAGTATCAGAGTTTTTTGTTTTCTTCATCAATTTCATCAGCAGCTTGGCCTTCGTAATTACCTCCTCGGTAGACAACATCTCGTCGATTATGAAAAAGTGGCGTGCCAAGGAAGGGCCACCCCCCTCTATTTATAGATTTCTGGGGATCCCATGACTGCCGAGTAGGCTAGTTTCCGCCAGGAGCAACTCGTCGAATACGGGTTGGATGATTCTTTCCAACCAACTACGTTGCTCGCAAAGAGCGGGGATTGTGTACAACCCTCATTCTCCGAGGGTGGGCCCATCTAAAGGCCATGTAGGCAGAAGTCAAGGTCAACACAGAAGTCCTCCAGAGTTCGTCGAATGCAGTCCTCCAGAGTTCGTCAAACGCAGTCCTCCAGAGTTCGTCGAACGCAGTCTTCCAGAGTTCATCGAACGAAACGAGATCAAGAGACCTGGTGGTGCGAGTAGGCACTTGCTCGCCCCATGACGAGGAGGAAAGACCCGCCCGGAGTTCACTACCCGGTCGAGCGGGAAGGTCGTAGGTTTCGACATGCTTGCCTATTGCCGACTTACTTCCAACCAACTCGCTAGTTTAGGCCGAGGTCCTTACTTACTTGTCAACCTATTGCCTTATCTAAAAACCAACTCTAAGGGGTCAGGGATAGTCGCCTGCTCCCCCCCCCCCCCCCCCCCCCCCCCCCCCCCCCCCACCCCCCTTAGGATTTGTCTATAAATAGACCCCCAGGGGTACCAGGAAGAGGAATTGTCAAAAAATCAGAGTTGCACCCCCTTACATACGAGAATCTTCCCTAACAAGTGCCTTCCTAGTACCAAGCTCGGTCATTCGTGGTTTTGGAGGAGAAGACTCTTTTGAGCTTCTGGGTACGTGGTTGGACCTCCCTGCCGCAGCACCTGGGGTTGTGTCATTTATCTCTCCGTTTCGCTCGTCGTGGCTAACCAAATCTTCTCGTTCAACCGCTGGGCAAGTTGCCTCTGACTGCATTGATCCGAATTTTGGAGCCGGGATTTTCTAGGCTTCAACAGTTTGGATAGACCGTTCCTTTTGAAATACAATGTCCTAAAAATTCAATTTCGTATTTTAAGAAAAAACATTTAGAGTATTTAATATATAGTTGGTGTTGTGTTAATATTGTAAATACTGTCTCTAAATGAGCTAAGTGCTCATCGACCGTGTTACTAAAAATTAATATATCATCAAAAAAACGACGATGAATTTTCTTAAATGCGGACGGAATATTGTATTCATAAGGGATTGAAAAGTTGATGGGGCGTTTGTAAGTCCAAACGACATGACTGTAAATTCATAGTGTGTGATGTGTGCGGAACGCCGTTTTGTGAATGTCGTTTTTGTCCATCCTAATTTGATGGTAACCGGCCCTAAGATCTAATTTGGTCAAATATCGGGCGTGAAATAGTTCGTCTAATAACTCGTCTATTGTGGGAATTGGGAATCTATCCTTGATTTTCATATTATTTAGGACTCGATAATCTACACAAAATCGCCACGTTCCGTCTTTCTTTTTAACCAAGATTACCGGAGAACTGAAACTAGAGGTACTAGGTCTTATATGCCCTGCGTTTAACATCTCGATTACTAAACGTTCGATTTCGTTTTTCTGAAAATGTGGGTAGCGGTAAGGTTTAATATTGGCTAGGTGGGAATTTGGTAATAGTGGTATTGTGTGGTCAATGGATCTCACAGGTGGGTACTTAGGCTGGTCATTAAATAAGTGGAGATATTTTTGTAAAAGTTTTAAAACTGGTGGTGGTAAAGTTTTGTCAAAATTCAATGTGGTGTCCATATGAGAGGTAGGGGGTGTTGTTGGAAGCGTGACACTACCCTGCCGGTGAGAGACACACTCCGGAGAGCTCCTTCTACTCATCGGCGAGACACAGCTCATGCGAGCTGGACCGGCAAGCAACACCTCCTGCGAGCACTTCACACCGGCGAGACCTTCTCACAGGCGAGCACAACCTCCTCTACTGCCGAGCACCCCACTCCGGCGAGATACACCACCACTACTCACGAACACCTCCAACCTCAACTGCACGGGATCCCCACGGCGAGTTGAGTGTTACGAGCTCCACTAAACTGCAGCGAGCTCGACGATCGGCGAGACAGAGTTGCCAGCGAGCTCGACGATCGTCGACTGGATCTTGTGCGAGCTCGACGAACGCGGTGAACGAAACCGCTGCTTCACTCTTGCGAGAGCGAGCTGCACCCGGCGAGATGAAAATGGCGAGCCTCCACGCGCGATCCTCCTGCTGGAGTGAGCAGGCAAGAGCTCCTATGCGAGATGGCTGGCGACTCCTCCTGCGGGAGGTGGCTGGCAAGATCTCTTTGCGAGAGAAATGGCGAGCCACTGTTGTGAGAGAAAGGGGAGCTTATATTCCTGCGGGAATGATTACTCTCTTCTCTCCCTACACACACTCTCTCTCTCTCTCTAGAAATCTGCCAAAAAAAACTTCTCCAATCTATTTTTTAACCGCAACAAAAACTTACGGGGGGGGGGGGGGGGGGGGGGGGGGGGCTATTTGTAGGCAAATAAAAACTACATACTCTCTCTCTCTCTCTGCAATAAATGCAGGGCATTCTCTCTCCTCTTTTCAATATATATAAAATTCAACAAAATAAAACTAAGACCCATTGACCCGGTCAACAAAGTCAAACCAACAAACTCCCCCTCAAACTTGGCAGCACATGCCGAGTTTGTCTTTGAACTTCGCAAACGTCTCTGCCTTCCGCGCCTTGGTGAAAATGTCTGCGACCTGCTCTCCGGTGGGGCAATACATAACTTCAACTGTCTTCAACTCCACTTGCTCCCGAAGGAAATGATACCTCATCTCGATGTGCTTGCTCCTCCCATGCAGCATCGGGTTCTTCGCGAGCTGGATGGCCGACATGTTATCCACAAACACTGTCGTTGGCCCTTCCTGTCCATGATGCAACTCCTCCAATAAGTTCCTCAACCAGATGGCTTGGCAAGTACATGCTGCAGCTGCGATGTACTCCACCTCACATGACGATATGGCTATCGTAGCCTGCTTCTTTGAACTCCATGAGAACGCTGCGGTTCCCATATTGAACGCATACCCGGAAGTGCTCTTCCGATCGTTCACGTCCCCTCCGTAGTCACTATCCGAGTAGCCGACTAACTTCAACTCCTTTCCAGTAGAATATTTCAGGCCATGGTCCCGGGTCCCGTTCACGTATATTAGGATCCTCTTCGCCGCAGTGAAGTGGTCCTGCTTGGGCTCTTCTATGTGCTTGCTCACGACACCAACCGCATACATGATGTCAGGTCTGGTGAAAGTCAGATACCTTAGACTCCCAAACAGACTCTTGAACATGGTTGGGTCAACTCCTTCCTCCTTCGAGTCCTTCCTCAACTTTGTTCCGGGATCAGCGGGAGTGGAGATAGCCTTGCTATTCTCCATTCTGAACTTCTTCAAGATCTCCTCTGCGTACTTCTTCTGCGAGATGAAGATCCCATCTCCTCTCTGTTGCACCTACATGCCTAAGAAGTAGTTAAGCTCTCCCCAGTCTGTCATCTCGAACTCACCCTTCATCATCCTTTTGAACTCCTCGAACATAGCTGGGTTGTTCTCGGTGAATATCATGTCATCCACATATATGCACAGGATCATGATATCACCGTTCTTCTCCACCTTCAGATATAGAGCATACTCGTACGGGCACTTGATGTATCCATGCTTCTGAAGGAATGTATCAATTCTCCTATTCCATGCTCTTGCCCCTTGCTTCAGCCCATACAGTGCTTTTCCCAGCTTGCACACCTTCTTCTCCTGGCCCTTCACAACATACCCTGGAGGCTGCTCGATGTACACATCCTCCTCCGGGTAGCCATTGAGGTATGCTGCCACCGCATCCATCTGCATGATCTTCCACCCATAGTGAGCTGCCAGTGCGATGATCAACCTGCCGGTGTCAATCCTCGCCACTGGGGCATAGACCTCGTCGTAGTCCACTCCTTGGACTTGCCTGTAGCCCTTCACGACTAGTCTCGCCTTGTGTTTCTCCACAGCTCCATCCATGTTCTTCTTTACTTTATAGACCCACTTCACCCCGAGGGGTTTGTGGCCTGCGGGTGGATCGACCAACCTCCAAGTTTCATTCTTCCTTATGGAAGTCATCTCAGCATCCATCGCCATCCTCCAAGATTTCTCCTGGGCTGCTTTGTCATAGGAGTGCGGCTCGCAATCTGCCAAAAAACAATACAAAGAAAAATTATTAAGTGTTGGTGTCGTCTCCTCGTAGATCTCCTCCATCCTTCTCATCCTTGGTTGAGGAAGATCATCCTTGCTTCCACTAGTGCTTGCTCCACTAGTACTTCCTCCACTTGAGTTGGGAGTGCAAGCTCCCCCTGAATGTCCGCTAGGTGGTGATGGTGGCTCAGCCCCACCATCCTCAGCTCATGCTTCATGACCACCTTCCTCCTCATCTTCAAAGAACATTTCCTTCTTGCTCCTTGTCACCTCATCCCAGCTCCAGCAGCTGTCTTCTTCAAATACAACGTCCCTTGAGATTATGGCCTTCTCCGTCACCGGGTTGTATAACTTGTAAGTTGCTCTCCGGAGCGTAGCCCACAAAAATGCACCTCTCGCTTCTGTCATCGAGCTTCTTCCTTCTCTGCTCCGGGACGTGAACATGAGCTACACACCCAAAGACCCTCAAGTGCTTCACACTTGGTTTCCAGCCACTCTAAGCCTCGAACGGGGTCATGAACTTCACACTCTTTGTGGGGCATCTGTTCAGTAGATACACCGCACACTGCACTGCCTCCGCCCAGAACATCTTCGGCAACCCGTTGCCCTTCACCATACTCCTCGCCATGTTCATGATGGTGAGATTCTTCCTCTCCGCTACTCCGTTTTGTTATGGTGAGTACGCCGCCGTCAACTGGTGTGAGATACAATTCTCCTTGCAGAAAACATCAAATAGCCCCGAGGTGTACTCCCCACCTCGATCTGTCCTCAGCACCTTCAGTGGCTGACCACTCTCCTTTTCCGCCATCGCCTTGAACTCCTTGAACTTGTCAAGGGCCTCAGCCTTCTCCTTCAAAAAAATACACCCAACACTTCCGACTGAAGTCATCCGTGAAGGTGATGTATTACTTGCTTCCGCCAACTAAGGTGGTCTCAAACAGACCCGCAATGTCCGAGTGAACCAATTCAAGTTGTCTCCTCGCTCTCCGAGACTTCCCTCCTTCAAACTTCAGCCTCTTCTGCTTCCCCTTCGTGCACGCCTCATAGACTTTCTCCGGAGGTGAGATCATAGGTAGATCCTTCACCATCCTGGAGTGGGATAGCAGCTTCAAGCCCGTGAAGCCTAAGTGGCCCATCCGATGGTGCCACAACCATGCTTCCTCTTCTTCCTCTGTCCTCGCGAGACATGCCGTCTCCTGAGTATCCATCTTCAATGTAAAGAGACGGTTCGCCCTTATCTTCACCTTCACCACTTCTTTCCCTTGATGGTTCTTCATCGCCAAAGACCCATCCTTCAACTGGACGCAGTAACCTCTCTCCACCAACTGCCCAAGGCTCAAGATGTTAGTCTTCAAGCCTGGCACATAGAACAAATCATTCAGATGCACCTTCTCTTCGTTCCGCTTTACGACCACCAGGCCTTTTCCTTCCAACGAGATCTTTGACGCATCCCTGAAGCTAACCTCACCCCCGCTGGGTTACAGGTTAGTGAACATCTCCCTATTTCCACACATGTGGTTGCTTGCACCTGTGCCCAGGTACCACACTTCATTTCTACCTTCCTCCGCTCCTCGGTAGGTTAGGAACATCATCGGATCTCCAGCGCCAGTGTTGTTCCCATTGTTCCTAGCCTCGGCATAGTGGTTTGCCTCTTTTCTCTTACTCGGAGCCCAACAGTCATAGCTCATATGCCCGAACTTGTTACAGTTGTAACATTGGATTTGGGACATATCTCCTCGGCCTCTTCCTCTTCCTCCTTGCCAACCTCCTTGAGGTCGCTCCGCCTCTCTCTGGAAATTTTGGTTCCTTCCTTGATCTCTACCTCCTCTTCTACCTCTGCCTCTGCCTTGGTGGCCTCGGCCACACTGGCCGCCTCCTCTTCCTGAGCTTTCCCCAAAGTTCAACTGGGCTGGAGTGCTTTTCCCAAGCCACTCACTTCTTCATCATCCTGCAACATCCTGTACTCATGAGCTTGCAAAGAGCCTACAAGCTCGTCAACAACCATCTCGGTGAGGTCCTTCGACTCTTCGATCGCCACCACTACATGGCGGAACTTCTTGGACATAGATCTCAACAACTTCTCCATGAAGCTCACGTCATCGATCGTCTCCCCACCGCGCTTCATCTCATTTGTGAGCGTCCGCAGACGGGTCACAAAGTCACCGACCTTCTCGGTGCTTTGCATCTTTGTTACTTCATACTCCACGCGGAGGGACTGCAGCTTCACCTTCTTTGCCTTGTCTACCCCTTGCATGGAGCATTGCAACACTTCGCATGCCTCCTTGGAAGTCTTCGCGTCTGAGATCTTCTCAAAAGTTGCTTCGTCAACCCTTGATACAACAAGAAGAGAGCCTTCTTATCTCCCTTCCTTGCCTCCTTTAATGCCGTCTTCTGGGCGTTAGTCAACGCCGCCTCTGCCGCAGCAATACGCTCCTCATAGCCATTCTCCACTACATCCCATAGTTCCTTTGATGCGAGTAGTACTCTCATCTGGATGCTCCAATTCCCATAGTTGGTCTTGGTCAACTTGGGGACTTGCCCCGGCATTGCTCCGCTTGTCTCCATGGCTTATACACTTCAAACCTTCCGAGTCACCACAAAGGTTTGCAACCTAGCTCTGATACAACTTGTTGGAAGCGTGACACTACACTCTATCACACCGGCGAGAGACACACTCCGACGAGCTCCTTCTACTCCTCGGCGAGACACAACTCACGCGAGCTGGACCGGCAAGCAACACCTCCTGCGAGCACTTCACACCGGCGAGACCTTCTCCCAGGCGAGCACAACCTCCTCTACTGCCGAGCACCCCACTCCGGCGAGATACACCACCACTACTCGCGATCACCTCCAACCTCAACTGCACGGGATCTCCACGGCGAGTTGAGTGCTGCGAGCTCCACTAAACTGCAGCGAGCTCGACGATCGGCGAGACAGAGTTCCCAGCGAGCTCGACGATCGTCGACCGGCTCTTGTGCGAGCTCGATGAACGCGGTGAACGAAACTGGTGCTTCACTCTTGCGAGAGCGAGCTGCACCCGACGAGATGAAAATGGCGAGCCTCCACGCGCGATCCTCCTGCTAGAGTGAGCAGGCGAGAGCTCCTATGCGAGACGGCTGGCGACTCCTCCGGCGGGAGGTGGCTGGCGAGATCTCTTTGCGAGAGAAATGGCGAGCCACTGTTGCGAGATAAAGGGGAGCTTATATCCCTGCGGGAATGATTACTCTCTTCTCTCCCTACTCTCTCTCTCTCTCTCTAGAAATCTGCCGAAAAAAACTTCTCCAAATTCTATTTTTTAACCGCTACAAAAACTTACAAGGGGGGGGCCTATTTATAGGAAAATAAAAACTACTTACTCTCTCTCTGCAATAAATGCAGGACATTCTCTCTCCTCTTTTCAATATATATAAAAATACAACAAAATAAAACTAAGACCCATTGACTCGGTCAACAAAGTCAAACCAACAGGTGTGTTCGTAATGGCATTAACCTTGCAACCTGCGATGATGAAATCGAATGATCAGGGTTGGCATGATGCCCTTGTAGTGTGATCGGTCCAAGATCAGAATTATAGGTTATTGTGAGAGTCGAGTAATCAATGGTGACTGGTCCTAGTGATCGTAGTCATTGTACTCCTAACACAATATCCGCGCCTTGTAGATCGAGGACATATAAGTGCAACTTATAGTGCACGGTTTGTATGAGCAGGGATAATTCTAAACATTTTCCAATACATTTGAGGGACATTCTGTTACTCATATATACGCTAAATGGCTTAATAGCTAGGATCGGAAGGTTTAAAAATTTGGCTACTCGGTCGGAAACAAAATTGTGTGAGCTTCCACTGTCTATTAGGGTCTCGAATGGGTTATTTTGTATATATGATGTTAATCGAAGGCAAGTGCCAGGTGTGTCGCCTGTTAGAGCACAGAGGAAAATTGAGGCGTTCAGTTCAGCTGTTTCTGGTACGGATTCGTCTGATGGGTCGTCAGTGTCGTCCGGTTCGTCGGTACCTTGAAAGTAGAGCAGGGTGCCCAAACCTTTACAATGGTGACCATACGTATATTTGTCGTTACAATTGTAACACAAACCTTGTTCGCGCCTACGTTGTCTTTCTTCGGTAGATAGTCGTTTAATGGGAAACTTTGAGAACGTTTGTGGTTGTTTCGGGATATTATGGTTCCATTGAATGCGAGGTGCATTTGTACGAGCGGGTGTCTCCTCGTTACGCTGTGTTGTGGTGTGACTAATGAAGTGATCAATTCTGTGTGTGTGGGGATGTGCTAGTGCCGCCGCCGTTTCTTGTTCTTCGAACATTCGTGCGAGGGCGTAAGCGTCGTTTATTTCAGTCGGGCGATGGATTAAAACCTAATTGCGTATGCTTGGTTTTCATCCGGACACAAACATGCTTGACAAAAAGGTCGGAGTGAGTCCTGGTACTCTAGTCGTATATTCTTCGAAGGCTGCCTTATAAGCAATAATTGTTGTTTGTTGTTGTAATTTAGTGAGGTTGTCGGCCGAGTCTTCATAAGATGAAGGACCAAATTGTTTAATTAAGGCATCAACAAATAAAAGAAAGGTGAGTTTCGGGTGGTCGATTAAGGTAGCTTGGTACCAACGCGAGGCTGGTCGATCCAAATGTAACGCGGATATCATTAGGTAGTCTCTTTCTCGTATATTGTGAAAATGAAAATATAATTTTAAGTTGTATAGCCAGTCGGTGGGATCGCCTTCTTGAAAGCGTGAACAAGCAAATTTATCATGGGGATAGGGTTGCTGAAGAAGAGGGTTGTCCGATCTCGGTGTATGTTGGGCGTTGGGCTAATACGTCCAACGTTTGTTGAATCTTGGAGAGCTGTGACATCATTTCTGTCTGGAGGTTTTCGTTTTGATCTGTCGCTGTGTCCCGTGTGTCGATAATTTGTTGAGCGAGAATCGTTTCTTTTGCCAGGAAATCCTCTCGCATTTCGTTTATTTGTTGTCATTGCGCCTGTTGTTCGGAATGGATTGATGTTTGCGCCTCAAGAATCTGATGTAGCATCTCTTTAGATCGTGTATTTTCATCCATCGTAATGTGCGAGGTAATGAAGAAAATACGGATAGAACGAGAGCACCAATGTAGCAGGGAGGAAGAACGTAACCTAGTTCAAGAAGAATGGCAGAGAGAAGCCGAGGGGAGGGAGAGAGAATTATGAGACGGGAGAGAGACGAAAGGTGACAGGAAAGAATAACATTGATCATTAATGTCTTTTACAATTACAGTTTGAGGGTTATTTATATTCCCCGGCTAACGGTAACATAATTTCTATGAACAGGATTACAATTTGCTAATTACGATTAAGCCCTGATTGATGACATCTGGCGGATGTATTGCTGTTGAGACTTTGATTCGCAGGATGGCTGGCACGTCAGCTGGCAAGTCATAAATGTTAAGCCTGTTTTGTGCTCTGGCGATGTGGTGGAATTTATTTCAAAGCAGACACGTGTAAGCATCAGACTATTTATTAAAAATCTGGATGGCTGGCGCTCGTCATGTAACACCTCATCGTCGGGGCTAGGGCATAGGTCGGCTCTCGGCATGTTAGTCGCGATCCGGCGAGTGGCCGGTTGAATCCGAGGCAAAGAAACACTTCTCCTTCATCTCTTTTCAATTGCTTTACTTCTTTTAGCCCTGTTATTGGGGTATGCATGCCCTCCCTGCTGCTCGGATTATTCTTGGCTTTCATGATAAAATCTCCCCCTTGGTTTATGATAGCATCTATTTGGTATTCTCCCCCTTGGTTTATGATAGCAACTATTTGGTATTTCCCCCCTTGGTTTATGATAACAACTACTTGGTATTTCCCCCTTGTTTTATGTTGGCAGCTACTTGGTATGCCCTTGGTTTATGATAATAGCTACTTGGTATTTCCCCCTCGTTTTATGTTGGCAGCTACTTGGTATTTCTTTGTTTTATGTTGGCAGCTACTTGGTATTTCCTTGGTTTCATGATTAGCAGCTATTTGATTTTCCCTTGGTTTCATAGTTAGCAGATATGTTGATTATGTTGGAAGTTTTGATAAATTCCCTTGGTTATGCTAGTAATGATCCGATTATGTGCTGAAGTTTAGTGAATCCCTCATGTTTTCATCCTAAAATAAACTCTTGATTTATGAAATTCTGCATCTATATGCTAGGAATTTACTTGGGTATATGCTAAGTTAAATTTTCTTGGCTATATGCTAGAGATTTCATTCTTTTGGTGAAGGTTGAAGCTATCAGCTATTCGTTTTATGTTGGGGTTTTCCTTGGACTATATTTTATTGGCTAAATCATGGACTCATTTATTTAGTTAAGTATAAGTGGTCTTGCTCGACTAATTTCCAATCATGCACATTTTCTTTTGCTGGCTAAGTTTTGATGTTATGGCGGGCTAAACTTTCCTAGAAATTTATGCTTGATAACTCTTGATGGGTCGGGGGAAATTAGATCTTAAATTCCCTGGAAATTCCGTTTCCTAATTCCTGTCTGTTTGGGGAATTAGATGCTAAATTTCCTAGTTTTAGACTGGAGTGTGGGTGGACGTATGTGCCCTCGCCACAGTGGTTTTAGACTGGAGTGTGGGTGGACGTATGGGCCCTCCCCACTGTGGTTTTAGACTGGAGTGTGGGTGGACGTATTGGCCCTCACCACAGTGGTTTTAGACTGGAGTGTGGGTGGACGTATGAGTCCTCACCACAGTGGTTTTAGACTGGAGAGTGGGTGGACATATGGGCCCTCACCACGGTGGTTTAGAACTGGAGAGTGGATGGATATTGAGGCCCCCACCACGGTTCTTTTAGCTTGTCATGCAGCAACTTGGTATGGCTTACCTTTCTCACTATGTGCCCTGGTTTGGGGATGTTTTCTTTGGTGGCTTGTGCTCTTGTTCAAGGAAAATTGCTAAATTTGTGCCTTACCCATAGCTAATCAGCATATCTATCATTTTATAGTTTTCTCTCCTTTCTTGTTGTTTTCTTCCACCCTTTGGGCTGAGACATTCTTTTCTTATGAATGCCTCTGGTTCAGGTTCATATCCGCCGCAGGAGATAGAGCGGGGTCGTTCAGTTTCCCCCGTCGAGGTTGTAAGACCCCCCTCCCGGAACACAAGACACGGCCGAGGGGAGTCTTATGCCCAGGACAGCCGCCTTGCGGAAGCGCCAGCACACGAGCTAGCCTCTCCCACAAGACGCCTATCCTGCCGGCCAAACCAACTAACAGCGCCAACCCATCAATAAAAGAAAGCATTAAAAGCCATAGATTCACAATAAGTAATAATGTCCAAACAATAAGTACAAGAAAGACAGAAAGCTACACAAGCTCCTGCAAATCATCAGAGTATCAAGCTAAATGCCCCAAGGGCTACATCTCAAAACACTCACTCGCCTCTGTCACTGACGGTAGCCAAGGTATCATGATCTCCGGCCCTGTCATCCTGACCTGACTATCCTCCTCCAGCACCGTGCACTGCTGCTCTAAGGTACACTCCTAAAAAGAGGGACGTAGCAACCGTTAGTCATAAAGACTAAGTGGCTTCACATCCGCTCCCCCGGCGACTCCAAGGCACCGAGCGGAAGGAAGGGAAGAAAAACTGCAATATAAGCAATAATATATACAAGTAGGTGACAGAAATGGTTGTTCATATATGTCGGTTGTAAAAGTACCCAAGTACTTGCAATGGCACTAACTACGCTGTTCATAATTATATAAGTAACAATGGTTATAAACGCAAGTACTAGTAACAGGTATAATAAGCACAACTAACAAGTATAAGGCAATGACAGAACGTAAGCAAGTAGTGAACAAGTACAGAAGTAAGCAGTTCATATCGTACCTTAACTTATATGAATGCCCATACAAACTTATAAGTTAAGGTTTCCAATTTGGGACCCATCATATAAAAGAGCCCATACGAATTTATATGATGGACCCGATGCGGTGCAATGCTATGATTATGAAGGATGAATGCAATGCAATGATTATGATATGATGAACTCACCCATGCATTTTGCTATGTCGACATAGACCTGTAGTTCCCACTTTTCGAGGGTAGCTAACCACTCAGGCACCTCGCGTCGTGGCCAGACGGAGACTGTGGACCGGGCTCCTCCACAACTAGGTGGGTATGAACACTACCAGACCTAGGCCTATGTACGCCTCAACGCTGAGAACACACAGCGGAGCCCCCACGTACTGCTCGACGCTAAGAACACACAGCGGAGCCATCAAGGACACAGAAGGGGACTTGGGTAGGTGTGCACCAAGAGTCCAACCCAATCGGTCTAGAGTCTAACTGTCGGCTTCTATCGGTGTCATGACTAGCAAGCCCGTAGACCCGCCACAAGTAATCCCCCCAACCACAAGTATCCTCCAACCAGTGTCACTACCCCGCCATGTGTAAACCATGCACATTCATGTAATTCCCATGCATAATCCGTGCTATCGAGCACCCAAGGACTCGCGAATGGAGCCTTCTTACCTTTCACATCATACCAGCTCATCTGATGTTAATTAGCATCCAAGACCCCCAACCACCGGGTCCCTCACATTTCACCACGAGATATAACAATATCTTATAATCCACAACAAGCCATCAATGCTAACCATACCGAGTTATCATAACTTTTGCGGAGGCGAGTGTATATCATGGAAATTACTCTACGAAAATTTGTGAGACTACTTGTGTGTACGGTGTCCTATTCATATTTTACTAAATATGTAATCCCCAACATATCGTCAATATTCAATCGCCTTAAGTACAAATCACAACGTGATTCAACACGATTAAAGCTATCAAGCTTATGGAGAGATTATCACCAATCTACATCATCCAATAGATTATCAAGCGATATGAATATTAATTCATACATGTCCTTTTTACGATTCCACATAAATCTACAATTGAAGGTTCATCCAAGGAGTCATCTTAACAGAAGTAAATCTGACATTATCATCACCAGCCAATACTAGCGTATACATGATTCATAAAAAATTCTGCCCAAACAGGCTTCACATTCAGCATTTATATCTCCTTCAATCATCAAATAAAACGGCAATAGCTTTAATTCTACTTAATCATAAATTATGAATTTCAACAGGGATGTACATATTATTATCACAAATGTCTCCACCAATTTTCAACCTCATTGTATTATGCAATACGTATTTACGGCGCTTTGCATTTATATGATAGGACAAGCATCTTCATAGTAAATATCTATCCAAAAATTCTGAAACTAAACAGAAGTGATCACGTAATACATAATTAAAACCGTATTTAACAGAGGGTAATTCATCATCTTCCCCAAACATGAATTAGTTCATTTCACCCCCTTTTAAAATCCCTAAATATCATTCCCCTTACTCTCCCACAACGACCATGGGTTCGCCCCAAATCAAATCCCATCTCTTCCTTTTGAAGAGAAGAAATGATCCCTAGAACCTCGCGGCGAACGATGCCCTAATTTTGAGGTTCCGGCTTGGTCTTCCTAAGGAAACTCCATTAAAGCTCACGCGAGAAGCTCTCTTGAGCATTCATCTCTCCTATTGTGATCTAAGACGCTAGCACCAAAGGAGAGGGAGGAAGTCATCTGATTTTCGACCGACGTTCGCGGTTGTCTCCTCCGCGACATGGCGGCAGTTGGCCAAGACTGATTAAAGGGTCCTGATCCACAAAAATATCCAATATGTAATCAGTCAACAAAACTAACTTTTGAACCAAAAATAAACAACTGACTTGATTTTTAACATGCCCAAATGAATAGCCCCAATAGCCACTCACACAAAACATCTATTACAAACATTATTCCTCTCCATATTCTTAATAGGCCAAAGAGGAGCAACAAAAGTTAATTGACAAGAGGGCAGTAAAAGCTCAGCACAGCCATCAGAACAGAAACCCCCATTGAAACAGGGTCAATATTAAGCAAGACAATAAAAGCTCACTAAAAAAGCTAGCAGCCGGCCAACAAGTGAAAAGAGGGGCAGCATATCCACAACAACAGTGGACAAAACTGAAATTGGAAAGCTATAACAGTCGGCCAAATCAAAACCAACAGAAACTCCTAAAGCAATATCAGTTAACTGTTTCAGGACTTTCCCCCAAAACTCCAACTGAAGGCCAACAGCAATCCCATAACACAGAACAAACTGTAATGGAAAGCCTAACTCAATCGGTCAACCCAACAACCCAACATAAACTCCAACATGAAAATAATCAATTTACTGTTGTATGACCCTTTTCTCCCCCATGAATCTATCATCAACACAAAAGTAAAGAAAAGAAAAGGGGACAAGGAGGCTCATAGTGAGTAAGACAGAAAACCCCAATATCTTGCTTCTATGAATCTCTACAATCCAACAAAGCTCCCGCTCAAACAAAGCCGCAGGATAAGAATCTTTGAGCAGCCACGAATTTCTACAGCTTTTTCTGAGCGATTATGAGGAGAATCGTATGTGGAAGGAGAAGAATGGCGCCGAGCCTTATCGCGACACCATCGAGGGAGAAGGGGAAAGAAAAAAACATCGATCGGTTAGGTTATGATAAGGAGAACGAAGAAAAATGCCGTATATACCACTATCTCCACCGCTTAAAACAATTAAACCTTTTCGTATTCGCAGCTCAAACTTAAACCAAGCCCACATGAAGCTCATATAAAGCCTTTAATAGCACCCCAAAATTTCAGCTAGAAGGCAACCTTAGACCAACTCCATTACCAATATCCGCTAATAATACACCAATGACAGTTACCAATAATGAACATAACAGAAATCAACATATATATTCCAACCCAAACCATCCGATTAGTTATTTAGTATAGGAAAAGTTCATATTCTGCTAAAACATGTCGAATGCCGCAATGTATCAACGACACTCATATTCAACTGTCAAAGCGACTCCTCGTTGACACTGATTTATTTTTCATCATAGGGGTCTAGCGCGCACTGGGATGTTACGAATCCAATAAACGAAGAAACAATTTCGTCCCCGAAATTTAAGTTGAGGTTAGTGGGGGTTTAAGTTCATATCACAAAAGTCATCTGGAGTACACTTTAAATCCCACTCACCACTAGCGAGGGTCACAACTCCTTCACATCACCTCACTTCCAATTTCTCCCGAGTGTACTTCTGTTATACTTCATGACACTTATAATCCAAATTATGCACAGAGAAATCTTAAGTGTCTCTCATCCTGATGCAAACACAAATATTGTGGTGATAAGACATAGTTGGGTTTGTAGCCACGCCCACTCTACGGGCAGGTTGGAAACAACCGAAACCCATACTCCCTTGTTCACTCACCCAAATAAACCAACTTTCATTGCACCTTTGATCTAAACCCCCTTAAGATCGGTGACCCCGATACATATGAGGTTACTACTCGTGCCTCCGGATAAAATTTAGAATCCCCCACCAAAGGAGTCATGTGCTTTAGATTTGCAAAAATAAATTGATTCTTCCAATCCCAAGCATCGTTATCCAAATAACGTGTAGCACTTTCAACATCATCACTTCTGTGCATCCAAATTTTTTTTTGCATTAAATGAGGATGGCCTCAAAGTCAAACGGGTGATCAACCATAAAATTCACGACGTCATATCCTTGGGTCAAACCTCAAATACCCAAATTGTTATTGTACCCGCAAGATCGTCTCTCTTATGTATTAAAAATGTAGAAGCAAGCCTCAATCTCATCTTCTAGTACAACCATCATTATCTATATCATTATCAATCGCTTCCATCAATGTCATCTCGTCGAGGCAATCATTCATACAACACGCATCTTTTAAACTTGCACTGCATCCACTTGATATTTAGTTTCAACAATCGTTATGATCACCTTATAATAATTCATGCAAAAGCCACCAACCAAGTCCAGTATCTAGTTATGGCATGATAATTACAATGGTAAAACATCATGGATGTTTACCGCTTGACTTGAAATCCATATAATTGTCAAGTCCTACAATCACCCCACCGTCCTCGCCATGACATTATGCCCTTTCAATCCATCAACTACAAAAAATGATGTTACTAGCTCAAGGGTTTAGGCGCAGGAAGCTTTTATGTTTCCAAATAGTTTCCAAATTTCGCACATGATCGTCCGATAATACTTATCAATTGGTTCTGGTGATATTATGAATCGTTATCGAGGCTCAAAGTAAGGTGAATCCATGACTCTATACCTCGCATGGGTGATAATCACATCATTCCCTTCTAATAACACGTGACCTCGAGTCAAGTGTTACTTTTGTCTACTCCCGATTCTACTTTGATTGCTCCGGATTCAAAAATTGGTGCTACTTTTATCTCATGATTTAATTTATTTCATTTAAGGACTCCTAAACCGCGAACATAAACCTTATCCAATGGTTGGGTTTCGGTACAGAGTCTTTAGAGGACTGCCTTGTCAAGTTAATACAATTACACGTACACCTACCTGTACGTATAGAGACATATTCATATCTTCTTAGATAAGTAAATTCAACTTATCCTCAATATTCAATTCACGTGTTCAATTCATGGCGTGTCTCAACACCCTTGACGCTCTCACCCATATTGAGAGGTTATCATGAATCCAATCATCATCGTTCACGTACTATTCGAATAAACAGGATCTACGGGAAAACGAAGTCGGCATGTAAATAGGCCAATAAACGAAGGGACAAGCCCCCGTACATTTTTGGACTAAATTTCTTCCACCGCCCATATGGTACATTCATCTTACGTATGAGCACAAACCTTAGGGGCATATCCTCCTTGACTAGAGTTCTTACCCTATAGATCCCCGTATCGACGCACTTATATATCAGTCGTGATGTAGAAATTTAAATTTTTTACGGCGACGACCAAGCTGCAACTCATTGTAATGAGATCATGAACAATTAACATCCAATCACCCGGTACATTTATATATGTTTGAACTTAATCATGAACCAAGGTGCAAGGCTCGGGATGATTTTCCCTTCGACACGAGATATGCAGACTACCAAAAAGTAGGGCATACTTCACAATGTGATAAACTAAATCAATTCCATTACAAGCGCCCTACCATTCCTGCCAACGATCATCCATGGCATGCATGTTTATTTTATAAAACCCTTTAGAATTTTAGAACATCAATCAAGTCGTATTAATCTTGTTGACTCCACCGCCTAACTCTTATTAATTACCCAATGTCAAGTAATTACAACACTAAGGGAATGTTCACCAAGAGGGGTAGTGTATCATCATACCCGCAATGCATGCACAAAATTTCATTACTCCCCAGTTATAATGTTATCACAACATCGATGCATATCCCCAAAGTGTAAATTTACTACTCTCATCGTTACTTATCCACATAATTTTAGAATAATATAGAGAAAATTATCATCTTCAAAATGCTTTCCTCTCTTATTCCGCTAATAAAATTCCTATCAACCCAAATATGGCATTAGCAGTCTGCTTTGCTTAAGGTGAATTAACTCTCAAGGATCAAAACTTCCAATGTAAAAAATTACAAAGATTCTAACTCCTCAGGGGATCCAAGACGGTACATAACTAGCCCAATAAACGAAGAGATAAGCCCACATATCTCTTCGACTGAGTTTCTTCTGCCACCAATATAACACATTCGTCCCAAAATGAGCCTTCTCTGGATCCGAATTCTTATCATATCTTCTCCATATGAAACATTCTACATAAATAGAAGTAAGAGGTATCCACATACCGTATAAAAGACACGCTTGGTGGTCTCTTACTAAGCTGATAATAGACTACAGGCACCAATCTCATTGATATTGCCCTAATATTTTGGGTAAGGTGATAATATCACTCCATATCTGAGATAGAAATCTCAGGGTGTGAGTCTCTAGCATTTACAATCACGTTGAACTCTTCCCTTAGTCGTTTGCGGTCACTTATGGCTTGGCCCAATCATCCCCAAGATCAGTATAAGGTTAGGGTATGTCACGACATATCCTGCTAAGTCGACCAAAAATGGTATCCTAGTTAGGTTGGCATCAATCTTAGGCCAAACCAACTCTAATGGTTGGAATGGGAATACCAATTACTGTCTCGGAGTGAGCCAGCATTTGTACGTAAGGGTATGAGTTTGGCTTAGGTTGGCACTTCCTATAGGAAAAAGTGGACATACTTAATGTGAATCACACATGGGCACACCACCGCTTCCACTGCATCAGTTTGTCCTCAAACTGATTTAGCTAACAGGGTGGTCTAGTGGTTTAATGGACTTCTTTATCTCAGGATCGTTGCAAGCTGATACCATTTGTAAGACCCCCCCCCCCCTCCCGGAACACAAGACACGGCCGAGGAAAGTCTTATGCCCAGGACAGCCGCCTTGCGGAAGCGCCAGCACACGAGCTAGCATCCCACACAAGATGCCTATCTTGTCGGTCAAACCAACTAACAGCGCCAACCCATCAATAAAAGAAAGCATTAAAAGCCATAGATTCACAATAAGTAATAATGTCCAAATAATAAGTACAAGAAAGACAGAAAGCTACACAAGCTCCTGCAAATCATCAGAGTATCAAGCTAAATGCCCCAAGGGCTACATCTCAAAACAGTCACTCGCCTCTGTCACTGATGGTAGCCAAGGTATCATGGTCTCCGGCCCTGTCATCCTGACCTGACTATCCTCCTCTAGCACCGTGAACTGCTGGTCTAAGGTACACTCCTAAAAAGAGGGACGTAGCAACCGTTAGTCATAAAGACTAAGTGGCTTCACATCCGCTCCCCCGACGACTCCAAGGCACCGGGCAGAAGGAAGGGAAGAAGAGCTGCAATATAAGCAATAATATATACAAGCAGGTGACAGAAATGGTTGTTCATATATGTCGGTTGTAAAAGTACCCAAGTACTTGCAATGACACTAACTACGCTGTTCATAATTGTATAAGCAGCAATGGTTATAAACGCAAGTACTAGTAACAGGTATAATAAACACAACTAACAAGTATAAGGCAATGACAGAACATAAGCAAGTAGTGAACAAGTACAGAAGTAAGCAGTTCATATCGTACCTTAACTTATATGAATGTCCATACAAACTTATAAGTTAAGGTTTCCAATTTGGGACCCATCATATAAAAGAGCCCATACTAATTTATATGATGGACCCGATGCGGTGCAATGTTATGATTATGAAGAATGAATGCAATGCAATGATTATGATATGATGAACTCACCCATGCATTTTGCTATGTCGACATAGACTTGTAGTTCCCACTTTTCGAGGGTAGCTAATCACTCAGGCACCTCGCGTCGTGGCTAGACGGAGACTGTGGACCGGGCTCCTCCACAACTAGGTGGGTATGAACACTACCAGACCTAGGCCTATGTACGCCTCAACGCTAAGAACACACAGCGGAGCCCCCGCGTACTGCTCGACGCTAAGAACACACAACGGAGCCATCAAGGACACAGAAGGGGACTTGGGTAGGTGTGCACCAAGAGTCCAACCCAACCGGTCTAGAGTCTAACTGTCGGCTTCTGTCGGTGTCACGACTAGCAAGCCCGTAGACCTGCCACAAGTAATCCCCCCAACCACAAGTATCCTCCAACCAGTGCCACTACACCACCATGTGTAAACCATGCACATTCATATAATTCCCATGCATAATCTGTGCTATCGAGCACCCAAGGACTCGCGAATGGAGCTTTCTTACCTTTCACATCATACCAGCTCATCTGATGCTAATTAGCATCCAAGGCCCCCAACCACCGGGTCCTTCACATTTCACCACGAGATATAACAATATCTTATAATCCGCAACAAGCCATCAATGCTAACCATACCGAGTTATCATAACTCTTTTGCGGTGGCGAGTGTATATCATGAAAATTACTCTACGAAAATATGTGGGACTACTTGTGTGTACGGTGTCCTATTCATATTTTACTAAATTTGTAATCCCCAACATATCGCCAATATTCAATCGCCTTAAGTACAAATCACAACGTGATTCAACACGATTAAAGCTATCAAGCTTATGGAGAGATTATCACCAATCTACATCATCCAATAGATTATCAAGCGATATGAATATTAATTCATACATGTCCTTTTTACGATTTCACATAAATCTACAATTGAAGGTTCATCCAAGGAGTCGTCTTAACAAAAGTAAATATGACATTATCATCACCAGCCAATACTAGCGTGTACATGATTCATACAAAATTCTGCCCAAACAGGCTTCACATTCAACATTTATATCTCCTTCAATCATCAAATAAAACGGCAATAGCTTTAATTCTACTTAATCATAAATTATGAATTTCAACAGGGATGTACATATTATTATCACAAATGTCTCCACCAATTTTCGACCTCATTGTATTATGCAATACGTATTTACGACGTTTTGCATTTATATGAAAGGACAAGCATCTTCATGGTAAATATCTATCCAAAAATTCTGAAACTAAACAGAAGTGATCACGTAATACATAATTAAAACCCTATTTAACAGAGGGTTATTCATCATCTTCCCCAAACATGAATTAGATCATTTCACCCCCCTTTAAAATCTCTAAATATCATTCCCCTCACTCTCCCACAACGACCATGGGTTCGCCCCAAATCAAACTCATCTCTTCCTTTTGAAGAGAAGAAATGATCCCTAGAACCTCGCGGCGAACGATGCCCTAATTTTGAGGTTCCGGCTTGGTCTTCCTAAGGAAACTCAATTAAAGCTCACACGAGAGCTCTCTTGAGCCTTCATCTCTCCTATTGTGATCTAAGACGCTATCACCGAAGGAGAGGGGAGGAAGTCACCTGATTTCTGGCCGACGTTCGCGGTTGTCTCCTCCGCGGCATGGGGGCAGTTGGCCAAGACTGATTAAAGGGTCCTGATCCACAAAAATATCCAATATGTAATCAGTCAACAAAACTAACTTTTGAACCAAAAATAAACAATTGACTTGATTTTTAACATGCCCAAATGAATAGCCCCAATAGCCACTCACACAAAACATCTATTACAAACATTATTCCTCTCCATATTCTGAACAGGCCAAAGAGGAGCAACAAAAGTTAATTGGCAAGAGGGCAGTAAAAGCTCAGCACAGCCATCAGAACAGAAACCCCCATTGAAACAGGGTCAATATTAAGCAAGACAATAAAAGCCCACTCAAAAAGCTAGCAGCTGGCCAACAAGTGAAAAGAGGAGCAGCATATCCACAACAACAGTGAACAAAACTGAAACTGGAAAGCTATAACAGTCGGCCAAATCAAAACCAACAGAAACTCCTAAAGCAATATCAGTTAACTGTTTCAGGACTTTCCCCCAAAACTCCAACTGAAGGCCAACAGCAATCCCATAACAGAGAACAAACTGTAATGGAAAGCCTAACTCAATCGGTCAACCCAACAACCCAACATAAACTCCAACATGAAAATAATCGATTTACTGTTGTATGACCCTTTTCTCCCCCATGAATCTATCATCAACACAGAAGTAAAGAAAAGAAAAGGGGACAAGGAGGCTCACAGTGAGTAAGACAGAAAACCCCAATATCTTGCTTCTCCAAATCTCTACAATCCAACAAAGCTCCCGCTCAAACAAAGTCGTAGGATAAGAATCTTTGAGCAGCCACGAATTTCTACAGCCTTTTCTGAGCGATTATGAGGAGAAACGTAGGTGGAAGGAGAAGAACGGCGCCGAGCCCTATCACGACACCATCGAGGGAGAAGGAGAAAGAAAAAAACATCGGTCGGTTAGGTTATGATAAGGAGAACGAAGAAAAATGTCGTATATACCACTATCTCCACCGCTTAAAATAATTAAACCTTTTCTTATTCGCAGCTCAAACTTAAGTCAAGCCCACATGAAGCTCATATAAAGCCTCTAATAGCACCCCAAATTTCAGCTAGAAGGCAACCTTAGACCAACTCCATTACCAATATCCGCTAATAATACACCAATGACAGTTACCAATAATGAACATAACAGAAATCAACATATATATTCCAACCCAATCCATCCGATTAGTTATTTAGTATAGGAAAAGTTCATATTCTGCCAAAACATGTCGAATGCCGCAATGTATCAACGACACTCATATTCAACTGTCAAAGCGACGCCTCGTTGACACTGATTTATTTTTCATCACAGGGGCCTAGCGCGCACTGGGATGTTACAGAGGTCCTTCCTCTCTTGTAGGTAAGGATGCAATTTTCTTTTTCTTTAGCGGTAGCCCTCTTTTGGATGTTTCCCCTTTTTCCTGCGGGTTCGTGTCAGTTGTTGGCGCCCGTATGGCTTATGCTCAGTATACTTGCTTATGTTGCTACTTGTGTTTCTTTTCTTTTCTTTTCTTTTGGGGTTGATATGCCCGTACTCTCTAGGAAATGTGTTTTACTTTTGGGATATATGAGACTCTTTGTAACACCCCAAAGATCGTAGTTCAGCGAGGTAGGCGGAATGGTAGTGTTGCGCTCGGGATAGGCTCAAGATTCCAGATCAGGTCAATGCGCACGACCATTGTCCTCTTCGCGCACGACCAGTGATCGTGCGCCAATGATCGTGCGTAACCCGCAAAGAATCGGAGTTCTGTCTCGGCTTATGCGCACGACCATTGTCCTCTTCGCGCACGACCAGTGATCGTGCGCCAGCGGCTGTGCGTTAATTCAGAAGAAAATCGAGTTCTGTCTCGTACAATGCGCACGACCATTTCCCTCTTCGCGCACGACCACTGACCGTGCGCCTGTGATCGTGCGCCCTGTTTATTCTGTTCCGCGATTTTGAGCGGAGAAGAAGATCGGACCGTCCAAATCTTTTGGAAATTGATCCAACGGCTAGGTTTAGTTGCGGGAGACTATTAGGGCTGATGAGAGGGGGTTAAACCTCATATTCTCTAAGCCATTCTCTCTCCAAACCCTAGAGAAAGAAGGAGGAGCCAAGGAAGAAGAAGGGAGATTCCGCCATTGACGGAGCTCCGGAGCTCCGTTTCACGAGCCGTTTCCAGATCTGGAGAGTGCAGCCCGGTGCGGTCGTTTCCCTCCGTCTAGAATCTCGGATCCATGGCGAAAAAGAATGCTCCTAGGGTAACGATTTCTTCTCCCGTTGTTTGGACTAGTCTTTTGTCCTCTCCTTCATTTCTCTATGCTTGCATGAGGGATCCCTTTCACCAAATGGGTGAAGTGTAGGATTTCCTCAAGTTCTTCGGAACTCCGGGTTGATTGTGTCTGTCCCCGGCATATTGCATGTAGAAAATCCGGTAGTCGTGCGGATTTAGGCATTGTGTGTGAAGCCTATTCGTGGCCGCGAGCCCAAATCGGTGATGCTTGATTTGCGACGTTGCATTTAGGTTAAGCCTAGAATGCGTGCCGGAGAATGACTCTGTGATATATGCGATAGTATTGTGGGATTTAAGCGTAGGCATCTTGTGAAGATCCTAACGGAAGCCCCATGCTTTGCGAGTGGTTGAATGCAAACCTTCACCACTAGAATTGTTGAGGAGTGTTCTTGTACCTCCTTTTGGTTACGTGTAAAGCCCTAACGATCCATCATGCCCTCCGGCCGAAAGGCGGAGTCGGGTCTTGAGTCGTTACAAGGTAAACTTTTAAGGCTTGGGTGTTGTAACTCATGTTTTGTGTAGCACTAGCGAGTGCTAAACCCTTACGGGCCGAGGTGATGTCATACCCGCATCGTGTGTTCAATCGATGACAAGAGCACGTGAATTGGCTGAACTGAACCCGTTTCCAGGCGCGGCGGTAGGGGGATTTATCTCTTGTAAACCCGAACGACCTTGGGAGAGGTTGGGAAGGGCGTCTTGCCTAGACCGACCAAAAGCTCTTTTCTATCTAGAGTTTCCGGACTCATGATGGTTTTGGTGCTCGGGAAGAAGTACCTTTGGTGCATGCCTTGTGAGCATGGAGCGTGCGGTTGTGTGTACCCACGTTTGTGATGAATTGATGTTGTTAGCCTCATGCAGTTGTTTAGGCGGTTGTGGGGAACCTTCGGGTGAACCCAACCAACATCATGTGCATACCTAGGTTCCCTTCTTTTGATGCTCAACCTAGAAGATTGGTTGTGCTTGAAACCTCACCTTGTGTAGTTGCACTTTCTTTATTTTAGTACTGGTGCTAGTATGGCTTGCTTGCAGGGTAGAAACTCCGCCACCCCGGGAAAGGGGTGGGGTCGTTATAATTTGGTCAGCTGTGCTGACCGTTACTCTGTTTGCCACCGCTGGGTGGAATGTTCTTATGCAGGTGCAGGTGAGCCTAGTGGGAAATAGCGGGCGGTGGCCCTATTTCTGAGTTGGCCCTTGAAGGCCAGCCTCCCTTTTCTGCTTTCTCAAGTATCGCCGGCCTGCGTGCCAAAGTATGTTCTGAGTTTTGTACATTGGTGAATGTAAGGCCTTAAGGTCGTAACTCTTATTCAGGATACATTCCTATGATAGTGGACAGTTCTTTTTGAATGGTTTAATTAATGCTTCCGCTTACGTTTTGTACTCTCGTTTAGTTGTTACTTTTCTGATTATCACCTTTTAACTCCTAGCTAGTGTGGTTTGTATGGCGTGGGGTCCCGGCCGGACCTGCTGTTATACCTTTCGTACTGGCAGGGTGTTACAATTTGGTATCGGACTTAAGGCGTCGATCCGTAGTTTAGCAAATTCGGGACGAATTCCTTTTAAGGGGTGGTGTGCACGGGATGTGCATTCACCTAAAACGACAAAAACTAATAAGAATGTCCACTTAGGAATGAAAAGAAAACATACTTGTTTGCGGAACCTGAGCGTTCCATGATTGATGTTTGATATGCTTTCAGTCACTAAATTGTCTCTTACACGATTATAGGTGACTAGGAGTGGTGCGGGGCCGTCTCAACCCCGTAACACTGCTGAAAGTAGTGGGTCGTCTGAGGTGACAGCGACCACTCCTTCGGCTGAGATGATCAAGTTAGTCGCTGAAGCTGTCTTCGCGATGATCAACACTCAGTCTGGGCAGCTTGCACAGCCTACTACTCCGACTCTGGATGTGGCCCCTGTAACTGTTGCTGTAGTGGAACCTGCGGTAGAACTGAGGGTGGATCGTCGAGTTGCGCAGGTAGTAGTGGGGCGAGCGCGTGACCAGCAATTAAAGTACTTTCTGAGCCTCAACCCTCCATCCTTCGAGGGGACGGAATCCCCTGGGAGAGCTGCTGAGTGGTTGTCAGAAATAAAGAGGACTTTAATGTCAATGCTTATAAGCAAAGATATGTTGGTAACCTTAACCACCTTCCTACTTATAGGAGAAGCAAGACTTTGGTGGGAAGGAGAGTTGTTGCTCAAGTTTGGTGGGAGACAACTTTCCGAAATCTCTTGGGAAAGCTTCCATGAGTCATTCCTTCTAAAGTTTCTACCCCTAACTGAGATTCCTGAACTACAAGATCAGTGTTCACACCTAGAGCAGGGAGAACACTCAGTGGATGAGTACCTGATTGAGTTCATCAGTCGGAATCGTTATGAGAGGTCTATGTGGGAAGATGAGGAAACCAAGGTCAACAAGTTCTACAATGGTCTGCGAGATGACCTAAGACTAATGCTTGTGGGTCCAAAGTTACTCGGCTTCAACGTCTTAGTGAAAACAGCTAAATCTCTGGAAACGGATATGAAGAGTATGCAGCGCGCGAAAGACTTCAATGTAAAGAAGTCAGAGTTTCATGCGCCAGTCTCTCAGTCCAAGTCCGAGTTCAGAAGAAACAAGAGAAAGTTCAACTCTGTGGAAGTTAAGACTGCACGGTGTTCCTTAATTTGTTTCACTTGTGGAAAGGTGGGACACAAAGCCGCGGTGTGTCGAAGTGGTCCCCCAAAAGCAAAAAGCGGAGAAGTGGACTATGCTCGTGCGATGGGTTCAGCTCCTATGGAGAAAGGCAAAGCGGTGGAGTCTTCGATTCCCCAATATTCTCTAACCCAGCCGAGAGTCTACTCTTATGGCCAGCAAGAGGTCATTCAGCAATGCGATGTTGCCACAGGTATGGATGATCATCTCCAAATATGATTTATACCCCGTGTGCGGCTAAAGATAGAAATATGTCCACTGTATCTGTTGACAACAAAATTTTATGTCTTGTATTTGTGTGCAATTAGGCCTTGTCCTAATTATCGACTATTCGACGAGAGCTCTGTTGGTGTGGGAGCATCGCTCTCCTATTTGTCTAAGGACTTCGTGTTATGAATCGAATTGTCATTTACCTTAGTCAAGGATAGATTGGAGGTAATGCTGCCTAATAGATCTCGAGTGAGCGCGAATAGGAGAAGCTGTGAAAAGGCGCGAAGATGTTCTTCACCTTGTTGAAGGATTCGGGGCCTAAGACCAGTTTTGTGTTGTCCTAGTAGTAGCGGACCAAGCTGACCGAGAGGAACCGTTATCCGATTCCGAGAATCGACGACTTACTTGACCAACAGGTTGGGTCGACGGTATACTCTATGCTTGATTTAAGGTCCGACTACTATCAGCTTAGTATTAGGGAATGTGATGTTCCAAAGACAGCGTTTAGTACCCGCTTTGGGCACTATGAGTTCACGGTGATGCCGTTCGGTCTGTCTAATGCACCGTCGGTATTCATGGACTTGATGAATAGGGCATTCCGTGAGTATTTGGATCAATTTGTGTTCATCTTCATCGATGACATTTTTGGTATACTCTCAATCGGAAGAGGAGCATGTAGGGCATCTGAACGCAGTTCTGAGCACCTTGAGGAGGAGTCAACTATATGCCAAGTTCTCCAAGTGTAAGTTTTGGCTACCGTCAGTAACATTCCTTGGTCACGTCGTTAGTAGAGATGGAATTGCGGTTGATCCGTCGAAGATAGAAGCGATCCGAGTCTGGCCTTTGTTGAAAAACGTAGCGGAAGTCCGAAGTTTCTTAGGACTTGCCGGCTATTATAGGCGCTTTGTGGAAAACTTCTCGAGGATTGCACTTCCTCTCGCTAAACTGACTAGGAAAGATTATAAGTTCGTTTGGTCGCCCGAGTGCGCACGAGCTTTTGAAGAGCTGAAGAGCCGTCTGACCACGGCGCCCATTCTATGCTCGCCATGTGGTATGGAAGGCTACGAAATTTATAGCGACGCCTCAGGAAGTGGTTTGGGTTGTGTCCTAGTGCAGTTCGGGAAGGTAATTGCCTACGGCTCCCAGCAGTTGAAGGTTCATGAGAGGAATTACCCGGTCCATGATTTGGAGCTAGCGGCCGTGGTATATGCTCTTAAGCTTTGGAGGCATTACTTGTATGGCGTGAAGATCGACATCTTTACCGACCACAAGAGCCTCAAGTACTTGCTAGATCAAAGGGAGTTGAATATGCGTCAAAGGAGGTGGATGGAGTTCCTTGGGGACTACACCTTCGACATCAATTATACTCCCGGTAAGGGAAATGTAGTAGCGGACGCGCTGAGTCGTCGGGCTCCCGCTCAAGCAAATTGGATTTTGATGCACGATGAGCGTCTAATCCGTGAGCTAGAGGAAATGGAGATCGTATGCATTGATAGGAGAACGTCTACTTCAGCATGCTTGAACTGGACGGAGGTTCAATACGACCTTGCTGACCGAGTTCGACAAGCATTGGAGCTGGACGAGAGCATGAAACGCTATAAAGCGGAAACCGTTGAGGGGTTAAACGCTGATTTCTCCTTTGAAGACGACCTTATGTAGAAACAGGAAAGGTTGTGCATCCCAAACGTTGGCACTCTACGGGCGGAGTTGATGTACGAGGCTCATCATACCAAGTACTCGATCCACCCGGGGAGCGCTAAAATGTATATGGATTTGAAGAAATTGTTCTGGTGGCCGGGTATGAAGAAAGACATTGCCCTTTACGTGGCCAAGTGTCATACTTGCGCGTTGGTGAAAGCGGAATGTCAACGTCCCGGTGGGTTTCTGAAGTCTTTGCCGATTCCGGAATGGAAGTTTGATGATATTTCGATGGATTTCGTGCACGGATTGCCGAGATCGCAGCATGGAAACGACGCCATCTGGGTGATCGTGGACCGTTTAACGAAGGTATCACACTTCATTCCGAACAGGAAGGATGATTCTGTAGAGAAGCTAGCAAAGCTCTATGTTGATAGTATTGTGAGGCTGCACGGTGTCCCCCGTAGTATCGTCAGCGATCGTGACGGGCGTTTCACATCGAAAGATTGGAGGCTTATCCATGAACTGTTGGGCACGAAATTGAAGTTCAGCACGGCCTTCCACCCGCAAACGGATGGACAGACCGAGAGAACCAACAGGACTATGGAGGATATGCTCCGAATGTGCACTCTAGATTTTGGAAAGAGGTGGGAAGATCATCTCTACATGATCGAGTTCGCCTACAATAATAGCTATCAAGCCAGTATAAAGATGGCTCCCTTCGAAGCCCTCTATGGTAAGAAGTGTCGTACGCCGTTGTCTTGGGCGGAAACGGGCGATACTAAGCTTTTGAAGCGAAAGGATGTTGAAGAAGCAACTTCGACGATCCGGACTACGTGAAAGGCTATTGATTGCCCAGGATAGGCAAGCAAATAATTACAACGCCAAGCTTAGGAACCTAGAGTTCGCCGTCGGTGACCGGGTTTACTTGAAGATCAAACCGTTCAAAGGGGTATCAAGGACCCGACGCTTGAAAAAGCTCAGTCCAAGGTACTTAGGACCGTTTGAGATCGTGGAGCGTGTTGGTGATGCGGCTTATCGGCTTGCACTATCTGCAGAGCTGAGCGGTCTGCACGACGTGTTTCACATTTCAGTGTTGAGGAAGGCAGTGCAAGAGCCTACTCATATCGTTGCGGTCGGCAAAGTTCCGGTTGATAGTGGGTTGTCGACGAAAGTCAAGCCCTTACGCATCGAGGAAACCGAGGTAAAGCAGTTGCGGAACAAGTCCATTCGGATGGTAAAGGTCCGGTGGGATAATTGCGACCGAGAGGAGCTAACTTGGGAGAGAGAGCAAGCGATACTTGCGGAGTACCCCGAGCTATTTCTCTCAGGTAAATTTTCTTTAAAAACTGTAAATTCCTGCTATTACTGTTTTCGAAATTTCGGGACGAAATTCTTTTAAGGGGGGTGGAGTTGTAACACCCCAAAGATCGTGGTTCAGCGAGGTAGGCGGAATGGTAGTGTTGCGCTCGGGATAGGCTCAAGATTCCAGATCAGGTCAATGCGCACGACCATTGTCCTCTTCGCGCACGACCAGTGATCGTGCGCCAATGATCGTGCGTAACCCGCAAAGAATCGGAGTTCTGTCTCGGCTTATGCGCAAGACCATTGTCCTCTTCGCGCACGACCAGTGATCGTGCGCCAGCGACCGTGCGTTAATTCAGAAGAAAATCGAGTTCTGTCTCGTACAATGCGCACGACCATTTCCCTCTTCGCGCACGACCACTGACCGTGCGCCTGTGATCGTGCGCCCTGTTTATTCTGTTCCGCGATTTTGAGCGGAGAAGAAGATCGGACCGTCCAAATCTTTTGGAAATTGATCCAACGGCTAGGTTTAGTTGCGGGAGACTATTAGGGCTGATGAGAGGGGGTTAAACCTCATATTCTCTAAGTCATTCTCTCTCCAAACCCTAGAGAAAGAAGGAGGAGCCAAGGAAGAAGAAGGGAGATTCCGCCATTGACGGAGCTCCGGAGCTCCGTTTCGCGAGCCGTTTCCAGATTTGGAGAGTGCAGCCCGGTGCGGTCGTTTCCCTCCGTCTAGAATCTCGGATCCATGGCGAAAAAGAATGCTCCTAGGGTAACGATTTATTCTCCCGTTGTTTGGACTTGTCTTTTGTCCTCTCCTTCATTTCTCTATGCTTGCATGAGGGATCCCTTTCACCAAATGGGTGAAGTGTAGGATTTCCTCAAGTTCTTCGGAACTCCGGGTTAATTGTGTCCGTCCCCGGCATATTGCATGTAGAAAATCCGGTAGTCGTGCGGATTTAGGCATTGTGTGTGAAGCCTATTCGTGGCCGCGAGCCCGAATCGGTGATGCTTGATTTGCGACGTTGCATTTAGGTTAAGCCTAGAATGCATGCCGGAGAATGACTCTGTGATATATGCGATAGTATTGCGGGATTTAAGCGTAGGCATCTTGTGAAGATCCTAACGGAAGCCCCATGCTTTGCGAGTGGTTGAATGCAAACCTTCACCACTAGAATTGTTGAGGAGTGTTCTTGTACCTCCTTTTGGTTACGTGTAAAGCCCTAACGATCCATCATGCCCTCCGGCCGAAAGGCGGAGTCGGGTCTTGAGTCGTTACAAGGTAAACTTTTAAGGCTTGGGTGTTGTAACTCATGTTTTGTGTAGCACTAGCGAGTGCTAAACCCTTACGGGCCGAGGTGATGTCATACCCGCATCGTGTGTTCAATCGATGACAAGAGCACGGGAATTGGCTGAACTGAACCCGTTTCCAGGCGCGGCGGTAGGGGGATTTATCTCTTGTAAACCCGAACGACCTTGGGAGAGGTTGGGAAGGGCGTCTTGCCTAGACCGACCAAAAGCTCTTTTCTATCTAGAGTTTCCGGACTCATGATGGTTTTGGTGCTCGGGAAGAAGTACCTTTGGTGCATGCCTTGTGAGCATGGAGCGTGCGGTTGTGTGTACCCACGTTTGTGATGAATTGATGTTGTTAGCCTCATGCGGTTGTTTAGGCGGTTGTGGGGAACCTTCGGGTGAACCCAACCAACATCATGTGCATACCTAGGTTCCCTTCTTTTGATGCTCAACCTAGAAGATTGGTTGTGCTTGAAACCTCACCTTGTGTAGTTGCACTTTCTTTATTTTAGTACTGGTGCTAGTATGGCTTGCTTGCAGGGTAGAAACTCCGCCACCCCGGGAAAGGGGTGGGGTCGTTATAATTTGGTCAGCTGTGCTGACCGTTACTCTGTTTGCCACCGCTGGGTGGAATGTTCTTATGCAGGTGCAGGTGAGCCTAGTGGGAAATAGCGGGCGGTGGCCCTATTGCTGAGTTGGCCCTTGAAGGCCAGCCTCCCTTTTCTGCTTTCTCAAGTATCGCCGGCCTGCGTGCCGAAGTATGTTCTGAGTTTTGTACATTGGTGAATGTAAGGTCTTAAGGCCGTAACTCTTATTCAGGATACATTCCTATGATAGTGGACAGTTCTTTTTGAATGGTTTAATTAATTCTTCCGCTTACGTTTTGTACTCTCGTTTAGTTGTTACTTTTCTGGTTATCACCTTTTAACTCCTAGCTAGTGTGGTTTGTATGGCGTGGGGTCCCGGCCGGACCTGCTGTTATACCTTTCGTACTGGCAGGGTGTTACACTCTTATGGCGAATTAAATTCATATCATGCCTTTGCTTTACTTATTACTATGTATCACCTATTTGCAAAAGCGTAGAAAGTATTTTCTTATAGTATACTAAATTTAAACTTTCGTTCGCCCTGGAGACATCTCTTGTCTTCAGCGCTCTTAGGATAAAAGGAATCTATTTTTTTCCGCTGTGTACGCATATTTTCTTTTTTTTCTTCTATTGGTGGCTATGAAGACCACAGGGCCGAGGGACACGGCCTCATAATCAAAGAAAGAAATGTCACAAGTTAATTTTCAACTAAAATATCTATCTTTTTCTCGCAAAATGTTCGTTAGAGTGCCTGCCTGAGCGTCTGTAGTTGTTCCCTGCAGGACGTAACATCACGATGCGTATTTTTCCCCTTACTATGATATCGTAGCATACTTCGGGGAAAATACAGGTTGTGACACCCCTCGCGGCCCACTCGCTGCGAGGCGGCGAGTTCTTGCGCACTTCGCCCTCGCGGCCCGCTCGCCGCAAGACGGCAAGCCCTTGCTCGCTTCTGGGGCCATGCTGAGACGACAACCTGAGACTTTCCCGAGCCAGCACCTTGCGAGATCCTCTCTACTCGCCCCATATGGGCGAGATCCTTTAAACCGCCCTCGATCCTCTTTGATCTCGACGAATTACGGGTTATACACTTCCGGTCACCTTGGAGGGGATCGCAGATTTCTAGGTAAGCAAAGACAGATTTCAGTTTGGTTTACAAATATCAGACCTCACCAAAACTGGATTTTTGGGAGCTACATACCACCAAAAATAATGTTCCACCCAATTCTGAAAAGTTATTTCCAAGGGCTATAACTTTCATGTTGAGCCCAAGGTCCATATCTAAGTGCATCATACTTAAATATTGACTTGAACCTGGCTGTGTAAACATGACAGATTTCAGTTTGGTGTACAAATATCAGACCTCACCAAAACTGGATTTCTGGGAGCTACAGACCACGAAAAATAATGTTCCACCCCATTCTGGAAAGGTATTTTCAAGGGCTACAACTTTCATGTTGAGCCCATGGTCCATATCTAAGTGCATCATGCCTAAAATTCGACTTGAACCTGCAAATAAAAAATCTACACAGATCTTGAAGTAGATCTAAGGGTAGTTGTTCATCTTCTTCCTCCAGAATAGCATAGGGTTACGATCTGCACGCTTTCTTTCCTTCATTACTCCCTCTACATGCCACCATTCTTCACGGGATCAAATCATACAACTTCATAATGAAGAGAGGAGTTGATTGAAGGTATTTTCACGGCAAACAATGCCATAGAATGAATGTTCTACTGTGGTCTCTCCTCACAAATTTCTCCATGGAACTTGCTGAATTCGAGCTCTTTTGAGCTCGATGTCTCTCCTATTTCGATTTATAAATCTAGCACCAAGGGAGAGGGGAGGAAGCTCACTTGATTCAAATCCATGGACCGGGCTTGTCCTCTTGGCGGCATGGTGGTGATCAGCTTTGCTCCAACTCTTCTCCTAAGCTTGGTTTCTTCAACAATGACTGAATAGTTCTTAGCGAGATGGAGAAGATGATTTTGTAGGAGAAGAATCAGGAGAGAGAAAACTGTGGCTGATTTGACTCTTGATTTCGGCAAGATAGTTGGGGAAAAACCTTTCCCATGCTTTGAAAAGACATCCAATGCTAGGTGTCCTCTTTCTAGTGGCCAAACGTCACTTATTTTTTTGGGATAAGCCACATGACACTGTAAACAAGGAATGCCACGTCACTCTTTGTCTGAATGCTACCGCCGACGGTAGACCAACGCCCGACATTAGCTCCCTTCTCGTCGACACGATGTTGATGACTCCTCTCATCGATAAAGCTACTCCTCTCATCGACAAAGTTACCGCTGACAGTATCACTACCTCTCGGCGTTAGCTCCCTTCTCGTCGACACGATATCGATGAGAAGCTAACACTTCTCGTCGACAAGGCGACTCCTCTCATTTATTTGTTTGGTGTGTTATCATCAATATCATCTTTTACATTGCCCTCCACTTTCTTTCCTGAGAGACATTTAAGCAAAACAACATTAGTTTGATTTATGATATGACGTAATTAAAGTATTAAGATGAAAAAACACAATAAAATAATTGGTTTTGGTTTTTTGTTTCCTCGCTCCCAATGGTCCTTCATACGCGCATTAGGGACTCATTTTGGTCTCTTCATTGGCGGATTGTTTACTGCCATCTTCCCCTTATCATTTTCATCTAAACAGTCTTTCTTGTGGCGCTCTTCATTGTCAACCAACTCATCTAACATTTTGGACATGACATTCATTGTGCTTACAACATGCTCCTTGACTAGTTTGAATTTTCAACTCGTCATGCAAGGTCGTAGCTGAAACGCATCAGGTGATTTCTAAATATCAAGTTCGAGTTAGAATCTGTCTTGGAGGGTATGTCGGGTAGGTAGATTTCCTTTTTGGTCTGTACAGTAAATCTGTTTAGCATATAACTAATAGGTATTTGCTTCGTGTTTCTTAAGTTATAAATCCTTAAGATGTGCTGACATAAGATACCTTTAGTATCGAACCCACGACAGGAGCACTGCGCATCATTGGTGACAGAGTTATAGGTAACAAACCATCTTTTGTCTGTTGCGTCGTCATGCGATGTAATATATAATATGTTCCTATCATCATATTTATTTTCATCCAACATGTTAACTCCCATAACTCACTCCATGAAAGCTTTTTCAAATATTGCAAATATTTTCTTAATGTATTTCTTCGAAATATTCTTTAGCATGATACATTTTTTTGCATTGTGGGCCAATAACGTCGTGTTTGCACTTGAAATCTTCATCATGCTCATTGCGTCGTCATGATGAAACAAGTTTCTCCATTCCATAAAAGCACTCAACAAACGAACTATTGGCCTTTGAACATCCATGCAGTCAATTATTGACTAACTCGCTTCTTTGGGTGGACAAAATCCCTAGGTTCAATACATCTTTATTGAACGCGGTGGACCACCTCCTTCTAATATTATAAATATCTCTCAGCCATTTGTTCTCATGTAGGCTTCCTCTCGTTATCATTTCATGTCAATACTTATTGAACTCATCATCGCCATCACACTTGTTCATGCAATTATAAAAACATATCTGAACACTTCTATCGTGGTTAAAGCTCGGGACCTTTGATGTTCCTTCTTGCATATATGCCACTGACATAACCGATGACGAATAGTAGTCAATACTCGCTCAATAGCGACATACATTGCTTGATCCTGGCCCGTAAAGATAGTAGTTGGTTGTTTACCACCCACACAATTCATAAATGCCTCGAACAACTAGCAAAACGATTTGATGATCTCCTCAACGATAAAAGCCCCGCCAACAAAAACATTTTGCTAGTGATGGTTCATGACAATGAATGGAGCGTAAGCTAAATTATACTTGTTTAGTATATAAGTAGTATCAAAAATAAGAACGTCACCAAAACAGTCGCAATCTGTCTTGCTGTGCCCAGCCATCCAAAAGAAACTTGTCAGTCTATTAAATTCATCCGCACGGACTTCGTAAAAGAACATATTATCTGCCAAATATTTTTTTTGTAGTAGAGTAAGCAAGCTGGAAGAATCACCGCTTTCTATTAAAGCCCTTCTTTCCCGCTGAACGTAATTGAAGGTGTCCGTCTTGGAGAACCCTATGTTATCAAACCCGTCGGCTTCTGTAGATATGAAGTTATAGGAATTCAATGCTCTAATTCCCGCGGTTGTCGTGTTTTTCATAAGGCTGCCTTGTATTTCAGAAATATTGCGGCAAGACCTCAATAAATGTATCTCTTTCTCAGTTGTCAACGGATGATTGTGCTCATCTACAAACTTCGTCACTGTCCAGTTTTTGCCTTCTTTATCAGTTTGGAATGTAACGCAAGCAAGACACCCAGTGCGTGTATCAGATTTGCGGTTCTTCAAGGGTGATTTCTTTGTACTCTTCAGACCGGCTTTTGAGCAACAAAACTCATGTAGTTTAAATATTCGTGTATGCGTCCAGTACATTAAGCTGCTTGCGAACGCTGAAACCTGTCTTGTGGGCATAATCACAATATATTTTGTAGGCTTCTTCATCTGAATGGACGATATGAAACACAATGATATCTATCTTCACATGTGAGAACAAAAAAAATAAGTTCATAGAGTAGCAATAATACAGTCTTGATTTTTTAATTATATGCAGTTGACAAGTTAAACCCAAAAATCCAGTTTGAAATTTAGTTTATTCATACAGCTTAAAAATGCATCCTAAAATCCAGTCAGAAAATTAATTTATTCATACAGCTAGAAAAATGCAGCCTAAAATCAAGTCAGAAAATTAATGTATTCATACAGCTAGAAAAATGCAGCCTAAAATCCAGTCAGAAAATTAGTTTATTCATACACCTAGAAAAATGTAGCCTAAAATCCAGTCAGAAAATTAGTTTATTTATACAGCTAGAAAAATGCAGCCTAAAATTCAGTCAGAAAATTAGTTTATTCATACAGTTACAAAAAAGGAACCAAAAATCCAGTCGCAAATTAAGTTAAATTATACAGTTAGAAAAATATGATATAAAATCCAGTCAAAATATTACCTAATTTGTACAGTTATAAAAATTCACGCGCGCTATATAATCAAATGGAGTTACTGAATTCACACAGATTATAAAAATTACCGTTTCATCGGTAGCATGAGGGTTTGAAGTGGTCATGTTTAAGTCTACGCAACTACCTGCCATTTACAAAAACACCTCAAAATCACGATGAAAAAGTTAAAAAAAGATTACATTCATACAGACCTAAACTTAGAGGAGTTGTGGGTGTAAAAGTCACATTCCGACTTCTTGCGTCTTTTGCTTTTTTTTTTTGCGAGAGAAATCCGAAAATCATGCTAAACAAGATAGAAATGGCGGTGAAGGAGAACAACAGAAACCTACTTGCAGCTCGAAAATGAGGGGACGGAAAACGGCTCTGTTGCCGGAAACGGGGGAGGGAGAACAACACTATCCCGTCTGATGAAGGGGAAGATGGCGAAGGGAGAAGAGCTTTGTTTTATTCCGCCCGACATCAAGCTTTTCCTGAATTTTACTGTACGGTCGAGCGGACACGATTTCACCCAATTCTTCCGCATCTAAAAATCGCTCTCCAAGCAAAGCTGTCAAAGAAGAAATTTGATGAGGTGGTAGATAGAATTCCCCAACTGCCGCGACAGGGATGTTCCATGGAGGATCAAATGAGCCATCATAAAGCCTTCCAAAATCCGGTCCAACGGCCGAGGGCGCTTTTATGGAGGAATTCAGCTTTCCTTCAATCGCAGAAGATCACGGCACGCCCTCTCCGCCCTCCTTCCGTCGCTTCGCCTCCTCCCCTCCCATATTTCCTTCTTCTGCTTCCCAGCGTAGTCATCGACGAGCGAGCTTCTCGTCAATGGAAGATCTGAAGCGGTCGGGCAGTAAAATCTCGGCGGTGGCCGTCAAAGATGAAGAGAGGATGGACATGCTCTGGGAGGATTTCAACGACGAGCTCCACGAAATTCCCCGCGAAGGAAAGAGAGGAGGGAAGAAGTGGGACGCAACAGCTGACCTCTTCTCCGCCGGAGCTCTTCCTCGCCGCCGGCCTGGGCTGATGTGTCTGTTGCTCTTGATTCAGAAAATCAAGAAGAGGAGAAATCTGTAGAAAACTTGTCACGTGTAATCAGCGTGGCGTTAATTTATGAACCGATTCACGGAAATATAGTTACTTTTTCAAGAATAGAAGAAAATATGTGCACGTGTATTGATCATAGTCTTTATTTCTTCAGAATTATTCCAACAACAACGCCATTGTTTAGCGGTTGAAGCAAAACTAGGAAGAGGATACCTCAGCTATCTCACCTATAAACTCCATCAGTCTTTCTGTCACCAGCTAAAGAACAGGAACATATAATCTTTGTCAAATGAAAGGATGGAGAAAACCGCATGTGATTATTTGAGAAAATTTTACTTCAAGAGTCGGCAATTGTCCATGGGTAGGCAAATGGAGCTACCAAAAAAATTCTCTTTTTCCAAAGAGCCTCACACTCTGTTTGCGATTCGGATCCTCTGGAGTTCGTGCGGGAACTTCATGGTGGAGTTCGTGCAATTGTCCACCCTGGAGTTTTCGCACAAACTCCAGCGGATCCGGATCCCAAAAAAATTATTACCGTTTGAGGCGATTCACTGGAGTGGAAAATAAAAATCTCACCGGTTTCCCAAACACATCCTAGTCTGGGTAAACATGCGGAACACTATTTTATCATTCGCATGTATTTTTATTGTTCTGCACCGCTTCAGTTCTTCACGATCAAATTAATAATTTAGTTTTCAGATTTGTGTTAAAGAAAGCCCGAGTCAGGAGAGAAGATGCGCTCGAGTAGCAAAAAAGATAACAGATAAGAATTTATGAAAATTCAAAACAAAAAATTGGCACAAATTGTAGAATTTATTACAGCACCTGTTCTCATCGGCGTAGAGAAGTATCCAAACAATTTTTTTACTCATGTCTGTTAGAATCTCAAAAGTTCTATCAGGAATCTCTCCATTTGGAGTGAAATGGATGCTATTCATTTCTCGATCCAAATCTATTTCTGATTGATCCGACGGGTTCACTAATCTTATCATTTTATATTTTTCTTGTAATTAAAAAATTCTACACCATTAGATCAAGTGAGAATGAATCAACACCATGAAATGGACCTCCATTTGAGGTCCCAAATGGTGAGAATCCTGATCCTCAAAAGTCCCCTAAATTTTGACTAGCACCGTAAATCAAAGGTTCCTTTCGGTTGGGCGAATTGTAGGCGGCGGAATTGTAATTGCAGGTTAAATTCAATTAAAAATGATCTTCAATTCTAATTCTAGACCACCAATTTCATCTAAATGAAGGAACCTATTGAGTTGAGTTTGCCCCGAGCTCGGAAATAGTTCTAATTGAATTCAATTATGACTAAAAATGAGTTTTAAATAAAATATAGTGAGTATTATTGCGGGTCGCTCGACCCTCTTAGGCTCTTACAGACCGGTCGAATAGAACCGTCTCAGCTCGAGAGTGAGCCGAGCACGTAAGCAGTCAAATTAGAAACCATCAGCTGGCAAGAAGAATTTTAACGTGAAAAACCTGGATAGGGTGAAAAACCACGACGCCGGATCGGTGCCGACCAAATTGCACTATTTCACTGAGTATTACAAGTAGTAGAATGCACGACGGTGACAAGTCGTCGCTCGTTGCAGAGGGTGTAGAGAAGAACGAGAAAGAGAATCTCCAAAGGGGAAGGAGATCTTCAAGGGGGAAGAAGATTTTGAAGGGCAAGAGGGAGATCTTCAAGTCGCCTTCGAAAGAGTCTTCGAAGGGGAAGGACATCTTCGATAGCCGAAGGAGATCTTCGAACGTCGAAGGAGAACTCTGAAGGACCTTTGAAGGAGTTCTCTCGGGTGCGGAAGAAAATGTGTCTTCAAATGAGAGTTCTGGACTCCTTTATAGTTTTTGACATGGCGGCTTGGTAATTGCGTCGTTATAACCACCATAACTATTAGACAGACGAATCAGATTACACGATCCGGAGTACACGGATCGCCAATTTTGGCTATATGACGGTTTTGCCCCTCAGGCAGATTGGGCAAGACTGTTGGTGGCGATGGCACCAACGAACAAGTCCTGCAATCTTTGGGGACACGAGAAGCAAAGAAGGTTAATTGCCATGTGACCCGCGAATGCGGAGGCGTTGCGAGCGCGCCGTGAGCGCGGAGGCGTTGCGAGGGCGCTGGGAGCGCGAAGGCGTTGGGAGCGCGCCGGGAGCGCGGAGGCGTTGGGAGCGTGTCGTGCGCGCGGAGGCGTTGCGAGCGCGCCGGGAGCGCGGAGGCGTTGCGAGTGCGCCGGGAGCGCGGAGGCTTTGTGAGCGCGGAGGAATTGCGATCGCGTCGTGAGCGTGAAGGCGTTGCGAGCGCACCGTGAGCGCGGAGGTGTTGCGGGCGTGATAGTTTGTCGGACATGGTGACTAAGGCACAGAGGTAAGCGCCGCGGCTGGAGGCGTCGAGAGCGATGCCCATGGAAGGGAGAGGGACGTGCGACAATTAAATGTTGCGCGTCCAGCGCGGAGACCGCTACACGGCCTGCGCGACAGATGTCCCCAAAGAGCTACTTCTCTGGTTAGTGAGCAGCACAGCTCCTTGCTCTCAATCAATGCCTTCAGAGTTTTCCCAAATTTGTCTATCAAGTCAATGTTGGAGCTTGCCTTGAAGTCCTTTCTGAGTTGACAAAACTCTGCATTCTCTAGAGTTAGCCTTTCTGCTTTCTCTGTGAGATCAAAATTTCTTGCTTGAAGGGAGGAGATCATTGCATCCTGCTCCTTGCACAGCATCTTGAGCATCTTGACATCTTCTAAGAGATCTTGTATGACTTGGGCTAGTCATCATTACCAGATGAGCTCATCTCCGATTCTGAGTCTGAAGTAGATATAGGAGCTCTTATGCATACATGTTCAGGTGAGACTTCATCCTTGACTTCTTCCTCTGACTCAGATAGGACAGTCAGTCCAAACTGATTCTTCTCTTCTTAGTCTGAACAGCTCGAGTCACTGTCGCTCAGTGTTCTAATTTTCTTCTTAGCTGCTTTGCTTCTTTCTTCTTATGATCCTTCCATAATGATTGTTATAGAGTCCAACATCTCTTTTGCTGTTATGCAGTGAGCCAGTTTCTGAAATGTTGAGATGTCAACTGCATCAGCAAGAATATCTTTGGCTTCTTTGTCCAGGCTGACTAGGAGACTCTCATCCTTTATTATAGTCATGGAGGGTCCTTCTTGAGTAATTAAAAACATTCTGGGATCCATTGCCTCCATGTAAGTTCTTGCTCTAACTTTCCAAAGGGCAAAGTTCTCTCTAGAACAAACAGCTATCCTTGACTCCATAACTGTGATACTTGGACACCCAATGACAGATTTGTTCAAGTTGTTAAGCTTTTCTTTGAACAACCTCGCTTTGATGCCACTTGTTGTTTATTGGGTGTCGACTTATCATCTAGAGGGGGGGGGGGGGGGGGGGGGGGTGAATAGGTTTTTCAAATTATATTATCCCCTTTTTGGTGTTCTTGATTTTTGATTAGTAGATCTAAAATTTATAAAGCATAACACAGAAAACACACAATGATCTATAGAGGTTCCTTAAGACAGGTTGTCTTAAGTAGTCCTCTTTCCCTCTGTGCCTACCTAGCAGTGTGCTAGGCTCAGCAAACGCCGCCAAATCTCCAGGCCCGCAAGCCTTACAACACGGACCCACAAGTCCAACAGCCTAGGCCCGCAAGCCCCTATTGTCCCCGAGCCCGCAAGCTCGACACTCAGGCCCTCAAGCCCTACACAACACAGACCCGCAAGTCCTGTGCCTACAGCCTAGGCCCGCAAGCCCCTACTGCGCCTGAGCCCTCAAGCTCAATAAGTTCAGACTCACAAGTCCACTGCCCTGGCCCTCAAGCCTCACAGCTCTCCAGCCCTCAAGCTAGATGGTGTCGGGCCCACAAGTCCACTGCCCTGGCCCTCAAGCCTCACAGCTCTCTAGCCCTCAAACTAGACAAATAGGCCCGCAAGCCTTTACAAGAGATTACAGTAAAAGAACTGTTTCTTCTGCCGGATGAAGATTGGCAACTTTAGCCTGTTAAAGATTGGCTTCTTAAGGTTGAAGAAGATGCTTCTGAATCAGATCTTGAGCGCACAGTTCTTCTTCAATCTTTTCTTAGCCTGATGAGGATTGGCTTCTTATCAGAAGATGGAGATGACTGCTTCTTCTTTTTCACTTTTCCTTCTTGCGCCGCTTTTACTGTTCTATTTTCTGTATGCGCAAGTTCTTTCTAATTGATCGATTGATTTCTCATTAGGGCAACCTCTTATCTCTTTTATAAGACTACGAGGTCCCCAATGGTCTTCTGAAAAAGTTCCTTAAGTGTCAGACGCTCCTTTCCTTAAGAGCACGCGCTGATTAGACAATCAGGCGGCGACATTAAATGTTGACAGCGCGTCCGCAACTTTTGAATCTGTTTCGACGATATTTCCATTGTTACGACGACATGGATTATATCTCGACGACAGGACTTTGTCGATGCCTTACGCCTTGTTAGATCTTCAATTCTTCTTGCTTCTACCTCTGATACTGGTATCTCGACGATACGAGACATTCTGGCGCTTCTGCATATATGACGATATGCTAACTCTGACTGTGTCGTAGTAATCACCTTGTTCTCTCGACGACATGAGTGATAACATGTCGACAGATCATATTTTAGCAGCTGCTTATCTTCATCTGTCCTTCTTCAGTCTTCTCGACGACATGCCTTCTTTACGACGATGATCGACGCCATCAGTCATACTTATCGTTTTCAGCGACAAGGCTTCTTCACGACGGTGTCAGTTCTTCTCGACGACAAGGATGCTTTGATGAAGTCGACGATACTGCGTCTTCTCTGCGTTCGATTATCTTGCTTTTGCGTTCAACGAACACGCCAAGTCTCAGCGGTCGTCGATCTTCCTTCTGAGTTCGACGATCTTGCTTCTGCGTTGGACGAACACGCCAATTCTCACCGGTCGTCGATCTTCCTTCCGAGTTCGACGAACTTCATTCTTCGTTCGACGAACTTCCTTCTATGTTCGACGAGTCTTGTTCTACTAACTTCCTGAGATTTATAAGCTAGAGAAGTGATCAAATACAAAGTGAAGTTTTCTTGACTTGGTGACTTCTTCAAATCATGAATCATGTGGGCAAGATTCCCAACAGTTATCAATTGATTAAATGTCAAGATCAAATATCACTTGTTAACAAAATATAATAACACTTGTTTAGAGAGTAAATAATCAAGATTGAGCATACAAGGTGTCGCGGAAAGTAATTTTTTTTAAATGTTAGCATGATCAAATTTATCAAGATAAGATAGAAATATTCAATGTTTGAAATTCATAAAGAAAGGAAACTTATACATTGTAGAGATCATGCAATGTTATCTAGTGCATCTACTAAGGATTGTAAAAGTAGATATGCATTAGAGTCCAATACTCATGAGTAGAAGTTTTATAAGAGATAATGATGTGTACAAATAGTATTTTTGATAAGAGTATACACATGATTTAATCAAAACACATGACATGTATAATGGAATAAACACAACATTATTGAAAATGCGTTTTTAGAATTACTTCCACCCACAAAGCTAAATTTGTTTTCAACGTGCATGAAAAATAGTACAACTACCAAGGTGCTCTGCACACACAATGCTTATTAAGAATTATTAGGGTGCAAAGTAGTGCTTGAGAGATCACATATATGTTTTCTTTGACTTAGTTGTGATCTGGTGTATAAGAAGAAGTAGTGTATAAAAGAGTTTGTACAAGATACTTTACAATTCTCTCCAAGGTGTTCAACCTCACAATTCTCATTAAGACTAATCTGGAGGGTGAGCAGTGCTTGGTGGAGTTATCTTTGTCAATTATTCATTTGAATTTTAGCTTAATGACAAATATCTCCGAATTCACTTATTTTTGCAAACATAGAGTTTTGAATGAACACACTTCTTCAAATATGGGTGCATGAAAGAGGTTTTTATTGTGGTGTAGGTAAACTAATCATACAACCAACAATGTTAAGTTGTTACACTACATAAATCATGAAAGAGTAAGATTAAAAACACATGTAGGTTCTAAAAAATGTGAGTGTGTATATCATTATCAAACATAAAATATTACTCATACTTAGAGACCTGCTAAGCAATCCTACACATGATTTCTATAATCAGTTTCATTGCACATTACAAGATAATGTTCAAGGCACGCCACAAAACAATGTTTTAAGATACTTGAAATTAGAATTTAACATTGTATTTTAATCTTGAAAAGATAATCCTAATCATCCTTGAAATATTTCAATGAATAGCGATCAGTTTTTATAATTTTTTATTTTTTTTAAAAAAATACAAAATAATAAGCACACATAAGAAAACAATAAGAAAAACATAATTTTGTTCTTTGAAATTATTTTGTAATTTTGTATTAGATTTTTAAATATTTTAAAATAAATAGTTTTCTGGAAAACATATAAGTATATTAAGAGCATATCAATATAATGATCTTCTATGACAACATATCAGTATAATGATCTTCTATGACAACATATCAGTATAATGATCTTCTATGGCAGAAAAAAATGCAGAAAAAAATTTGATTTTATGCTACCGCCAGCGCTAGGACTAAAGTGTGGCACTAACAACAGAGATTTGGTATTTTGCTTAGAAAACATGATTTTTGATAATTTTTCATTTTGATTTTTCTTGATTCTTATTTTCTAAGATAAGAGACACTAAGTATCGCAAAGAGTTTTAAATAATAGCGTGAAAGATGCGGATACAAGATTTTTGGCTTAAGGTGTCACAATACTCTTTCAAAACACTTATGTTTTTCAAAATCATGGAAGTCCAAAGAGTATATAGTATGAAAAACATAAGATAGCATGTTTGAACAAAATATGCATGAGTGAAATGATCATAAAGAGTGAAATAGTATTCATGCAATGTATATAATATGAGTATGTCTAAGATCAAGATATCCAAACTACATGTCTACACTCTATCCCCGTAGTTGTGATGGATGGGCATGAGGAGCTGCACACATATCGTAGGTTGGGGTGTCAATCTCATATGCATACAAAAGACGACGCTTAACCTAGCACTCTTTCCTCCTAGTGCCTCACAAAGCCCCACTAGAACCCTCCCCGGTTAAGGATAAGACATGACTTAGAGGTTAGGTTACTAATGCACACAATCCTACGCTCTCAATATTGTGAGACACATAATGTTGGTGAATGATCATGGACATACTAAGTGTTTATTCCTAAATATCAATTTATGGACCATGACTTTATTTTTAGGAATTTTTGAAATGAGGAAAGTTGATTTAAAACCAAAATAATTTTCATGACTTTCAAATTTCATTATTTTATTTTACTTTAACATAGCATGACATGGTATAACAAGCATAGACATTGATTCATACTTATAGTAAGAGATGATGCTAGAATGAAAAGTTATGATAACAATGTGCAATGTTATGTAAAGATTACATAACATGGAGTTTCAATCTAAATGTTCATAGACCTAAAGTGATGTAATTTAGCTTTTGTTGAAGCCAGAAAAAATCTCGACTCCAAAATTCGGATCAATGTAGCCCAGGCGCTGCGACAGAGAGGTCCCACCACGTACCCAGAAGCTCAAAAGAGACTTCCCCTCCACAACCAAGGATGGCCGAGCAGGGTACGAGGAAGGCACCGACTTGACAAGTATCAAGAGTAGCGGCCAAGGATGACGGGTCCGGGAGTTTGAAAACGGGGTTCCAGAAGCTCAAGATCAGGTGTCAATCCAAGTACCCCTAGGGTCCTATTTATAGGCAAACCAAAGAGGGGGGGGGTCTTATTTATACCCCACCCAACTCGGCGACTAGGCAACATTGAGGCGATCTTGCTAGGAAAGAGGCGAGTATCACCTATGGTCGCCCACCTCTTGGCGAGTATTAGGGCTACTCGCGCGAGCTCACCCATACTCTCCCATGCCTCCTTCTGCTCCTATTGGCTGAGCTGTTTTGTGTCTTGGACTGTTGACCTCTGTGCTGACCTTTTGACCTTAACTTTTGCCTACGTGGCTTTGAATAAGCCCACCCTCGGAGAATAAGGGTTGTACACAATCCCTGCTCTTTGCGAGTAACGCAGTTGCTCGGAAAGAAATATCCAACCTTTATTCGATGAGCTGTCATGCTTGTGAGTATCGGTCTATAGTCGACATCTCGCTGCTGTCTCCCTGACTCTATATATAGAGGGGGGAGGGCTCTCTGATGGCACGACTTTTCTAATCTCGCTCAAGATGTCGCGTAATCATGCTGAGGAAGCTGATGCTGACATGGCCGACCTCCTGGTTTTGCTGCTGCCTTTTCGGACTCCTGCTCGCGTAGACGCCGAGCTTGAAGACTTCCTCGCCTCCAAGAAGAGGAAGCGGCTTGCTAAGAAGAAGAAGAAAAAGAAAAAGAAGAACGCTGTTGTGGGGGATGTCGCCGATCCTTTAGTCAACCATCATCAACAACTACTTGACGACCTGTGTATCTCCCACGAGGGAAGCTTGCCTGCTCCGGATCCTCCTGCACCAAAGGTCGCTCTGGAGGCGAGTACGGAGGGGGCCTTGACTCAGGCTCAACCGGATGTCTCCCCTGCGCGAGGTGGGAGCTCCATACTCGCCACTTTTGAGTTTGCTTGCTAAAATGTCGCTTGATGAGGTCTTGACATCCTTTCTTCTATTCGCAGATTCGTCGGCGACTGGGGCTATGGAGGAGCCTTTGTCCATACCTCCTCTGCGATCATCTCCGATGATCTCGCTGGGAGATGAGAAGGGGTCACGTCGGGGCAGCTCTGTGCGGATCCTTCATAGCTCGCTATCCGAGAAGTGGCCTATGAGCGAGCATAGGGCTCCTTTGGTGAGCAATGCGCCTCCACCGCCATCGCCTTTGCATTGACTGGAGCTGGTGAGCAGCTCGCAGCTACCCGCGGGTGAACTTCCGCCACCACCTCCATTGCCGCCTTTTGCCGACGGCCCGGGCGATCATCACCCTTTGTCTTCTACGGCCCCCTCATCCCATCCGGGAGAGTCCTCGCGCTGAGGCGGGGTTAGGGGATCTTCAGGGTTCTTCTCCCCAAGAGGGTGAGGGCGACCAGTGGATGGTCGCGGTCGGGGGAACGTGCCTCCCAGCAGGGAGCAAACCGGCGGAACTTACTCCAGCCAGCAAGGTGTTGGTCATCACAGCGCCTCCCTTCATCGAGGAAGGGGCTCCCCTTCTCGGCGATCTCACAGTACTCCTCGCGGCTCGAGGAATGATGCTCGCCGACCTAGTAACTTAGTTGTCTATTTCCTTGATGCTCGCCACTAATGCTTTCTACTTTCTTTGGCAGGTTGCGCTCAGACTCCCGTGGGAGCTTTGATTGATGCAGTCGGGCTTTCCTCCCGTGAGTACCAGGAGAGGTATATTCGCGCATCCTGGATCTGGAGGCGAAGGTCGAGCGCTTGGCGATCAGCGTGCCCCATCGCCGCATGAGTGATTTGGAGGTGCGGGTATCTCTGCTGGAAGAGTTCGATACTCGGCTGGCTGGTGCAGAATCTCGCCTTCAGACTGTCAGCGACTTGGAGCGCCGGGTTGACAGGATGGAGCATCATCAATAGCTGCACCATGATGAGTTGGTGGGGATGCGCATGAGCATGGGCTCGGTTGGTCAGCTGGCGAGGATTGAGGACCAGCTGCGGCAAGGCGAGGACGCGATGACCCTGGCCTTCGAGCACTTCAAGCGTGCTCGCAACATGGGCTGGGTTGGGCGACATCTGCAACCTCCTGATGCCCAGGAGAACCTCCAGGGCCCTCCTTAGATCCTTTCTTTTTCTTTTGTAGTTTGCGAGGTCGCCATTCGGCGGGTATCTTGTAATTTGAACATTTATTAATGCAATATTATTTTGGTGAGTATTCTAATCTCACCTTCATTCCTTGTCTACTGTGATGACTGAGTTTTTTCTATCTTTTTTCTTTATCTGTTTTTGCGAGTAGTGGTTTGAATGTCGCGCCTATTTTGGCGAGCTTCTTTGTATTCTGATGTAGGTACTCGCGTGCTGAAGGATGGTGACTCGGTGCGCGTTATGAATTTGGAGACTTTCCATAATACTCACCACCCTCTTTCGTACTCGCAGTGGCGTAGCCGACAAGACAAGTCTCCCCGACTCTTATAAATAGGGGGGGTGGGTACGCATTAATTACGCTTTTGATGATCCTTCTTCATTCCTAGCGAGTATCCTTCTTTTTCTCTCCTTCTCGCCTTTTAATACTCGCTTCTTTTCACTACTTGCTTTCATGAAGGCGGATGAGGCGGCCATCCGACGTGCGAGTCACGCCAAGAACTTCACGACGACCTCTTTCAAGAAGCCGATAACTCAGCCAAAGGACTTGGAGGATTTTTCTGATAAGTACCTATCGTCGGGGTATGTCGCCAGGCTTCCTCGCAAAGATGAGCGACAAAACACCTTCTCGTCCACCGAGATGGTGTTTCTCGTCCGCCACTTCAAAGTCGGCTTGCGACTACCATTGTGAACGGAGTTTTGCCAAATCCTCCGCTACTTTGGGATAGTCCCTGCCCAGATCAACCCAAATGGAGTGGCGATGATCGTGGGGTTTCTCTGCTTCTTGCAAGAAGAGAGGATCGCCTTCGATCTCTCCGTCTTCAGGCGAGTGTTCCACTTCAACGCGACCGGCGAGGGTGTCGTCTTTCTGTGCATCCACATCTGCTCTCTAGTCAGTACGGCGAACAAGAACCATCACTGGGGAGAGCGACTAGTCGTCATCAAGGGCAACTTTGGGACCATCCCGAGCTCGTCCTTCCAACCTGCGGAGAGTGCCTTTGTCGTTCCTTGCCTAGAGGAGAGCAGGGAGAAACTACTCGACTGCTTACGGAATCGCCGCTTGGATGTGGTCATCTGGAGGAGGCGAGTAGATGAACTTACCGAGGTGTATCCGGGCGAAGGTAACCTTCCGAGTGAGTATCGGTTATACTCGCCTCTTTATCTTCAACTGGCGACTAACCTTCTTCTGTCCTATCTTTTTTGCAGCTACTCGCTGTTTGCCGAGCGAGCCTCTCCCGGTGGCAAACTTGGCGAGTTCTTCTCAAGGGGGCGCCGGGACCTCGGCGTGCGAGGGCGGGGATTCCTCCTTGATCGTCTTGTCGCCTGTTGGTGAGGATGATCCGATGACCACTGCTGATGAGGTCGGGCCTTCTAAGAAGCGAAAGGGCAAGGCCAAGTCCCGGGAACCTGCGAGAAAGAAGAAGGAGGTCGTGAGGAGGGACCTGAACGCGAATGCGGATCCTTCGGAGGCTGGTGAGCCTCACAGTCACCCTCTCTTCAACGAGGGCACTCGTGGCGAGGATGGCTATGGTCGCCCTCTGGTGAGCTGGGCGGAGCGCGCCCACGAGGTGACCCTGAGCACCAATCTTTCCGCCTAGTCGGAGGATTGGGAAGACAGCGGCGAGACATTCGATGTGATGTTCTCCCTATATGGTCATGCGGATGCCGAGGCTCTGCAGGATGTCTCGGCCGAGTATCTGGCTCATCAGAGCTCGCGCACGTACCTGCGAGCCGCCGAGCTCAGCCATGCGACGGCGAGGAGGCTTCTTGAGTACGAGCAAATGATCAAAGTGCAGAGCAAGAAGCTCATCGCCTTAGGGATACATGCCGCCACATGCAATGATTTCGAGATACTCGCTTGCTGCCCTTCTGGCTTCTGGAATTCTCGCCTTTGTGCCGATCAGTTTGCTAATTGCTATCTTCATATTTGTGCAGGACGCCGAGATCGAGATGGCAAAAAAAGTATCTCAGCTAGAGAAGGAGCTGGAGGATACTCGAAAGACCTTGGAGGCTGTCCAAGTCCGCATTGCCGAGCTGGGAACTCGGCCTGCTGAGCAACAGCCTTCGGAGGCGGGCCCCTCCACAGTCGGTAAGCAAATCAGGATGCACGGCGATGAGATGCCGCACATCCGCCAAGAGATTGCGCGGGCGACCGGGAAGGTCGTCCTGAGCAGGTTGAATGCTGAAGGTTTCTTGAAGCTGGAGGTGATGGACCTGACCGTGGTGGACCTCATCCCGGCGCTGCTCGCCGAGGAGTCCACCTATCCTCGGCGAGTTCCTTCATCATCTTCCAGTGATGCCGAGGACGAAGACTCTGAGGGCGAGGATGGCGAGGAAGATGCCGATGTCGATGAAGAGGACGAGGACAATGATGAAGGTGATGATGATGCATAGTCGCCGGGATCCCTTTTTTGACAGCTTTCACAAGATGTACAATATTTTTTGTTCTTTCGAATATGTAATTCAAAATCTTATGAAAGAAATGAATACAAATTTTTTTTGCTCACCTTCTGTTATTGTTCTTGCTTCTATGTTTGTATGCCGAGTTGGCTCTTAGGTTTGAGGTGAGGTTGAGTGCTCGCTAGGCTCCTAGGCAGGCGCGAGATTGGATGCTGCGGTCGACGATCATACCTTACTCGCACGTTAGCTACTCACTCACTCGTACACGCGCCCGCATGCTCGCACCTGCATACTCGCGCCCAATATACTCGCACCTGCATACTCGCCTTCTTCAAAAATCCTTGGTGGAGTTGATCTGTGAAGGGCACTTGGGACGGGTCCTGAGAGACATATGCTCTCAAGTATTTCCTTTGTACCTGATAAAGAATTGTCAGGATGTTTGCAATTGTAATGAACTTCAAGGTAAAAGAAGTAGAAAGTGACCATCGGGCTGGTCCTTGGGGACACACCGTCCCGAGGTCTCCATCCTATTGTGATGTTGATGTTGTTGAGGTGGACTCTTTCCTGACATACTCAACAATCAGAGTGGATTAAGCACACCAACTCAAATGATCGGACGAAATAATCGGAAATTAAACGCCATGCCATGGGCTTTTAGCATTCGAAACTTATGACGCCTTTATTCAAGGGTCCCCTGATAGATTAAGTCGATCATCCTGTCGTCGAATTGGGAGGTCGACGTCCATACTTTTTCCTGATAATCTCTCCAATCGGGTGAGAGATGCGGTCGGAGAGTATCTACGACCAACGTGCAAAGGGGGACCTGATCTCGACCGTCAGTGCAGAGGCTTGGTCTTAAGAGAACGCACTACCGAGGCACCGTCCCATCATCCTTTCTGGGTTTTATGAGAATCAAGTTGGAGGCCCGTTTCCCAACCTAGCGTGGAGATCAGCTTCACCTGCTTTTCTTCTTTTACTAGAAAACACATTTTGCCGAGGCAGATAAGTACAAGCACCACTTTGGCCTCTCGAAGGAATACAACACTTTTTATCCAAGGGTTCCCTTATAGGTTAAGTCGATCATCCCTTCGTTGAATTGGGAGGTCGGTGTCCAGAATTCTTCCTGATAATCTCTCTAGTCGGATGAGAGATGCGATCGGAGGGTATCTAAGGCCAATGTGCAAGGGGGGAGCTGATCCTGACCGTCAATGCAGAGGCTTGGTCTTAAGAGAACGCACTACCGAGGCACCGTCTCATCATCCGTTCTGGGTGTTACGAGAGTCAAGTCAGAGGCCCGATTCCCAACCTTGTGTGGAGATCGGCTTCACCTGCTTTTCTTCCTTTATTTGAAAACATTTTTAATTTGAGGAAAACATAAAAACTTTTTGCTACCCCATGTTTCAGGGGGGGGGGGGTGAAAAATTTATTCAGAAGTGATAAATTTACAGGAGAGGGACGTACACACTCACGCTCAAGGGTAAAACAATTTCAGGTCATCGCCGCTCCAGGTATTCCCCAACAGCTCCCCTTCGTGATTCTACAGGAGATAACCTTCTGTTGTAAGCAGTACGTGGACGATGAAAGGTCCCTCGCAATTTGGGTTGAGCTTCCCAACGGCCGCTGACCTTCCGACTGCGTCCACTTTCTTTAGGACTAGATCATCGGCTTGGAAATGCTTGAGGCGGACGTGCTTGTCGAAGTGCCTCGCCATTCGATGATTGATCTCCTCTTGTCGAGCTGAGGCTAAGTCGCGGAGTTGTTCGATGTAGGCGAGAGATAACTTCTGAGCTTATTCATTCTCCAGCCGCCATTCTTCGTTTCCGTCTTCGGCCGCCACCACCCTTGGACTTCGGACTTCGAACTCTACTGGGATGAGAGCCTCGAACCCATGAGAGAGTTTGAATGGGGTTTCCCCTGTGGCTGAGCTAGGAGTGGTCCTCAATGCCCACAAAACCGAGGGGAGATGCTCCGCCCAATTACCTCTTAGGTTCTCGACTTTCTTCTTTAGAAGGTTGATGATCAGCTTGTTGGCGGCCTCCATTTGCCCATTGCTCCTAGGATGATGCACTGAAGCGAACCGAAGATCAGTTCATAGCTGCCTGCAAAAATCTTCCAGCTCCAAGCTGGCAAATTGGGGACCATTGTCGGTGACGATGGCGAGAGGGATCCCAAATTTGCAGACGATTTCTCCCCAGATGAAGTTCTTCACGACCTGAGAGGTGGTCATGGCCAGAGCTTTGGCCTCGATCCATTTGGAGAAATAGTCGATCATGACGAGAACAAACTTCCTCTGGTTGTTGGCTGAAGGAAAGGGACCTATCAAATCCATCCACCAGATAGCGAACGGACACGGGGCGGTGATCGAATGAAGTTGCTGGGCCGGCTGCAACTGAAGGGGGGCGAATAGCTGGCACTTCTGACACTGCTTCGAAAAGATCTCCACATCCTTACGGATAGTAGGCTAGAAGTAGCCATGCCTTAGAATTCTCTGCTCCAAAGTGCGAGTCCCAGAATGAATTCCGCACTCTCCCGAGTGAATCTCTTCCATCACTCGAGGTGCTTCGTCTTCAGAGACACATCTGGCCAGGGGGCCCGAGATGGTCTTGCGATATAGCTCCCCATCTTGCAATAAGTAGTACACCGCCTTATATCGAAACTTGCTTTGATCCTCATCATCCGCAGGGAGTTGTCCGGTATTTAGAAATGCCACGAATGGATCCATCCAGGAAGGGCGATGTTCGATCTCCATCATCTCCCCTTCTTCGATGGATGGTCTAAATAATTCCGTGATAGTCCCTCTAGCCCTCGGTCCATACTTAGCCAGACGATCTGCTGCCGAGTTCTCCTCTCTCGGTATATATTCTACGAAGAAGGATTGGAAGCCTCCAATCAATCCTTTTACTTTGATAAGGTACTTCTGCAAGATGGCATCGCGCACTTCAAACTCTCCCCGAATTTGCGACGCGACCACCATCAAATCAGTGAAGGCCCTGATACCTTGGATGCCCAACTCTTGCGCGAGTCGCAAGCCTGCCACTATGGCCTCATACTCTGCTTGATTGTTTGTGACGGGGAAGAGGATCTCGACTGCTTGCTCGATCCTAGTTCCCTATGGGCTGACAAGAACGATGCCTACTCCCACAGAGCTTCTTCCCGAAGCTCTGTCCTTGAACATCTTGCAGGGGATTGGATTAGAAACTTCCTCCCCCGTCTCTGCTTCTACCGAGAAGTCGGCTAAAAAGTACGCAACTGCCTGCGCTTTGATCGCCACCCGGGGCGAGACGGAAATGTCGAACTCACTGAGTTCTACCGACCATTTTGACAGCCTTCCTGAATGCTCCACCCCTTCTAAGATACTTTGGAGAGGATGATCAGCACGACCCGGATGGAGTGAGCTTGAAAATATGGGCGGAGCTTCCGCCACTACAAGATAACTCGCCTATGGCGACGTTTTTATAAGGCTATGGCGACGTTTTTCAAACGTCTCGAATGTTTTCGCGGCGTTTTAAGAAACGTCGCAAAGCCGTCGCGGTATGAATCGTCGCGGAAGCATTCCGCGACGTTTTTTAATAAAAACGTCGCTACAGATTATATAGTATTAGCCGCATTTTTTTTTAAGAAAACGCTGCTAACATTAGCCACGTTTTCACAAAAAAACGTGGCCAAAGATGATTGAATTTAAAAAAAAAACATTTTTTATTATATTCTATCACAACAGATTCATGAAGAGCAGCATATATAATACTAATATTCCACAAATATTTTACACAATATATATAATACTAATATTCCACAAATATTTTACACAATAATATAAATAATTTACTACAAAACTACAAGATTATATGCTATCTTTCACTAGCTCCAAATTACATGCTTTCACTAGTTACAAACACTACTTTGTTTGATCACCCATTGATGATACACATAAGAGAACTCCCTCTATCCCACTTGGCCACTTGAAGATGAGATCCACCATAGCTTTAACTGCACCGGCTTCAGTACTGGCCATCTAAAAAAAGCAACAAATTTTACATTTTACAGGATGAAATCAAAAGAAAAAAATTTACAAAAAAGAGTTGCAACACCTTGTGCCTTACAAAAAATGTTTTCAACTCCTACATATTAATAATTAAGTAATAAGACATTATAAAAACATCATCTTACTTATGAGCACCCAATTGATACATCTGGCATAGAAGGTATGAGCATCTAACCTATAAATATTTAAAGGTGTAGCAAGAAAAGGAGTTAGTTTATGGCCTACCATAAATCACGGTCACACATAATCTCTGTGAAGACCGCATAAATGCGAAGTGTCACTGGGTACAATTCCAGAATAGGCCAACTAGGATGTATTACTTATGTTTCAGTAATTCATGTGAACCATGATTAAGTAAGGGCCTGTTTGGGAGGTCTTTTCAGAAAGGAGAAGAAGTGATGGCAAAAGGATGGTAGGAAAAGGAGCTTTTGGAAAATGTCTATTGCAAAAGGAGATCTGTTTGGGTGAACTCCTTTTGCAGAGATTTTAAAAAATGAGAAGCACTTTATAAACTGTTTGGTAAATCTCCGTTGTCATGACTTTTTTAAGCGCATTTTTCTCACGGGCGCGCATTTTTCGCCAGGGCGGACATTTTTCTCCGGGAGGCGCATTTTTCGCCCCGAGCGCGCATTTTTCACCCTTGCTCTCATTTTTCGCCTGTGCGGGCATTTTTCGTCCGGGCGCTCATTTTTCGTCCGAACGCACATTTTTTGCCCGAACGCCCATTTTTCGCCCGAGTGCCCATTTTTCGCCCGGACGAGTATTTTTCGCCCGTACGCGCAATTTTCGCCCGAACGCCCATTTTTCGCCCGGGATCGCATTTTTTCGCCCGGGAATGCATTTTTCGCCCGGGCGCACATCTTTTCGTCCGGGCGCACATTTTTTTCGTCCGGGCGCGCATTTTTTTCCTGGACCCGCATTTTTTGCCCGGACGCTCATTTTTCGTCAGGGCGAGAATTTTTCGCCCGGGCGTGCATTTTTTCGCACTTACGCTATTTTTTCTCCCGGGTGCGCATTTTTCACCCGGTAGAAAAAAGAGCGGCCAGGCGAAAGAAATGTCGCCGGCGCAAAAAATGCACGACCGGGCAAAAAATGCGCGCTCGGGCGAAAAAATGCGAGTCCGGGCGAAAAATGCGGGCCAGGGCGAAAAATGCGCGCCAGAGCAAAAACTGTGCGCCCGCGCAAAAAAAAACGCGCCCGCGCAAAATAAAAGCGCGCCGGTGCGAAAAATGTGCGTCCGGGCTAAAAAATGTGCGCTTGGGCGAAAAAGAGCGCCCTGGCGAAAAATAGGAGTTCGGGCGAAAATTGCGCGCCCGGGCGAAAAATACTTATCCGGGCGAAAAATGCGCCCGGGCGAAAAATACTGGTCCGGGCGAAAAATGGGCGCCCGGGCGAAAAAATGGGCGTTTAGGCGAAAAATACTCGTCCGGACGAAAAAATGCGCGCCCGAGCAAAAAAATGGGCGCCCGGGAGAAAAATGCGCGCCCGGGCGAAAAATGCGCGCCCGGGCGAAAAATGCGTGCCGGGGCGAAAAATGAGCGCCCAGGCGAAAAATGCGCGTCAGTGTGAAAAATGCGCTCTCGGGTGAAAAAAATGCGCGCCCGCGTGAAAAATGCGGCCCGGGCGAAAAATTCGCGCCCGGGCGAAAAATGCACTCCCGGGAGAAAAATTCGCTCCCGGGCGAAAAAATGCTCGCCCGGGCGAAATATGCGCTCCCGGGCGAAAAATGTGCTCCCGGGCGAAAAATGTGCGCCCGGCCGAAAAATGCGCGGTCGGGCAAAAAATTCGCGCCCGGGCGAAAAATGCGCGCCCGGTCGCGCAATTTTTGCCCGGTCGCGCAATTTTAGCCCGGTCGCGCATTTTTTGCCCGGTCGAAGAAATGCGCCCATCGGCGAAGAAATGCTCGACCGGGCAGAATAATGGGAAAATTTTGCTCTCGGGCGAAAAATGTGCTAACCTTGTATCGGGATGAGGAAGTGCTTTTCGAAAATGTTGAAAAGTAGGGGACAAATGACTTTTCAAAAGGAGGAGAAAAAGGAGTTTTCCGCGGTAGCTTTTCCCACCGGTAGATAATCCAAACGGTTTTGTAAGTGCGGTGGCGTTTTTCAGAAAACGGAAAGGAGCTAAAAAGCCCTCCCAAACAGGCCCTAAATCTGGGAAATTTTGGTTGATAAAATCTGTAAATCATGAAAACCACTTGTGTGCAAGAAAGATGATAATTTCTTGAGCCCAAAACATTTAATTCCTTGCCAAAAGCATAATTTAATGAATAAATGATTTAGGCCAATAATCCAATCAGATCCAAGAAGTAAAAAAAAAAGCCATAGTTTCCAAAACCAAGATTGCCTTCTGTTCATGTGATAAATGGTGTCGAGTCGAATACAAAAGTAGATAGAAATGGGAGATGCATGTGTGATCCTGACTTAAAAATTATTAAGACATAAATTAAGCATTTCATCATTATAAGGCATAATAAGACATAATAAAATGAAGCCTTAAGATAACCGCTCATGACAATACATGCATGTTTAGGCATTTCATCATTATAAAATAACATAACACAACACAAAAATTGGAATAAATGATACCTTGACAATTATTAGTATGTAACGACCCAGCTTTGGCGTTCGAGCGGGACCCAGTCCACGATCTGTCCTCAGCTGGCATCGCTACCGGGCTGCAGCCCAAGCACCCCAACCCTTCTCCGCCCACTGGCGGGTTGTTGGTGGCCACAACCTCCCTTTTGATGAGCTAAACTCGATAGTCAAGCATGCACCACGGGGACTTCCCAGGAGGTCACCCATCCCAGTACTACTCCAACCCGAGCACGCTTAACTATGGAGTTCTTTCACTTCTCATCACCAAAAGGGAGGCTGTGGCCACCAACAACCCGCCAGTGGGCGGAGAAGGGTTGGGGTGCTTGGGCTGCAGCCCGGGTAGCGATGCCAGCTGAGGACAGATCGTGGACTGGGTTCCGCTCGAACGCCAAAGCTGGGTCGTTACAATAAAAAGTGCACTTTTTGTAACAGTCCTGGCCTGCCACGCAGCTACAGACGACTGCCGGCACCGACGATCCAGCCTGACCCGGGCCCCTGGCACCGTCGGTTAAGCCCATCAACTACAAGCCTGCAGGCCATGCACCCCAACCCCTCTCTGGCCCAACACAGGGCCCAGCGGGTTGTTGGAGACATACAATCTCCCTTCGGTGAGAAGTGAGCCAGTTAAGCGGCGGCACGTGGACTTCCCAGGAGGTCACCCATCCCGTGACTACTCCAGCCCGAGCACGCTTAACTACGGAATACTTTCACTTCTCATCACCAATTGAGCTGAATTGTAACACCTCCCCTGTAATGACCATATAATATGGGTCCGGCCGGGACCCCACAGCATATAACCGCCACAGCTTTAGTATTAAAAGATGATATTAACTACCCAATCTCATAACTCAGACAACACAGCGGAAACAAACTAAGCCACATAGATTGTCCATACTACAAAGGGGTCCAACTGGCCTTAAGGCCTTACAAAACAATGTCCAAAACATCAAACATTCCATAATAAAAGACATCCCAACAAAAGGGGAAGGATAGTTTTTCCCTATACTACCTCGGCATGCAAGCCGGATATAACAAAGTACGAAGAAAGTAATGCAGGAAATCAACTAAGCACTTCGTGAAGCTTTAGGCCTTTTTGGCCGGCGCGCTGGGTCCAGCCTGCGATTCTTGCCCTGCAACCAAGTCACAAAGAGCGGTAAACGATGGTTAGCTATGGCTGACCACAAGCGGTGTAACAACATCCCTCCTCCCGGCCGTCCTAGCGGACCCCGGGGAACTACTTCACCCTGCAAGTCAGCACTTCGTATGCAAAAGTACATAAAGGAAAGCAACATAAATACTGGCATGAGTGTCACAAGCATCATTCACGTTTCTATGTTGAGCAGGTAATAAAAGGGGCCTAACAATGCAAAATGAGTGCAAGCCCGGGTTTCACCCAAGGCGCCCTAAAGCGTATGAATCTAACACATCATCATACATCACCAACACGAGGGTACTCATTACTTCCCCACAAGGGCATCAAAACCCAAGGCCAAGCGCTCTCGCTGAGACCCACCTCGCCTGGCCCACCATGCCATCGGGCTTGTCTGACAGCTCACACGCTCGGGCCGCCAACAACGCACCAAGACCGATTCTAAGAATTCTGGCCAACCAAAACGTCCCAAGGCCCTGGGCTTACTTTCGGGACAACGTCCACCGATTGCCTCGCCTGGCGACCGTCAACGGACTCAACCGTAGCACAGACATTCTCGTCAGTCAACAATCGAAGGGACTAATCTTGTCGGGACACTCTCCACACGTGAATCTCAGTCTTCACGGGATAGCCAGCCGACCACAAAGACCAATCGCGCCTTCGCACAACACTAGGCATCACAAGCCCCAAAATCCACACATTATTTCTCCGCCCTAAACCCAACATTCGTTACCACACGAAGCTACAAAGGCATCACAACGACGAGTTCGCCGTAATCGGATTTCTAATAAAACCCCTAAAATGCGCGTAAATCAACATCACCGGATCGGACCAACGGCCACAAATCCGGCTTCACCCACAATGCCTAATCCGCTAACGGAGCGGATCTCTAGTGCAAAACATGCCGGGGACAGACACAATCAACCCGGTGGTTTATCTTGAACCAAGGCGACCCGGATCCCTCTCACTCGACGGATCCGGTGCCAAAATGCAGAAAAAGAAGGGATGCCAAACACGCATCCTAAAGACCGGGAGGAGAAATGTCGTTACCTTTTGAGATCTCCTCCTAGCCATGAGAAGCTTGCAACCACACGGTGGAGAAGAAGCGCCTTGATGCCCTCTACGCACTGCCGGTCTCGGATCGGCGAACGGAGCTCCGAAGCTCCGGCAATGGCGGATTCCCCTTCTTCTTCCTCCTTGCCTCCTCCTCCTTTCTCCAACCTAAGAGAGAGAAAGCCTTGGAAATAATGAGGGTTTAACTCCTCTACCAAGCCCTAAAACCCCCCAGCCAACCATCGCAGCCGTTGGATCAAATTCCAATAGATTTGGACGGACCGATCTCCTTCTCCGCTCAAAATCGCGGAGCAGAATAAACAGGGCGCACGATCACATGCGCACGGTCACTGGTCGTGCGCGAAGAGGACACTGGTCGTGCGCACTGTTCGAGACAGAACTCCGAATCCTTGCGAATTAACGCACGATCACATGCGCACGGTCACTGGTCGTGCGCGAAGAGGACACTGGTCATGCGCACTGTTCGAGACAGAACTCTGAATCCTTGCGAATTAACGCACGATCACATGCGCACAGTCACTGGTCGTGCGCGAAGAGGACACTGGTCGTGCGCACTGAACAGCTATGGAATTTTAGCCTATCCCGAACGCAGCACTACCACTCCGCCTACCTCGCTGAACTACGATTTTGGGGTGTTACATAGTACGTAGGAGTAATAGTGAAAAATCCAATAACCTGTTAGAAAAATTAATGAATTAAACATTAATAAAGAGCATAGAGCTGAATCGATTAATGAAAAAAATTCAATATGAAAGCAAATGAAAACCAAGGAAATGTCAAAGAATTATAAAACGTGAGGAAGAAAATAAGAAGAAAACTAAACATGTGTTATGACAGCATTGATATATTTATGAAGAGCACTACAATGGTGCATAAACTTTAATTAGTTTGTGACATGCGAGTAATGTAATCAGCAACACAAATACAGGAGAAATTGATAGCACATATTTCTTTGGAAATACTGTTTTCATTAGATTACACATACCTGATGTTGAATACCAAAGTCAAGGGCAGCAGTTACTTGAGCAAAAGTCTCCTTTGTCAACAAAGCAACCTTCTCAGTGTACACTTCCAACATGTGTGATACAAGACTAAAATACTGCTAACATAAAACTAATAAAAAAATCATTGCAGATCTTCTAATTTATAAGTAAATAAAAATGAACATGAAACTTAACAGCTACTGAGCTTGGGAAACCTTATAAGATCAGATGATATCGAGGGACTGGCGATGTGCTACAGCTTTGCACAAATATTGTCAATTCAATAAAAGCAAGATATTTAAGAAAATCACAAACCAAAAGCTTCTATGAGCAGTTCTTTTTTTGCATGGATAAGAATTGACATTAAAAATAAACTCTCATAATGTTAGAATGCAAACTACTAATTTATTTACATCAACAGCCCATGAGAATCCAACATTTTGAATCCTAATGTTGTTATGGGGGCATCAGTAGCAGTAACTTTGTGACTTAAATCCACTTCAAAGTTCAAATACCAAAGCAAGAACACAAAATGGGACAAATTGGCAAAATTATATATCTTAATACCAAGACTGATGCAAAAAATAGTAAGACTATGCTTAAGTTTACTCACCCAAAAATATGCTACGCCTCAGTGCAATAATCAAAATAAATTATCCCTCCTACTCTGACGTGCTTTATTTTCCTAATTTTCTCCGTGGCCACCTGAGATTTTAGATAAAATCATTAAACATAAAACTGCATTAATATTATATGATTAAATATATACATTACCTTGTTCATGGTGGATTCTTGCGTTAGGTTCCGTAGAAGGTGTATCATTAGGAGTAGACTCAGTACTTTGGTTTGGTCTAGAAATATTATTCATCATCCTCGCAAGCTATAGAAATATTAAGCAAAAAAGTATTAGAGACGACTTGAATATAACTAAAATTTAAGTAAAAAAGTATAAGACGCGGGCTTGAATATCAATTATACCTGATCTGCAGATAGAAAGACCCCAGGCTCCGTTGATGTTCCAGAACAATCTTCTCTAGAACCTTGTTGTGACATGGCATTCACTAGACAATCTATAGTTTTTTGCATATTCATCATTTGTAACTTCAATTGATCAATCTCTCGCATCTCCTTTGAATTTGTAGTGCCAGACATTTTTGAACGACGTGATAGATCAGGATAAACTTGAATGGCTGTAACACCAGATCCCATGCTCCGACAACGACCATAGTATTCAGGTCCAAATGTAGACCGAAAAGCAGCCTCATGAATTTCACAAATCGGTGTGTCAAGGGGACATTGTGACATTTGCTCAGCAATCGCTTTTTCTAAAGCAGCCTAAATATAAACAACTCAATCACATGATGATAATTTAGATAATGTTTGTATGTTCAAATAATTATATCCAAGAAAAAATCATTCTTACTTTTTTTGATATGGCATAATCATCCACCAAACTATTATCTTTCGCTTTGCTTGTGCGACTATTTATGTATAATTCAAGACGCGTCGGCTCCTTTCCCAATTCAACGGCCTTACAAAAAATATTTAAACATTTTACTATAAAGAATATGAATAATAAATTAAAGAGAACATACGACTCGGTTTGACATACCAATTCTTTTCTCCTATTAGCAAGACTTGTCCTACCTAGAGCATGTGCGCCAATTTGATTACTTCGGCATGTTTTATTCTTTTCACTAATGCTCTATCGCATCCCGATGGTCATAATTATCACAATTTAATATGTAAACAATATAAAAATATAGCAAAATATAAAACTAAAAAGCTAAAAATTACCTTCCCCTTTGTTGAGTACCAATATGTCACCATATCAGCAAATTCATTTACAGGCATGCTTTTAGGACCACCTCGAGCAATAATAGCTTCAATAGTGTCTGAGGGTCGATAAAATAAACTTTTAAACTTTGCCTTATTGTCTTTAAATCTTTCACCCAGGAGGTGCATGATATGTTTTTATCAGACTCGTAAACATCAAATCGTTGCTGCACCAATATATGTGAATGCTACTAAATAAATTAATGAACTGAACGTAAATGTAAATGATTATGGACATTTATCAAATTATGCACCTTTATCAAATTCCAAGCTGTGTTCTTACTAAAATTGGACACATGCGTCCATGAAGGGGGGGTGTGGGGGGGGGGGGGGGGGGGGGGGGTCATTGGAAACAACGATCTCATTCTAACTAGAGTCCCCATGAATGATGACAACTGAACTTGACCATCACCCACAAATTGGCCAAAATCATTGCGCTGAATTTTGATTACTTTATCTGGTGGCATTAAATGAATGTGCCTACAAGTGGTTTCTCCACGTCCTTTTTTAGGTATTCTTGTGTCTGAAAGAAACAATTTTGAATGAAAACATATGATTATGTAAATCACAACAATAAATGTAAATGTATTATTTACCTGTTGAGTCAGAAGTTCTTATTTCATCAGCACATAGATTATCAGGTTCCTCAAGGTTAATGTCATCCCCATGTGCACTTTCATCAGATGAAAAGTAAGCCATATTAGCCGCATCATATAGTGGATCCACATGGGCATTTGAAGTACTAACATGTGTATTGCTAGTACTAACAACTATGTTTTGATTTTCAGATGGAGGATCAATATTTTCACCATTTGATGTTTCAATATGATCCCTTGAAACATACAAGGTTCTTGGATCAATTCTCCTTTTATGAGCCATTATTTACCTGCATAAAAATTACAACATAAATATAGCACATTTATAAAATAAAATCAGGGTAAATTTTAATAAAAAATGAGTATACTTACTAGATTATATTTATATTTCTCTTGGCACAACTAATGGTTCAACATCTGTTCGGACTATCACGGTACCCTCATCATCATCTATATATAACTTTTCAACATCTGATATTTCATTACCAACAACTTCAATTTCTCCCATTTCGTACTCATCTCATGGCACCATCCTTAAGACCACCTCCCAATTTATTTGTTTTGGATCACGGATGTAATAAACCATTTTTGCTTGAGAAGGAAATATGTAAGGGTCGTGCTCAAGCGCCACTCCAGTATGTATTAATTGAGTAAAATTAACTAAAGTAAACCCGAATAAATCTTTTTTCACACCCACATTGTTTGTTGGATTCACCCAGTCACATTTAAAAAGACATACCTTTGCAACATCGAAGTAATCTAATTCAATAATTTCAGTTAGTCTACCAAAATAGTTGATATCCCCCTCTGACCCACCATGATCAAACATAACCTCCACTCCACTGTTTTGTGTTCTCTTATGGATCTCACTGCCTGTTGTTCGAAATGAATAACCATTGATATTATAACCTTTATAGCTACGAACAATAGGGTTGGGTCCAAGAGCCAACTGCTTTAATTGAGGATCATCGATAATCGCTCCATCACGTAAAACCTTGCATAAAAAATAGATTTGGTTCATAAAAAATATCTTACATCTTATTTCAAATACACTGAGTGATTTTTACCCTTATCTTAAACCATTCCGCAAAATCTCTTTGAAGCATGTTTTCCAATTGATCGTCTTCAATGGTATGGTGGTTCTTCAATTCTTCTCGGAACTCGCTATAAAATAAAATAGATTATTATCAAACACTAAAAATCAAAAATATATGTCTTATGTTAAAGTGATTAAGTTTTAAAAAATTACCTTCGAAAAGTCTCAAGTTCAGCACAATTGAATAAAATGTAACGATGAGCTTGCTGGAGGCTGATGAAGTCCAATTTCTTCAAGATAACACCTTTTGTAGCCCTACCTACTTGTGGAAGCATCGTGAAAGCCGGAGTTTGAGTTGTCAAATTTGCACTATTACGACTTGGTCGATTAAATCGGGTCTCTATCCCCTCCAGGAATCGCGAACAAAATGTGAGAGTCTCTTCTGCTATATAACCCTCGGCTATTGATCCTTCAGGCTTTGATTTATTTCGCACAAATTTTTTATAGTGACCAAGTTCCCTCTCAATGGGATACATCCATCTATATTGCACTGGTCCGCCCAAAATAACCTCCTTAGGAAGATGAACCATAAGATGAATCATTATAGTAAAGAATGAGGGGGGAAATATAACTTCAAGCTGACATAATGCCAATATTATTTGATTCTCAGCTTTTACCAAGTCAGATACTTGAAGTTTTTTTGAACACAATTGTCTGAAAAACCCGGACACTTCCATCAAAGGAGTTACAACATGTCTTGGTAACACTGATCGTAACCCAACAGACAAAAAATGTTGCATGATTATATGATTATCATGGCTCTTCAACCCTTGAATCTTACCTTGCTTGAGCTTAACACATCGTGATATGTTGGATGCATATCCATTAGGAACGTGGAGTGATTTAATCATACCCAAGAAAATTTCTTTCTCAATCTTGCTCATAGTGAAACATGCTGGAGGAACAATCTCTGTGTCATCATCATTTTCTTGGAGCCATAATTGTCTTAGAATTTTGAGATCCTTACAGTCTCTTCTAGCACGCACATTATCCTTGGATTTGATGGGGTCGCCTAATATTGTGTTTAGGATATTGTCACACACATTCTATTCTATATGCATTGCATCAAGACAATGTCGCAATAGATTTGTTTCCCAATAAGGCAAATTAAAAAAATGCTTTTTTTCTTCCAATACATTGTCGCTCCTCCTAACTTATTTTCTTTGCCAAATACAACTCGAATATTTTTCATTGCCTCCAAGACATGTCTTCCTTTAAGTGGTTTGGTGTTACCTATACTCATTTCAGGACGACCAAACTTTTTTGCCTTTCGATATGGATGATCAACTGGAAGAAATCTACGGTGAGATTGATACGATGTTTTCTGACTATGTTTTAACCAGCATGATTTATTGTCTAACCCGCATGATGGGCATCCAAGTTTTGAATGTGTGTTCCAGCCTGATAAGTTGCCAAGCCCAGGAAAGTCACTGATAGTCCATAATAGTGCAGCACGCAATTTAAATTTTTTCCCATCTGATGAATCAAACAATTCTACTCCCTTGACCCATAATTCCATCAACTCTTTTATTAATGGTTGCAGATAAATATCAATGTTATTACCAGCCATTTTTGGACCGGGTATCAAACCCGACATAATTATAGATCTTTTCTTCATACACTCCCAAGGTGGCACGTTATACACTGCCAACATAATCGGCCATGTGCTATGTGTACTGCTAAGATCCCCAAATGGATTGAAACCATCGGTGGCGAGGCCGAGACGAATATTTCTAGGATCATTAGAGAACTCCTTGTGATTGCGGTCAAACTCTTTCCATGCCAAGCCATCTCTAGGGTGATGCATTAAATTATCATGATTGGGCTCCTTGACATGCCATTGCATCATCTCAGCAGTATGTTTACAAAGAAATAATCGCTCTAAGCGTTCCTTCAACGGAAAATATCGAAAAACTTTTTTAGGAATCTTCTTTGTACTAGACATGTCATGTTGTTTACGTTTCCTCGGCATGTGATTAAATTGTTCTTCATTACTTTCAAGCCACCGCGACTTCCCGCAAACATAACATACATTATCATTTTTGTGTGCGCCCAAAACAATGAACAATCATTTTCACAAGCATCAATCTTAATATAATTGTGACCTAACTTTGAACTGATTTTTTTGGCCTCGCGATAGTTTGCGGGGATCGTTTCATATCCACCTGGCACCGCACCCAGCAGGACTTTCAACAACATACTAAAATGTGTATTACTCAAATTGCCTAGAGTCTTAATATGAAGAAGCTTTAATAAAAATGATAGTTTCGTGTACTCTTTGCATCCTTCCCATAATGGCTTATTTTCCTCTAAAAGAGACGTGTATAAATCATTAGCATTCATATTACTTGGAGCTTGAGGACAGACAAATGTCTCATCTTCACCATGATGTTCATTCAATAATTCTTGTTCATCCATGTTCTCCTCATGTGCTATGTTAGGAATAGCTGCATGCAACAATTCGTCCATCGGATCAACAAAGTTGTCATTAGTGTAAATTGAGTTTGTAGTAAATGAAGATATATCATTAGGCCGGGATCCATTAATAGATAGTCGTCCATCATGATAAATCCATTCTGTGTAGTTTTCCATGATACCATTCCATACAAGATGTCCTTCTACCTCGTCTCGATCCCACATCTTTATATTTACACATTTTTTACAAGGACATGGACATTTTTCCCCAGTTGGTGTATATGAATAGAATAGATCTAGCAAATATTTCATGCCTTCTACGTATGCCTTTGAATGTCGTGGTTCTCTCATCCATTTTTTGTCCATTGTTAAATTGTTTGTATGCGTACCTATACATATAAGAGAGAATATTCACAATGTTAGATATGTCTTGAATTCAAAGCTCTTTATGAGGCGAAATTTATTAGTCACATTTTCTTGGACAAACATCGCTAATAATCTTCGCATCATAGTGATTGCAATTTAGATTTCATTTATGTGAAGGTAATAAAAGTGATTGCTAAATATAATATTTGTCAAAGGAAAATGAACAAAATTAGGGGGCAAGTCCTTTGAAAAATCTAATTAGGGATGCATCCAAAGATTCACAAAAATGACATTCAAGTCCCACTTTCAGACTTTGGCACGATGTTTTTGCTCCGGTGAGTTTGGACGAAACGTCATCGCCATACATTGTATGTTTGGCACGAGAACGGTTATGACCGCCACCAAGAAAAGAAAGCTAATTTTGAACATAAAAGGGAATGAAGTTCCTCAAGTGAGGTCGGGCATTCACGAACAATGGTTCATAACCACCGCGTTCACGACCGCTACGACCATGCCAATTGGAGCTCTAGTTTTATTAGATATATCATGGACACGACCCGAACTCACAGTACAAAACAAGGTCAAGCAAGGACGCAGGAATATTGAAACAAAGTAACCGTGAAAGCATAGTCAAACTCATATAGTATAGAGTAGAAACTTCACTGCAAGCATCCAAATTGAATACTAAATTCAGTTGAGTCTAACAAACCACATAGCAAACAATCCAAGGTTCAAATTCAAGAGTTCATCTTGAAGCATAGGAGTTACAAATACAGATATTATACAATTTAAAACAAGCCCTAGACTATGATTTTAAACGAACAAACCCTAGACGAGAACAATGAGGAGCATGATCACGTCGTAATGCTACCTTAATGTCCAGGAAATGCATGAACCTCTGTCTAACTACCAAAACTCAAAAAATAGCGTGAAGAGTTAATCGATGCCTTCTCTGGAACCTCTGCCTAACTACCTCTGCTGGAGTCACGCGCTCAGTTGTGCTCGGGAACAAAGTGGAAGAGCCGAAGAAGCCACACGCCGAAGAAGCCACGCACCAGGAAGAGGAAAACTCACATAGATCGGTCGGCGGCGAAGGCACGCGGCGGAAAATATGGTCGGCGACGAGGGCACGCAGCGGGAACGACGAGGGTGCACAGCGGGAACGACGAAGGCACGCAAGAGAAATTAGGTCAGCACTTGCGTATGAATTGGATCGGAGAGGGTTTTGAAATGAATTAAAATCCTATAGGATTCAGCGGCGTTTTAAATAACAACGTGGCGGAAGGTAATGGTTTTCGCGACGTTTTTTAAAAAAACGTCGCGAAAACTGTCCAAATTTTTTTCTTCTCCCGCCTATCTATGTTTGCCGGGGCTGAAGTGCAGGAAATGTATTAGCCACATTTTTATGTAAAAAACGTCGCGGATAATAATTGTAATAGCTACGTTTTTTAAAACGTCGCAAAATAAATCTTGCTGTAAAACACAATTGTTGTAGTGCGCGCGCCGACACCACCAAGGAGAAGGCAAGCTTCTCCAGGATTGGATACCGAAGTTCGGCCTTCTTAAGTACCCGACTAACATAGTAGATGGGTAGCTACATCTTCCCCTCTTCTCAAACTAGCACAGAACTCACTGCTTCCATTCCTACTCCTAAGTAGATGAGCAGGTCTTCACCTTCTTTCGGGCTTTGAAGGAGAGGTGTCTGGGTCAACTGCTCCTTCAGCCTATCGAACGCTTTCTCGCATTCTTCGGACCATTCGAAGTCCTCGCTTTTCCGAAGTGTTTTGAAGAACGGAGAGCACTTCTCTCCTCTCTTTGATAGAAAGTGACTAAGACCCGCCAGCCTTCCCGTCAACCCTTGGACTTCTTTCATTGTCTTTGGCGAGGTAATCTCTAGGATTGCCTTAACCTTGTCAGGGTTTGGCTCGACCCCTTCTGGGGTGATAAGATGCCCCAGAAACTTCCCCCTTCCAGCTTCGAACACACACTTTGCTGGATTGAGCCTTATCTTGAACTTCCTCAGCGTTGCAAAGGTCTCCACCAGATCAGCTACGTGCTCCTGGACGCTCTTGCTTTTGATCAAGAGGTCGTCCACATACACCTGCAGGTTCCTCCCCTTCTGCTCTTTGAAGACATGGTCCATCATTCGCTGGTAAGTAGCTCCCGCATTCTTTATACCGAAGGGCATCATCTTATAGTTGTAGCAACCATCGCCAGTGATGAAGAAGACATCACGACAGTCGGGGGGATACATCCGGATCTGGTGGTATCCTGAAAATGCATCAAAAAAGCTCATTACAGAAAAATTGATGGCTGAATCAACTAGTGCGTCGATTCGAGGCAAGGGATAATAATCCTTTGGGCAACTTTTATTCATCAAAGAAAAATCAACACACATCCTCCAGCTGCCTGCAGCCTTCTTCACCATTACAACATTCGAGACCCATCCTGGGTACTGAATCTCCGACACAAAGCCTGCCTCGTTCAGCTTCTTTACTTCTTCGCGGATAGGCACGAACAACATGGTGGCACTTGACCTCTTCTTGTAGTGGACGGGCTTTGCAGAGGGGTATAGATTTAGGTGATGGTAGGCAACCTCAGGATCGATCCCTAGCATCTCAGCAGCACTCCAAGCAAAGATGTCGATGTTCTCTTGCAGACATGCCGCCATCTCCATCTTCTCGCTGATCTTCAGCGATCCTCCGATCTTTAGCAATCCAGGTACCCCTGCCTCGGAGAGTACCTCAATCTCTTCCACCTCCTTGGCCACTTACAGCCTGTACGTGCTCCCCAGCACACTTTCGAATTCCTCGGCGTCCGCCATCCAGCTGATGGTGCTAACCGCGCTGAGATAGCACTCGCGGACAGCTCTTAGATCGCTCCTGATCCTCACCTAGACGTCCCCTTGACAGTACTTGAGACACTGATGGTAGGAAGATGGAACGGCCTTGAAGTTGTTGAGAAGTGGCCTTCTGAAGATGGCCTTGTAGTAACTCAGGGCGTCGATGATGATGAAGCAGCCGTTGAGGGAGGTTCCACTGAGTGTTACGAGGAGATCTACACCTCCTTCCACCTCTTTCCTCTCTCCTAAAAAGCCAAAGAGGGGACCATCTGACGCACAGACTCTTTCTGCCCCGAAGCCAAGCCCGTCGAACGTCTCCTTGAAGATGACGTTCATGGAGCTACCGTTATCGATCAGAATCCGATCAATGGTGAAGTCCTCCACTGCATCTTAGATCACGAGTGCATCATGGAAGGGATTCTCATTCCCCAACATGTCCTCCTCTGAGAAGGTGATTTCTTCCAATGGGGGCGGTGCCTGCGAAGTCGAAGCCACACTCCTTCGATAGATTTGATGGAGGATACCCTTGCGGGAAGCTCCCAGCCCTGCTCACCCGTGGATCACCCCCACTCCTCCTCTGCCTCCTTAAGCAACGTCTCCTCGACCTCCATGGTCGACCCGATCTTTGTTCCTCCTCCGAGCGACGACTTGCATGGCCGGCGGCTCGACAGGGGCTTCAATCCTCCGCTGCTCTCCTCCTGCTTCTCCTGCCGCCAACCTCCTCCTAGCTTCCCAAAAGTCTGGGCAAGCCATCGTCCCGTTCCCCTCTTCTTGATGTAAATCACAATAGAGAGGGATCTCCTCCGCCTGCGGCCTCCTTTTCCGATTCTTCTGACCTTGCCGGTTGCCGCGCCGGGCAACCACCATTGCTTCCTCCCTTCTTCTTTCCTGACACCTCTCTGGCCGATCGAAGCGTCTTCTCTCCGGGGATCTCCTTTCCCGATCCTGACGCTGAGGTCCTCTTATCGGCCTCCAAGGCGGCTGGTTGACGGGAACTTAGTAGCGTCTTTCCTCCTCCCGACGCTCCAGAGCCACGATAAGTCTCCTCTCATCGTTCCTCCTTGGCTCCTCCTTCCTGGGCTCCTCCCGCTTCCTTTCCTCCCTTCGCCTCTCCTCTGTCTTCCTCTTCTTCTCCCTCCTGGGATCCTATCTCTTCCTTCTCTCTGGGGTCTTCTCTTCCTCTTCCTCAGCCTACCTTGTCACCCTAGTGAGCCTGGCTAAGAAGCCACGGTTAAAAGCCTCCCCCTGAATGAACTTATTGGCCCTCTCAATAAGGTTGTCGTAAGAATATGGAGGGTTCTAGCCGAGCTCCAACTTGAAGAGGTCTTCACGAAGGCCAAACGTTAGGGCAACCTGCAAGGTGGGGCCATCCACCTCATGGATGTCCAACACCTCCTCCTAGAAGCGATCCATGTAATGCCCCAACATTTCTTTTGCTCACTGCACGAGATGGAAGATGGTTGGTGCCTCCTTCTTCATCTTCTTGGCCGTGGCGAACCGCATCGTCAGCCCCCCGACACAGATCCTCGAAGCAGTAGATCAAACTTGCTGGCATCTGGTGGAACCAGTCCCTGGCCTTCCCTCGGAAGGTGATAGCGAATAGCCTACACTTAATGGCATCCGACATGGTTCGGATGGAGGCTACATCCTCAAACCATTAGATGTGTCAGATAGGGTCATCCCTCCCTAAGTATTAATTCATCACGGGATCTCTGAACCCTTCCGGCATGGGCAAAGCAATGATCTCATCACAGAATGGTCTCCTCCCACCCACCTGGCAACAATCCTCTGCCTGGAGAGTATCTCCTCCATACTCGCTAACTTGGTGAGTACCGTAGTACCTCGCCTGCTCTTCTTCCTCGCAGAATCAGATTCCGCCTGCTCCCTGCGAGGCATGTGGGTAGAACTGCGACCTCCTTAGTCGACCAGGCTCCTCCTCATGTTCCTTCCCTGCTCGCAAAGATGGAACACCTTCCTCAGCCAGAATCGGGAGATGAGGCTAGGTCGCCATTCCTTCTGTGCGAGGTTGGACAGCTGCTCGCACGGTCCCCTCGAGTCATCGCGCGAACTTTTCAAAGACAGCCAAAGTCATAAACTCGCCGCCTCCGGCCAAGTTACCAACTACCTCCTCGTGGTTGCCAACTACTACCATCTCACCTTTCTACTAGACTTTCCCCCTCTGGCTACGATCCACGCTCACCGCACCAAAGTGTTGAAGCCAGGAAAAATCCCGACTCCAAAATTCAGATAAATGCAGCCGGAGGATACTTGCTGTTGAAATTATTGAAGTGGAAGTTTGGAGGGCCTTTGGACCTGGGCGGTCTGGGAGGAGGTCGGGCGGTCTGGTGTGACCGCACGACTTAGCGGTCTGCTGCTACGGTCTGGCTGGTCTTAGCCTAGCTGCGGTCTCCTGGCTTGATCGCTGATTTGGGTCCAAGGCAGCTGAAGGTGGAGGCCGCGCGGTTTGTCTTGACCGCGTGGCGGGTTGTTCGTCTTCAGGTGTGCGCGGTCTGTGCGTGACCACGTGGCGTGCTGTCCTCTTCAAGGCTGTTGCGGTCTGGTGTGACCGCACAGCTTAATCCAGGTTTTCTACAGAATGCGGTCTGGTGGCTGACCGGGCTTTCTGGTGGTAGTCGCGAACTAAGGGTCTTAGTCGCGCGGTCTCAGTTCGCGGTCTCAGGAGGAGGCTGGTATGCGAGCTGGTCGCTGTTCGCGGTCTCAGGAGGAGACCGGCATGCGGACAGGAGTTCGCGGTCTGATGGCGAACTGACTGTGTTCGCGGTCTCTGGCGAACACAGGAGGTGAATAGCTTCGGGCTGTCTGGCGATCTCTCTTGGATTCGCGACCTGCTGTGAGAGTGGCGGTCTCTCATGGTCGATGTTGAAGCTGGCGGGTTCACCAAAATGAAGCAGGAGTACTATTGCTGATCGCGCGGGTTGACCGGTAAGGTCGCGCGGTCTGGAGGGTGGTGATCCTATCTCATAGGGTGGTGACTGGATCAGGTCCCACGCCTATAAATAGGACCCATCGGCAGCAATAATTAAGACACACCAAGTGTAAGCTGAATTCGCTTCTTTCCTGCGGTCTCTATTTGTCTGACCGGGCGGTCTGCTGATTGAACTCTTCTTATGCAGCTTCTGCGGATAGTGCGGGCAGCAGCGATCACCTCTTCCTCTGAAAGTGTTCGGGCGGTCTGCGGCTTGGAGTTGTGGTGCTGGAGTTCGGGAGGATCAGGAGTTCGGAAAGGAAGGGTTCGGTCTGGTCAGCGGGCTGGTGTTGTTCTGAGGTCGGCAGCGGGTTGCGGTCTGGCGGGTTGCTGAGGTCGCAAGGGAGACCGCGCAGTCTCAAGTTATCTTCAACCTTGTATTTTTTTCCTTTGGTGTTTGTGCTGGCAAAATCATGTCTCGCCAAGCATGCCTTGCCTTGTAATTTGAAGTTGCTATCAATAAAGATCAGTTGTTTGCCTCCATTTGTTTCTGGTTATTTTGGCTAGTATCTCTAAGTTGACTAGCTCCTGCTCGCTCCATAAAGATTCAAAAAATTTCACATGGTATCAAAGCGAGGTTGGAGTGGTTGAGCAGTGAGTAACTTAGAGTAGCCATCGCCTTTTTGAAGAAGGAACCAGTGGAAGAACAATGGAAGGTGGATTTGCAAAGGGTCTTGGGATTGAGGTGCTTACATCGACTAACTTCAAGAAGTGGAAGTCGTGTATGCAAAGCTATCTTGTAGGTGAGGACCTCTGGGAAGTTGTTGGAGGAGATCAGACGCAGGAAGTTTTCCCGGAAGGTGATAATGGGGCTGAGGTAAGAACTTGGAGGAGGACGAATGCGAAGGCAGAGTTCACCCTAAAGAGGGCAATCTCACCTGACCTATTTGATCACATCTTGGGGTGTGGATCGGCTGCGGAGATCTGGAGAGCCCTGGATGGGCTGTTTAATAAGAAGAATGTAGCAAGGCTACAGTTCTTGGAGAATGAGCTGGCAAGGTCGGCTCAGGGTGATCTTTCTATCTCCACTTTCTTTCTGAAGTTGAAGAACTTGTGCGCTGAAATCTCAGCATTGGACCCTGATGAGCCTATCTCTGAGGCGAAGCTGAAGAGGCACATCATCCGTGGCCTGCGGAAGGAATATGTTTCCTTTGTGACGTCGGTGCAGGGATGGGCAAATCAGTCATCTCTGTTGGAGCTGGAGAACTTGCTTGCTTCGCAAGAAAGTTTGGCAAGGCAGATGGCGGGAGTGTCGGTGGCTAGGGGAGATGGCGAAGTGCTCTTCTCGGGGAAGAAGAAGAAGTGGGATAAGAAGAAGAAGACCACTGGAGGAGGCTATGGGCCTTCAACTTCTGGGAAGCAGGAAAGGGGGTATGCTCCCAAGGCTGATGGGAAGAAGAAGGGTGAAGGTCCGAAGTGCTTCAAGTGTGGCAAGTATGGCCACATCAGGAGGGATTGCAAGGTGGTCACCCAAGCTGGGCATGCTGCGGAGAAGGAGGAAGCTGAGGCCAGGAACATTCAAGGAGGTTGGGGAGGAGCCTTCTCGGATTCTGTTGGAGCTTCTGCTCCTATCAACTATCTGGAGGACTGGATCGTGGACTCGGGGTGTGGTCATCACCTCACCGGAGATGAGACCAAGCTTTCTTCTGCACAGCCCTATACAGGTAACAATGCAATCATTACTGCTAATAATATTGTGCATCCAGTAGAGAAGGTGGGGGTTGTTTCCTTGGGCAGTGATATAGGGCCACTTACTTTGAAGAGTGTCTATCACGTGCCTGGTATGAGGAAAAACCTGTTCTACGTGACCAACGCTGTAGACGCTGAGTATCACGTTCTGTTCGGCCCAACATAAGTAAAGTTTCTACGCAATTTTGAGGCTGTAAAGGCCGAGGTCGTCCATGTCGGGAGACTGGCAAAGGACTTGTTTGTTTTATCAACAAGTTCCTACGACAAGATGAAGACGAATGATGGTGCCGTTATATGACATGAGAGGTTGGGGCACATAGGGATGGACAAGCTGAAAGCAATGGCGATAAGAGGTCTGGTCAAAGGCCTGCCAAGTCTATCCTCCTACGGAGAAGGTCATATTTGCGAGGGATGTCAGTTCGGCAAGTCTCATCGACTACCGTTTGACAAGTCGCAGACAAGGAGTAGTGTGCCGTTGGAGTGCATCCACGGTGACTTGATGGTACCTACTGCTACCCCAAGCCTCGGAGGCAGCAGATATATGCTGGTGTTGATCGATGATTACACCAGATATGTCTGGGTATATTTCCTGAAGGAGAAGGCGGAGGAGCTTGCCAAGTTTGTGGAGTTCAAGGAGCTCGTGGAGGGTCGGCTAGGACTGCGGGTGAAGAAGCTGAGGACTGACAACGGAGGGGAGTTCACCTCCAGTGAGTTCTCTACTTTTTGTAGGAAGGCGGGCATTCGGAGAGAGCTCACTTGTGCACATACTCCACATCAGAACGGTGTTGCAGAGCGGAAGATCCGTCATCTGACGAAGACCCGCAAGTGTTGGCTGCATGCCAAGAGTATTCCAAAGTCCTTTTGGGCGGAGGGAATGTCTTGTGCTGCCTACGTCATCAACAGGATGCCTTTGAGCCCCATCAACATGCTGACCCCACATGAGATGACGTTCAAAGAGAAGCCAAGCATGGCTCACCTTCGGGTGTTTGGTTCCACCTGCTACGTGCATGTTCCAGATGCTCTTCGGACGAAGCTAGATACGAAAGCAAGGAAGCTAGTCTTCGTGGGATACGATGAGAGGAAGAAAGGCTGGAAGTGCATGGACCCGGAGACACGGAGATTTGTTGTATCTCGCGACGTTGTGTTCGATGAGGTGACATCTTACAAGGGGTCTTCTGATGTGGAGCTACCAGAGAGCAGGGTGGAGGTGCCGTAGAAAGCTGTGGAGAATCTTCAGGTGGAGCTACCTGTGTCACCAGGTGGTCCATCTCCTTCTAGTTCTGAGACGGGGGCTTCTGGTTCAGGGAGCAGGTGGAGTGATGCTCCTAGCACGTCTGGAAGAGGAGCTAGGGAAGAAGCAGCTGGAGATAATGCGGTTCAGGGGAAGGAGCTGAGGAGGTCGAAGCGAGCAATCGTTGCCCCTGATCGCTATACAGGAGGAAACGCAGTGAGCTTCGTCTCATGTTTCTTTGCTGGTCCCTTGGATGAGAGGGAGCCGTCGAGCTTTGAGAAGGCCAGAGGCATGAAGGAGTGGGATGTTGCAATGCAAGAAGAGATGTCAGCTCTTGAGAAGAATGAGACCTGGTCTCTTGTGCCCAAGCCCAAGGGCACCACTCCTGTGACATGCAACTGGGTTTACAAGCTCAAGAAGAAAGCTGACGGCAGCATCGAGCGGTACAAGGCTCGTCTTGTAGCTCGGGGGTTCTCGCAGCAATACGGTGAAGACTATGAGGAGACTTTCAGTCCGGTGGCAAAAATGACTTCAGTTCGATTTATCATTGCCTTGGCGGCGTTCAGTGGATGGGAGATTTGGCAGCTCGACGTCAAGAACGCTTTCTTGTACGACGAGATTGACAAGGACATCTTCATGGTTCAGCCACCAGGTTTTGTGTCTGAAGATTTTCCGGAGCATGTCTGCAAGCTGAAGAAGGCCCTGTATGGGTTGAAGCAAGCACCGAGGGCGTGGTACGGGAAGATCGCAGAATATCTCATATTTTGTGGATTTGTTGCTTCAGTCTCAGACTCAAGCTTGTTCGTCAAGAAGAGCGGGGAGCTTCAAGTCATTGTGCTGCTATACGTCGACGATATGATCGTGACGGGGAACTCGAAGGAGGAGGTAGCGCAGCTTCGGGCCGAGCTGTCTATCAGGTTCGAGATGAAGGACTTAGGTGAGCTTCACCATTTCCTTGGACTCGAGGTGCAGAGGAAGGAAGGTGGAGTGCTGGTGACCCAGGCCGGATATGCGGAGCGGATCCTGGAGCGATTCGGCATGAAGGAAGGGAAGTGCACTTCCACACCTCTGGAGAAGGCTATGAAGCTTCGGAAGGATGAGGGGAGGATTATGCAAGATCCGTTGGTGTTCCGAGCTCTGGTTGGGAGCTTGATCTATCTGACAATCACGAGGCCGGATATTGCATATGCAGTTGGCAGAGTGAGTCGGTATATGGCGGAGCCACGGGTACCTCATCTGCTAGCAACCAAGAACATTCTGAAGTATGTCAAGGCGACCTCGGACATGGGTCTCCTATACAGGAGAGATGCGGGCCTCAAGGTGCACGGGTACATGGATGCTGGCTACGGGGGAGATTCGGATGATCGAAAGTCAACGTCTGAATTCATCTTCATGGTGGGCCCTACAGCTATATCATGGTGCAGCAAGAAGCAGGATTCCGTGTCGGTCTCCACCACGGAAGCGGAATACAAGGCTTCGACCTTGGCAGCTCAGGAAGCCATCTGGCTTAGGAGGTTGGTGGGAGACGTCCACAAGGAGGTTCGGGAGCCGACTCTGCTACGCGGTGACAACGAGAGTGCTCTCAAACTGGTTACTAATCCAGTTTGTCACGCGAGGACCAAGCATATTGAGATCGAGCATCACTTCATACGGGAGAAGGTGCTGGAGGGGTCTCTTTCGGTCGAGCATGTGCGGAGTGCGGACAATGTCGCAGACATCTTCACAAAGGCGCTGGCAAAGGGGCCGTTCACACGGCTAAGGAGCCTACTGGGGATAGTTTCAACTTCCCACTTCAAGTGGGAGTGTTGAAATTGTTGAAGTGGAAGTTTGGAGGGCCTTTGGACCTGGGCGGTCTGGGAGGAGGTCGGGCGGTCTGGTGTGACCGCACGACCTGGCGGTCTGCCGCTGCGGTCTGGCTGGTCATAGCCTAGCTGCGGTCTCCTGGCTTGATTACTGGTTTGGGTCCAAGGCAACTGAAGGTGGAGGCCGCGCGGTTTGTCTTGACCGCGTGGCGGGTTGTTCATCTTCAGGTGTGCGCGGTCTGTGCATGACCGCGTGGCGTGCTGTCCTCTTCAAGGTTGTGGAGGTCTGGTGTGACCGCACAACTTGATCCAGGTTTTCTCTAGAATGCGGTCTGGTGGCTGACCGGGCTTTCTGGTGGTAGTCGCGGACTAAGGGTCTTAGTCGCGCGGTCTCAGTTCGCGGTCTCAGGAGGAGGATGGTATGCGAGCTGGTCGCTGTTCGCGGTCTCAGGAGGAGACCGGCATGCGGACAGGAGTTTGCGGTCTGATGGCGAACTGGCTGTGTTCGCGGTCTCTGGTGAACACAGGAGGTGAACAGCTTCGGGCGGTCTGGCGATCTCTCTTGGAGTCGCGACCTGCTGTGAGAGTGGCGGTCTCTCATGGTCGATGTTGAAGCTGGCGGGTTCACCAAAATGAAGCAGGAGTATTATTGCTGATCGCGCGGGTTGACCGGTAAGGTCATGTAGTCTGGAGGGTGGTGATCCTATCTCATAGGGTGGTGACTGGATCAGGTATCACGCCTATAAATAGGACCCATCGGCAGCAATAATTAAGACACACCAAGTGTAAGCTGAATTCGCTTCTTTCCTGCGGTCTCTATTTGTCTGACTGGGCGGTCTGCTGATTGAACTCTTCTTGTGCAGCTTCTGCGGATAGTGCGGGCAGCAGCGATCACCTCTTCCTCTAAAAGTGTTCGGGCGGTCTGCGGCTTGGAGTTGTGGTGCAGGAGTTCAGGAGGATCAGGAGTTCGGAAAGGAAGGGTGAGGTCTGGTCAGCGGGCTGGTGTTGTTCTGAGGTCGGCAGCGGGTTGCGGTCTGGCGGGTTGCTGAGGTCGCAAGGGAAATCGCACGGTCTCAAGTTATCTTCAACCTTGTATTTTTTTTCTTTGGTGTTTGTGCTGGCGAAATCATGTCTCTCCAAGCATGTCTTGCCTTGTAATTTGAAGTTGCTATAAATAAAGATCAGTTGTTTGCCTCAATTTGTTTCTGGTTATTTTGGCTAGTATCTCTAAGTTGACTAGCTCCTGCTCGCTCTATAAAGATTCGAAAAATTTCACACTTGCCCAGCAGTCCAACCAGACGGCTTGACTGGCAACTACGATAAAACTAGAATGGAAACAACAGGACCCCAGGCGCTGCGGCAGAGAGGTCCCACCACGTACCCAGAAGCTCAAAAAAGACTTCCCCTCCACAACCAAAGTTGGTCGAGCATGGTACAAGGAAGGCACCGACTTGGCTAGTATCAAGAGTAGCGGCCAAGGATGATGGGTCCGAGAGTTCAAAAATGGGGTTCCAGAAGCTCAAGATCAGGTGCCAATCCAAGTACCCCTGGGGTCCTATTTATAGGCAAACCAAAGAGAGGAGGGGGGGGGTCTTATTTATACCCCACCCAACTCGGCAACTAGGCGACATTGAGGCGATCTCGCTCGAAAAGAGGCGAGTATCACCTATGGTCGCCCACCTCTTGCCGAGTATTGGGACTACTCGTGCGAGCTCACCCATACTCGCCCAGGCCTCCTTCTGCTCTTGCTGGCTGAGCTATCTTGTGTCTTGGACTATTGACCCATGTGCTGCCCTTTTGACCTTGACTTTTGCCAACATGGCTTTGAATGGGCCCACCCTCGGAGAATAAGGGTTGTACAGCTTTGTGAGTTATTTTCAATAAGTATAAGGTTGATTCTAACGTCTAGACAAGAATGAGATACATGCAAACACAAGACAAAATTCATACGTAAAGCAAGTTATGAAAATAATGGAATTTATTTTAATTGTATTTATTATGAGAATTTTTATAAGATCATTAATTCTTATGATGATTTGAAAATTTAAACATGAGATAAATAGATTATCTTTAACTTCATCATATGATAAATTATTCATATTTATTATAATTAGTTATAGTGAAGGATTAATTGTGAAGATGTTTTTGGTCATTTGGAATGATTTTTGCAATTTTTCTTTGTTTTGCATTTTTTGTGAACATGACCAAAACATTTATAAGGTTTTATGAAGTAGAAGAGAATGATAATTAAAGAAGTAATATAATTTTCAGAAAGAAGTAATTTTTGAGAAAATCAAGAATTTTTCAGAAAATATAGATACCGCCGGCAATAGAGTTGACACTAGGTGGTAACAAGCAGAGGTTTGATATTTCATCTAAAAAAACATGGGTTTTGAGATTTTCAATTCCGATTTCTCTTGAATATGATTTTATATGACATGGGTTATCAAATTCAGCAATGAAATCAAACAAATAAACAAAAAGTTGCGCATTTTATATTTTAGCCAAATACCCCTAAATAGACTATTTTAAATCCAAGAAGATTTCATTATCTTTGAAAATATCACTTAAGAAATTCAGTATTCAATATGTAATGATTGTATAAAATAATTTTGGGTAATGGATTTAAAATGCATAGAAACCGAGGAATAGATAGGCCACTTGAAAATAATATGACTTTTTATTCAATTTCATTCGATTTGATTTATTAAAGAATTTAGGGTTAAAGTGCGAAAGTCATATTACAAGCTATATAAAGTGACCATAGCATGTTGACTCAAGAAAAAAACAAAAACAAAAACAAACCAAAAAAAGGAAATTAAGTATATCATATTGTAGAGTATTGGTATTTAATTTTCAATTTATTTCTACTTCATGCAAATTTTGGATACTAATGAATAAGTGATTTAGGTATCGAAAGAGGACCAAATGGGATGGTTCCTTTTGGTACTCAAATACATCATTTTGGCTTTTGGGGAGACAAAGATGAGTGGACCCTTTCAATTATCATTAATGCATCATTCTTAAGTATGAGTCTCTATTCATACCTTGGAAAAACATTATTTTTATTTTCAAATTTTCATAGTCATTTACTTGAATCTTTGGATAAAAATGACCTTCGAATTTATTATTTAAAGAAAATTTGTTTGCATTCAATTTTATGTTGGGAGAAGATTGATGTTGTAAATGATAATGATGATAATGTTTTGGAATTTCATTTACAAGCTTTTGATATTTTTCATTCACTTTGTTTGGCTTAGTCAAATTATGAAAATTCATTTTCAACTTGCTTTTGGATTTTACCTGATATTGTGAATGTATGTTTTGAGAATAAATTTTTTATAATTTCTTTAAGCAAATTGACTTTAGTTTCCAATTCAATATTCTTAATTTTGAGATGATGTTTAGCTTTTTTGTAAGCAAATGTGCTATTTTTAAGAATCGAGGTTATAGAATAAATATGAGTTTGATAATCATTTCACAATTCTTCAAATGTTTCATCTATCTCTTTTATTTCAATTTTATAATTTTTGCACATAACACAATTATTTTTCAAAGATGAATTTTCTAAACATAATCTTTAATTTTGTTATTTTACAAAAATAAACTCCTTTTTAAGTTGCTTGTAATTTTCTTTTAATTCATTATATTCTATACAAGGTGAAGTAGTACTAAAGAGCAAGAGTGAGAATCATTAAGCACATCAATTTTTGTTTCTACATTAGATTTAGCTTTTAATCTTTTATTTTCTAAACGTAATTTTGAATTAAGATTTTTGAAGTTTTTTATTTTACATTTAGCAAATTTTAGCACATGTTGTAACGACCCAGGCCCGACTCCAATCGGGACAACGTCCACCGAGAGAAGCTCAATTGGTGATGAGAAGTGAAAGAACTATATAGTTAAGCGTGCTCGGGCTGGAGTAGTACTGGGATGGGTGACCTCCTGGGAAGGCCCCGTAGAGGCGCTTAACTTGATCAATTCTCACAAAAGGGAGGTTGTGGCCACCAACAACCCGCGTGTAGGCTGGAGAGGGGTTGGGGTGCTTGGGCTGCAACCCGGTTGCGACGCCAGCTGGGTCTCGGTGGAGCTCTCGGTGGATGTTGTCACGATTGGAGCCAGGCCTGGGTCGTTACACATGTAATGTAGCAATGGAATTAGAAACAAGAAAGGAATTTGATTTACTTACAATGCTTTCGGATGAGGCAAGATTTGAACATGAAGTTCCTTTGATATCTTCTTAACATTCCTCTTCCATAGATGAGTTTCCATCTTCCCTTCTCATTGATGTGTTGACTTCTTCCATTCTCTTTGATGTGCACTCCATACCTAGAGAAAAGGGAATCATAAGTATTTTCAAGAAAATTCCAAATTTTATAAGCGGCATGAAATAAATAAATGAGTTTAAAAATATTTTGATATAGTGCACAAAATAAACTATTTATTGATTTAGCATTTAAAACCATCTCGTTTCTATTTAGAATACATGGGGGCTTTTTAGAAGTAATATTCCAAACTTCAATGTCCAAATATTTTATGAAAGTGCACAATGTGCCTCTAAGAATTCTTTAGAGGGGAAGGGGGGGGGGGGGGGTGAATAGAGATTTAAATTTATTTCTATCCTAATAGTGAAAACAATAAAATATAACTAAGGATTTATGCACAACAAGATCACATGCAGAATAATAATCGTGCAGGAAATAAAGTGCAGAAAAAAAGAACTTGTGACAGCACAGAAAAGCAATCCATAAGACACCAAGATTTTTTATAGAGGTTCCCCAAAATATGGGTACTCCCCTCTTCTACCACCTGGTAGGGATGCACCACTGTGCCTAAGTCTTTTGGTAAGGAGACTCTTAGAACTACTGATCTTTTGACAAGGAGATCATGAACCACCATATCTTTTGATAAAGTGATCTTAAACCAACAGATCTTTTGATAAGGAGATCTTGAACCACCAGATCTTTTGATAAGGAGATCTTGAACCACTGAATCCTTTGGAAGAGGGATTCTCAAAACTCTGTACAAGGGAATGAGAAGGAGAAGGAGAAAGAAAAGAAGGGGAAGAAGAAGAAGAATTCTGTTTTCAGAATTCTTATGTAGGCTGTATGAAGAATAGCTTCTTGAATCTTTCACTGGATCTGCTCTTGATTAACTCCTACTTATGAAAGTGTTGTATTGCAGGAGCTATTGGTGTCGGATCCTTTCTGTTTCTGATTGAACACTTGGCTGCTATGAGATTGTGATGATGAACAGCCTTGTTCTGTTCTATTCTGAGAGAGACAATGAGAGCAGCAGTTCTTTCTTCTTTGTATATGCTCTATTAGGGTTCCCGAGGAGGAAGAAGAAGAGAGCCCTAATGGAACAGTGTGGCCTATTGTAATAAGTGCTCTACTCTTCTCTTTCTATTCTCCTCTTTTATTGTCCCTCGACATATTTGAATTTCATTTCCTTTTTGGTAAGCTGAAAAGGTATTCTGCATAAGACAAATTCACTTTCTTTCCTTCTTTAATTGCCGACCCATTCACCAATATTAAGCACATTTCCAAGAAAGCTTTTTGACCTCTTTTAGTTCCTCATTCCATTTGAGGAAATTAAGGAGCCGTTGGGGAACGTTCTTGAGAGAGGTGGGCCATGAGAGAGGGTCCAAAATGATAGCTGAAAAGGTTTCCCTTTTCAGACTATATTCGACGTAGCGTCGAGTTCTCTTCCTCTCTTATCGACGCAGCTTTGAGTTCTCGTAGGAGAAGCTTTGAATTCATCCTCGCTCTGACTGAACTCTGCTAGTCGATGTTGTGTCGATACCCAATCGACGTAAACGTCATGTTGATGGCTTGCCTCTGAACTTCATTATCTGCGTCGAGAAGAAGTAGATGTTGCATTGACTTTAGATGGCTTCGACATATATTTCCTTCTGCGTTGAATTGAAGTAGAAGCTGCATCGACTTCCCAAAGTGCTTCGACAGGTCCATGGCCTCTACGTCGATATCTATTCGACGTAACATCGACTTGATCTACTCCGACAGAAAGAGTATGTTGCTTGGACTTCTTGTCAGAGTAGCATCGGCATCCATTCCATGTTGCGTCGATTCCTATTCGACGCAAATATTAACTTCACCAAATTTGTGCTTCTCTTGATATGGTATTGACACCCTAGGTTGAGTGTGACATCCTAAGACATCTAATGACCAGATTACCCTCACTATACAATGGGTAACTCAATCCTAAGAGATAAAATATCTTTTAGGTAATTTGTTAAGTTAAATCAAAGGGGTTTTTCCCAACAATCTCCCCCTATTTATCTTAAGAAATTTTACAATTTGAATAAAGTGATTTTACACATTTCTTTGCATAAAACAAAAAAAATACATACAGAACAGTATAGATGTAGGAAAGTAACATACTATTTTTCACAGGCCATTTCATTCTATTGTCAAGAAATATGTAGATATCCACAGCTATTTTTTAGGAACTATAAAACTTTACAGAGTACCTTACTGCTCCTTCTCAGAAGTTCTTCTCTTCCTTGAAAATACTTTTACCTTCCTAGGAGCATTGTTCAGAGGCCCATCATCATCTGTGGTAGCATCTTTGGGAAGCTCCCCATGAGAGTTTGCATTTACTACAGCCTGCTGAACAGCTTCCTGAGCAATCTGGGCAACCTCATCCAGAGTATCATTCTGGGGCTCCCCCTGAATTATTGGAAGCTCCCCCTGATCTACTGCATCTATTTTCTCCTTATTAACATCTGCAAGATACTGATTTACATCTTCCATCTCTTTGTCCATTAGCTTCCCCTGAGTATTTGGGATCTCACCCTGATCTGCTTCTCCTCTTTCTTCCTCATTCTATTTTTCTAGTGCAGACTCCCCCTGATCTTCAGGTTCCCCTGGATCTGTGCACCTTTGAATGTGGTCACTTTGTCAGGAGCATGAGCATCACCTATTCCCTGTTCACTCAAATCTAGAATAGGTCTTTCTTCCTCCAATAAGTTCTCCCCTTTTAACCTTACTGGCTAGGGAGGTTAAGAATTACTTTTTAACCATGGAGGAAGATATAAAATACTTTAGGCTCTGGAGAGTTCTTTTGAAAGTTAATAGCTCAGCCTCCATTTGAGATTATTTTCTATCAAAGTTTCTTGCCTGAGAGGCTACCTGATCTGCAAATGTAGATGAGGCAAGAGCTACAAATTTGGAGATGACATGCTCAAGGTCGACTGAGGGAATATGAGATGTAAAAGGGGGATGTGATGGAGATGAGTCTTCTTAGATAGGGGAGAGAGGATGATAGATATCAGGTGAGAAATGAATTAATGGTGGAGGAGGTGGAGCAAGTTGATAATCTAGAATGACATTGGATGGTAGTTGATGGGATAATTGAGGAGATGGCTCAGGGGTTGAAGTGGATGGTAAGAAATCAGGGATATGCTGCTGTTGCTGAGGAGAATGGTGAGCTGGAGCATCATCCTGATGAAGGTCTAGAATAGTGCCCAGAGGAGGTGGAGAGTGAGGAGGAGGGTTAGCATCCCTTGGAGGGTCTGTTATTCGCCTTTCTGGCTCTTGAGGAGGAGGAGATGGAGGAGGTGAAGCTGGGGCTTGACCAGGCTTTAAGATTTGCAAGGTCCATTTAGAGAATATTCTAATGTTTATTCTCTTCCCTGGTGGAATTGACACACCCTTTGACTTACACACACTAGGATAGTAGTGAAGCAGTATCTGACTCATGATTCTCATGAAAGCATTTTCCTTATGGGCATATTTATGCCCAATCATCCTTAGGAGGCATTTCCCTACAACATAGCAACACTTTCCCTACAATGTCTGCAAGGAATCTGTACTCTTCCCCAAGGTCAATCTTCTTCAGATTGACGGGCTTGTCCTTCTTAAACTGCATAATCTCCAGGGCCCTCTTGGTCTCATTCCCTGATAACTCTTCTAACTCAGTTCCAGGAAGAAGATCATATGTTTGGTTCAATATATCCTTTGTTATCAGAATATCCGTGTTAGATATTTTTCCCTTAAGATAACCATCCTCTCCTATCTGAACATTATCTTTGAACTCTGTTAGCTAGATATCCAGGATCTTGCATCTTGTGGATATCAACTTGGTTAAACCAGCATCTTGGAATAGGCCAAGAATGGCCTTGAAGCTCTCGGCAGCTACGCTGAATAAATCAACATCCACATCAAACCCTGAGTTAATCTTGGGTGGAGCCATTTGAATTTAGGTACCTGCAAAGACAAAGAGAAATGAGAGAGAGAGAGAGGCATGAGAGAGATGGAAGACAAGAGCGCAAGAGAGCAAGAAGAAAGAAATTCCAAAGCGTAAATGTTTCGACGCAATGAGTGCTTAAAAGCAGATGAATCGCCATAACTTAGGGTTTAGGTCGACGCACCATTGATAAAACTTATTATTTGGCGTGCAAAGCTGTGTAGAGATTGCCTTCAAGAAGTAATTCTGCGTGCACTGTTATATCAATGTTGCGTCGACTGGTACTCGACGTAACTTCGAGACTGATCAGCAGATCTTAAGTCGACATAGTCCTGTCGATGTTGCGTCGATTTTTAGTCAGCGTAACTTTGAATTTATTCAGCGGTCAATAAGTCGACGTATGCGTCGATATGAACTTGACTCTGCGTCGAAGATTATTCAAATTGTCCACTCTGAGTGCTTCTTGATGCTGGCATCGAGTAGAAGTCGATGGTACGTCGACTTCTATTCGATGCACCTCTGATTAAGCATATCTATTTCCTTAGAAAATTCTTGTTGTTTTTCCCAGCAATTATGTTTATTGAAAATAGATTATAATATAATTTAATGAACATTAAGGAAGAATCGTGGCAGAAATGACTCCCTTGTATGAATTTTGTTCCTTATTCAAGACCTACATCATTCTCCCCACTCCATTTTCTCCTAAGTGGAACCATACCTGACCCTGCACAAGTAGTTTAAACATTAGATGGAACCAAGGTTACCTTGGGCCCTTTGCTTTTACCATTATAAGGTTCAATGAAGGAATAAAAGGGTCTTTCATGATACCCTTCTGGATGATAAGGAATGGGTATCCCAAACCTATTATTTTGATAGTGTAATGAGTGTAAAATGTCTTAAATAAAGAAGATCAGCAGAATGTTTTATTATTCTAGGTTTTGCTTTAGCCTTTTGGTTGTTGTTATTTGACCTCTATACATTGTTCTTGCCTAGGAGTCTTCCTTTCCTATTCAGATTTACTTGATTGGGTTTATCTATCATATCTGGATGGCTATTAACCTTACCCTTGGATGATGCACTCTTCTCACTTGGTTAGTACTCACTAGGTCTCACAAATGACACTGGATTTTTCCATGCAGGTTTCCTACGTGCTTATGTGCTAGTGGAAGGCTCTGCTCCCAACCCTAGGTGATTAAATCTCATAGAGAGATTTTCAGTGGTGTCTTTGAGCTTCTGACTCCTCCCATTGAGTGAGTCCTCAAAGGCCTTTGCCTTTACTAGCTCTTCTTTTAAGTTTATGTTTTCTTCTCTAAGTTTAATCAATTCTAACTCTTTATTATTAATTTCAGTTGTTAGATTTTGATTTATTAGGTGTATTTCATCTTTCTTAAGATTTTCTAATTTAGATCTAGCAATGTATAATTCCTTTACTACCCTAAGATGATCAAAGCAGAAATCTTTAAAACAGGTTTTAAAATCTTCTGAGCCAAAATCAAATTCATCAAAAATAGATACCTGATCATCTTCATCATCTGATGACATCCCTAGTGCCATCATGCAGGCTGCTTCTGTTGCTGCTTCATCATCACTTCCAGATGATGAGGAGCTTAATTCTGCATTAGAATCACTCCAGGTTTCGGTAATGAAACCCTTGGCTTTCTTCTTATCCTTTCCTCTAAAGGACTTCTTCTTCTTCTTCTTCTTCTCCTCTTTGTTGTTGCTTCTTTCCCTTTGCTCTTGTGGGCACTCAGGAGCAATGTGCCCTGGTTTGTTGCAGGAATAGCAGGTAACTGTTGGACATGTGTGTCACATCCCTTTATTTGAGAATAACAAACCTCATATTGTATTTGATCTAGTCTTTTGTGTGTTTATAGTGTCCAGGTTGTACATGTTCAATGAGGAGACAAGTCCTCGTTCATGGGCATGATCCGAGAGTGTGTACACATTAGAAAAAGCAAAAGCATGAGTTTTGTGTGCTGATCTTAAAATGGCCATAACTTTCAATCCAGGAAGAGTTACAGAACGTGCCACCCCATTTCGGTGATGAGAACGACTCAATCTACAGTCTGGAGAAGTTTTGGACGGCAAAAATGAAGAGGAGCTGTCAGAATTCCGACACTCGATGTCGCCTAGCGATAGCGCTATCACCAGCGCTAGCGATACCGCCCGGCGGTATCTCGATTTCGTGCAGAGCGCCACGCCGCCGACGGTTGTGCAACCGCTGAGACACGTACGCTACCGCCAGCGCTAGCCACTACCGCAGGCGCTAGCGAGGAGTTCTATAAAATGGAGCTTTGCTTCTCATTTTGGTCAATCCATCCAGAGAGAGAGCTTGTGCCACAATTCTATATCAGTTATGCTGCCGAAGATGGATCTCCCACAAAAAGCTTAAGGAGAATTCTGGAGGAGGGCAACGTCACGCTACATCCGAAGGACGATCGCTTCAACCTCACTCATGCTACATCGATCCTTCATCCTCATCTTCAGAAGATCTCATATAGGGAGTTTTATTATTGCTTTTCATTATTTCCATTCCATATTACTTTGTAACCGTGTAGTGAAATCGCCTTGTTTTTGGCGACTAGGTCCTTGCGCGGCTTAGGGGGAATTCGCCGTGTGAGTTGGCGACTAGGTCTAGGGGATTAGATCTAGGGGGTGCTTGAGGCCATATCCGGGGAAGGATTGGCTAGAGCGGCTTGAGGCCATATCCGGGGAAGGATTGGCTAAAGCCAATCGGTTTGTGGGGATACAAGTCGGTATAGAAAAGGAAAAGAAATTTGCTTTTGTACGCCTCCGATTTCTAGCGTTATTGAAATCAAATTTTGTAAACACCTTTATTATATAATGCAATCATGTTTCCATTTGTGTTTATTTGATTTCTCTCAATTGGCGTAAATTTCATTTTTGCAAAATTGTTATTACTAAATTGTCATCTTATTTCCTATTAATCATAAACAACTTAGTAATTATCTTAAAAATTATAAAAAGAATTTTATTCCCTTATTCACCCCCCCCCCCCTCTAAGGGCGCCGTAAGATCCAACAGTAACTTCCTTCTTTGGAGTTTTATCATACCTGGGTCTTGAATCTCTTTATCTTCTCCTTGAGTCTTCAGTCTTGACCCATTTCTTGAATCTCCTAGCTAGCAGACTGAACATTTCATCTTCAGGAGTAGAGGGCTTTCCTTAAGTAGCTTTCTGATCTATGCTCCTTTGGATAGGAGCTGGAGTAGTTTCCCTTTCTTCTGATTTAGCCCTATTCTTTAGTAACATCTCATAAGACTTATGCTTTCCTAGCAAAGCTTTAGTTGAGATCTCTCTGTGGCACCTGGACTCTCTGATTGCCCAGATTCTTGAATCCCATGAGCTAGGAAAGTACATGAGGATTTTATCATTAATTTCAGTCAAGGATATCTCCTTGTCTAAGCCTTTGAGCTCATTAATGATAATGATGAATCTGTCATACATATCAGCAACAGATTCTTCAGCTTTCTTTTGAAAGTTCTCATACTAGGATATCAACACTTTCTTCCACCATTATGGTGAGTGAGTCCCAGATTTCTTTTGCTGATTGGCATTCAGCAACCTTCTGGAAAATGTCATCTGACATTGTTAATACCAGAATATTCATGGCCTTGGCATCACATGCCTTGACCTTCTTCTCAGCATCTGTCCATTCCTTTCTTGGGACATCCTCAATTATTGAGGATTCTCCTGCCTTTTGTCTGACTAGAGCTGGAGGACCTGTGAGAAGAACATTATAGATGTCTTTATCAATGGAGTTCATATAAAGTCTTATTCTGGCCTTCCAGAGTGTGAACTTATTTAAGTTACACACTGGGGGTCTTGTGGAAGCATAATCCTTAGTACTCATTTTCTTTATAAAATCTGTTTGTAAATAAAGAGATAAGAGCAGGAGGTCTTTTTGATCAAGGTGTTAACCTTTTAATGATTAACCTCCCTCTGATACCAATTGAAAGTGCATAGTGTGCCTCTGAGAATCCTCTAGAGGGGGGTGAATAGAGATTTAAATTTATTTCTATCATAACTGTGAAAACAATAAAATAAACAAAGGATTTATGTACAACAAGATCACAGGGAGAATAATAATGGTGCAGGAAATAAAGTGCCGAATAAAAAGAACTTGAGACTGTGAAATTTTTTCTAAGGACCTTGTGAGAGCAAGCAGGAATAACAACTAGAGATGCAAGCCAAACAACCAGAGACAATCTTAGGCAAACAAAACGATCTTTATTGATAGCAACATTTCAATTACAGGGCAAGACATGCTCGACGAGACATGATTTCGTCAGAACAAAAAAACTTCAAGGAGAAAGAACAGAAACTGAAGATAACTGAGACCGCACGGTCTCTTACCGAACTCAGCAGCTCGCCAGACCGCTGCTGCCAGACCGCAACCGCTCCCGATCTCGAAACACCACCAGACCGCTGCACCAGACCGCTCCTTTGCCGACCTCCTGATTCCCGAACTCCAACACCACAACTCCAAGCCGCAAACCGCCCGAACACTTTCAGAGGAAGAGGTGATCGCTGCTGCCCGCACTATCCGCAGAAGCTGCACAAAGAAGAATTCAATCAGAGACCGCTCGGTCAGATAAACAAGACCGCAGGAACTAGGCGAACTCGGCTTACACTTGGTGTGTTCTCCTTTTGCTGCAACAGTGGCTCCCTATTTATAGGCGTGAGACCTGATCCAGTCACCACCCTATGAGATAGAGTCACCACCCATCAGACCGTGCGACCTTACCGGTCAACCCGCGCGATCACTGCAACCCTCCTGCTTCATTTTGGTGAGCGCCGACTTCACTCCAGACCGCGGGAGATCGCTACTCCCTTGGTCTGAACACGACTCCACACGGAGATCGCCAGACTGCCTAGAAGTCACCCACCACCTGTGTTCGCCTGAGACCGCAAACACAGCCAGCTCGCCCTCCTGGTCTCCTCCTGAGACCGCGAACTGAGACCGCGCGACTAAGAATACTTAGTCCGCGAACTCCTTCAGAACCCTCTGGAAAGCCACCAGACCGGATTCAAGAGCCAACCCGTGCGGTCACGCCAGACCGGCACGTCCTTGAAGAGAACAACTTGTCACGCGGTCAGAGACAGACCGCGCGACCCTGAGGAAGATCACCCGTCATGCGGTCACAGCCAGACCACACGACCTCCGCCTCCAGCAGCCCTTGGACCAGACCAGCGGTCAACCCTGGAAGCCGCAGCTGACCAATAGAACAGATCGCCATTGTCAGACCGCCAGACCGTGCGGTCACGCCAGACCGCCCGGTCTCCTCCCAGATCGCCCAGGTCCAAAAGCCTCCTCCACTTCCACTTCAATAATTTCAACACTCCCCCTTGAAGTGGGAAGTGGAAACTAGCCCAAGTAGCTCCCTTAGCCGTGTGAACGGCCCCTTTGCCAGCGCCTTTGTGAAGATGTCTGCGACATTGTCCGCACTCCGCACATGCTCGACCGAAAGAGATCCCTCCAGCACCTTCTCCCGTATGAAGTGATGCTCGATCTCGATATGCTTGGTCCTCGCGTGACAAACTGGATTGGTCACCAGTTTGAGAGCACTCTCGTTGTCACCGCGTAGCAGAGTCGGCTCCCGAACCTCCTTGTGGACGTCTCCTACCAACCTCCTAAGCCAGATGGCTTCCTGAGCTGCCAAGGCCGAAGCCTTGTATTCCGCTTCCGTGGTAGAGACTGACACGGAATCCTGCTTCTTGCTGCACCATGATATAGCCGTAGGGCCCGCCATGAAGACGTATCCAGATGTCGACCTCCGATCATCCGAATCTCCCCCGTAATCAGCATCCATGTATCCATGCACCTCGAAGCCCGCATCCCTCCTGTATAGGAGACCCATGTCCGAGGTCGCCTTGACATACTTCAGAATGTTCTTGGCCGCTAGCAGATGAGGTACTCGTGGTTCCGCCATAAACCGACTCACCCTGCCTACTGCATATGCAATATCTGGCCTTGTGATCGTCAGATAAATCAAGCTCCCAACCAGAGCTCGGAACACCAACGGATCTTGCATGATCCTTCCCTCATCCTTCCGAAGCTTCATAGCCTTCTCTAGAGGTGTGGAAGTGCACTTCCCTTCCTTCATGCCGAATCGCTCTACGATCCGCTCCGCATATCCGGCTTGGGTCACCAACACTCCACCTTCCTTCCTCTGCACCTCGAGTCCAAGGAAATGGTGAAGCTCACCTAAGTCCTTCATCTCGAACCTGATAGACAGCTCGGCCCGAAGCTGCGCTACCTCCTCCTTTGAGTTCCCCGTCACGATCATATCGTCGACGTAGAGCAGCACGATGACTTGAAGCTCCCCGCTCTTCTTGACGAACAAGCTTGAGTCTGAGTCTGAAGCAACAAATCCACAGAATAGGAGATATTCTGCGATCTTCCCGTACCACGCCCTCGGCGCTTGCTTCAACCCATACAGGGCCTTCTTCAGCTTGCAGACATGCTCCGGAAAATCTTCAGACACAAAACCTGGTGGCTGAACCATGAAGATGTCCTTGTCAATCTCGCCGTACAAGAAAGCGTTCTTGACGTCGAGCTGCCAAATTTTCCATCCACTGAACGCCGCCAAGGCAATGATGAACCGAACTGAAGTCATTTTTGCCACCGGACTGAATGTCTCATCATAGTCTTCACCGTATTGCTGCGAGAACCCCCGAGCTACAAGACGAGCCTTGTAACGCTCGATACTGCCGTCAGCTTTCTTCTTCAGCTTGTAGACCCACTTGCATGTTACAGGAGCGATGCCCTTCGGCTTGGGTACAAGAGACCAGGTCTCATTCTTCTCGAGAGCTGCCATCTCTTCTTGCATCGCAACATCCCACTCCTTCACGCCTTGGGCCTTCTCAAAGCTAGACGGCTCCCTCTCATCCAAGGGACCAGCAAAGAAACATGAGACAAAGCTCACTGCGTTTCCTCCTGTATAGCGATCAGGGGCGATGATCGCTCGCTTCGACCTCCTCAGCTCCTTCCCCTGAACCGCATTATCTCCAGCTGCTTCTTCCCTAGCTCCACTTCCAGACGTGTTAGGAGCATTGCTCCCCCTGCTCCCTGAACCAGAAGCCCCCGTCTCGGAACTAGAAGGAGATGGACCACCTGGTGACACAGGTAGCTCCACCTGAAGATTTTCCACAGCTTTCTCCGGCACTTCCACCCTGCTTTCTGGTAGCTCCACATCAGAAAACCCCTTGTAAGATGTCACCTCATCGAACACGACGTCGCGAGATACAACAAATCTCCGCGTCTCCGGGTCCATGCACTTCCACCCTTTCTTCCGCTCATCGTATCCCACGAAGACTAGCTTCCTTGCTTTCGCATCTAGCTTCGTCCGAAGAGCATCTGGGATGTGCACGTAACAGGTGGAACCAAACACCCTAAGGTGTGCCACACTTGGCTTCTCCTTGAACATCATCTCATGCGGGGTCAACATGTTGATGGGGCTCAGAGGCATCCTGTTGATGACGTAGGCAGCACAAGACATTCCCTCAGCCCAGAAGGACTTTGGGATACTCTTGGCATGCAGCCAACACTTGCAGGTCTCCGTCAGATGACGGATCTTCCGCTCTGCAACTCCGTTCTGTTGTGGAGTATGAGCACAAGTGAGCTCTCTCCGGATGCCCGCCTTCCTGCAAAAAGTAGAGAACTCACTGGAGGTGAACTCCCCTCCGTTGTCAGTCCTCAGCTTCTTCACCCGCAGTCCCAGCCGACCTTCCACGAGCTCCTTGAACTCCACAAACCTGGCAAACGCCTCCGCCTTCTCCTTCAGGAAATAAACCCAGACATATCTGGTGTAATCATCGATCAACACCAGCATATATCTGCTGCCTCCGAGGCTTGGGGTAGCAGTAGGTCCCATCAAGTCACCGTGGATGCACTCCAACGGCACACTACTCCTTGTCTGCGACTTGTCAAACGGTAGTCGATGAGACTTGCTGAACTGACATCCCGCGCAAACATGACCTTCTCCGTAGGAAGATAGACTTGGCAGGCCCTTGACCAGACCTCTCACCGCCATAGCTTTCAGCTTGTCCATTCCTACATGCCCCAACCTCTCATGCCATATAACGGCACCATCATTCGTCTTCATCTTGTCGACGTAGGAGCTTGTCGATAAAACAAACAAGTCCTTTGCCCGTCTCCCGACATGGACGACCTCGGCCTTTACGGCCTCTACATTTCGCAGAAATTTCACTTCTGTCGGGCCGAACAGAACGTGATACCCAGCGTCAACAGCGTTGGTCACGGAGAAGAGGTTTTTCTTCATTCCGGGCACATGATAGACACTCTTCAAGGTAAGTGGCCCTCTATCACTGCCCAAAGAAACAACCCCCACCTTCTCGACTGCATGCACAGTATTATCTACAGTGATAATAGCATTGTTACCTGTGTACGGCTCTGCTGAAGAAAGCTTCGACTCGTCCCCGGTGAGGTGATGACCACACCCCGAGTCCACGATCCAGTCCTCCTGATAGTTGATAGGAGCCGAGGCTCTAATAGAAGCCGAAAAGGCTCCTCCCCATCCTCCATCAAAGTGCCTGGCTGGTGCTTCCTCCTTCTCAACAGCATGCCCTGGCTGAGTATTCAGCCTGCAGTCCTTCCTAAAGTGCCCAACCTTTCCGCACTTGAAGCATTTGAGACCTTCCTTCTTCTTCTTCCCGTCAGACTTGGGAGCATACCCCCTTTCCTGCTGCCCAGAAGTTGAAGGCCCATAGCCTTCCGTGGTCTTCTTCTTCTTCTCCCACTTCTTCTTCCCTGAGAAGAGAACCTCGCCATCTCCCCCAGTCACTGACACCCCCGCCATCTGCCTTGCCAGACTTTCCTGCGAAGCTAGCAGATTCTCCAGCTCGAGCAGAGACGGCTGATTTGCCCATCCCTGTACCGACGTCACAAAGGCCACATATTCCTTCCGCAAGCCGCGGATGATGTGCCTCTTCAGCTTCGCCTCAGAAATTGGCTCATCAGGATCCAGTGCTGATATCTCAGTGCAGAGATTCTTCATCTTCAAAAAGAAGTTCGAGATAGAAAGATCACCTTGAGCTGACCTCGCCAGCTCATTCTCTAAGAACTGTAGCCTTGCTATATTCTTTTTGTTAAACAGCCCATCCAGGGCTCTCCAGATCTCAGCAGCTGATCCACACCCCAAGATGTGATCAAAGAGATCAGGTGAAATGGCACGCTTCAAGGTGAACTCGGCCTTGGCGTTGGTCTTCCTCCATGCCCTCACGGCCGGTCCATTATCACCTCCTTCTACTGCTTTCACCTCTTCTGTTTCATCTCCTCCTACCACCTCCCAGAGGTCCTCACCCAGAAGATAGCTCTGCATACACGACTTCCACTTCTTGAAGTTAGTCGATGTAAGCATCTCAATACCAAGACCTCTTGCAAAACCACCTTCCATTGCTCTTCCTCTGGTTCCTTCTTCACAAAGGCGATGGCTACTCTAAGTTATTCACTGCTCTTTCAACTCCAACCTAGCTCTGATACCATGTGAAATTTTTTCTAAGGACCTTGTGAGAGCAAGCAGGAATAACAACTAGAGATGCAAGCCAAACAACCAGAGACAATCTTAGGCAAACAAAACGATCTTTATTGATAGCAACATTTCAATTACAGGGCAAGACATGCTCGACGAGACATGATTTCGTCAGAACAAAAAAACTTCAAGGAGAAAGAACAGAAACTGAAGATAACTGAGACCGCACGGTCTCTTGCCGAACTCAGCAGCTCGCCAGACCGCTGCTGCCAGACCGCAACCGCTCCCGATCTCGAAACACCACCAGACCGCTGCACCAGACCGCTCCTTTGCCGACCTCCTGATTCCCGAACTCCAACACCACAACTCCAAGCCGCAAACCGCCCGAACACTTTCAGAGGAAGAGGTGATCGCTGCTGCCCGCACTATCCGCAGAAGCTGCACAAAGAAGAATTCAATCAGAGACCGCTCGGTCAGATAAACAAGACCGCAGGAACTAGGCGAACTCGGCTTACACTTGGTGTGTTCTCCTTTTGCTGCAACAGTGGCTCCCTATTTATAGGCGTGAGACCTGATCCAGTCACCACCCTATGAGATAGAGTCACCACCCATCAGACCGTGCGACCTTACCGATCAACCCGCGCGATCACTGCAACCCTCCTGCTTCATTTTGGTGAGCGCCGACTTCACTCCAGACCGCGGGAGATCGCTACTCCCTTGGTCTGAACACGACTCCACACGGAGATCGCCAGACTGCCTAGAAGTCACCCACCACCTGTGTTCGCCTGAGACCGCAAACACAGCCAGCTCGCCCTCCTGGTCTCCTCCTGAGACCGCGAACTGAGACCGCGCGACTAAGAATACTTAGTCCGCGAACTCCTTCAGAACCCTCTGGAAAGCCACCAGACCGGATTCAAGAGCCAACCCGTGCGGTCACGCCAGACCGGCACGTCCTTGAAGAGAACAACTTGTCACGCGGTCAGAGACAGACCGCGCGACCCTGAGGAAGATCACCCGTCATGCGGTCACAGCCAGACCACACGACCTCCGCCTCCAGCAGCCCTTGGACCAGACCAGCGGTCAACCCTGGAAGCCGCAGCTGACCAATAGAATAGATCGCCATTGTCAGACCGCCAGACCGTGCGGTCACGCCAGACCGCCCGGTCTCCTCCCAGATCGCCCAGGTCCAAAAGCCTCCTCCACTTCCACTTCAATAATTTCAACAGAGACAACACAGAAAAGCAATGCAGAAGACACCAAGATTTTTTATAGAGGTTCCCCAAAATGTGGGTACTCATCTCTTCTACCACCTGGTAGGGATGCGCCACTGTGCCTGAGTCTTTAGGTAAGGAGACTCTTAGAACCACTGATCTTTTAACAAGGAGATCATGAACCACCAGATCTTTTGATAAGGAGATCTTGAACCACCACATCTTTTGATAAGGAGATCTTGAACCACCAAATCTTTTGATAAGGAGATCTTGAACAACTGAATCCTTTGGAAAAGGGATTCTCAAAACTTTGTACAAGGGAATGAGAAGGAGAAAGAAAAGAAGGGGAAGAAGAAGAAGAATTTTGTTTTCAGAATTCTTATGTAAGCTGTATGAAGAACAACTTCTTGAATCTCTCACTGGATCTGCTCTTGATTAACTCCTGCTTATGATAGTGTTGTATTGCAGGTGCTATTGGTGTCAGATCCTTTCTGTTTCTTCTTTCTGATTGAACACTTGGCTGCTATGAGATTGTGATGATGAGCAACCTTGTTCTGTTCTGTTCTGAGAAAGACAAGGAGAGCAACATTTCTTTCTTCTTTGTATATGCTCTATTAGGGTTCCTGAGGAGGAAGAAGAAGAGAGCCCTAATGGAACAGTGTGGCCGATTGTAATAAGTGCTCTGCTCGTCTCTTTCTATTCTCCTCTTTTATTGTCACTCAGCAGATTTGAATTTCATTCCCTTTTTGGTAAGCTGAAAAGACATTCTGCATAAGACAAAATCTCTTTCTTTCATTCTTTAATTCCTGACCCGTTCACCAATATTAAACACATTTCCAAGAAATCTTTTTGACCTCTTTTAGTTCTTCATTCCATTTGAGGCAATTAAGGAGCCATTGGGGAACGGCCTTGAGAGAGGTCTAAATTGACAGCTGAAAAGGTTTCCCTTTCAGACTGTATTCGACGTAGCATTGAATTCTCTTCCTCTCTTATCGATGTAGCTTCGAGTTCTTGTAGGAGCAGCTTCAAATTCATCCTCGCTCTGACTGAACTCTGCTAGTCGACGTTGCGTTGATACCCAATCGACGTAAATGTCGAGTTGATGGCTTGCCTCTGAACTTCATTATCTACGTCGAGAAGAAGTCGACGTTGCGTTGACTTTAGATGGTTTCGACATATATTTCCTTCTGCGTTGAATTGAAGTAGAAGTTACGTCGACTTCACAAAGTACTTCGACAGGTCCATGACCTCTACGTCGATATCTATTCGATGTAACGTCGACTTGATCTACTCTGACAGAAAGAGTATGTTGCTTGGACTTCTTGTCAGAGTAGCGTCGACATCCATTCGATGTTGCGTCGATTCCTATTCGACGCAAATATTAACTTCACCAAATCTGTGCTTCTCTTGATATGGTCTTGACACCCTAGGTTGAGTGTGACATCCTAAGACATCTAATGACCAGATTACCCTCACTATACGATGGGTAACTTAATCCTAAGAGATAAAATCACTTTTAGGTAATTTGTTAAGTTAAATCAAAGGGGTTTTCCCAACATTTTAGAAATGTCTCCATTAAGATTTTCCATCATTTATAATTTTCACTCATAAATAAAGGTGGTGATAATGATTTTTCATTTGTATAAAAATTATCCCCTCTAGTGGATGCGAGATCATGAAGCGTCATTATTCCCGGTTGTGAAGTCATTTTGGAATAACCTAGCTCTGATACCACTTGTTGGATCTGTAGGCGCCCTTAGAGGTGGGGATGAATTAGGGTTTTAAAAACTTTTATAGCTTAAGTGAAATTATATATATATGTTGAATATATTTTACAAATTATTTCACTCAATACAATCCTTTATGCTTTTATGAGACAGTAGCGCTCAAAGAAAGAGAGATGGAGACTCTATTGTTACCGCTAGCGGTAGAAGTTACCACTCGGCGTTAGTGATAGAGAACTCCCTTTTCAATTAGATTTCAAGGATCAAAGAGAGAGAATCAATACTGGAGAAAATGATAATATTATTGCTTTAATAATGTTTACAAAACTTGATCCAATGATGCTTGAAATTGAGGCGTACGTAAAAACCCTTTTGATTTTCTATACTGACCATTCTCCCAAGGACCGGTTGGCTCTAGCCTATCTCTCCCTAGATGAGGCCTCAGGCCACTCCTAGATCTAACTCCAGAGCTAGTCGCCACTCCCACGTGGTGAATTTTCCCTGGTCCTCGCAAGGCCCTAGTAGCCAACACGGGCGAATTTCTTTACCGATAAAAATAAGAGTTACAATCAATAATAAAAACTAAAACATCAAAAACTCCCTCAAAGATTGAACATGAAGATGATGTAGGCGTGATTGATCCGTATTCAAGTTCTTAGCATTCACGAGCGTTGATGGAGTTCTCTTGGCAGCAAGGAGGAGGCTCACACAAGAGTTTAGGAGTTGTAGTTTTTTATTCTGTGTATTGACACCGCTTAAAGGAGGATGTTCGCTCTTTAAATAGACTCGAATCCTAGTGCCAGCGGTAGTGCTACCGTCAGGCGATAGCCTCTTTAGGCAATAGGCTAGTACATGGATTGAGTCATCTTATGCAACATTCTTGCTCCAAAATAGGCAGCCTCTACTACCACGCTGCGGTAATACTAATGCGCCACATTAGCAATATATCTTTCCTAGCCGTCAGATCTCCTTCCTCTTTTGCTCCTCAATCAGCAGCATGATGGCGGTATTTCCATAAGTTACCGTTGGGCGTTAGCCTTAACGCACCGCGATAATACTTGTTATATCCGAGTCTCGTCGACATTCCTTTCTCGACGATATTTTCGTCTCGACACTGTTTCCAATTATGCTGATGTTATCGCTTGTGGTATCGTTAACGCATAGAGGTAGAACTTGCTATATATGAGTCACGTTGATATTCCATTCTCGATGATATAGCCCTCTCGATGATATTTCCAATTAAGCTGCAGCTACCTCCATCGGTGGTGTTATTGCACCGCGTTAGTAGCAGAGCATCGTAGTGATAGAGAATCGTCATCTTTATTTTTCGTACTCATGGGGGCTTGAGAGCTGAGTTCCTGCACACTATAAACACATGACAAGTATGATCAAATATAATGTGATTTGTTATTCTCAATCCAAGAGATGTGGAAAGCATATTCCAACACTACTATGACGGTGAAGAGCTTTCTCATTTGAACCGATAGAGCGGTCTTACCCAATTTTGTTAAGATAAAATGAAGTTAGAAGCAACTGCAATTAAAATAACAAAGATACATACATGTAAGTTTAGTCCTGTAGCTCATTGTTCTAAGAAAGAAAGAAAAGTTCAAGAGAAATAAATAAAATGTACATAAAAGGGGACATGCTTCTCCATCCCATTCTTAGTCCTTTTGGATTAGGATTGTGTGGGCCCCTTTGGTGGATTGTTGTAGTGTGCAACAGCTGTGTTCCAAAGGCCATCTGCGCTGGAGGCTGGAGTCGTGCCCTGCCTAGGGTGTGCTATTATAGATAATATGAGCGAGCTGCTTCCTAGTTACCGTGTATGACGTCCACTCCTCTAGGGGTGATAAACTTCATCAACAGGTGCGAGATGGAGGGTATGACCTCAAACAACGCTTGGAGAGGATGACCAAAGATGGCATTGTATGTGGAGTTGGACTCCACGACCACAAACTGGACATCGTGTGTGACCTGCTTTGGAAACTCACCCAGGGTGATAGGTAGAGTGATGGTTCCATGTACTGGGATAGGGATGCCATTGAAGCCGTACATATACGGGACCCATTGCTAGCTTGAATTTTTCTTTTAGGATCTTCATACTGCGGAGGGTGGACATGAATAGGACATCAACAGAACTTCCATTGTCGACCAGGATCCACTTGACCCAGTATCTTGGGTTGTCAATCCCTGCACTAATGACGAGGGGGTCAAGGTATGGAAGGAGAAGCCCCTCTAAGTCTTCATCTCCAAAGCTGATAATAGCAATCTGATGTGACTTTTGAGCTTTCCGATCCTCCTTGAGTTGGGCGATGGAGTTGACAGAGCTGGTAGAGAAGGGGTCCCAACTATGGTCTTTACTTCTCCTACCACTTGACTGCCCCTTGCACGCCCCGTTGTGTGGGTTGTTGATCTCTTCTAGGTTGGTGAGGAGCTGGTTGATTAGGCACATGGACTTGTAGGAACCTTCAGAGAAGCCCTTGTAGAACAAGGCACTCAATTTCCTCCTTTAGTTTGGCGCATTCCTCACTGTTATGCCCATTTCCACAATGGAACTCATAGTACATTGACGGGTCTCCCCTGGTATTCAGGAGGAGTGCTCTCAGCCTATGAAGTGTTGGATTGTCATGGATGAAGTAGAGCATGTTGGACCGTGAAAGTGCATAGTGTGCCTCTGAGTATTCTCTAGAGGGGGCGGGGGGGGGGGGGGGGGGGGGGGTGAATAGAGATTTAAAACCTTTTCTATCCTAACTGAGCTTACAATAAAAATACTAACGTATTATGCTTCAGCAAAACCAGAAGACAGAATAAATTAAATACTGTAAGTATAAAATAGAAAAACTGTAATATATAAATGGGACAGCACAAAAAATTAACATACAGAAGACACAAGATTTTATAGGGGTTCCCTAAAATGTGGGTACTCCACTCTTTTAACTCCCTGGTAAGAATGTACAACCTGTGCCTGAGTCTTTTGATAAGGAGACTCTTAGAACTAAAGATCTTTTGATAAGGAGATCTTGAACCACTGAGTATTTTTCTAAGGAGACTCTTAGAACCACAGATCTTTTGATAAGGAGATCTTGAACCACTGAATCCTCTGGAAGAGAGATTCTTAAAATTCTTTTACAGTAGTAGAAGAAAGAAAAGAAGTAAAGAAGAAGAAGAAAGAAATTATGTTCTCAGAATTCTTTAGAAGCTTTTCTTTCAGCTTCTGTTTTCTTTTCACTGGATCTGCTGATGATGAACCTTTGCTTATGATTGTGATGATTTGCAAGGGTTATGTGTATCATATCCTTTTCTCTGGAAACTTCTTGTAATCTGGCTGCAGTAAGTTATGGAAGAGAAAGCAGCCCCGTATCTTTTCTGTGCGGAGAGAGCACTGGTTTTCTTTTCTTTCAGTCTCTTAGGGTTGAAGGAGGAAGAAGAAGAGAACCCTAATCGACAGCCCAAGAATCTATAATGAATGCTCTGTTTCTTTCTTCTCTTCTCAGCCTACTTATTGTCCATCATTGGTTTTGAATTTCTTTCTTATTTTGGGCAGACCTAAGAAGGTATATGTATTGGACAGTTGATTTCTTTTCTTCTTTTATTCCCGACCCGTCTATCACGTTTCATTTCATTCTAAGAAAGCTTTTGCTCTTCTCGAATACTCCTTTCCTTTATTGGCAACAAATTAGCTGTTGGACAACTGTCTTCAGTATGGTGGACCTTCTGAAAAGGTATTAGAAAGACAGCTGGAAAGACTTCTTTTTTTATTCTGACTGTATTGGACGCTGCGTCGACTTCATCTTCCTTCATATCGATGCACCTCTGAGTTCTTATAGATGTAGCTTCAAATTGCTCCTTAGCTCTGGTTGAACTCAGATGTCGATGTTGTATCGATTACTTATCGACGTAACCATCGAGTTGAAGGCTTGAATTTGAACTTCATCGTTTGCGTTGAATTGTAGTCAAAGTTGCATCGACTTCATATGGCTTCGACAGACTCTTCCTTCCACGTTGAGTTGAGGTCGAAGTTGCGTCGACTTCTCAAATAACTTCGACATGCTCCTTCATCTACGTCGATTTACTTTCGATGTAGTGTCGACTTGATATACTTCAACAGATAGGTTGAGTTGCTTGGACTTCTAGTCTGAGTTGCGTCGACATCAAGTCGAAGTTGCGTCGACTTATATTCAATGCATATATTAATTCAACTCAAATTGTGTTTGTCTTGACCTGGTCTTGACACTCTAGGGTGAGTGTGACAAACTAAGACATCTAATGACCAATTTACCCTTACTATACACTGGGTAATAAAACCTAAGAGATAAAATCACTTATAGTTAATTTGTTAAGTTAAATCAAATGAGTTTTTCCCAACAATCTCTCCTTATTTATCTTAACAAATTTTACATATTATTTTAAAGTGATTTTACACAAGTTTTGACATAATGCTTAAAACAAGCAACCTATACATAAGATACTTAAACACATAAATGAATGGACTGGTAAACATAAGAGCATCTGATTAGTATAAGCAAGTGTTTATCAGAGTTATCCAAGGTATAGTTTACTTTCTTCCCTTAAGAAAAATAGATAGAACTTCATACACCTTTCTAAATTTCCTCTCCACATACTTAAAATTTGCTGGTGTGGCTTTCTCTGGGTTCTTCTGGATTCTATCATGTCCCTTGAAAAGCTTTTCCAGATCAATTTCAGTGTCAGGATGAACATCTTAAAGTTTGAAGCCAAGACCAAAAATCTTAGCTGTCACCAAGTTTATGTCTTCCAAATCTAAGTCATCTGACCCAGGGTCTGCATCAGGATTTGGTGCAACAAAGGTTGATTGTGGTTTCCCAGAGGTTGAAGCTGTTTTGAATATAATCTTCTTCTTCTTCACAGGTAGCTGCTCTGCTTTCTTTTTCTTCTGGGGTGGCTGCTCTGCTTCCTCTAGAGCACATCCAATACCCCCCTCTGTGAAGTTGCCCTATTCCTTCCAACATTTTGGCTTGAGAGTTTCTTGCAGTATACTCTGTAGGATCAAAGAGTTTGCTTGAAATTTTAATTACTTCCTTCAGTTGTTCTTTCTCCACAAAGTCCTTTTCCTTATTTAGCCTTTCAATGAACAGTCTTCTATTTTATTCTATTTCTCTTTGAGAGGCCTCATATTCATATGCATCCCTATCCTTGATTTCATCAAGGGCTTCATCAAGGGTTGGATCAGTGTATGTTACCATCCTATTTTCTGGAATTTCAATCCTTTCATAGGTTTTATAATATGACTTATCTTTCTTAAACAGTTTCCTTTGATCTTTTGTATACATCTCCCATATTGGCAGCTTTCCTCTGCCCCCTCTTCCTCTTCCTCTACCTCTATATGGAGGTATTCCTCTGTATGGTGGTCTTCCTCTGAAGACCGGTGTTGGGAGAATTATATTAACTGCTGGAGTTGGATTAGGTGGAGGTTGAGCTGGAGGTGATAAAGTTGGAGGTGAGAACTGGGCTGGAGCTGGATCAGATGGAGAAAGATCCTGATCAGCCACCTTGACTGGAGAAGGTGTTGTTGTAGAGTCTTCAGAAGAAACCATAAATGCTTTTGCATCAGGTATGGATAGCTCAGTGTCCTCATGGAACTCTTGCAGACTCTTTAGGTAGACCTGATCATCTAAGATTAGAGGAATCTCACCCCGAATTGATGACTCCCCCTGTGTTGAAGGCTGGGTCCATGGAGGAAAGAAAGGTTTAGAGAGTGGGAGAAGCTTGGAGGTAATAGAAGGCTCTCCTTCAGAAACAAAAGATACAGGAAAAGCAGTAGTGTAGACTGAATTTTGGGGTGGCCTGCTGGTATAGTTTTCCCCCTGCTTTATATCATTGAGAAATGATATAAAGACCTCAGCATGTAATATTGATGATCTCACTTCTGTATCCAGAGCCTTGATTTCAGCCGTGAGGCCTCGCAACCGTATGTGTTGAATGCACAACTTGCGATACAATCCTTCGAGAAGTCAAGGTAGAGACTACTGATTTGAGAGAGTAAAGTCTCGAGAGCAAGATCAACTACTTCGATAACATCCCTTTGAGTCGAAGGAGATGCCATTGAAATCCTGGGAGCACCTATAAAGAATCAGAAAGAGAGAAGTAGAAGGAAGGAAAGTGAAGGAGAGCAAGAGGGAGAAAATTTGAAAAGCACAATAAAATCAAATGCTTAAGTTGCTTTGAGTAGATGAATCGTCGCAACTTAGGGTTATATTTGAAGCTACGTTGAAAAGAGCTGAATTCAGCGCGCCAAAACATATCGATGTCTCCGCTGGAAGTAGCATGCGCGCATTTTGACAAGTCGACGGAACGTCGAGTAGAAGTCGACGTGACTCCGAAATATAATCATCAATTATGATGTCGACGTAAGCGTCGATAGGTATTCGACGTTACATCGAGTGTTATTCGAATGATCTGTTCCAAGATGCTCTCGAAGCTGACGTCGAGTAGAAGTCGATGGTACGTCGATTTGAACTCGACGCAGCTCTGAATAAATAGTTATGTTCTTCTTCAAAATTCTTACTATTTTTCCCAGCAATAACTTTCTATAGAAAATAGATCTTTATACATAATAAGTGTGACCTACAATTCTCCATCAAGCATACCTAGTGCATTGATGAAGAACTTGTGCTTAATTTTATCAAGTGGCTTAGTGAAGATATCAGCCCTTTGAATAGCAGTGGATATGTATTAAAGGTTAATCTTACCCTTCTCTACATTGTCCCAGAGAAAGTGGTGTCTTATCTCTATGTGCTTAGTTCTACTATGGAGAACAATATTGGAAGCTAATGAAATAGCACTAGAGCTGTCACAATATATTGTGGAATTGTCTAGGGAAAAGTTGTAATCCAACAAATGATTTTGTATCCACAATATTTGTGAGCAGCAGCTTCCTTCAGCTATATACTCAGCTTCAACTGTAGAAGTGGAGACTGTGGTTTGCTTCTTGCTAAACCATGAATTCAGTCTAGCACCCAGGAACTGACATGTTCCTAAGGTGCTTTTTCTATCTAGCATGCATCCAGCATAATCTGCATTAGAATAACCAACTAATTCAAATCCAGATTCAGCTGGATACCACAAGCCAAGCTCAGGTGTACCCTTGAGATATCTGAGTATCCTTTTTACAGAGCTCATGTGTGATTCCTTGGGGTCAACCTGAAACCTAACACAAATGCAGGTAGCAAACATTATATCTGGTCTGCTGGCTGTCAGGTAGAGAAGAGAGCCAATGACTGCTCTGTAAGTCTTTTGATCAAAGAACTTACCCTTTTCATCTCTATCTAAAACAACATTAGTAGCCATGGGGGTTTTAATAACAGAGGCATTTCCATCTCAAACCTCTTGATGAGTTCTCTAGTGTATTTGGATTTAGATATGAAAATGCCATCTGCATTTTGCCTCACTTGAAGGCCAAGGAAATAGGATAGTACCACCATGCTACTCATTTCAAATCTTGACGGCATTAGGTAAGCAAACCTTTTGCATAGAGATTGATCTGTTGATGCAAATATAATGTCATCTACATATATTTGTACTAGCAAAAGCTGATTATTATGTGCTCTTGTGAAGAGAGTTTTATCCACTTTCCTTCTTTCAAAGGAGTGTTCCAGAAGGAAAGTGGATAAGGTCTCATACCAAGCTCTTGGAGCTCGCTTGAGACCATATAGTGCTTTATCTAGCCTATACACAAAAGAAGGAAAAGATGGATTGACAAAACCTGGGGGCTGCTCCACATACACTTCTTCCTGAAGAGTTCCATTTAGGAAAGCACTTTTCACATCCATCTGATAGACTATAATCTTCATGTGAGCTGCATATGCAAGGAACATTCTGATGGCCTCCAGCCTTGCTACTGTAGCAAATGTTTGATTGAAATCAATCCCCTCCTCTTGCATGTATCCTTGGGCCACAAGTCTGGCCTTATTCCTGATGATGACTCCTATTGAATCCATTTTTTTGAATACCCATTTAGTGCCAATGACTGGGTAACTCTTTGGTCTTTCAACTAGTGTCCGGACCTTGTTCATCTCAAACTGTGTTAGTTCTTCTTGCATTGCAGATATCCAGTGAGGATCACTGTATGCTTCTTCAAACCTTTTAGGTTCATATTGAGAGAGGAAACACTGCAACATTGTTTCATTTGAGAGTTGATTCCTTGTTTTGACTCCAACTGTCAAATTTCCTATAATTTGTGTTGAAGGATGATCCTGTAGAGTCATCCTGGATCTAGTTGAGTTATTAAGGAGATTTTCTTCTTCCTGAAGAATCACTTGCTCAGTGACAGTGGGAACACCATCTTCATTTGCTGGAATGATCTCAGTGACTGGTAGCTCAGGTGCAGTGATTTCCTCTTCATCTGCTCTAGAATCTTCATCTGAATTAGTGTCAACTTGCTGTTTTCCTCTATCTTGACATACTGATGGATGATCCATGATGCTGAGTCTCTCAACTTGATCTGCTAGCTGGTCTTCTTCCTGCAGAGTAGTGCTAGTGGAAGTTTCCTTCCCCTTATGAAACATATTAGTTTCATCAAAGACCACATGCATAGACTCCTCAATATTGAGAGAGCTTTTATTTTAGCACCTATGGGCCTTGCTTGATGAAGAATATCCTAAAAATATTCCATCATCAACCTTCTTGTCAAATTTGGCAAGATGACTTTTCCCATTGTTAAGGATAAAACAAGTACAACCAAAAATCCTAAAGTAAGTGACTATAGGTGTCTTTCCCTTCAACAACTCATAGGGAGTCTTCAACTTTGTCTTGTGAATGAGACTTCTAATCAAAACATAGTTGGCAGTATTTACTGCCTCAGCCCAAAAGGACTTTGGCAAGTTGGATTCAACCAACAATGTTCTTCCTGATTCAATTAGGATTCTATTTTTCCTTTCAGCCACTCCATTTTGTTGGGGGGTTCTAGGAGCTGAAAAGTTTTGTCTTATCCCTTCATCCTCACAGAATCTACATATTAACTGATTTTCAAATTCAGTACCATGATCACTTCTGATCACATCGACCTGAGTGTTGAATTCAGATTGAATCTGCTTAATGAATCTTAAGAGGATCTTGAAGGTGTCTGACTTAGCTTTCAGAAAGAACACCCAACTGAATCTAAAAAAATTATCTACAATGACTAGAGTGTAAGACTTACCTACTAAGCTCTGAGTGGAGATATGAACAAATAGGTCCATGTGCAACAGGAATAGGATTCTGGGGGAATCATTCTTACAAATTGGTTTGAATGAAGATTTGTCCTGCTTTCCTAATTGGCAATCTTTGTAGGGATGGTCTTTATTGAACTTACATGTTGGTAACCCTCTTACTAGATTGAGCTAAGGCTGAGCATAATAATCGAAACTCGACAATCGCTCGTTAATCGCTCGAATTTTCAGTCGAATCGAAATAAAATGATTCGAATCATTTTGACTCGAAACAAAACGACTCGAAATTAATTTCAAGTCGATTTCGAGCCGATCACGAGTTGCTCGATTTATGATTCGAACCGACTCAAATTAAAATATTAAATAATTGCTAGGTAGCTTTCTGGGGCTTTGGGTTCGACATGGGCCCACAGTAATGAGGAGTTTTCCTTTTTAGGTGGCAAAATTGGCGGAATAAACTGGCTATGGAGCAGAATCATGAATGCAGGCCCCTCGCTAATGGAAATCATTTATGAAAATTAAAACTATTTTACTTCACATGACAATCGGTGTGCAAAGCCTTTAATCTTTTTGTCCTTTTCTGAGATTTAGCGGCCCAAGGCTAGAGCGGCAGTAATCGGAATTCGGAGCAGTTTTTATGGCAAATGTTTCTATAAAATAAGGGCGCTGCTATTAGTACTCCGCTTTTGTCTATTAGCACTCAAAATTTTAAAATTTTAGGGCTTATTAGCACTCACTTTTGTCTATTAGCACTAAAAAATTTAAAATTTTATGGTGTTATTTTTAATAGCCCTAGCCGTAAGCAGCCCTTTCCCCTTAGATGCATGCCCCTACACATCTCCTCTCGCAGAAACGACGTCGTTGGAGTCGGCGGCGATGACGATGACGTTGGCGGAGGCGACGATGGCGTTGGAGTTGGCGGCGACGACGATGGCGTTGGAGGCGACGACGATGGTGTTGGTGGCGGCTATGATGGCGTTGGCGGAGGCGACGATGGCGTTGGAGTTGGTGGCGACGACGATGGCGTTGGCGGCGACGACGATGACGTTGGAGTTGGCGGCGACGACGATGGTGTTGACAGAGGCGACAATGACGTTGGAGTAGGCGGCGACGACGATGACGTTGGCGGAGGCGACGATGGCATTGGAGTTGGCGGCGTCGACGATGGTGTTGGCGGCGGCGACGATGACGTTGGCGGCGGCGACGATGGCGTTGGCGGCGACGATAGTGAAAATGATATTTTTATTATGTTAAAAAAATGACAAAAAATGCTAATAGTAATAGTGTTTTGCTAATAGACAGGTTGAGTGCGAATATACAATCACTTAAAACAGCGCTTGCTAATAGCGGCGAGTGCAAATAGACAAAAGCGCAGTGCTTATAGCAGCGCCCTAAAATAACTGCAAGATATTTATTATTTCTGTTTTATTTTATTATTATATTACCTTTTAAATCTTTGACCTGCAACGGTCTGCAAGTAACGAAGGAAAGTATTCAAAGCACCGATTAATGAAATTTCTACTTTATATATTAATAAAATATATAATAAAATAATTAATTTCATCAAATTTCTACTATATATATATATTAATAAGATTTTGGGATACAAAGAAGAATGGTATTACATTTTTCTCAATTACCGCTTAATAATAAAATAAATAATTTTGAGCCGACTCGAAATTGATTCGAGTCAGCTCGGAATCGAATCGATTTCGAGCCAAGCCGGCTCGACTCGAAATCAAAATCGATTTCGAGACGATTCTGAGCCGATATTGAGTCGAAATTTTTGATTTCGAGCCGAGTTGGAATCGGTCGAAATTGACTCGATTTCATCCTTAGATTGAGCTTAGAAAGCTTGGCATTGGTTCTAAAGTTAAGATGACACAGTCTCCTATGCCACAACTCATTGTTATCTAACTGGGAGTTAAACAAGCAAATCTCTGACTTTGTATACTCAAAGTCTACTGAAGGTGAGGTTAGATCTTAGATTTACTGTAGAGGGGGGGGGGGGGGAATAGAGTATTGAAAAGTTTTTCACTTATTTTTATAGCGGAATTAAAATAGTGATATTTATATGTGTACTTAGTGAGTTATAAAAACAAATAAAGAAAACAACACAGCATAGTACAGAAAAAATAAACACAATCACAGAGGACACAAGGATCTATAGTAGTTCCCCAATAAACTTGGGTACATCTACTCTTCTACCACCCTTGGTAGGAATCCACTAGGTTTTTGATCAGGTGTCCTATCACTAATGAGTTTTTGATCAGGTGCCCAAACACCAACCCTAGGTTTTTGATCAGGTGCCCTGCACCAACCAATCACAGGTTTTTGATCAGGTGCCCTGCCACCAAAGAGTAAATTTTTGAAGGGAGTTAGAACCCTGTACAAGATGGGATAAAGAGGGTTATGAAGTTCTTATCTATCAATAACCTGAGAGAAGACTAATGGTTTTGTTATTGTTGTAAAGCTCCCCCTGTCTGATAGAAATGGTTGACAGTTGAGGATGGAGCTTTCACATGAATGAAATATCTTCCTTGATAGCTGATGAATCTGAGAGACAAAGGTTTCTCAGATTATTGTTGCTCTTGAAGATTTTGAGAACTTGCAGCAGAATACTGAGAGAATAATGTTGATGTTCTCAGAGATTGAGAGATATGCTGCTTGAGGAAGATGAACTCTTTTTGTTTTTCTTTCTGTATATTTTCTCTCGACTGTTTCTTCTCTATATATCCTGTCTTCTTGCTGTACTGCTGTAATACTATAATACTTTTTCTTTTTCTTTTTTCTTTTTGAAATCTGACTGATTTGAAATCAAATCTTTTAATTTAAGGAATAAAATATTCTGAATAGATATTCTGCAGACTGATTCAGAAAATAAACTTTAACTTTTTTCCTTTTCCATGAAAGTGTCCTTTTCCAAAATGTGTCAACGGCTAATTTCTCGGGAGAAGACAATGGAAAAGAATAAATAAATGGAAGGATAAAATCCTTGACTTATCTGGAATAATAGATCTGTTGTTGATAGTCCATCTGAGTTCAGAGAATAGAATAAAACTGATCCTTCTGAAAATAACAAGATGAAGATAAGAGTTCGTCGATCTGAACATCTGTTGTTGATTCGTCGAACGCAAACTGGAGTTCGTCGATCTCAAGCTGGAGGTCGTCGAACTGAGAGATAAAATCTGATAAGCTAGCTGGAATATTCGTTGAGCTGAGAAGAACTTTTGTCGATCTTGAAAGTGGAGGTTAGATCTTAAGTTACTCTAGAGGGGGGGGGGGGGGGGGGTGAATAGAGTATTAAAACTTTTTCTTAGTTTTATAGTGGAATTAAAATAGTGTTATATATGTGTGTAATCAGAGTGAGAAATATATAAACAGAAGAACTGAATAAATAAAAGACACACAACACAATACAAAGAAATAAACACAACCAGAAGACACAAGGAATTTATAGTGGTTCCCCAATAAATCTGGGTAGTCCACTCTTCTACCACCCTTTGGTAGGAGTCCACTAGGAGGGTTGATCAGGTGCCCTAACACCAAGGTGATTTTGATCAGGTGTCCACACACCACATAGCTTTTGATCAGGTGCTCAAAACCAACATGATTTTTTGATCAGGTGTCTTGCCACCAAGGAGGTACACTTTTGAAGGGAGTATTAACCCTGTACAAGAGAGGTGAGAAAATGTTTATAGTGTTCTTCTCTGTCAAGATGCTGAGAGAAGACTCTAGTGGACTTGTTGCAAAGCTCCCCCTGTCTGATTGAAGTAGTTGAAAGAAGATGGAGAAGCTTTCTCTTGAAGACACAAATCTTCTGTAGCAGATAGATCTGGAAGAAAAGGTTCTTTAGATTCCTTGTTGCTCTTGTAGAAGACTTGAACTTGCAGCAGAATATCTGAGAGATGGATCTTGAAGATGATGTTTCTCTGAGAAGATGAGTGCTGCTTGAGGAAGAAGAAGAAGACTGAGAATAGTAGACTGAAAGTTCTTCTTTTTTTTCTTTCTCTATCCTTATTGTTGTCTTTTTCTGTATTCTGTAAGAATGTTATTTGAATTCTGTCGAGAGAGATAAGACAATAATGTTTGTCTTTGATATATTCTATTTTTGGAATAGAATAATCTGTCTTTAATCCTTTCTTGGAACTGTAAAAGAGATAAATCGACTTTTTGGTATGTTCTTTAATTTCTTAGCCGTGAAAAACTCCTTAGCATTAAATGTCAACGACTATTTCTGTCTTTAGATAAGAACAGAAGGAATATATTCAAAGAATATAATATCCTTACTTGAATATGTCCAAATGCATTGAATATATCCGTTGGAGTCATCGATCTGTGTTCAGAGTGTTGACAAATAACTGATATAAATAATCTGGACTTGTATTTGTCGAACTGGGCTTTAATACAGAATTTGTCGAGCTCTGGTTGGAATTCGTCGAACGCTGCTCGCCATTTGTCGAACGTTGCTCAGAGAATGTCGAGCGCTGAAACTGGCCATAATACTTTAGTCTGCTGAGACAAATTCGTCGAACGATGGTAGACATTCGTCGAACGCCACTCGCCATTTGTCGAACACTGGCTGGAAAACTGTCGAGCGCTGGCAGCCATCTGTCGAACGCCGCTAGCCATTTGTCGAACGCTGAGAACTTCACTTTTTTCCTTAAGTTCTAGCTAATCTATCAGTCTAAAAACTTGACCCTTAAACTATACAATGAGGTCAACTTGATCCTTAGTTAAAACATAGTGATCCTAGCCCAAATCAGTAATAGGGTTGTTCCAACAATCTCCCCATATTTGGGTTAGGACACTATTTGACAAATATTGAAAATAAACATATGCTAAAACATCAAAATCAACAGAGTATGAATATATCTGATATATTTTAAATATTTTATCAGATATGAAATGAAAAGTACTCTGAGTTTTGAAAAAATACATTTCAATAAGAATAAAACTGAAAGATACAATCAGAACCTTGATTTTTCTGAATTATGCTGCTTCTGAAATCTGAAATTCTGATTTTGTCTGATCTATGTTGTTCTGAATTCTAAATTGAATTGAGCTGTATTGTTCTGAAATCTGAGTTGAATCTTTATCTGATTTCTGAATGTGTTATCTGCTGCTCCTTTTAAAATCCAAAGACAGCATTCAGAAATCTGTATATAGATATTTTGAAATCTGAATCTGCAAACTGCTTTCTTCTTTTGATCAGCTTTAAAATTTTGAATTGCTATGCTGTAGCAATAACTGATATTGAATTAGCTATATAAAAGTTCTTCTTCTGAACTGTATCTGCAGTAATAATTGATCTGAACTTGATCATGAACTGTAATCAACAAACCGTGATCAGCAAATTGCTGTAAGCTTTATCAAGCTTTTCTTCAAACAGTAACTCCCCCTGAGAGTGTCTCCCCCTGAGTTCTGGAGGTCTTCAGCTTTCTCTCTTACCTAGATTATAGAACAACTCCCCCTAAGCAAAATAATGCATCAAATGGAGCTTGTTCATGGAAGACTTCTCCCCCTGCCTAGTTTCAGGAAAGGCTTGAAGCTAGGCCCCTTGAAGAAGGGACATTTGATGGAGGTAGGGAAGTATGCAATTTTGTCATTGTCATTGTTCCTGCACAATAAAATAGAGATCAAGTGCAAAGGGAACTGGAAAGAGAAGCAATTCTGTAGATATTCAGCTATATAAAAAAAATTTTATTAAAGATGACAGGCTGAAATAAAAAGCTTCAGAAAAACTGGGTTCGACGAAAAATAAGTTTTCGTCGATCTCAGATCGACGAATTTGATGACTTCGTCGATCTCCGTTCGACGAAAAACTTGATTTCCTCGAGCTCAGTTCAATGAAGAGCTGGGTAAGTAGAAAACTTAATTTTTAACAGATTGAGTCTCCATCTATCATACCTAGCTGATTTATAAAGAAGATATGTCTCTTTTCATCCAAGGGCTTGGTGAAAATATCTGCTCTTTGCAAATCAGTAGAGATGAACTGTAGGCAGATTTTGTTTTTATCTACATTATCACTAAGGAAGTGGTGCCTAATTTCTATGTGTTTAGTCTTACTATGGAGAACTGGATTTTGTGCTATAGATATTGCACTAGTATTGTCACAAAATATAGTTGAATTATTTAAGTTGACACCATAGTCTAGAAGTTGATTTTGTATCCACAACATCTGTGAGCAGCAACTGCCAGCAGCCATGTATTCAACTTCAGCTGTTGATGTAGACACAGATGTCTGCTTTTTATAAAACCAAGACACAAGCCTATCACCAAGAAACTGACAAGTTCCTGATGTGCTTTTCCTGTCTACTCTGCATCAAGCATAATCTGAATCTGAGAATCCAGTTAATTCAAATTCAGATGCTGTTGGATACCAAAGTCCTAGATTAGGGCAACCCTTTATATATCTCAAAATCCCTTTTAATAAAATTAGGTGAGATTCTTTGAGGTTAACTTCAAACCTAGCACAAATACAGGTATCAAACATTATGTCAGGTCTACTAACTGTTAAATAAAGTAGTGAGACAACAATTGCTCTAAATACTCTTGAATCAACAGGTTTCCCTGATTCATCATTATCAACAACAACATTTGAGGGCTTGGGTGTTTTCATGGTGGAAGAATCAGACATACCAAATCTTTTCACTAATTCCTTAGCATACTTAGATTGGGATATGAAGATTCCATTTGGAGTTTGCTTCACTTGAAGACCAAGGAAGTATGATAACTCACCCATACTACTCATTTCAAATTTAGATTGCATTAGATTAGAAAATCTTTTACACAAATTTGAATCAGTAGAGCCAAAAATAATGTCATCTACATATATTTGAACTAGCAAAGTTTGATTTTTATGTATCCTGAAAAATAATGTTTTGTCTATTATGCCTCTACAGAATTTATTCTCTAGAAGAAAACTAGTTAAAGTCTCATACCATGCTCTAGGAGCTTGTTTGAGACCATAAAGAGCTTTCTTAAGCTTAAATACAAAAGAGGGTTGAGTTGGAGAGATGAAACCTGGTGGTTGTTCCACATGGACTTCTTCTTTGATTTCTCCATTCAGGAATGCACTTTTTACATCCATTTGATAAACCTTGAACTGTTTATATGCAGCATATGCAAGAAAGATTTTGATTGCTTCAAGTCTTGAAACAGGAGCAAAAGTTTGATCATAATCAACCCCTTCTTCATGTGAATAACCTTGAGCTACCAGTCTTGCTTTATTTCTCACAATGTTTCCATCTGCATCTAGCTTATTCCTGAAAACCCATTTAGTTCCAATAACTGGATGGTCTTTTGGTCTAGGAACCAAATCCCATACTTTGTTTGTCTCAAACTGATTGAGTTCCTCTTGCATAGCAATGATCCAGTTCAAGGCTGAGCATAATAATCGAAACTCGTTAATCGCTCGTTAATCGCTCGAATTTTCAATCGAACCAAAATCGGAATAAAATGACTCGAATCATTTTGACTCGAATCAAATCAGCTCGAAATTATTTTCGAGCCGATTTCGAGCCAAGGTCGAGTCGCTCGAATTATATTTCGAGCCGGCTCGAAAATAAATGTAAAGAAATTGCTGATTTGCGACATTTGCATTTGCCTCGGGCCTCGGCGGAAATCACGGGATGACGGGAATAAGGGATATGCAATTATGATTTTATTGATTTATGGGGCAATTACAGCTGTGAATGACCAGTCATAATGACAGCGCTGCCTGCCGCGCAGTAAAATCATTTATGATTTTACTTTTTTAACGGCGCCCAAAGACACAGTGAAAGAGGAAAGATTGTTCAGCACTTCAGCTTCAGTCTTCAGAACTTCAGCCTTCTCATTTTCTAATTTCTTCATCCGAGATTTCGAGAGCCGAAACTCTGACGGCAGGGCGGGGCGGCGGCCGGCGGGCAGGCCGGCAGCGAGTTTTTTATGTTTTAGGTTTCTATTTCTTCTTTGTTCCGTCTGCCGTTCTGCATCTCCGACGACGGACGACGACTCCATCTCCGACAAGTCGACAACGGACGGCGATGAAGCGTTGATCCTGGCTTCCTGTTTCCTGGACGGCGACGCTGCCTAGTTCCAAGTTCTTGCAATCTTGCCAGATTTTGATTCTTCCCTCTCTGATTCTCCCGTGGGTCGTGGACCCGTGATTAAGGTAAGCACGCAATAGGCAAAACTCAGATTTTTTTTTCTGTTTTTTTTTTCTATCCGGCATCCGCTTATTCCGCCAAGTAATTTCCCCATTTCTCCATTAGGGTTTTCAGCTAGGTTCCTTGCAGCTATTTGCCGATCAAGGCTCATGCTCTTCTTCATCAGCCCTTTTTGATTTGGTATGAGTCTTTTTTTCCCTTGCAGCTTATTTTTTTTTGCGTTTTTGCAGTATTGAATGAATCACCCTTGACTCATAAATCATAATCCAAAGAAATGCTCAAGATCGTATGATAAGAGTTGTATGCTCACAGCTCATAGTGAGTCAGCAGTCAGCACCTTAACGATCATTTAGTTAATTAGGATAAAACTAGAAATTTATCTTGGGATAATTTCAAAATTAACTTCTTTCCTTCCATGTACTTTTAAAATTCCTACATCTAGCATTCTAGCCAAAAGAAATTCACTGAAATAATTGTTGCAATGTTGTGGTTTGCATCTTTTTGGTCTAGTTTATTTTTCACTGAAATAATTGTTGTCTATTCAGTTCATGTTATATCTGTGGTCATGATTTTATATTAGCTATAGTTGAATTGTTTTTCACGTTTCCTTCATTGTTCTAAAAATATTGATACGTCTCATTAGCAAAATTGTTCATTGCATAAAGTGTATGCATAGTCTTCCCATCTTAAAGAAATTATTGTTTGTCCGTGCATAGAGAAAATGTAGTATCTAACTTATCTTTATTTATTCAGATATGAATATTATCAGTGCAAATAAGAATTGTAGTGGCTCGTCATCCTCATCTTTTGAGGATGATGAATTCATTAATCCTGATGCAAATGCCATCATAACTGATCTAAATGTTCAAGACGTTGAACTAGCACCCATCTCAACTGGCCCCACTCCCACTCCCACTGAAGCTTCATTAGATGTAGATCAACAATCTACTGAAGTTGATACAAGAAATAAAGGAAAAAGGAAAAGAAGTGAAGTATGGGAGCACTTCAAAGTTGAGAAAATGAAGGATAGAAGTGGAAATGTTGTCTCCAAATGGCAATGTAAACATTGCTTCAAAACATACAAGTATCAGTCATCTGGGTCCACGTCAAATTGTGCCAGACACATTAAAACTTGTTATAAGCTTATACAAGTTAAGAAAAACCAAAGCATGTTCAACCAGGAGAGAATAAATATGGTAGAGGATGACATTCAATTGCCACCCATTTGTATGTCTGGATCTTATGACCAAGTTAGCATTAGACAACTTCTAGCCAAGTTCATTATTTCTGCGGAACTGCCTTTCTCGATAGTTGAGCAGCCTTATTTCAATGTGTATTCTAAAGCTCTAAATCCTAACCATGTCAAAATTTCAAGGCATACGATGAAGAATGAATGCATGAAATTGTATGAAATTGAGAGAGATAGACTCTTGAAGGTTCTTAAAAGGGTGGATAAAGTCGCACTAACTAGTGATTGTTGGACATCTAATCAGTCTATTGGTTATTTATGTATCACCGTTCATTACATAGATTCTGATTGGATGCTTCGTCACTCAATAATAAACTTTCTAGATCTTGATCCACCCCATAGTGGCCAAGTCATATATGATGCAATCCGTGAGTCAATCCTGCAATGGGGTATCCAGAAAAAGGTAATGAGCATCACACTTGACAATGCTTCTGCGAATGATCTAGCTGCAAGACATTTACAACAAAGTTTAGCAAATTCCAATCATTTATATTTAAGCGGTAAAGTTTTTCATGTTAGATGTTGTGCTCACATACTCAATATTCTCGTGCAAGATGGTTTGAAAGAGATTTCTCCATTGATTAACATTGTTAGAGAAGTTGTGGGATACATAAGGAAGTCACCATCACGTCTTAAATCTTTTGCTGAATCAGCCAAATTATTGGGAATTTCTACAACTCGGGGGCTTTCTTCAGATGTGAAAACAAGGTGGAATAGTACTTATTACATGCTTGATAGTGCATTTCATTTTAGATATGTTATCCATGACTTCTTTAGAAAAGATAAAGGTTTGGTATGGGACCTTTGTGAAGAAACTTGGGAGCAGTTTTATAAGATTAAGAACATCTTGGAAGTCTTTGAATCCGCAACAAAACTATTTTCAGGAACTTCCTATCCAACATGTAATTTATTTTTACCTGCATTGATTGCTATTAAGGAAGTATTGGATAAATTCTCAACATCCGATGATGAGTTCATACGTGGCTTGGTCAAACCGATGAAAAGCAAATTTGACAAATATTGGAGTGATTGCCACTTACTCATGTCTCTTGCCATTATTCTTGATCCTCGACGAAAATTGTTATTCATCACTTATGCTTTCAATAAGCTGTACAATAATTATGAAGCAGCCCAAAAAGTAAATTTGGTAAAGGATAGTCTCTTTGAACTTTTTTCCACTTATTGCAATAGCAGCAGCACGGGGCATAATAAATCAATTATCAGCTCTGAATCATCTTCATCAGCTCGAGTGGGAGTTATGGGACATTCAAGTGCAACAACACAACCACAACCAGAACTTATCACAAATTCCGTTCTTCTTGGATTTGATGATTTTTTGAGTTCAAGTTCTTCTACACAACCTCTTAAAAATGAACTCGAATTATATCTAGAGGAAGCACATGTACAACCTCCTCTTGAGAGTAGAGATAAATTTGATGTCTTAGAATGGTGGAAAATATATTCAATGAAGTATGCGAAGCTCTCTAAGATGGCAAAAGATATCCTCACAATACCCATCACAACTGTGGCTTCCGAATCCGCTTTTAGTGCTGGAGGGCGAATACTTGATGATTATAGAAGTTCTCTAAATCCCAAAACAGTGAATGCTCTAGTGTGTTCCTCAAATTGGATTCGATCCCAACATAAACATCGTGTCAATGTAAGTATTTCACTTTAATATTGTTTCAACAGTTCTCAATTATATTTATGTTATTTGACGTTTTATTTTACAATCATAGTTTGTTGTGGATGACTTAACAAGCCCTCTACCGGATGAGATCGTTGGAACTTCTACTAATGACTAATGAGATTAAACTTGCATTACGGTAATTTTTTTATTTTATGTGACTTATGATAATATGTGATCTAATCGCCATCTTGATTAAATATTAACCCTTGTTCTTTTATTGCAGATGTGCAAGGTCTAGTACTCTAGTGGCTGCTTAAGGTGCAATTTTAGTCACTGTAAAAGGGGTTTCTTTGCAGATGTTCTTTTATTGCTTTATGTGTTTCTTTTTTAATTACAGATTAAGGAGCAGAACCGTAGTTCAAAGTCCAGAGATCATATTCTAGGCTACTACTGCCCGATCAGCTCAAATCTTAGTATATTTTTGGAGAGTTTGGCAAACCGCAAATATGGACTTGTTATGAATTTTTATTAGACTGGTTTATGGACTTTTATTGGACTATTTATGACTAACGAACTATTTATTTTGTAATTTTGTTATATTTTTAGTCAAATACTTGGATTTGGGAAGTAGTTAAATGTTTTAAATTCCTTTTTTATGAGATTTGGGTAAATTGTTTTCATGAGGTATGTGAAATTTTCTTGCCTGGTCTTTTTGGAAATAATTGGTCTGAAATGTAAAAAATATATATAATAGCATTTTTTTATAAAATTCAAAAAATATAAAGAACATTAATCAAGTGCTCAACTTCTTGGTATCTTACATTTAATTGTGATTTAAAAAATGTCTTGAATAATGCCCTTTAGTTGATTTAAAAATATATTTAATACCATAATGTATTAATGTGTAATAATTTTTTTTATAAAAAATAAATAATTTCGAGCCGACTCGAAATTGATTCGAGCCAGCTCGGAATCGAATCGATTTCGAGTCGAGTTGGCTCGACTCGAAATTGATTTCGAGTTCGAGTCGATTTCGAGCCGACTTCGAGTCGAAAATTTCGATTTCGAGCCGGGTCGAAATCACTCGAACTCGACTCGATATCAGCCTTGATCCAGTTGGGATCTTGTTCTGCATCTTGTAGAGATTGAGGTTCAATCTGAGAGAGAAAACATGTGTGCATCATGTTCTGATTTACTTGATTCCTTGTTTGCACACCTGCTGAAATATCTCCAATTACTTGTGATATTGGATGATCTCTAACTGTGATGTGGTCAACAGTTGGAGTTGGTTCAGCAATGATATTTTCTTGAGGAATTTGATCAGCTGTCACTTGAATTGACTTGTCAGCAAGATCTTCTGGATGATCTTCTTCTTCACTATCTTCAAGTGTTTGAGTTGTTGGAAGTGAAGAATCTCTTTTCTCTAGATTTAGCTCACTTAGTTCTTCACATAAATCTGATACCTGCAAGGTATTTATGGTAGAGGTGGTAATCCTCTCCTCATTCAATAGGTTAGTTTCATCAAAAGAAACATGCATGGACTCCTCTATTTTAAGAGTAGATTTGTTGTAGACTCTATATGCCTTACTAGATAGAGAGTATCCAAGGAATATGCCTTCAGCTGCCTTAGCTTCAAACTTCCTTAGATATTTCTTATCATTGTTATGCACATAGCATTTACAACCAAAAATCTTAAAATAGCTAACCTTAGGCTTTTTATTCTTGAGTAGTTCATAGGGAGTCTTACCCTTAAGTTTATGTATCAGGCTTCTATTCAACACATAATTTGTTGTGTTCACTGCCTCTGCCCAAAAGGAGAGTGGCAAATGAGCATCAGCAAGCAATGTAGCTGCTGATTCAATTAATGTTCTATTTTTCCTTTCAGCTACACCATTTTGTTGAGGGCTTCTAGGAGCAGAGAAACACTGTCTGATCCCTTCTTTTCCACAAAATTCTCTCATCAGAAGAGACTCAAACTCAGTACCATGATCACTTCTGATCAATGCAACTAAAGTAGAGTACTCAGTCTTGATGGACCTGAGAAAGTCTGTTAGAACTTTGAAAGTGTCAAACTTGTTTCTAAGAAAGAACACCCAAGTGAATCTTGAGAAGTCATCTACAATAACTAGAGAATAATGCTTCCCTCCTAAGCTCTGTATAGCAGTAGGTCCAAAAAGATCTAAATGCAATAAGTACATAATCCTAGGTGAATCACTCTGGGATAAAGATTTGAAACTACTTCTAGTCTGCTTACCTAACTGACAAGCCTTGCAAAGTCCTTCCTTCTTGTATGAACCAGAAGGCAGTCCTCTGACAAGATTGTCCTTAGAAAGCTTAGAGATAGTTCTAAGGTTAATGTGTACTAGCCTTTTATGCCATAGTTCATTTGTCTTACTTATTGAATTAAATAGACAGATGTTAGTATTGGCAGAGTCAAAATTGACTAGATAAATATTTCCTTGTCTAATACCAGATAATATATTTTTTATTTTTATTATTGGTAATAATACATTGGGAAGGGTTAAAGGTTACCTGATAACCTTCATCACATAACTGGCTTATGCTGATGAGGTTGTGCTTGAGACCTTTGACATATGATACTTCTTTGAATGTGACTGCTCCAATTTTGACTTGTCCATACCCTTTTGTCTGTCCACAGTTGGATTCTCCAAAGACAACTTTGGGTCTAAGCTTTGCCTTATAATTGATTAGATTGGCCTTATTTCCTGTCATATGCTTTGAGCATCCACTGTCCAAGTACAAATATTCTTTTATCCTTGGATAACTGTGTACCTGCAAAGACAGAAAAATAAACTAGTTATTTTTGACCCAGACTACCTTGGGTCCTTTTGTTTTATCACAATATTCAGAAATAAAGGACATTTCAGGTTGATCCTTGTAGCCTTGTGGATGATATCTCCTTGGAGGTATAATCCATTCAGTAAAAGGATTTTTAGTATATTTAGAATTAGAATTCTTAGAATTTTCTGTATAATATCTGTTCGACAAATTTAGGTAAATTCGTCGACCGCCGTTCGACGAATGTGCAAGATTTTGTCGACCACCGTCCATATGATAACTATACTGAAAATCTGTTCTCAGTTTTCGTCGATCTCCGTTCGACAAATTGAAGTCTTTTTGTCGAGCTCCGTTCGACGAATTCTTCTGAATTTTTTTATTCTTAATATTCTTGCTTGAAATATCTTTATTGGCTTCTACAGCCCCTTTGCCTTTAGCAAATATGAATTTTATGGGTGTAGATAATATATTTTTCTTAATCAGATGTGGCTCACTTGATGAGGCACCCAAGCCCAATTTGCCATTAAGTCTGGCATTAACTGTGCTTGTTATGTCCATCAGTTTGATGCTTCTCCCATTTAGGGATTCTTCAAACTTTTTGGCTTCAGACAGCTTGTTCTCAATGAGAACAATATGTTCCCTGGAGGCAGCCAAATTCTTTTTAAGGTTTATATTTTCTTCACTTATATTATTCATGTCAGCTAACTTATTTCTGAGTGAGATTATTTCTTTCTCAGATTTTAATAAGTCTAAGCAAAGAACTTTGAATTCAGCCTTGAATTCAACTGAAGTAAAATCAAAATGAGATAATACCTGATCTGCATCATCTTCTGCTTCAAAGTCTGATTTTTCTTTATCAGAATTATGTCCTGAGGCATTGATAGTCATCATGCAGAATGTTCTCTCTTCTTCATCATCACTGGAGCTGGATGAGGCAGCATGTTCTGCCTCACTGCCTGAGTCATATATTGCCATCAGACATTTGTCACTTTCATTTGACTTTTCTTCATCATCATCAGATGAACTGGATGATGATTTAGATTCAGTTTCACTCCAGGATTCTGCAATGAATCCTCTTCCCTTCTTTTTGTGCTTGTGTGAGGAAGATTTGTTGGAGCTTCTTTTCTCTTCTTTCTCCTTTTTCTTTTCTTTCTTTTTCTCTTCTAGACATTCTGTCAGGTAGTGTCCAGGTTTCCTGCAACCATAACAAATAACTTCTTTAGGAGTTGATTTGTTATACCTTTGCTTTTCTCTTGATCTGGACTCCTTCTTTCTGAAGTCCTTCTTAGCCATTTTGTAGAATCTCTTGGCTATGAGACTCATAAACTCCTCATCTTGTGGAGTCTTTTCTTCTTCTGCATCAGCTGCTTTGAAAGCTATGCTCTTTTCTTTCTTTGTTGCTGGAGATGTAGTGGATGATTCAGCTTCCCTGGACTTGATGAGCTGCTCATAAGGTTTGAGTTTGCCCAACAAAGCTTCAGTGGTAATCTCATAAAGACTTATGGATTTCTTGATAGGCCAGATCCTTGAGTCCCAAGTGCTGGGGAAGCACATTAGGATTTTGTCATTGATCTCAGTTAATGAGATTTCCTTATCCAATGTTCTGAGTTCACTTATGATTACACTTAATCTAGTGTACATATCTGCAACTGATTCTGTTTCTCCTTTCTTGAAGTTTTCATACTGAGAGATCAAGTGTGATCTTCTGTCTTTCCTTTCATCTGCAGAACCTGCAATCATGTTATTTAGTGAAATCCAAATTTCTCTAGCTGAAGTACATTCAACCACTTTTTCAAATATGTCATCAGAAATAGTTTGAGCCAATATGTTCATGGCTTTAGCATCTGTACTTCTTTGTTTCTTCTGTGCTTCTGTCTATTCTGGAGGTGGGACATCAGTGTTGTCTGTTGTAGCTTCAGTGCTGGTTGATGTTGTAGGTGTTGGAGGCCCTGTCAGAATAAAAGTGAAAATTTCTTCATCAATAGAGTTCATATAAAGCCTAATCCTTGCTTTCCAAAGTGCAAACTTGCTAAGATTGCACATTGGAGGTCTTGTGCTTGAGTACTCCTTGTTCTGTGCCATGAGTTTTTAACAGAAAATAGATAAAGAAAAACTCTAAATTAATTTAAGATCTAATTGATCTTTGTGATCCAGGTGTTAGCCTGTAAATAAGATCAACCAACCTCTGATACCAATTGAAAGTGGAGGTTAGATCTTAAGTTACTCTAGAGGGGGGGGGGGGGGGGGGGTGAATAGAGTATTAAAACTTTTTCTTAGTTTTATAGCGGAATTAAAATAGTGTTATATATATGTGTAATCAGAGTGAGAAATATATAAACAGAAAAACTGAATAAATAAAAGGCACACAACACAACACAAAGAAATAAACACAACCAGAAGACACAAGGAATTTATAGTGGTTCCCCAATAAATATGGGTAGTCCACTCTTCTACCACCCTTTGGTAGGAGTCCACTAGGAGGGTTGATCAGGTGCCCTAACACCAAGGTGATTTTGATCAGGTGTCCACACACCACAGAGCTTTTGATCAGGTGCTCAAAACCAACAGGATTTTTTGATCAGGTGTCTTGCCACCAAGGAGGTACACTTTTGAAGGGAGTATTAACCCTGTACAAGAGAGGTGAGAAAAGGTTTATAGTGTTCTTCTATGTCAAGATGCTGAGAGAAGACTCTAGTGGACTTGTTGTAAAGCTCCCCCTGTCTGATTGAAGTAGTTGACAGAAGATGGAGAAGCTTTCTCTTGAAGACACAAATATTCTGTAGCAGATAGATCTGGAAGAACAGGTTCTTCAGATTCCTTGTTGCTCTTGTTGAAGACTTGAACTTGCAGCAGAATATCTGAGAGATGGATCTTGAAGATGATGTTCTCTGAGAAGATGAGTGTTGCTTGAGGAAGAAGAAGAAGACTGAGAATAGTAGACTGAAAGTTCTTCTTTTTTCTTTCTCTATCGTTGTTGTTGTCTTTTTCTGTATTCTGTAAGAATGTTATTTGAATTCTGTCGAGAGAGATAAGACAATAATGTTTGTCTTTGATATATTCTATTTTTGGAATAGAATAATCTGTCTTTAATCCTTTCTTGGAACTGTAAAAGAGATAAATCGACTTTTTGGTTTGTTATTTAATTTCTTAGCCGTGAAAAACTCCTTAGCATTAAATGTCAATGGCTATTTCTGTCTTAAGATAAGAACAGAAGGAATATATTCAAAGAATATAATATCCTTAATTGAATATGTCCAAATGTATTGAATATATCCGTTGGAGTCGTCGATCTGTGTTCAGAGTGTTGACAAATAACTGATATAAATAATCTGGACTTGTATTTGTCGAACTGGGCTTTAATACAGAATTTGTCGAGCTATGGTTGGAATTCGTCGAACGCTGCTCGCAATTTGTCGAACGCTGCTCAGAGAATGTTGAGCGCTGAAACTGGCCATAATACTTCAGTCTGCTGAGACAAATTCGTCGAATGATGCTAGACATTCGTCGAAAGCCACTCGCCATTTGTCGAACACTGGTTGGAAAACTGTCGAGCGCTGGCAGCCATCTGTTGAACGCCGCTAGCCATTTGTCGAACGCTGAGAACTTAACTTTTTCCTTAAGTTCTAGCTAATCTATCAGTCTAAAAACTTGACCCTTAAACTATACAATGGGGTCAACTTGATCCTTAGTTAAAACATAGTGATCCTAGCCCAAATCAGTAATAGGGTTGTTCCAACAGATCTGAACATCTTGATACTTATTCTTCAACCACAGAGCTGAGTTCGTCGAACGCTGAGACTTGGGAAGTTCGTCGAATGCTGAGACTTGGCAAGTTTGTCGAGCTGGAGCAAGACATTCGTCGAAAGCATAATGTATTTCATTGAACGCAGATAGGAGTTCGTCGAACGCAGAAATTTGATCTTTTCCTTAACTTCTAACATCCTAAAACCTTGACCCTTAGACTATACATTGGGGTCAACTTAGTCCTAGTCAACAGATAGTGATCCTAGCCCAAATCAGTAATAGGGTTGTTCCATAAATCTCCCCCTATTTGGGTTAGGACACTATTTGACAAAAATCAAATAAAACAACAGAAAAACAGCAGAGCATATATATCTAACTGAATGTAAATTCTTTTCAGCAGATAAAAGAAATATAGTGCTATGAGCTTAGACACATTATATTGAAAATAGAAAATAACAAAAACAAATAATTAGAACCTTTTGCCTTTCTCTGAAGGAGGCTTGAATGTGATTTGCCTTTCAAATTTATGCTTTCTGAATTCTGACATTGTAAAGAACTGAAAGAAATCCTTGCCTTCATCTTTTGCTTTTGTTGATCTGAGTTGTAGCAACAACTGGAACTGCTTTGTTGAATCTGAATATGCATTTTTCAGCTTTTGCTTTTATTGATCTGAACTGAATCTGCTCTATCAAAAAATTATTTCTGAATATGCATTTGCATCTGTCATATCTGAATCTTCAAACTGAAACTGCTGGAGCTTCTTTAAATAACTGAAACCTATCATAAAGGAGCTTCTTCATCAAGAACTGATTTTTGCTTCTTCATACAGTATCTCCCCCTGAAACTTGAGCTTCTACATAAAGCATCTCCCCCTATCAAAAAGTAAAGCACCCCCCCTATCAAAAAGAAGCTTCTTCAAAACATCTCCCCCTGCCTAGTTTCAAGGAGACCTGAAGCTAGGCCCCTAGAAGAAGGGACATTTGTATAGGAGGTAGGGAATGATGCAATTTTAGAAGAAATATTGCCATTGTTCCTACAAAATGAAAAGAGAGATCAAGTGCAAAGGAACTGGAAAGAGAAGCAATTTCTGTAGGCATAAAGATAAAATGAAATAAAAGATTTGATTATAATGAAAGAGATCAGAGTCGAAATGACTTTGCTTTTGTCAGATTGCGTTCGACGAAAATTTATTTTTCGTCGATCTCAGTTCGACGATCAAGCTTGTCTTCGTCGATCCCTGGATCTAATAGATATCATCTCAGCGGTTTGGTCTCAGCGGATCCAGACAGCTTCTCAGCGGCCCAAGGCCTTGTCTCAGCGGTTCAGCTGAGATTAATAGCTTATCTCAGCTGTTCAGTTGAGACTGAGAGTTTGTCTCAGCTGCTTAGACAGCAAACCAACTGAACTTAATTCACACAGTGAGGGATAAATAAAAGATATAATTTTTTTAATTGATTGAAACTCCATCTATCATTCCTAGCTGATTTATAAAGAAAATATGTTTCTTTTCATCCAAGGGTTTGGTGAAAATATCAGCCCTTTGCAAATCAGTAGAAATGAATTGTAGGAAAATTTTATTTTTATCCACATTATCTCTGATAAAGTGGTGCCTAATTTTTATGTGTTTAGTCCTACTATGGAGTACTGGATTTTGTGCTATAGATATTGCACTAGTATTGTCACAAAATATAATTGAATTGTTTAAGTTGATACCATAGTCTAGAAGTTGATTTTTTATCCACAGTATCTGTGAGCAGCAACTGCATGCAGCAATATATTCTGCTTCAGCTGTTGATGTAGACACAGATGTTTGTTTCTTACAAAACCAAGACACAAGCCTATCACCAAGAAACTGGCAAGTTCCTGCTTTGCTTTTCATGTCTACTCTGCATCAAGCATAATCAGAATCTGAGAATCCAGTTAATTCAAATTATGATGTTGTTGGATACCAAAGTCCTAGATTTGGACAACCCTTTATATATCTCAAATTTTTTTTAGTAAAATTAGGTGAGATTCTTTGGGGTTAACTTGGAACCTAGCACAAGTACATGTAGCAAACATTATGTCAGGTCTACTAGCTGTTAGGTAAAGTAATGAGCCAACAATTGCTCTATATACTTTCTGATCAACAGGTTTCCCTGATTCATCATTGTCAACAACATCATTGGAGGGCTTGGGTATTTTCATGGTAGAAGCATCAGACATACCAAATCTTTTCACTAATTCCTTAGCATACTTGAATTGTGATATGAATATGCCATTTGGAGTTTGCTTTACTTGAAGACCATGGAAGTATAATAACTCACCTATACTACGCATTTCAAATTTAGATTGCATTAGGTTAGAAAACCTTTTGCATAGATTTGAATCAGTAGAGCCAAATATAATATCATCTACATAAATTTGAACTAGTAATGTTTGATTTTTATGTATCCTGAAAAATAGGGTTTTATCAACAGAGCCCCTACAGAAATTGTTCTCCAAAAGAAAATTAGCTAAGGTCTCATACCATGCTCTGGGAGCTTGCTTGAGACCATAGAGAGCTTTATTAAGCTTAAATATATAAGAAGAGCGAGTTGGAGAGATAAAACCTGGTGGTTGTTCCACATAGACTTCTTCTTTGATATCTCCATTCAAGAATGCACTCTTCACATCCATCTGATAGACTTTGAACTTCTTGAATGCAGCAAAAGCAAGGAATATCCGTATAGCTTCAAGTCTGGCAACAGGAGCAAAGGTTTGATCAAAATCAATTCCTTCTTCCTGAGAATATCCTTGGGCTACTAATCTTGCTTTATTTCTTATTATGAATCCTTGATCATCTAGCTTGTTCCTGAAGACCCACTTGGTGCCAATGACTGGATGGCCTTTAGGTCTTGGAACCAAATCCCCAACCTTGTTCCTTTCAAATTGGTTGAGCTCCTCTTGCATTGCAAGAATCCAGTTTGGATCTTATTCTGCATCTTTTATGGATTGAGGTTCAACTTGTGATAGGAAACAAGTATGCATCTGATTTTGGTGTAGTTGATGCCTTGTTTGAACACCTGCTGAAATATCTCTAATAATTTGGGATATTGGATGATCTCTGATTGTGATGTGATCAACAGTTGGAGTTGGTTCAGCAATGGTTTCCACTTGAGGAATTTGATCAGCTGTCATTTGATTTGAATTATCAGCAAGATTTTCTGGATGATCTTCTTCTTCACTATCTTGACTAAGTTGAGATGATGGAAGTAGAGACTCTTCATTCTGTAGATTTAGTCCATTTAGTTCTTCACATAGAACTGGTACCTGCAAAGTATCTTTGGTAGAGGTGGTATTCCTCTCCTCATTTAACATATTAGATTCATCAAAGGATACATGCATGGACTCTTCTATCTTAAGAGTAAATTTGTTGTAAACTCTATATGCTTTACTAGAAAGAGAATATCCAAGGAATATACCTTCAGCAGATTTTGCTTCAAATTTCCTTAGATATTTCTTATCATTATTATGCACATAGCATTTATAACCAAATATCTTAAAATAGTTAACCTTATGCTTTTTATTCTTGAGTAATTCATAGGGAGTTTTACCCTTAAGCTTATGGATCAGGCTTCTGTTCAACACATAATTTGCTGTGTTCACTGCCTCTGCCTAAAAAGAAATTGGCAAGTGAGCATCAACAAGCAATGTAGTTGTTGATTCAATAAGTGTTCTATTTTTCCTTTCAGCTACCCCATTTTGTTGAGGAGTTCTAAGAGTAGAGAAACACTGCCTGATCCCTTCTTTTCTACAGAATTCTCTAATCAGAAGAGATTCAAACTCAGTGCCATGATCACTTCTGATCAATGCAACTAGAGTAGAGTACTCAATCTTGATGGACCTGAGAAAATTTGTCAGAACACTAAAGGTGTCAGACTTGTTCCTAAGAAAGAACACCCAAGTGAATCTTGAGAAGTCATCTACAATAACTAGAGAGTAATGCTTCCCTCCTAGACTTTGTATTGCAGTGGGTCCAAAGACATCCAAATGCAATAAGTACAAAATCCTAGGTGAATCACTCTTGGATAAAGATTTAAAACTACTCTTAGTCTGCTTACCTAATTGACAAGCCCTACAGAGTCCTTCCTTCTTGTATGAACCAGAAGGCAGTCCTCTAACAAGATTTTCCTTAGAAAGCTTAGATATAGTTCTAAGGTTAATGTGTCCAAGCCTTTTATGACATAATTCATTTGTTTTACTTATTGAATTAAATAAACAAATGTCTGAATTGGCAGAGTCAAAATTGACTAAATATATGTTTCCATGTCTAATACTAGATAATACATTTATGTTTTTATTATTGGTAATAAGACATAAGGAGTGGTTAAAAGTTACCTGATAACCTTCATCACATAACTGGCTTATGCTGATGAGGTTGTGCTTCAGACCCTTGACATAAGCTACCTTTTTGAAGGTGACTGCTCCAACTTTGATTTGTCCATAACCTTTGGTTTGTCCACGGTTGGAGTCTCCAAAGATCACTTTGGGTCCAAGCCTTGCCTTGTAGTTGCTTAGGTTGGCCTTTTTTCCTGTCATATGCTTTGAGAACCCACTATCCAAGTACCATTGTTCTTTTATTTTGGGATAGCCCTGTACCTGATCACTGTTAGTTTTAGATTCTAATTCTTCAGAGTTGTTTCCTGAGGCATTGATAGCCATCATGCAGAAGTTCCTTTCTTCTTCATCATCATTGGAGTTAGATGATGATGATGCATATTCTGACTCACTGCTTGAGTCATATATAGCCATCAAGCATTGGTCCTTCTCATTTGCATTTTCTTCATCTTCAGAAGAGCTGGATGAAGATTCTGATTATGTTTCACTCCATGTTTCAGCTACAAAGCCTCTTTCCTTATGCTTGTGTTTGTGGGAGGAAGGCTTGCTGGAGTTCCTTTTCTCTTCTTTCTCTTTTCTCTTTTCTTTCTTTTGGTTCTCTGGATACTTAGGTAGAATGTGTCCAGGTTTCTTGCAGCCAAAACAAATTATTTCTTTAGAATTAGATTTGTCATACCTTGGCTTTTCTCTTGATCTGGAATCCTTCTTTCTGAAGTCTTTTCTAGCCATCCTGTAGAACCTTTTGGCTAGTAAGCTCATAAACTCCACTTCTCCTGGAGCTTTATCTTCCTCTTCAGTTGCTTGGAAAGCAATGCTCCTTTCCTTCTTGGATGCTGGTGAGGAAGTAGATTGTTCAGCTTCTCTGGACTTGATAAGCTGCTCATAGGATTTAAGCTTGCCTAACAAGGTCTCAGTGGAGATCTCATTAAGGCTTCTGGCTTCCTTGATTGGCCAGATCCTAGAGTCCCATGTGCTGGGGAAGCACATTAAGATCTTATCATTAACTTCAGTGATTGAAATCACTTTGTCCAAAGTCTTCAGCTCATTGATTATGAGACTGAGTCTGTTGTACATATCTGCAACTATTTCATTTTCTCCCTTCTTGAAATTCTCATACTGGGAGATTAGATGAGATCTTCTATCTATTCTTTCATCTGTAGATCCTTCAACCATGTTGTTGAGGGAGGTCCAGATTTCCCTGGCTGAGGTGCATTCCACAACCTTTTGAAGGATGTCATCAGACATTGTCTGTGCCAATATATTCATTGCTTTGGCATCATCACTTCTCTGCTTCTTTTGAGCTTCTGTCCACTCAGGAGGTGGAACATCATGATTTGTTGTTGTTGTTTCAGCACTTGTTGTTGCTGTAGGAGTAGGAGGTCCTGTCAAAATCACATTAAAAATATCTTCACCAATAGAGTTCATATATAATTTGATCCTTGCCTTCCATAATGCAAACTTATTTAGATTGCACATAGGAGGTCTTGTGCTTGAGTATTCTTTGTTCTGTGCCATGGATTTTTAGAAATATAAAACTCTAGAAGAAAATTAAGATCTAATTGATCTTTTGATTCAGGTGTTAGCCTATAAAGAATCAACCAACCTCTGATACCAATTGAAGGTGAGGTTAGATCTTAGATTTACTCTAGAGGGGGGGGGGGGGGGGGGGGTGAATAGAGTATTAAAAAGTTTTTCAATTATTTTTATAGCGAAATTAAAATAGTGATATTTATATGTGTACTGAGTGAGTTATAAAAACAAATAAAGAAAATAGCACAGCACAGTACAGAAAAAATAAACACAATCACAGAGGACACAAGGATCTATAGTTGTTCCCCAATAAACCTGGGTACATCTACTCTTCTACCACCCTTGGTAGGAATCCACTAGGTTTTTGATCAGGTGCCCTATCACCAATGGGTTTTTGATCAGGTGCCCAAACACCAACCATAAGTTTTTGATCAGGTGCCCTGCCACCAACCAATCACAGGTTTTTGATCAGGTGCCCTGCCACCAAAGGGTTAACTTTTGAAGGGAGATAGAACCCTGTATAAGATGGGATAAAGAGGGCTATGAAGTTATTCTCTGTCAATAATCTTAGAGAAGACTAGTGGATTTGTTGCTGTTGTAAAGCTCCCACTGTCTGATAGAAATGGTTGACAGTTGAGGATGGAGCTTTCACTTGAATGAAATATCTTCCTTGATAGCTGATGAATCTGAGAGACAAAGGTTTCTCAGATTATTGTTGCTCTTGAAGATTTTGAGAACTTGCAGCAGAATACTGAGAGAATAATGTTGATGTTCTCAGAGATTGAGAGAGCTGCTGCTTGAGGAAGATGAACTCTTGTTGTTTTTCTTTCTGTATATTTTCTCTCGACTGTTTCTTCTCTGTATATCCTGTCTTCTTGCTGTACTGTTGTAATACTATAATACTTCTTCTTTTTTCTTTTTGAAATCTGACTGATTTGAAATCAAATCTTTTAATTTAAGGAAGAAAATATTCTGAATAGATATTCTGCATACTGATTCAGCAAATAAACTTTAACTCTTTTCCTTTTCCATGAAAGTGTCCTTTTCCAAAATGTGTCAACGGCTACTTTCTCGGGAGAAGACAATGGAAAAGAATAAATAAATGGAACGATAAAATCCTTGACATATCTGGAATAATAGATCCGTTGTTGATTGTCGATCTGAGTTCAGAGAATAGAATAAAACTGATCCTTCTGAAAATAACAAGCTGAAGATAAGATTTATTCGATCTGAACATCTGTTGCTGATTCGTCGAACGCAGACTGGAGTTCGTCGATCTCAAGCTGGAGGTCGTCGAACTGAGAGATAAAATCTGATAAGCTAGCTGGAATATTGAATTCATTGAGCTGAGAAGAACTTTCGTCGAACGCTGACTTGGGAAGTTCATCGAACGCTGAGACTTGGCAAGTTCGTCGAACTGGAGCAAGACGTTCGTCGAACGCAGAATGTATTTCATCAAACGCAGATAGTAGTTCGTCGAACGCAAAAAATTGATCTTTTCCTTAAGTTCTAACAGCCTAAAATCTTGATGCTTAGACTACACATTGGGGTCAACTTAGTCCTAGTCAACAGATAGTGATCCTAGCCCAAATCAGTAATAGGGTTGTTCCAACATCTACAAACCTTTCCTTTCCTAAGACCAGTCAATACTATCTGGTTTGTTATGGAGTTAACTATATGACACAAAGACTTAGTGAATACAACTTTGTATTCACCATCACATAGCTGACTACTAGTAATTAGATTATGTTGAAGTCCTTCAACATAAGCTACTTTAGAAAAGGAGTCTTCCCCAATCCTGAGCAAACCATACCCTTTGGTTTGACCAGAGTGAGAATTCCCAAAGATTACCTTAGGCCCTTCCTTGGCCCTGAAGTTTTCCAACAGTTCTTTTGCTCCAGTCATATGCATGGAGCACCCACTGTCTAGATACCACTGCTGATTTGTGGTTGAACAGTCTTCCTTCTGCACATTAAATCAAACATTAGTACAGATCCTCACATGGTGGGGTCTCTTTCTTCTATCATCATATGGAGTTATGAAAGAATAAGATGGTCTTTCAGTATACCACTTTAGGTGAAGAAGTGATGCATTATTATGCCAGTAATGTTTGGCTATATGCCCAAGTTTAGAACAGTAGAAACATCTAGGAATAGAGGTAGATAGAGGTTTAGATGTTTGATAAATTTTTGCAGTAAACATGCGTCGAGAAGAAATCGACGCATCTTTGAAGTTGCGTCGAGTGTAATTCGACGTGTCTGCATAGTTCCGTCGATGATAATTTGATGCAGAGTATTGGCTGCGTCGAATATAATTTGGCGCACCCTCATACTTGCTTTGAATTGATGTCGACGCATATGCTAAACTCCGTCGAGTTGCATTCGACGCATCCTTAAAATTGCGTCGAGTTTTATTCGACGTATGATTCTTTTTGTTAAGATTTTTATTATTTTTATTTGTCTTTTCTAAAGGGTGTTTACCTAAGATACCTGGTTGATTAGTAGTGTTTACCCTGTTGAATATTGTTAGTTTATTAGGGTTATTATTATGATCTTCATAGGATCCTAAGTTGTTATTAGGTCTAAACTTAGATAATGCTACAGGGTTTTCCCAAGCAAGTTTGCTAGGGATTAGTGTGCTAGAGGATGGTGGTGTTTCTAAATCAAGGTGATTAAATCTCTTGGAGAGATTTTGTGAGATATCTTTAAGCTTTTGGCTCCTTCCATTGAGTGAGTCCTCAAAGGCTTTTGCCTCTGTAAGATCTTTACCTAATTCAGAATTTTCATTTTCTAGTGAGTATATTTCTTTTTCTTTCTTAAACAATTTATTTTTCAGATTATAGTTAACTGAGTACTGATTATCTTTCCTTAGATCTTCTAGTTCTACTCTGATTATGTTTAGTTCTTTTTGACTGTTAATGTAATCTTGACAGAATTTTTTAAAACAATCTTTAAAATCTTCTGAGGAAAAATCAAAATTATCAAAGATTGTTACCTCATTTTCTGCAGTGGAGTCTTCAAGAGCCATTAAGCAGGCTTCTTCAGGTCCACACTCTTTATCATCATCAGATGATGAGGAGCTTGATTCAGAGTCTGAGTCACTCCAGGTTTCAGCTATGAAACATTTTCCTCCTTTCTTATCCTTCCTCCTGAAGGATTTCTTTTTTTCTTCCTTCCTCTGCTTGTTGCTTTTGTTCTTTTCTTCCTCAGGGCATTCAGTGGCAAAGTGACCTGCTTTTTTGCAAGAAAAGCAGATAATCTCCTGTTTAGGAGTTTTGTCATACTTTGGCTTGCCTGAACTCTTTCTTTCCTTCTGGAGTCCTCTGTCCTAACCCCTTGAATCTTTTAGCCAAGAGAATAAACATCTCTTCTTCAGAGGTGGAGGACTCTGCTTCAGCAGTCTTTAGTGCAAGAGTCCTATCTTTAGGATTAGAGATTTTCTCCTGGGCCTCAGACTCAGCCCTGCTTCTCAGTAGAAGCTCATAGGACTTGAGCTTTCCTAGTAGTGCATCTGTTGATATCTCTCTGAGGCATCTAGAATCTCTGATGGCCCAGATTCTAGAGTCCCATGTGCTTGGGAAGCACTTGAGGAGCTTGTCTTTAATTTCAGTCAGAGAAATTTCTTTGTCAAGCCCTCTCGACTCATTTATGATGAAGATGAACCTATCATACATTTCTGCTATGCTTTCATCAGCCTTTTTCTCAAAGTTCTCATACTGGGATATGAGAAGTGACTTCTTGTCTTTTCTTTGATCAGAATTGCATTCAACTAATCTGGAGAGAGATTCCCAGATTTCTTTGACAGAGTTGCAATCAGCAACTTTTTGAAATATGTCATCTGACATAGTTGAGACCAGGATATTCATGGCCTTGGCATCATATGCCTTCACTTTCTTCTCTACATCAGTCCATTAAGCTCTGGGGACTGCAGTTTGTATAACTTATCCACTAGCATCTCTCCTTACTGGGCTGGAGGGCCTGCGATGATGACATTAAAAATATCTTCATCAATAGAATTCATATAAAGTTTTATTCTATCCTTTGACAGTGTAAACTTATTCAGGTTACACACTGGAGGTCTTGTTGATGCATAATCCTTAGAACTCATTTTCTTCTTAAAAATAGTTTTAACTAATTTATGATAAAGAAATAAGAGTAGGAGGTCTTTTTGATCAAGGTGTTAACCTTTTAATGATCAACCTCCCTTTGATACAAATTGAAAGTGCACAGTGTGCCTCTGAGTATTCTCTAGAGGGGGGTGAATAGAGATTTAAAATCTTTTTTATCCTAACTGAGCTTACAATAAAAATACTAAGGTATTATGCTTCAGCATAACCAGAAGACAGAATAAATTAAATGTTGTAAGTATAAAACAGAAAAGCTGTAAGATATAAATGGGACAACACAGAAAATTAACACACAGAAGACACAAGATTTTATAGTGGTTCCCCAAAATGTGCGTACTCCACTCTTCTACCACCCTGGTAGGAATGCACAACTTGTGCATGAGTCTTTTGATAAGGAGACTCTTAGAACCAAAGATCTTTTGATAAGGAGATCTTAAACCATTAAGTCTTTCGCTAAGGAGACTCTTAGAACCACAGATCGTTTGAAATAAGGTGATCTTGAACCACTGAATCCTTTGGAAGAGGGATTCATAAAAATCTTTTACAATAGTAGAAGAAAGAAAAGAAGTAAAGAATAAGAAGAAAGGAATTCTGCTTTCAGAATTCTTTAGAAGCTTTTTTGTCAGCTTCTATTTTCTTTTCACTGGATCTGCTGACGATGAACTCTTGCTTATGATTGATGATTTGCAAGGGTTATGTGTATCAGATCCTTTTCTCTGAAATCTTCTTGTAATATGGCTATAGTAAGTTATGGAAGAGAAAGCAGCCCTGTATCTTTTCTGTGCAGAGAGAGAGCACTGGTTTTCTTTTCTTTCAGTCTCTTAGGGTTGAAGGAGGAAGAAGAAGAGAACCCTAATCGACAGCCCAAGAATCTGTAATGAATGCTCTGTTTCTTTCTTCTCTTCTCAGCCTACTTATTGTCCATCATTGGTTTTGAATTTCTTTCTTATTTTGGACAGACCTAAGAAGGTATATGTATTGGACAGTTGATTTCTTTTCTTCTTTTGTTCCCGACCCGTCTATCACGTTTCATTTCATTCTAAGAAAGCTTTTGGTCTTCTCGAATACTCATTTCCTTTATTGGCAACAAATTAGTCGTTAGACAACTGTCTTCAGTATGGTGGACCTTCTGAAAATGTATTAGAAAGAAAGTTGGAAAGACTTTTTTTCTGACTGTATTCGACGCTTCGTCGACTTCATCTTCCTTTATATCGACGCACCTCTAAGTTCTTATAGAAGTATCTTCGAATTGCTCCTTAGCTCTGGTTGAACTCAGATGTCAACATTGCGTCGATTACTTATCAACGTAACTATAGAGTTGAAGACTTGAATTTGAACTTCATCGTCTGCGTCGAATTGTAGTCGAAGTTGCGTCGACTTCAGATGGCTTCGACAGACTCTTCCTTCCACGTTGAGTTGAAGTCAAAGTTGCGTCGACTTCTCAGATAACTTCGACATGCTCCTTCATCTACGTCGATTTCCTTTCGACGTAGCATCGATTTGATATACTTTGACAGAGAGGTTGAGTTGCTTGGACTTCTAGTCTGAGTTGCGTCAACATCAAGTCGAAGTTGCGTCGACTTATATTCGACGCAAATATTAATTAAACTCAAATTATTTTTGTCTTGACCTGGTTTTGACACTCTAGGGTGAGTGTGACAACCTAAGACATCTAATGAGCAATTTACCGTTACTATACAATGGGTAATAAAACCTAAGAGATAGTCCGAGATGTGTTGAGTGGAGTGAAATCTTGAGGCGGTCGGGGGCATTGATCTCTCTGGGGTTCCGACGATGCTTACTGTCACGACGCTCTTCTTGCGTTCTGGGAGCCTGCTCCTCTCCATTCTTTCTCTTCTAACTTCCTTTAAATTGCTGGCGCTGCATCTCGATGACTTCATCAGTAGCTATCTGAGCTTCGACCCAATGCACGAGGTCTTTTATAGCAGGGCACCGTCTCCCTCATCAGTGATGAATATAAGCTGCTTGGGCGGAGCCCCCCCCCCCCCCCCCCCCCCAGGAAAATGCATCGCAGAAGTTGGGATCAACCTTTGGGATTTGACGTGCCTCATAAGTGAAGCAACGAAAAAGTCCTTGAGGGTATCTCCCTCATTCTGACTGATCCCTGAAAGATGAGAGGGGTCTCAGACAATTTTGCGGTTGGTGATGAACTAGTCTGCGAACTGCTGACTCAATTCCACAAAACTATCGATTGCTCTGTCTCACAGAGAATGGAACCAGGTACATGTTTGCCCCTTTAGTGTCGCTGGGAACACTTGGCATAGCAGCTGATCCGGAGCATTGTAGATCCACATGATTGTGGTGAAGTGATTGACATGCTCTAGCGGATCGTTCGTCCCCTCGAACGTCTCGATTCTAATGAGATTGAAGCCATGTTGGATAGGATGCGCTAGGACCTAAGGCGTCAACAGAGAGCCGTGGTGTAGAGGGCGGCAGGAGAAAGTGGTATGTCAGGCGACATACCCATATTCTTCAGAGATCACTTCACGGATATCCTCGCGAGTGAGTCTTCCAATAGCCTCCCTGAAGACTTCTACTTTCGGGCGATGGTGGTGAAGGTTGGCTTCGGGTTCTCTGGGCGGTCGAAATGGATGTGTTGAGCAGGCTGTATTGGAGAATTCTTCTTCGAGGGCACGATCCGCGCGAGCGGTGTACTCTGTTGGAGCACGGTTCAGGATGCCTGGCTCGGGGACAGGATTGGCTGCTTGAGGAGCTCCCAAGTTTCTTTGGTGGTCGAGCATCTCGTCCTACTGCTCTTCCATTTTGTGCATGCGCCCCTCCAGTGCAGCTACGGGCACGACCATGGCCTCTTCCGTAAAAGGTGCATTAATGAGCGAGTGGGAGGGAGCAGGATCAGCATGCCCCCAGGGATTGACCGCTTAGTAGCGCTGGTTCCTCTTCTTGCCATTGCCGCTAGTCACGAGTATTGCTGCAAAGCCAATACTATCTTTAGAGAGTTCTTGTAGAGTTAGGGAACACATTTCCCACAGAAGGCGTCAAACTATTGCGAGTCGTTCGACACTCTTACATGTCGATCAAATTGAACAGTCTTAGGTAGAGAGTGAGTCGAGCGCGCAAATAGTCAAATTAGAAATCAACAGCTGGCAAGAAGACTTTTAATGTAGAAAACCCAGAAATGGTAAAAAACCATGGGGACGGATCGGTGCTGACCAAATTGCACTATTTACTGAGTGTTATAAGTAGTAGAATGCACGAGGGTGACGAACCACCACTCGTTGTAGAGGGTGTAGAGAAGAACGAGAAAGAGAGAATCTCCAAAGGGGAAGGAGATCTTCAAGGGCTAGATGGAGATCTTCAAGGGCCATCGGGAGATCTTCAAGTCACCTTCAAAGGAGATCTTTGAAGGGGAAGGAGTTTTTTGATGACCGAAGGAGATCTTCGGAGGATTCTTCGAAGGACAAAGGAAAACTGTGAAGGATCTTCGAAGGAGCTCTCTCGGGCGCTGAAGGCAAGGTGTCTTCAAATGAGGGATCTGAGCTCCTTTTATAATTTTTGACAGGGGCGGTTTGGAAATTGAGACGTTGTAACCACCATAACTACCGGACTGGCGAATAAGATTTCAAGATCTGGAGCACACATATCGTCATTTTTCACGATATGACGCCCCACGGGCAGTTTGGGCAGGACTGTTGGCGGCAACAAATGAGTCCTGCAATCTTTATGGATACGAGAAACAAAGAAGGTAAATTTATGTGCGCGCCGTGTGTTCGGAGGCATTGCAAGCGCGTCGTGAGCGCAGAGGCATATCGCGCGCCGTGAGCGCGGAGGTGTTGCGCACATGTCGTGAGTGCAGAGGCCTTGCGCGCGCGCCGTAAGCGCGGAGGCATTGCGAGCGTGTCTTGAGAGCGGAGGCGTGGCCAGCGCGATGTGAGCATGGAGGCGTGGCTCGCATGATGTGAGCGCGGAGGCTTTGCCAGAGTGTCTTGAGTGCGGAGGCGTTGCGAGCACGCCGTGAGTGCGGAGGCGTTGCGAGAGCGCCGTGAGCGCGGAGGCATTGCGAGCGTCGTGAGTGCGGGGGGGGGGGGGGGGGGGGGGGGGTATGAGCGCGCCGTGAGCATGAAGGGGTTGCAAGCGCTCCGTGAGCGCGGAGGCTTTGCGAGCCCGTCATGAGCGTGGAGGCGTTACGAGCTAAACCTTGAGGATGGAGGCATTGTGAGTGCGTCGTGAGCACGGAGGCATTGCGAGCGCGCCGGGAGGGCGGAGGTACTATGAGCACGCTTAGAGCGTAGAGGCGTTACGAGCGTGGCGTAAGTGCGAAGACGTTGCGGGGGAGAGAGTGGGTCGGACATGGTGACGAAGGCGCGGCGGTAAGCGCCGCGGAGGGAGGCACCGAGCGCGGCTCCCAAGGAAGGGGGAGGGACGCGCGGAAATTAAATGTCGCGAGTTCGGATTGGAGGCCGTTGCACGACAGATGTCGCGTGGCCTGCGCCATAGTTGCCGCGCGGGAGAAAACTCCACAATTGTGGAGTGCTGTAACACACAACTCCCCAAAGGTGTCAGCAATTTGATCTTTAGTGGAGATATATTGAACAACAAGTTTCTTTGCAGCAACAGGTTCTCGAACAAAGTGAAAATCAATTTCAACATGTTCGGTGCGGGCATGAAATACTGGATTTGCTGAGAGATATGTTGCGCCAATATTATCACACCAAAGAAGGGGTGGTCCATGTAATTCTACCCCTAATTCATGAAATAAAGATTCAATCCATATAAGCTCGGCAGAGGCATCAACAAGAGCTTTATACTTAGATTTGGTTGATGATCGGGCCACTGTTCGTTGTTTCCTAGAGGTCCAAGAGATGAGGTTGGGGCCAAGAAAAACCGCAAATCCACCAGTAGAGCGACTATCATCAGTATTTCCTGCCCAGTCTGTATCAGAAAATGCTTGAAGAGGGCGAGAGGTAGAACGTTCAAAGAGGAGCCCATGTGTGGTGGTGCCTTTGAGATACCGCAAAATGCGTTTGACCAAAATCCAATGATCCTCAGTTGGTGACTGCATATATTGACATGCACGATTCACAGCAAAGGAAACGTATGGATGAGTTAAGGTAATATATTGTAAGGAACCCACAATTGAACGATATTGGGTTGGATCAGATAGGAGCGCACCCCCTGAATCGAGTGGCTTATTAGTGCTTGGACCCATTGGTGTTTGAATATGATGACAGTCAGACATGCCAACATGATGTAGTAAATCTCGAATATAGCGAGATTGTGATAAGAGTAATCCTTTAGGATGTTTGATGGCCTCAATTCTGAGAAAGAAGTGCAGATGCCCCAAATCTTTGATGGAGAATTCGTGAGATAAATTCTTTAATTTTGATTTAAATGTATATGGTCATTCCCTATAAGCAGGATGTCATCCACAAATCAAAATATAAGTAGTTAGGAGGCCCCGACGGAGGATAAATAGAGAGGGATCATTCTTGGAGGCAGTGAATCCCATTTGTAGAAGAAAAATAGACAAGCGATGAAACCAAGCTCGAGAGGCCTGTTTTAATCCGTATAAGTAGCGACGTAGTCGACATACATGAGTCGGGAATGTAGAGTCCTCAAACCCAGGAGGTTGAGACATATATACTTCTTCGGTTAATGATCCATGAAGAAATGCATTTTGGACATCAAGTTGTCGGATAAGCCACCCTTGTGAGACTGCAATAGAAATCATGCTTCGAATTGTAGTTGGTTCAACTATAGGACTGAATGTTTCTGTGTAATCAAGACCGGGTTGTCGGTGGAACCCTTTGACAACAAGTCGTGCCTTATAACGCTCAATGGAGCCATCAACTCTGCATTTAATATGATATACCCATTTACAGCCGACTAAATTTTTATTGGAGGGGAGGGGGACTAAAGACCATGTGCCATTTTGAACTAAGGCATTGAACTCATTGCGCATGGCAATCCTCCACTCAGAGTGTTTATTGGCCGGGGTGAAACAGGCTGGTTCAATAGTAATATCACTGAGAGATGCGGAGAGTATTTGTGTTGTTAAGACATTTATAGGATGTGGATTGGTAGAGTTATATATGTCTTGAAGAGCTCATGTACGGCGTGGTGGTGTAGTACTTGATGATGGAAAAGTGATCATAAGGTTTGGTGAGAGAGGTGCGTTGGGTGTATGCTCAGGAGAAGATGGAGGATTATCTGGAGGGGGTGTGAGTGTTATTGATTGTGTTGGTTGGATATGAATTGCAGCCCAAGGTGAAGGATGTGTTTTGGTTAAAGAATCAGAAGTTGGAGTGGAAGGTTGATAAAAGGTACTAAAAGGAAATGAAGTTTCATCAAACCGTACATGTCGTGCTATATAAAGTCGGTTATTTTGAAGGTTTAAGCAAGATATGCAGAGTGAGAAGGATTGTATCCCAAAAAGACACATGGTGTGGATCGGAAATCCATCTTATGATGATTGTAAGGTCGTAGGAGAGGAAAACACAAGCACCCAAAGATTGGGAGGAGACTATAATTAGGGATTTTATGGTGGACTAGTTGAAATGGAGAGAGGTTGAATGAAGATGATGGGGCATGCGATTTATAAGAAAAACTGCAGTTTCAAAGGCAAAGTGCTAGTATTTTGAGGAACAGATCCCTCAGCGAGAAGGGAGAGGCCTATTTCTGTAATGTGTCGATGATGATGTTCTATGGCACCTTGTTGCTCATGTGTGTGGGGAGCGGCAATGCGATGAGAAATTCCAAGTTCTTGGAAATAAAGAGGAAGGGTGTGATATTCTCCTCCCCAATCAGTTTGTAAGGTTTTAAGTGGACGAGAGAAAAACCGCTCAACCAAAGCTTTAAAACGAATGAAAATATCAAACACTTCAGATTTACGAACCATTGGATAAAACCAAAGATATTTTGTATTGTCATCAAGAAATATTACATAATAACGATGCCCTTCTATTGAAGGGGTAGGGGATGGACCTCATACATCACTGTAAATAAGATCTAATGGAAAAAGGCTTCGAGAATGAGAGAGAGGAAGAGATAAGCGATGAGAATTGCCTAATTGACAAGCAGAACAGAGAGACTTTAGAGTTGTTGAATTGCAAGGTAATTTGTTGGTGTTCATCATAAGACGGAGAACCTTTTCATGTGGATGTCCTAGGCGGCTATGACAACCGTTCATGGTAGTCCGCTCGGCAATAGCAACAGAAGGGGTGGGAGAGGCGGAACTGAGTTGATACAGGCCATTATTGCTCGGTCCTGACAGGAGGGTTGCCTTGGTGTCCTTGTCCTTCACAAGAAAATGAGACGGATGAAATTTAAAATAAACATTATTATCTTTAGCAAATTTTTGGACTGAAAGAAGATGTTTAGATATAGATGGGACGTGCAAGATGCTGGATAAATAAAATGAACGAGAATAGGTAGGAGAGGAGAATTGAGTATTTCCAAACGGGCTATAGAGAGACCCTTACCATTGTCGATATGAACTTGTTCCTGACCAGTGTAGTCATCACAAGAGGAGTATGATTGAAGATCTGGAGTGACATGATGAGAAGCGCCAGTATCTGGGTACCATGTGAGAGCGGTGGATGGGTGAGGAGTGGGTAAAAGTGGTGGGTTATGTAGTTGGTTATAAGGGATGGTGTGGTGGACAGTGGGTGGAGATGGTTGGTAGGAATATGTGATGTGATGAGGGTGAGAGGTATACCGATAATAACAGTTCTGAGTGGAGTGATTATTCCGTTTGCAAAGAGAGCACCATAGTTCACTTCTACTAGTATGTTGAAAAGATCGGCCTCCACGACCGCGAGTGCCACGTCCGCGACCACGACCATGCCCACGATCATTGTATGTATTATTTTCGGTGAGTAAGATGTACCTCGGGAGAATCCGGAGAGGTGGAGACTATCGGTTTCTTTGTCGAGCGGAGAAACGCAGGGCTAGCAAGGATGTCGCTGAGAGCTGTAAAGTTGGGAGTAGTTTCTCGACATAGTAAAGTGGGAACTATATCTTGTAGATCTGACCGTAAGGCTCGAAAAATATGAAGATTGAAATCCTCGGGAATAAGAGGTCGTCCTGCAGCAGCGAGTTCATCTTCTATGCTCTTTGCACGTTGTAGGAGAGTTGAAACCGATTCTTCGGGTTGTTGTTCAAGAGTTTGAAGCATGGTATGAAGATTCATAAGACAAGTGTTAGAGGAGGACCCGTATCTTTTGATGATGGTGTCCCAAATATCTTTTCTTGTCGGTTGATCGAGGATTAATGGAAGCACTTCTTCGGAGAGAGATGCAATAAGAAGGCTCATAAGGGTGGCGTCTTGCTCTTGCCATGTGACTGCTTCAGTTGGGCAAGGGAAAGAGCCATCAACGAAGCGAAGTAGGCATTGACCACGTAGAAATGGAGTGATTTGTGCTCGCCAAAGTAGGCAATTTTTGGAAGTAAGTTTAAGAGATAAATAGTGGTGCGCGGTTGTAGGAATGGTTACCGCAAGAGATGGAGAAACGGTGGAGGTGGTAGAGGAAGAGGAAGAAGAAGCTTATGTAACCATAGTGGTGGAAAAAAAAAGGTTAAGTGCTTCGTCGTCGATAATGAGAGGCGATCTTCGCTCTGATACCAAGTTGAGAAGTAGAGAAGAGACTAGAGTGGTAGAGAAAATATGTTTTCCTTGAATGAATTACATTGTACATCAAATGGTGTTCATATATGATACATTGAGAGGGAGAGGGAGAATATTATTTTGTAATAAATGAATGAATCTGTGTGCTTCTTCTTGGACGGTTGAGATGCGTTCATATTGGATGGCTGAGATTGTAATCCGTGTGCTTCAAGTAAATGGTTAAGATGTCGATCCATGTGCTCGTATTCTACTGCTGAGATGATAATCTTTGGTCTTGGTTAATACGGGTTTGGTAGAAAAGGGCTCTCGAATAAAGGGGATTTGTAAGTTCACCTGTGGAGACGCAGAGCTGTGGAAGGTGCGCAGGTGCAGAGAAGGTGAACAGTTACCAGTCTGCGAGCAGTTGCCGAAGATGAGTTCGACTTGAGGTGAGCAGTTGACAGCGGGAGAGCGCGGCTGATGGTGGTTCCCAATCGGCTCTGCGAGGCGAGGTGCGGAAGCTCTTGCGGCGCCGGGATCCCGATCGATTTCACAAATATGAGCTCTAGGAGGCAAGACGAGGTCGAGCGTGGCTCCCAATCGGTGAGCGAGTGTGGAAGATGCGAGGATGAGCGGCTTCCGAGCACAGGTCGTGAGGGTTAGGGCGGGCACTGAAAAAATTGGATGTCGCTGCTTTGAGGAAGGGTATCGGAGGGAGCTGGATTTGAATTTAAAAGCGACTTCTTCCCCTCTTACCCTTTTATTTAGTTCTGTCGTTGGCTCGTCATCCGGTCGCGAAATTTTTGCGAGAAATTCGAAATCAATCAGATTGCACGAGATGTAAAGGTATATGTATCTTTGATAAAAGTGTTGTTTCCTGGATAAAATAGTTGTATCTCAAAAATCTCCCCATCCCGACAGCACTATTCATCCTCTAAGTTTTTTCTTTATAGTATATATATATACATATATATAGAGAGAGAGAAAGAGACTTCCCCTCTTCCCACCCGTGAGGCAAAATCTTTCTTGACTTTTGACTTCTGGTGGATCAACTAGCAAAATATGAATGTATCCGTGACTAAAACTAAAAACCCACCCGATCGTCAATAATCAGAAAGTCAGCGCTTTCCGAAAGCAACAGTTTATTAGTGACGATTTCAAGGATGGATGCCTTCCCTCATCTTATTTAAGCTCTCACCATTTCACCAGAAAAGAAAAAAATCAAACGAAGCATGGGGTCCTGCTTCTCCCTCTCCTTTCCCTCAACCGTCGATACCCGCAGGCCACCGACTGCCAAAGTGATCAAACCAGACGGATCATTCATGGAATACTCTGTGCCAGTCAAAGTAATCCACGTCCTTGGTTCCAATCACCCCTTTTCTTTTCTCTGCGACGCCGATGAACTCTTCTACGGCGATCAAGTTCAGGCTTTGGACACAAACCATCTCATCCAGCTCGGAAACATCTACTTTTGGCTTCCGATAAAGAAGCTCAGTTATCCTTTGACGGCAGCAGAGATGGCGGCATTAGCATCACGCGCGAATGCTGCATTCTCCAATGCCGTTTTGTTTGAGACTAAGAAAAAGATCCATGGAAGAAATAACAGCAGAGAGGGCGAGGAGTTTGACGGCTATGAGAGGTTTAACGAAGAACGTGTTGCAAACGCTGGTTTAATGGGTGTGAAGAAAAATATTTATGGTACAAGTAGGAAGTGCGTTCAGATTCTTCCAGTAATAGTGGAGGAGTTTGATGGCTACGAGAGATCTAGTGAAGACATTGACGACGAAGAAATATATGATAAGCGGAAGCTTTGATATACACTAATATATATAGAGGAAGCACTTTGTATTTCGTTTCATTGTATTTTTTTAGGCTCCTTTTGGTTCGGCTCATGCTGATGATTTCGATTCGGCATTTTTTGCTCTGTCATTTTCGCTTTCGCCTGAGAAGCCAGGGAGAAGGAAGAGTGATTTGCAAAAATCGTGATTGAGCGGTCGTCACGCTGCGAGGAAGGAGATGCGTGTATGGAACGGACGAAATGGTGCTCCTACCTGTAGTCGGGATTCTGCGTACACGCAACTTATTTTAAAAACGAGGTTTGACAAAAAAAAACGTCCACAAACAATGCTTTTAATAACATCATCCAAGTTTACACATGAAGTATTGAGTTGTGATGTCCAAATATTTCAAGAAAATTACAAAATGTTTATTATGACATAAAAATATGTCTAACAGAAAAACATATTTTCCATATTTTTCATATTTTCCTGTATAATATGATCACTAAAATCCCATAAATATATTTATGGGGAAACTGCAATATTGAACATAAATTATATTAATTAGTCATCCAAAAATTCCAAATAATTTGCAGAGATATATATTGCTATGACAAGTAACTAAACATAATATTAAAATTTTCCAGGTTATTCTAACATTGATTGTTGCGTACCCGTAAAGGCCTTGGGGTGCGTCTAGAGAACCCCGCTAAAGAGAGGAGGGGGAACCAGTCGAACCCCGGATCGCGGAAGTAGAGGACCCACCGCGCAAGAACGACGCGCTAGAAACAGCGCCAGGTAAGCACAAAACCGCACCCCACTGCCGGGGTGCGGTTAGCCCGCGCCCCACTAAGTGGGGGGCGGCTAGCCCGCACCTCACCCGCATGGGGTGCGCGCGGGTCGGCCAAGCCGCACCCTCCCCCATGGGAGGGTGCGGCCAAGCCGCACCCCCCATGGGAGGTACGACCAAGCCGCACCCCCCATGGGAGGTGCGGCCAAGCCGCACCCCGCCGCACCCCCCCATGGGGGGTGCGGCCCAACCGCACCCCCCATAGGGGGGTGCGGCCAAACCGCACCCCCCCCCCCCCTTGGGGGGTGCGGCCCAACCGCACCCCCCCCCCCCCCTTGGGGGGTGCGGCCCAACCGCACCCCCCCTTGGGGGGTGCGGCCCAACCGCACCCCCCATAGGGGGGTGCGGCCAAACCGCACCCCCCCCCCCCATGGGGGGTGCGGCCCAACCGCACCCCCCCCCAGGGGGAGGGTGCGGCCAAACCGCACCCCCCCCATAGGGGGGTGCGGCCGTAGAAGGGTGCGGCCAAACCGCACCCTCCCGTGCAAGGTGCGGCCCGGTCCCCCTCTGCGGAGGACGTAGCTGAAACCGCATCCCCGCGTCGGAAAGGGCCGAAGTCCGCTTTTCTCGGCTTCGCTCACTTTTTCGCCTCACCTCGCTCGCTTTTTGGCCCTGCTCACTTTTGCGCCTCGCCTCGCTCACTTTTTGTCTTTTCAGTTTCTCACTTTTCAGGAACAGTTTGTCGCCTTTCCTCAAAGGGCAAGACGGTCATTTATGAAAAATGGTGATCCGAGTGCCCCAAATCGAGAAATATGACTCGTCAGCCAAGGTGGTTATGGTGGTTACGACGGCAAAATTACTGGGCTACCCCCGGCAAAAGCTATAAAAAGGCCCCCAAGGCTTCATTTAAAGGATCCGGACTTTGAGACGAGAGAGAGCTCCTTGAAGATTTCCACGGATTTCTCCTTCGGCGCTTGAAGATCATCTTCGAGGACTTAGAGAAATCCTTATTCGCGAAAGCGGACAAGGTTCTCGCTTTCGTTCCCAAGAAAGCGGACAAGGCTCCCGCTTTCGTTCTCGAAAGCGGACAAGGCTCTCGCTTTCGTTCTCAGGAAAGCGGGCAGGACAGTCTCACTTCTGTCCTCTCGAAAGCAGACAGGGCTTGTCTCACTTCTGTCCTCTGGAAAGCAGGCACGGCCTTCTCACTTTGGTTCACTGCTGTACTCGTAGGAAAAGTACTTAGTTTTTCCGAGAGGTGGCCTGTCACCCTCGGAGTGCTCTCCCTCTTTCTCTCTACTATTGTAACGAGTAGCGGCCTGTCGCACTCGATCTCTTAGCATCCAGTTGTAACCTCTCAAGAGATAGTGAAATTTGGTCGGCACAGCTCCGACCACGTGGTTTTTCACCCTTTCCGGGTTTTCCACGCTAAAAAAGTCCCAGTGTACTCAACAATCTCAAATTGACTGTTTGCGCGCTTAGATTGCTCCCGAGCTAAGGCGGTTCAGTTGAACCGGTCTACCAAGAGCCCTAAGCGACCCGCAACAGTTTGGCGCCGTCTGTGGGAAAAGTTCCCGAAACTCTCTGAGGGCCAACAATAATGGCAAGAAAGAGTGCTCGCACTACTGAAGGATCAATACCGGAGGGGCGCGTCGATCCAGCCCCCTCCCACTCGCTTATCAATGCGCCTCCCGGGGAGGAGGCGGTACCTGCTCCCGTAGCTGGGCTGGAAGTACGCATGCAGCAAATTGAAGAACACAAAGCCGAGATGTTGGCTCTCGTAAGGAATCTCGGGGTACCTCAAGTCCCGATCCAACCGCCGGCCCTGAACGCACCGCCACCCCCAGTTCCGAATCACTCCCCAAACGAAGAGGTCGTTCGGGAGGACGAAGCCTCGGAAGGATTCTCCAACGCAGCAAGCTCCGCTCACCTCGCCCCGCCAGCTAGGGGCCCAGAAGCTGACCACCATCGCAATCGCCCGAGAAGAGATGCCCCTGGTCAAGCAACGGGAAGAACCACGCAAGAAGAAATACGCGACATGATAGAAGAGAAGTACGTCCGAGCAGGGCGACGCGCAGTTCTCGCCCGTCGTCCCGCGCACCACGGCTCCCCACTGTCACTGCAAGTCCTGGCCCATCCAATCCCAAACGGCTTCAAGCTCCCCAGCATCGAGACATTTGACGGAACGGATGATCCGTTAGAGCATGTCAATCACTTCACTACCGTCATGAGGATTTATAACGCCCCTGATCAGCTCCTCTGTCAAGTATTCCCGGCAACCTTGAAGGGACAAGCACGCACTTGGTTCCACTCCCTACCGAATGGGCCCGTCAGCAACTTCACGGAGCTGGCACAGCAGTTCGCGGACCAATTCATCGCCAACCGCAGAATTGTCCGAGATCCCTCCCACCTCTCAGGGATCCGCCAAAATGACGGTGAAACGCTCAAAGATTTCTTCAGACACTTCACTACGGAGGCTCGTCAAATCCCAGGGGTGGACCCTGAGCTCCTGCGGGGAGTCTTTCTTGGAGGACTCCGCCCAAGCGGCTTCTACTCAGCTCTCATGAGAGAAACCGTGCCAAGTTACCCCGACCTCGTTCGCCGAGTTGAGGCTCAGATAGCCGCGGACGAGGCCATCGAGGCCCATCGCCGGCAGTTTGAAGGTAATCAAGGGAGGAAGAGAGGATCCGATCAAGCCCCCCGCGAGCGAGAGGAGCGACGCGGCGAGGAGCGCCGCAGTGGCGAACGCCGTCGTAATCGCCAAAGGGACCAGGAACCGTTGCCACCCCGAATCAATACCCCATTGAACACCACTAGAACGAATGTACTCTACGCCATCCAGAACAACCCAGAGCTCCGCATGCCCCGGGCGCAACCCCCAAATCCAAGGGGTGACCAATCCAAGTACTGCGAATTCCATCGAGGGACCGGGCATACCACCGAGGAATGCACCAGACTTAAAGACGAGATCGAGCGCCTCGTCCGCCAGGGACTCCTGGGCAGATTCTTGCAAGGCCAGATCCCTAATAAGCACCAGCAGCCTAGGGAGGCAAGAGAGCAACCTCCCGCTCCCCGAGGCGCGGGAGGAGGAAGACCGATGGTAGGAGAGATCGAGACGATCGCCGGACCCTCCGTCTCAGCGTCACAAATCCTCTCAATTGCCCAGTCCGGGAGGGACCACGAAGACAAGAAGCTCAAGAAGGACGTCACGATCGGTTTCGGAGAAGAAGATCTGCAGGGATTACGGCTCCCACACCAGGATCCGCTCGTAATAAGTGCAGGGATAGGAGATCCTTGCTTCAAGGTGAAGAGAATACTGGTCGACAATGGAAGCTCAGTGGACGTTCTGTTCCTCTCCACTCTGCAAAATATGAAGCTCACAAAAGATCATCTCAGCCCTGCGGCCGGGCCCGTCTACGGCTTCGACAACAGACCTGTCCCGGTGCTAGGGATGATCACCCTCCCCGTCACGTTAGGCGAGTTTCCAAGGCAGTCCACATATAGCATCCAATTCGTGGTGGTGGAGTCTACCTCCGCTTATAATGCCATCTTCGGGAGGCCGCTCCAATCAATCTTCGGAGCAGTCCCATCCATTCCGCATCTGGCTATGAAGTTCCCAACTGCCGCCGGCATAGGGATCGTAAGAGGAGATCAAGAGGCAGCCCGAACCTGTTACTTAAAGCAGGCTCAGCCGGTAAAGGCGACCGCTCTGAACATCAATAACTTCGACCTCCGGGACGAGGCTACTTTACAGCGCGGAGCACCTGTTGAGGGGCTAATAGAATTACCACTCTCCCGGCAAGACCCGGCTCGAACTGTTCAAGTCGGGTCACTTTTATCGAAAGAAGAACGAGAGGAGCTTACGACCTTCTTACAAAGAAACGGGGACATCTTCGTCTGGAGCCCGGAAGACATGCCAGGAGTAGACCCGGATGTCATCTACCACTCTTTAAACATCAACCCCGCCTGCCGACCTGTGATTCAAAAGAAGAGAAACTTTGCCCCCGAACGGTTGAAGGCGATCGAGGAGGAGGTAGCCAAACTTCTGGAAGCAGGATTCATACGAGAAGCAGAATACCCCACGTGGCTGGCTAACGTAGTCATGGTAAAGAAGGCCTCGGGAAAGTGGCGAATGTGCGTCGACTATAGCAACCTGAACCAGGCATGCCCAAAAGACAGCTTCCCCCTCCCAAGGATCGACCAACTCGTCGACGCGACAGCCGGCCACGAGCTACTTAGCTTCATGGACGCTTACTCAGGTTACAACCAGATACGGATGAACCCGGCGGACGAAGAGCATACCGCCTTCCGCACCGACAGAGGAGTCTATTGCTACAAGGTAATGCCCTTCGGCCTTAAAAACGCTGGAGCCACCTATCAAAGGCTAATGAACAAGGTCTTCAAGAGCCTCATCGGAGAGACGATGGAGGTTTACGTGGACGATATGTTGGTGAAGAGCGTCCACCGTTGCGACCACTTAAAAGACTTGGGAAAGTGCTTTCAGCTTCTCCGTCGTTTCCAAATGCGGCTCAATCCCAGCAAGTGCGCATTCGGTGTGACGGCCGGAAAATTCTTGGGTTTCATGGTAACCCATCGAGGGATTGAGGCTAACCCCGAAAAGATCAAGGCATTAGAAGATATGTCACCACCTCGTTCGATTAAGGAAGTGCAACGTCTAAACGGGAGGATCGCTGCGTTATCCCGTTTCCTATCACGGACAGGAGACAAATACCTCCCTTTCTTCAAAATCCTCCGGGGAGCGCGCCACTCCGGTTTCCAATGGACTGACGAATGCCAGGCGGCCTTCGAACTCCTCAAGCAATATCTGGCCTCACCGCCGCTTTTGTCAAAACCCACCCCGGAGAGACCCTGTTCTTGTACCTAGCGATATCACCTACATCTCTCAGCTCGGTACTCGTAAAGGATGAAGGGGGGGGGGGGGGGGGGGGGGGGTGCAACGACCGATTTACTACATCAGCAAAGTCCTCACTGACACCGAAACCAGATACCCCGCGGCAGACAAGACGGCCTTGGCTCTTGTCTTCTCAGCCAGAAAGCTTCGGCCCTACTTCCAGGCTCATACCGTAAAAGTGTTGACACAACTCCCGCTACGGGCAATCCTTCAGAAACCAGAAGTCTCGGGGAGGCTAGTAAAGTGGGCTGTAGAGCTCGGCGAGTTTGACATTAAATTCCTACCGCGACTTGACATCAAGTCGCAAGTACTCGCCGACTTTGTTGTGGAATACACCATTCCGCCAGAAACGAACCTAGCCAAAGACGCCCCTAGCCCCCGGTGGACTCTCTATGTCGACGGTGCCTCAGGAACAGAAGGGGCAGGAGCAGGAGTACTCCTCGTAAGCCCCGACGAGATCACCTTGGATTACGGGCTCCGGTTAAAGTTCCCCGCAACAAATAATGTTGCAGAATACGAGGCGCTAATCGCCGGTCTACGGCTCGCCATCGATTGCAAGGTGGAAAACCTGACGGTCTACGCCGACTCCCAACTCGTAGTCTCGCAAGTCGAAGGAGACTATGAGGCCAAAAGCGACCAGATGGCAAAATACCTCGCGCTTGCAAAATTGCTCCTTCAGAAAATCTCGACACATCAAATCTTGCACATCCCCCGAGAGCAGAACTCCAGGGCGGATGCCCTGTCTAAGCTCGCCACTTCACCATCCAGCTACCAATCTCGAAGACGCCGGATTGAAGAGATCGTGGTCCCAAGCATACAGGGACCATGGGAGATCGCCGCCATCCACCAAGAAGAGTTATCCTGGATGACTCCATTGCGAGCTTACCTTGAACACGGACACCTCCCTGAAGATAGCTTAGAAGCGCGAAGGTTACGGATGCGGGCGGCATCATTCACCGTAATAGACGGAGAACTTTACAAACGGGCATTTTCGGGCCCATATCTAAAGTGCCTACCGACAGACGAGGCAGACTATGCCCTCCGAGAAGTACACGCGGGAATCTGCGGAGAACACCTAGGCGGGAAGGCATTGGCGCGGAAGGTACTACGCCAAGGATTCTATTGGCCAACAATGAAAAGGGACGCAATCGAGCTAGTTCAAAAATGCAGGAGCTATCAACTGCACGCCAATACATCCCATCAGCCCCCGGTTTCGCTTTCCGCACTCCAAGGTGCGTGGCCATTCGCGTAGTGGGGAATCGACCTTCTCGGCCCACTGCCTCTAGCATCCGGGCAAAGGAAGTTCATCATCCTGGCCATCGATTACTTCACCAAGTGGGTAGAGGCGGAGCCCCTGGCCAAAATCACGGAATAAAATGCTAAACGATTCGTCTGGAAGAACATCGTCTGCCGCTTCGGCATCCCAGCAACAATCATTGCCGATAACGGCACCCAGTTCACCGGGAAATCCTTCACCAAAATGTGCGAAGACCTGAAGATCAACCTCCGTCACACCGCAGTAGCACATCCACAAACCAACAGACAAGTAGAAGTCACAAACCGCACCATCCTCAAAGGATTGAAGACGCGTTTAGAAGAAGCTGGGGGACAATGGGTGGACGCACTCCCAAACGTACTGTGGGCGTACCGCACAACAGAGCGGACCCCCACGGGAGAAACGCCTTACAATCTCTGTTACGGTACCGAAGCTATCATCCCCGTCGACGTCGGCGTTCCAAGCACTCGAGTGCTAACCTTCGATCCCAGTGAAAATGACGGACTGCTTCGGGAAAACCTCGACCTAATTCCCGAGGTTCGGGATAACGCTGCCCAGCGCGCCGCATCCTACCAAAGGCGCATAGCCCGAGGCTATGACAGAAGGGTAAAACCCAGGCCAATCAACGTAGGAGATCTCGTCCTACGCAGCATCGAAGCAGCCGGCAAAGGCCCTCAAGGAGATAAGCTCTCACCAGCCTGGGAAGGCCCATACGTTGTCACTACGGTTGTAAAGCCCGGAACATACAGGCTCAGAACGGCAGAAGGAAAGACTCTACCACGGACCTGGAACGCCCAGAACCTGCGCCGCTTTTACCAGTAACATAGTCGTCTATCGTCAACTAAGCCGCGAGCCCCGACTCGTGCAAACTTATCTTACCGTTTATTATAAAGCCGCGAGTTTAGGCTCGTGCACCTATCTTCTGTTATGTACTAAGCCGCGAGCCCAGACTCGCGCAAACTGGTTTTATGTTAGAAAAACTATGTTTAAAAAAGACTTCTTGCTATAAAAATAGACGCGTACCTCGTCACCTATATTTAATAAAGGAAAAATCTTTACTTCGGGGCCCTGCCCCGGGGACTTTGCATCGCCGTCGATTGAAGGCTCGCCCTTCTCCTCCGCCGTCAAGTCCCGGTGTCGTAGGGGCCTGCCCCCCTTACGTTCACCCTCGGTTTGAATACAAACGATATTCACCGGCCAAGCCGCGAGCCAGACTCGTGCAAAAAGCCGCGAGCCAGACTCGTGCAAAAAGCCGCGAGCCAGACTCGTGCAAAAAGCCGCGAGCCAGACTCGTGTAAAAAGCCGCGAGCCAGACTCATGCAAAAAGCCGCGAGCCAGACTCGTGCAAAAAGCCGCGAGCCAGACTCGTGCAAAAAGCCGCGAGCCAGACTCGTGCAAAAAAGCCGCAAGCCCAGACTTGTGCAAGCTAACTTTCTAAGAGCCGCGGGCTCAAAACCGTGCAAAGTTTTGCAGGAAACCCTCAAGCCGTTCAGATATAAAAACCGCCGCAGAAGAATCAAAACCTCCGAACTCCTCGCAACAAGATTCGGACTCCGGAAGTTTGGGGGGCTTATGTTGCGTACCCGTAAAGGCCTTGGGGTGCGTCTAGAGAACCCCGCTAAAGAGAGGAGGGGGAACCAGTCGAACCCCGGATCGCGGAAGTAGAGGACCCACCGCGCAAGAACGACGCGCTAGAAACAGCGCCAGGTAAGCACAAAACCGCACCCCACTGCCGGGGTGCGGTTAGCCCGCGCCCCACTAAGTGGGGGGCGGCTAGCCCGCACCTCACCCGCATGGGGTGCGCGCGGGTCGGCCAAGCCGCACCCTCCCCCATAGGAGGGTGCGGCCAAGCCGCACCCCGCCCAACCGCACCCCCCATAGGGGGGGTGCGGCCAAACCGCACCCCCCCTTGGGGGGTGCGGCCCAACCGCACCCCCCCCCCCCCCAGGGGGAGGGTGCGGCCAAACCGCACCCCCCATGGGGGGTGCGGCCGTAGAAGGGTGCGGCCAAACCGCACCCTCCCGTGCAAGGTGCGGCCCGGTCCCCCTCTGCGGAGGACGTAGCCGAAACCGCATCCCCATGTTGGAAAGGGCCGAAGTCCGCTTTTCTCGGCTTCGCTCACTTTTTCGCCTCACCTCGCTCGCTTTTTGGCCCTGCTCACTTTTGCGCCTCGCCTCGCTCACTTTTTGTCTTTTCAGTTTCTCACTTTTCAGGAACAGTTTGTCGCCTTTCCTCAAAGGGCAAGACGGTCATTTATGAAAAATGGTGATCCGAGTGCCCCAAATCGAGAAATATGACTCGTCAGCCAAGGTGGTTATGGTGGTTACGACGGCAAAATTACTGGGCTACCCTCGGCAAAAGCTATAAAAAGGCCCCTAAGGCTTCATTTAAAGGATCCGGACTTTGAGACGAGAGAGAGCTCCTTGAAGATTTCCACGGATTTCTCCTTCGGCGCTTGAAGATCATCTTCGAGGACTTAGAGAAATCCTTATTCGCGAAAGCGAACAAGGTTCTCGCTTTCGTTCCCAAGAAAGCGGACAAGGCTCCCGCTTTCGTTCTCGAAAGCGGACAAGGCTCTCGCTTTCGTTCTCAGGACAGCGGGCAGGACAGTCTCACTTCTGTCCTCTCGAAAGCAGACAGGGCTGTCTCACTTCTGTCCTCTGGAAAGCAGGCACGACCTTCTCACTTTGGTTCACTGTTGTACTCGTAGGAAAAGTACTTAGTTTTTCCGAGAGGTGGCCTGTCACCCTCGGAGTGCTCTCCCTCTTTCTCTCTACTATTGTAACGAGTAGCGGCCTGTCGCACTCGATCTCTTAGCATCCAGTTGTAACCTCTCAAGAGATAGTGAAATTTGGTCGGCACAGCTCCGACCACGTGGTTTTTCACCCTTTCCGAGTTTTCCACGCTAAAAAGGTCCCAGTGTACTCAACAATCTCAAATTGACTATTTGCGCGCTTAGATTGCTCCCGAGCTAAGGCGGTTCAGTTGAACCGGTCTACCAAGAGCCCTAAGCGACCCGCAACATTGATTATTTCCTAAGTTCACATGTGAGAAAAATACAATTAAATGCAAAACTCAAAGAAAATGTTGTTAAAAAATTCTCAATAAATTTCCAAATATAAAAATTACTCTACCAAGTGACTATCCAAAATATTGGAAATTTTCAGGTTAATTTAGCAATGATTATTTCCTAAATTCATCTGTGATGTAAATCCAAATAAATATAATAATCAAAGAAAACGATGTCCAAGAATTCTAAATAAATTTTCATAAGTGTGTTATGACTTAATAACACATGTGACAGTAATTTTAGATTTTTTTTTCTAACTGATTTTGTCACAAATATTTCATTAACTTAAATGTGTGACAAATAAAATATTTACTTAAACTATAGAAAATAATACTCCAAAAATTCTCTTTAATTTTCCATAGGTTCATTATGTTCTAAAACGTGTCTAGCCGGTGTTTTAGAATTTTCCAAATAATTTTGATCATAAACTTTTCACATATATATAAATGTGACAAATGCTTCTAAAATTATTTCACCAGAAAAATCATACCCAAAAATTCTCATTAAATTCTCAGAGATATATCTTGTCCAAAATAACCAAGCGATAGAGAATTAGATTTTTTTTCTTAAATAATTTAGTCATATTTATTTCATTTATTTTAAAGTTTGACATACACATTATAAATGAAATATTTATGAAATTTAAGTCCATAAATCCCAAATTCTCCAGGGGTGTTGTATTCCACCATAATACATGCATGGCCAAAATCTTGTTGACTTGCAACAAGCCATTTCGGAAAAATACACAAATTACACATTTGTGTTAAAAGCACCCCATTTCCAAACATACAAGGTTCATGCAAAAGGGAATTCACCCACATGAAGAGAGCCAAATGCTCTAACATTTTTTCCAGTGGCATATAGCGACCTATATTACAATCTACCAGAGATTTGGGTCACTTTGAAGTTGTTTAGTCATGTATATCACATATACATGCTTAATTAAATTTTTGCATAAAGTATAGAAAAATATTTCCCAAAAATTTTGATTTTTGGGTGAGAACTCTATATAGGTACCCTTCATGCATGACCAAAATTTCAGCCCCATGCAATGAGTATATACTTAGTTATTTACAAAATAATGTCTGGTGCGCCTTTAGGACACCCGAGAAAAATGAAGATTCTGGGGGCTGAAGGGCACCAAATTAAGTGATTTAAATTTTATTAGGAAGTTAAGACCATAGTATACAACTTTCATATTCAACATTTATCATAGATTTTCCTCTAAGGCCCTTGCTTTTAGCTTAGAAGCTAGTCACTGTATTAATAGGTGGCAAAATACAAATTTAATTAAAATCATTTGGTTTGCAGGTAGCTGATCTACCACAGATCTAGAAGCAGATCGGGCGGCTCCAGTCTTTCTTCCTCCTCTAGCAGACGGTCCAGATCCACCCGAGCTAGAACTTAAGGAAAGGGGATTTCCCGGCCAACCACCGGCCTCCACGGCAGGCCACCACGACCTCCGTTGAGGTGGTGGCCGCGGCGTCAAAGCGGACGGAAACCGCCTCTCCGGTGATTCTGAGCAAGAAAAAGTGGCTTGGCATTTCTCTCAAATCTCACATGAAATCGGGCTCAATTGAGTCTGATTTCTGTACTAAATGAGCTAGAATGCTAGCACAGAGGGAGTGGAGGAGAAATGAAACCTTAATGGAGCTTGTCGTCGGGTATTCCTCCGGCCGGCTACAGATTTGCTTTCTCCGGCGAGCTTGCTCAAAACTTCAATCCTCCACCTTTTGCACTGATCCAAGGCTCGATTTCCTCTGCTCTCCACCTTCTGAAGCTAATGGTGAAGTCAATTTGGGCTAAGGGTGGTTGTATAATTGCACAACCCAGTGTTCACGGACTCGCGGAGAAATCAATTTCAGGTAAGTTAGGGAGTACTCGCAGACTCGCGGCGAGTACCTAGCCAGGGTAGGGCGAGGCGAGCCAGAGAGGTGAGCCAGGGATCTCACTCGAAAGTGGCGAGAGGCGATTGCATGGGTGTTGTTGAGGACATCTCTGGCGTGCATTTATCCAGGGCGAGTCAGAAGAGATCTCGCAGCGTTGGCCTAGCATGGCGAGTGGAGGTTCGCCTCCACTCGCAAGAGGAGCTCTCGCAAGACCGGCTCGCAGAGAGGCTTGCGAGTGGCGCCTTCAGGGGACACTCGCCCAGCAACGGATGCAGGTGAATTTACCCTGATACCCCTGGTGGGTTGCCAACAGCCCTCCAGAACAGTGGAGTTTGACTGTTGGTAGACCAGTTTGGGGTGCGTATAGTAAAACCAAAAGGCGGAATCCCACTATTAACAGACCAGTTCAAAAAAGGGTATAAATAGACCCTTTGGGGCACCTTGAGAGAGCATTCTAGATATTTGCTTCTCCTCAAGTCTTATTTAGTTAGCTCCTCCAGCTCTCCAAGGTGCCCGACTCCAGCTTTGGCTTGGGAGGGGAAGCGCTCAAAGATCTTCCGGGTGTGTGGTGGGACCTCCGCGCTGCTGCCAAGGGTCGTGTCTTTTGTTCTAATCCTTCGGTCAGGTTCTTCCATGGGATTAGTAAGTACTTGCTGCCCCCTTCTCGGGGGGTCCGAACTCCTCATTAGACCGAAATACCGGTTTCAACATTTTTGGTACAGTGGGCGTGAAGAGTGGAGAGTACAAGAAATTACCGTGGAAGTAACATGGTCGAAGGGGATGAGCGAGAGGGCGACTTCGGCGGTTTGCCACCATATGGCCCGCCAGTGACAGCGGAGATGATAACGAATCTTCGCAGAGAAATACTCGAGACCATCAATCTCGCCTTCTCCGCGGCGCGGGGAGAGTTCGCGACTCCAGCACCTCAGTTCATCCAGCCATAAGGGGTTCGCGAGAATGCCCCGGGGTGGAGAGCTAGCAAGGAAGTGGCTGGTGAGGCGCCAGGGTGAGATCTCGTGGGGCGAGAGCTTTTTTCGAGTCCGGCGAGCGCTGCCGTAGCGAGTGTGGTCCCAGCAAGCGTTGTGCCGGCGAGCACTGTTTGGCGAGTGCTGTTCCAGTCAGGGAGCTTATGGGGCGAGTAGAGAAGGTGAGAGGGGTGAATGGGGGAAGCCCATTTTGCGAGTTGGTGCTCTCGGCACCACTCCCCGAGAGGTTCAGGAAGCCGGACATGGTCAATCACACCAGAGATATAGGTATATGTTAAATTGGTATACGTTTATTGTTCTTTTCTGCTATGTCCATATGATGTTCTTGATTGAGCTGGAGTGCCCCCGATCGATTCCGCTGTCGGACTCTCATAGACGGTGGGTCAGGTTGATCTCTGGAGAGGCTGGCTGAGGAATGTTTGAGCTGGAGTGCCCCGGATCGATTCCGCTGATGGGCTCTCATAGACGGTGGGTCAGGTTGATCTCTGGAGAGGCTGGCTGAGAAAAGCTTGAGCTAGAGTGCCCCAGATCGATTCTGTTGCCGGGCTCTCATAGACAGTGGGTCAGGTTGATCTCTAGAGAGGCTGGCTGAGGAAAGTTTGAGCTAGAGTGCCCCAGATCAATTCCACTGTCGGGCTCTCATAAACGGTGGGTCAAGTTGATCTCTGGAGAGGCTGGATGACGAAAGTTTGAGCTGGAGTGCCCCAGATCGATTCCGTTGTTGGGATCTCATAGACGGTGGGTCAAGTTGATCCCTGGAGAGGCTGGATGAGAAAAGTTTGAGCTGGAGTGCCCCAGATCGATTCCGATGTTGGGCTCTCATAGACGGTGGGTTAGGTTGATCTCTAGAGAGGCTGGCTGAGAAAAGTTTGAGCTGGAATGCCCTAGATTGATTCTGCTGTCGGGCTCTCATACATGGTAGATCAGGTTGATCTCTGGAGAGGCTGGCTGAGAAAAGTTTGAGCTGGAGTGCCCCAGATCGATTCTGCTGTCGGGCTCTCATAGACGGTGGGTCAGGTTGATCTCTGGAGAGTCTGGCTAAGGTAAAGGTGGTACTGGGCCCAGGGCAACAAGCTCACAAATGCGACATGTTCAAGCTCTCACCTAGCTGACAGGACAACAGGCTCACCTGGTTGCACGAATGTAAGGCAAAAAGAAGAAAGGGAAAGTCTCAAGGGTCAAGTATGCGAGTGGCCCCAGTAGGGGAGACACTCACTTTGAAAGGCACTCGCTCGGCAACAATGCGAGTGGCCCCAACAGGGGAGGTTCTCGGCAAGGTTGCACTCTCGGTGGAATTGTTGTAGCCACCTACGTCCTAAGAAATCGGCAAAAGCACACTACCCGCGAAGGGGCAAGTGAGGGGGTGTGAGGCCGACAGTTGATGCAAACACAGTGCTCTCGGATGTGGGAGTGGTGGTGTGCGAGTAAGAGTAGGCAGTTATCAGGTACCTATCAATTGGCGAGAATTAAAGCGTGCAAACGTAAAAGCAAGAAATAAGTCTACCCGGATGGGCATTCGCCTCGGCGAAGAGCTCGCAGGTGAGAACCTGGTCTGGTGCAAATACAAAAGAGGAAAGTTCGACTAAGTCCCATGAAAGGGGGGCGAGTACGCGGGTATACGATCGATTCGCATGCGCGCATGGAGGCGCGCCAAAGCGCGAGTGCGCACGTGGTGCGATTCATCGAGGCGCGAGCCCGTGCTTGAGCAAAACGCGAGTGCGCGCATGGTGCGAGTCGTCGAGGCGCAAACGCCTTCTTGAGCAAAGTGTGAGTGCGCGCGTGGTGCGAGTCATCGAGGCACGAGCGTGCAAATAATTGGAAGCGAGAAAAGTAAAAGGCAGAAAAGACTTGAGAAAATAATTTTCATTCCATTCCAAAAATTGTTTACATCATGGCGGGTGAAAGGGGCGACTCCCATCTTACAAAGAAAGAAAATACATTTTAGGGCTCGCCCTCGTCATCCGTGAAAGGAGGGATCGGCTCGAACAACTCCAGGACGACCTCCTCGACGGTGAGCTCCTCCGCGTCGGCTGAGAAAAGCCCTGCCCCCTTCAAGGTGTCGAAGATGTGCCTCGCCGCCAGGATCCCGGTGTCTCGTAGCAACTCCTCCACGCACTTCAAGCTCCTCAAGGTTCGAGGAGAGCGAGGAATGGGTGGAAGGGCAGCCCGGGCGAGCTCCTGGTTGTGAGCCTTCAAAATAGCGACCTCCTCCTCCAGCTCCGTCTTGCGAGAAGGGAGCTGGTCGGCGGTCTCAGGGTCCTGTGAGAAGAAAATGAGTTAAAAAGTAAAATGGCAAAATGAAACAAGCGAGTTCTCGGCAAACATACCATCCCACCCTTGCGGCACTCAAGGAGACCGTCGAAGACGACCTGCTTTTCCTTCAGGTCGACAAGCTCCTTCTGCGTCTCTTGCAGCTCCCACTCCAGGTCTTCGGAGTTCCTCTCCGTCGTGAGGCATCGGCGACCTGCCTTATGGGAGAGATTCAGCCCGCTAAGCTGGGCTCGCGCGCACTCATAGGCGAGTGCTCGGGAGGAGAGCGTGTGGAATTCTGTGGCATCCTCCAGCCCATAGAGGCCGAAGGACACGGCGAATGCCTCTCCTCCAATTGTCTCCTGCTCCACCCAGGAGGGGCTGAGGGTGGAGATCGAGACCCGGTTGGAGTCTGAGTCCCATTCCAACACGGGCTCGCCGATCACATCCCGGTGCTTGGTGCCAAGGAAGAAGTTGCGATGGGCCGCTGGCGCGGGAGCGGTCAGCACGCGGACAGTCTCCCCAGGGGCCTCCCTGACGCCCTGGACGACGAGAGAGCCTGCTAGGGGATTGGCTCCTGACGATCTTTCAACGAGCCCCTTCCCCTTGACATGGGAGGAGGGCTACTTTTTCTTCTTCGGCGGTGGCGGCGGAAGTGAGCATGAGGCCCTGGGTGATGGGAGCCATCGACGTATAGGGGGGTGGAGCGGAAGGTCTCGCTCCCCTGCAAATGACAAAAGGAGGTGAGTTAGGAAAAGAATGAAAGAGGTTCAAGCAAGACAGAAAGGGATCGCGGTTCAAATCTGCTCCGGGCGGCACGGGGGCAGCGAGTCCACGTTCCTCCGGAGGTAACCGACCTCAAAGTAGGCGAATCCAGTGGGGCCGGAGAATTTGGAGGTGGTGGCGAGCCCAGCGGGGTGGTGCGCCTCCCCGGAGTGGCGAGGAGGTTCTCTGTAAAAGGCGAAAATGCTCAGTAGGAGAACTCGCAAGAAGACATGATGTCAGAATCTTACTTGGTCGCGGCGATGGGGACAGGTCGAGAACCTCCACGTCAGTGGCCGAGGAGTTGTTTCCCCTAGGGAAGTTGAGGCGGGTACCTTCCAGGCTCTCGCTCGCCTGGATTCCCGCCAGAGATGCATTCTGAACACCAAAAGGTCAGCACAGAAATAGGAGAGGAAAGGGATGTGGATCCGAGCACCTGTCCGGCGAGTGCTGGATCATCCAGCATATCCCGAAGGGAGGACTGCATCGTCCCGAAGCGTCGTCGCACAGCTTGTGCTTGCTTCAGAATGGGGGGGAGGTGGAGTCTGCCGAGCGCCCCAGGGGGCGAGCCGTTTGGTGACTGATTGACCCCTCGTGCGGGACTCCGCCAAGCGAGCTTGCGCTTCTTCCAAGAGAGGCATTTTCAGTAAAGGTAGTTGCGAGTAGCAAAGTGAAGGAAGGAAGGAAAGGGTCCCTCGTTTCCTCGGGATGTTGGTATATATAGCACCGGGGCTGGGACTCACCAAAGATTCGTGCCAGCTCATCCTCGTCCGGCGAACACAAAGGGTTGTATGTTTCTTCACGAGCTTAGAATAATCTCACGAAGAGAGGGAATTGTGTACAACCAAATGTTCACGGACTCGCGGAGAAATCAATCGCAGGTAAGTTAGGGAGTACTGGCAGACTCGCGGTGAGTAACTAGCTAGGGTAGGGCGAGGCGAGCCAGGAATCTCGCTCGCAAGTGCCAAGAGGCGATATCATGGGTTATGTTTAGGACCGCTATGGGGTGTATTTAGCCAGGGCGATTCAGATGAGATCTCGCAGCGTTGGCCTGGCGTGGCGAGTGGAGGTTCACCTCCACTCGCAAGAGGAGCTCTCGCGAGCCCGGCTCGCAGAGAGGCTTGCTAGTGGCGCCTTCAGGGTCCACTCGCCCAGCAAGGGTGCCGGTGAATTTACCCTAATACCCTTGGTGGCTGCCAATAGCCCTCCAGAACAGCGGAGTTTGGCGGTTGGCAGATCAGTTTGGGGTGCGTATAGTAAAACCAAAATGCGGTATCCCGCTATTAGCAGACCAGTTCAAAAAAGGCTATAAATAGATCCTTTGGGGCATCTTGAGAGAGCATTCTAGATCTTTGCTTCTCCTCAAGTCTTCTTTGGTTAGCTCCTCCAGCTCTCCAAGGTGCCCGACTCCAACTTTGGCTTGGGAGGGGAAGCGCTCAAAGATCTTCTGGGTGTGTGGTGGGACCTCCACGCTGCTGCCAAGGGTCGTGCCTTTTGTTCTAAGCCTTCGGTCGGGTTCTTCCGCGGGATTAGTAAGTGCTCGATGCCCCCCTTCTCGGGGGTCTGAACTCCTCGTTGGACCGAAATACTAGTTCCAACAATAATGGTTTGTCATTAAGGTGATTTCTTCCAAGCCTTGTTTGCTCCTCCGGGATGCCAATTATCACCACTCCAGCTCCAAAATAACACGGAATTAATTGAGAAGCTCAGTTAGGGTCTTGGGAAGACGAAAGGAGGGACAAGTGGCTTTCAATCCATGATTTCCTCCTTTGCCCTCTCTTGAATTTGGGGAAGTTCAAATTGCCCCCATACATTTCTCCCCCTTTCAAATTCAGAGGGCAAAGGATATGATTTGGTCATTGGGCTACAGAATGGGCTGAGCTTGAGGGCCTTAACCCATTGGAATTGGCTTGGGCTCTCATTTTCCTTCTTTGGGCTTAAGTTGACCATGGTTGACTAGGCTTAAGTTGACCACGGTTGACTTTATGGTTGACTTGGTCAATTTGATGAGTTGACTAGTCCCACATGTTTTTATTGAGTCATATGACACCACCCAATATTGGTTGGGCCATGTTGGGGCTTTGATTGGGCTAATTGAACCATTTAGTTGTGATTTGACCTAAATTGACCTATGTTTGACTTTGGTCAAACTGGTTCAATTGGTTGACCAAATGTTTGGGCTTCTGGTCAATTGAACCTCTATTATGGTTTGGAATGTAGTGGTTGGGTCAATTTGACCATGTGAAATATAATTGAGCCAATTTGGGTTGAATTGGGCTTTGTTGACCTATAGTTGACTATGGTCAATCCCATAAAATTGATTGAGCCCAATTGAATATTTCTTCCCTAATGGTCTACCTCAGTGGTTAGGAAGACATTAGTGGGGTCAATTTGGCCAATTAAAGCTCAATTGAGTCAATTTGACTTGTGTTGACTTTGGTCAAATTGGCTAGCTTGGTTGACCAATTCATGAGGTGAATGGTCAATTGCCTCCCCCTTAGGATTAGGGATGTGGTGGTGGAGTCAATTTGAATTTGTGAGTTTAAGTGGAGGTGATTTGACCTAGGTTGACTTGTGCTCTTTTGTGTGCACTAGGTGAGATTTCCTTCTCTTGTTGAGACCTAAGTCACCTACTTGTCCTAAGTCACAATTCATGTCACATGTCATGCCCTAACACTATCAAGAAAAAAATTTGACCCTGAAATTCAAGTTCGGGTCTACGTGTTTCTACGCATAATGAAAATAGGAAATTTTTCACTTGGGTCTAGGTTGTAGCTGGAGCAATGAGTCCCAGGTATCATTGTTGCATGAGATCCAATGGCTCGCATTTGTGTACCTCTTGTCCATGATTGGACCACAATACCTTGACCAGTGGGACCTTCTTCCTCCGCAAGACTCAGACAGTTGTATCGTCGATCCAGACTAGCTCTAGATGAACCGATCGGTCAGGTGATATCGGGCCTGAAGTAGAAGAGATATGCTAATCTAGGTGGAGTAGGGCTCTCCGGACTGAGGAGACATGAAAAACGTCGTGCATGTTCGCCAACTCCAGTGGCAGCTCCATCCGGTAAGCCAAGGGGCCGATCTGCTCCAGGATCATATAAGGCCCCATAAATCAAGGTCTGAGTTTCTTCTGTCCCCGCACCCGCGAGACACCATGCACATGACACATATTCAAGAAAACATGGTCCCTTGCCTAAAACTCCACCTTATGATGCTTGGCATCATAATACTTGGCATGTCTGCTCTGAGCCTCCAGCATCTAATCATGAATCATCCGAACGAGCGCATTTGTATCCTCAATGTAGTATGATTGATCCTAGTATCTTCGGGTCCTCATCCTGGACCCAAGATAGTGGTGTCCGACACTTCCTCCCATATAAGGCCTCGTAAGGTGTCATGTCAATTCTTGTCTGGTGATTGTTGTTATTTAAAAACTCAATCAATGGCAATAGTCTCTCTCAGGGATTTCCTGTATCCAATATACACAAGAGTAGCAAATCCTCCATGGTCCTGTTGGTACGCTCTGTCTGTCCGTCGGTCTGTTGATGGATGGCAGTACTGAATGTCAGCTGGGAACCCAAGTACGCCTGCACCACCCTCCACTCCCTCGAAGTGAACCGACCATCCCGATCTGAAATGATCATCCTGGGTACACTGTGGTACCTACCAAATTGTTCTATGAACAGCCCCACCAATACACCAACTAGAGCGTCCTTCTTGACTGGAATGAATCTAGCTACCTTGGTTAGTCTGTCCACTACTACTCAGATAGAATCATGCCCAGAGTAGGAACGAGGCAAACCGTGCAAAAAATCCATAGCAATATCTTCGAACTTCAACTCCAGCATTAGCAGAGGCTGCAATAGTCCTTCAGGGCTCTTGCACTCGGCCTTCACCCGTTGGCATGTCTCATAGTGCGTCACATAGTGGACGATATTCCTCTTCATTCTGGACCAATACATAGCCTTCCGCAGGTCCACCATCATTTTGGTGATCCCAGGGTGCACCGAATATCTGGTGCAAAGTGCCTCTTTCAGTATGTCCTCCTGGATCCCACCTCCTGCAGGTATATAAATGCGGCCCCGGAAATGAACAAGGTCTTCACGCAGTGTGTAGTCCTCTGAAGTGCCCCCTTCTAGGGCTCTAAACACTGGCTCTAGTGTTGTATCCTGCCTCTGCTCTATCCTGATGTCGTCCCTGATGTCATAAATGATGCTCAGGGAAGCCAGGTACTCCACATAAATCTCAAGCTCGGCTCTGGATACTACTGTGATCTTCATGTCTTCTAGTATTTTGACCAGCTCCATGGCCATCAGTTAGGGCTCCAAACTAGAAGTGCCTACTCTCCTGCTCAAAGGATCTCCCACGGTGTTCGCCTTCCTCGGATGGTAATGCATGGTGTAATTGTAATCACATAAGAACTCTAACCACCGTCATTGCCTCAGGTTTAGGTCCTTCTGTGTGTCAATATATTTGAGGTTCTTATGATGTAAGATCCCCCTCCTCCTTACCAGAGTTCCCAGATATTATGCCCAGAACCGCCGTCTTACGGTGACCCCAACTCACGGGTTAGCTGTCACCGCTCAACGCCGATCCTACTGGCTAAATAGATCATATCACATGCCAATTTGCAAGAAGTCATAAGTACAAATAGATGAGTCCACAACCACAACACACATATATGTATATATATAAGAAAGTGCAAATAGTACACAATGAAACATAACTAAGAGAGTGCAAGAGCTTAAGCCCGATACAGATCCAAAAGTGACTAATAAAGGTAAAACACTCTCTCACTCTACACTATGCGGAAGCAACACAAAATACTCTCCAACCTGTTGCCAGGTGTAAGTAGTGATGTGAGACATCTGCTCCTCAGGGTCTACCGTCACGTCCTGCCGACGTACTGCGGCTCCTGCTCCTCAATCTCCTGGTGTTACAGTCGCAACCGACCATTAGTCAAAAAGACAGCCATTTTGTCCCCGCCTCCCCCCACGACTCCTAGGTACCGAGAGGGAGGATGAAGTGGAGGACAATAAGGGGTAAAAGAAGGTATGTGTGACATGGATTATACAAGCATTATAAAGGATAAGTGAGCAGTAAGAATAGGAGAAATATGTAATAAATGCAGTAAATAGGACAACAGTAATAGGTAAATAACGAGCAGTAAATAAATAAATGCATCGCAAGTGAAGTAATTAAAAAACAACCACACTATCATCTAGAGTACCTTATCTTATATGAATGCCCATACAAACTTATAAGGTAAGATTTTCGGAATTATAACTTATCATATAAAAGAGCTCATACTAATTTATATGATAAGGGTATTCAAATGTATATGTCATTATGATATATGAATGTTATGATATGCTATGTTATGTTCATACAGTGCAACTCACTCACACGACTTTGCGTACACAGACCTTTAGTTCCCGCTTTTCAGAGGTATCAAGCCTCTCAGGTACTTCCGTCATGGCAACAGAATCAGCGGATCGGGCACTCCACTTCTAGGTGGGTATACACACTACCAGACCTAGACCTTACGTATGTTGCTGTACATGTCCTAGGTGCACTTCCATGAGCTTTTGTGTACTCTTGCTGGCATCCCACCAAACTTGTATGGTCAGGTGTGGGTTACTAGGGATTGTCTGCTAGACCACAGTAAAGTAACTTACTGGCCCTCTAACTCACCACACCCCGCCAAGGTCAACGTACTATCATTGGTGACAAATGGACCCGTACCAAAGACCTGCCACTAGTTTATGCACATGCAAGATTTATCACATCACCCGAGCCTCTAGCTCGTAGGACTAACTACTCTTGAACCGTTCCGTCCCTCTTAATAGGATGAGGTTTATTTTTCTCAGTTTATCTCAGTTAGGGTTACTCTTGTTTGTTACTTAGGCGATCATAACAATTTAAAGTGAATTCTGGACTTCCGGAGGTCTACCCGGCGACGGGCTCGCAGTGGTACTAGATGGTATTCTAGGATGACATCCCACACCTTTCTTTCTCAAAGTATTTACTCTTATTGTTAACTACCCTTGTTAAGGTTACCCGCATGGTTGCTCTAAACTACTTAAGTATGATTTAGACTTCTTTTAGGTAACTTGATGACCTTTTTAATGATGAGTGGTGCAAATCCTTAGATGTTCACCTATATGCTCATCACTAACCTTGAATGCATCATGATCACCTTAACTGTCTGAGTGTCACTATAAGTGTCGCAGATTGAATACTCCAAAAAAATACTTCAATTATTCACCGAGACGTGCTTCACGGTCACCGTGACGTGCTTCACGGTCACCGTTCTCTATAGGGTAGAAATTCTCCAATTAGACTACAACTTATATGCATTGTGGTTATGTATGCCCTAATGGTGTGTTCCAAATTTCATTCCATTCTTACATGTTTTGGCTAGCCTAAACCATACCCAAAGTTTTTGCTATCCGCAGACCAATTCAACATTGAACTAAGTTAATTTCATTCCAGTGAACTAAGTTTTTGCTATCCGCATACCCAAAGTTTTTGCTATCCATTTTGATAGGAATTCCATCTTCAATCTCTTCATCTGATGATCAAGAAAAGTTGATCAGTGTTGATGCAAAGGCCATGGAGATATTAGCTCAATCAATGTCAAATGACATTTATCAAAGAGTTAATGACTGCACTTCAGCAAGAATATTTGGAACTCCCTCTCAAGGATGGTAAATGAATCCACCTTTACTTCTTCCACTAACTGTTTGTTTGATGCAGAACCATCATTCACTCTAACTGAAGAAGAAGAAGAAGAACAAAAAGTAAAAGATTTCTGCATGATGGCCATATATGTCTCATATCATATCTCAGATGCAGAATCTGAACCAGAAAAGGTGAAAGAGGTAACCTCAAATTTTATCTCTACACCTGATGTTAAATATGTTTTCAATTCATCATGTACAGATTTAATAATTGCTGAAAATTACAAATCTAACAAGGAAATTAGAAAAGAGTTAACAAAAATAACTAATTTGATTTCTGAATATAACAAACCTAAAGAAAATTTTAAAATATCAAAAGAACAAATTATTTGTTTACAAAATAGGTTCATTAAAGCTGATAAGTTTAAACAAACTTGTAAGGAAAAAGAAAAACTTTATGTTCAGCAAAACCAAAATAAATTTTCAAATTTATATTTCAATGAAATAAAAAGGCCAACATATCTATCTATAAGGAAATTTGGTTTTAACTGTTTGATGTTTTTACTTAAATTATAATTAAATTAAACAGTAGTTATTTAATTCTTTGGAATTTGCTATGTTAAAGACAAAATCAGATAACTTCACATTCTTCCAGATTTTCTCCAAAATCAAGTTGAGCATTCTACTCAAATAGCATAGATCAGAAATGATCAGTGCTCTGAGTGTGAGCCTCTTCTGATTAAGGGGATTCTATAGAAAGAAGCTATCAGGCATTGTCTTTCTGATTTTAAAAGTCCTAGAATCTAATAACAGTTAGCAATTCATCATTAAAATCCTATTTAAATCACAATCTAGGAAATCTGAAATTGCTTAAATGTATTTCAAAATTTAGAAATAATCTCTGACCCTAAAGCCTTAAGTTATTCAAGACTTTTTATGCTTAGGTATCCTAAACCAAATAGGGGGAGATTGTTAGAACCTAGTCTTAATTTGGATTAGGATCCCAACTCAAATAGTGGGAGATTGTTGGAACCTTAGGTTTGATTTGAGTTAGGATCCACATTTAATGTCTAAGTTTCTATCATAAGTACATATTGTATAACATAGATCAAATCCTATTAAGGTAGAAGGCTGAAAAGAATATATATATAATACTAAGAAATATAAATATATATATTTAATTGGCTGAAATAATAAGAGAAGATAAAAATAACATAAGTTCTCTGCGTTCAACGAACGTCCATCTACGTTCGACGAACGGCGCTCTACGGTCGACGAAAACGTTCAAAGCTGCGTTCGACGAAATCCAAGCAGTGCTCGACGATCCCGTCTCAGCGGTTCAGCGTTCAACGATCCCGTCTCAGCGGTTCAGCGGTCGACGAACAAATTATCTCAGCGTTCGACGAACAGACCCCAGCTCAGCGGTCGACGAAATCCTGCGTTCGACAAACTCAAGTCTGCGTTCGACGAACAGCTCAATATTCAGCGGTCGATGATCCAGCCCGTCTCAGCGGTCGACGAATCCTTCCGTTCGACGAACTCAAGTCTGCGTTCGACGAATATTCAGCAGAAGTTCAGAACAGTGAATCAAATGTTCAGGTCGACGAATCAAATGATGAGCTCGACGAACTTGAAGCTCAGCTCGACGAAATATCTGCAGCATTGTTTTATATTATTCTCAGTTCGAATAATATGCTGTTAGAGTTATTAAAGCAATATTTTATTATTTCTAGTTATATATTGATATATATATATATTGCTGCCTTAACAATCCAGTCGTTGCAGCATTAATTAATAGAGCCATTGCAGAAGCTAAAGACGGCAATTTGTCTGCTCGAGGATCTGGGAAATAAAAGATATATTATCTCTTTCCTATCTTGTCGGCAAGAATTCAAATCAGTCATAAGATATCCATATTATATATACAAAGAAAAGAGCAGAGAAGAATAGCAGATTAATATATAGCAGGTTCACGACAGATTATACAGAAAGAACATATTACATTTTATGTACATAGAAAAGAGAAGAAGAAGAAGAGAAAAAGGAGAACATCAGCAAAAACAGAGAACAACATTATTACTCTATCTTGTTTTGTTTTTGCTAACTCTTTCCTTGCAGATCATCTACAACCTGAGACACCAATCTATATCAAGTGCTCAGGGATCTAAACTGCAAGATGAAAAGACGAGTATCACATTCTAGAGAAGAAGCTCCATCCACAAGCTGTCATCAATCTAAATCAGACAGGGGGGGCTTTCTTCAACATCATCATCAAGATCCAACTCAACTACCAATCAAGATCTTCAAGAGTCTTCTCAGCAAAAGAGAAGAACACCTTCAACCTTATTGTTTTCTTTATTTCCCCTCCTGTCAAAGGGTTATAACTCCCTTCAAAAGTTAACTCCCGGTGACAGGCCACCTTAGCAAAAACCTGCATCTTGGTTAGAGAACCTGATCAAAAGCTCCCTTGGTTTTTAAGCACCTTATCAAAAGCTTATTGGTGTGAGGGCACCTGATCAAAAATCCTCTGGTGGATTCCTACCAGTGGGTAGAAGAGTAGATGTACCCAGGTTGAGGGGAACTACTATATATCTTGTGTCATCTGGATGTGTGCCTTGTTTATGTTTTATTTGCTGTGTTTTTTATGCATTCTTACTGTTTGATTTTATTGCTCAGCAAACACTTATATATTTATATATATCATTATTTTTAAAGTAAAACATAAACAAGAGCCTTTAATATATTAAGAACTAAACTCCTATCAATTGGTATCAGAGGTAGGTTGATTTTATTACTTCATTTTCTTGCAACTGATACTCAATTGAACTCACTTTCAATTGGTATCAGAGGAAGTTGATTTTTCACACAGGCTAACACCTGAAATCACAAAGATCACTTAGTTCTTAAAAATATTTTTTTTGGTTTTTCAAAATGGCACAAACAGATTTTTCATTTTCAGATCCACCTATATGTAATTTGGATAGATTTGATTTATGGCAAGTTAGAATCAGATTATATATGAATGCAATAGATGAAGATATTTATAATTCCATTTTGACAGGAATTCCATCTTCAATCTCTTCATCTGATGATCAAGAAAAGTTGATCAGTGTTGATGCAAAGGCCATGGAGATATTAGCTCAATCAATGTCAAATGACATTTATCAAAGAGTTAATGACTACACTTCAGCAAGAAGCATTTGGAACTCTCTCTCAAGTATGGTAAATGAATCCACCTTTACTTCTTCCACTAACTGTTTGTTTGATGCAGAACCATCATTCACTCTAACTGAAGAAGAATAAGAAGAAGAACAAAAAGCAAAAGACTGCATGATGGCCATATATGGCTCATATCATATCTCAGATGCAGAATCTGAACCAAAAAAGGTAAAAGAGGTAACCTCAAATTTTATCTCTACACTTGATGTTAAATCTGTTTTCAATTCATCATTGACAGATTTAATAATTGTTGAAAATTACAAATCTAAAAAGGAAATTAGAAAAGAGTTAACAAAAATAACTAATTTGATTTCTGAATATAACAAACATAAAGAAAATTTTAAAATATCAGCAGAACAAATTATTTGTTTAAGAAATAGGTTCATTAAAGCTGATAAGTTTAAACAAACTTTTAAGGAAAAATAAAAATCTTATGTTCAGCAACATCAAAATAAATTTTCAAATTTATATTTCTATGAAATAAAAAGACCAGCATATTTAATTATAAAGCACTTGTTTTTACCTATTTTAAAATACTTATAATTAAACATCAATTATAAGATTCTTTGGAATTTTTCTATTTTAAAGCAATATCAGATAACTTCACATTCTTCTAGATTTTCTCCTAAAATCAAGTTGAGCATTCTACTCAGATTGCATAGATCAGAAATGATCAAAGCACTAAGTGTGAGTCTCTTCTGATTAAGGGGATTCTATAGAAAGAAGCTATCAGGCATTGTCTTTTTGATTTTAAAATTCTTAGAATCTAATAACAGCTAGCAATTCATTTCATTTAAAATCCTATTTAAATAAAATCTAGGAAATCAGAAATTGCTTAGTTTTAAGAGAAATTTAGAAATAATCTCTGACCCTTAAGCTTCAAAGACTTTTTATGCTTAGGTATCCTAAAACCAAATAGGGGGAGATTGTTAGAACCTAGTCTTAATTTGGATTAGGATCCCAACTCAAATAGGGGGAGATTGTTGGAACCTTAGTTTTGATTTGAGTTAGGATCCACCTTTAATGTCTAAGTTTCGTTCATAATATATCTTATAACTTAGATCATATCCTATTAAGTTAGAAGGCTAAAAATAATATATATATAATATACTAAGAAATATAAATATATATTTAATTGGCTGAAAAATAAGAGAAGAATTAAATTTACATATGTTCTCTGCGTTCGACGAACGTCTACCTGCGTTCGACGAACGGCGCTCTGCGGTCGATGAAAAGGTTCAAAGCTGCGTTCGACGAAATCCAAGCAGCGCTCAACGATCCTGCCTAAGCTCAGCGGTCGACGAACAGATTGGTTTAGCGGTCGACGAACAGATTGTTACAGCGGTCGACGAACAAATCCCAGCTCGGCGGTCGACGCTTTTACTCAAGCTCAGCGGTCGACGATCTCGTCTCAGCGGTTGACGATCTCGTCTCAGCGGTCGAAGAATTTCTCTAAGTGCAGTGCTCGACTAATGACAAGCTGCGTTCGACGAACTCAAGTCTGCGTTCGACGAACAGCTCAATACTTCAGCGGTCGACAAAATCATTCAGGCTCAGCGGTCGACGAATCCTTCCATTCGACGAACTCAAGTCTGCGTTCGACGAATATTCAGCAGATGTTCAGAACAGTGAATCAAATGTTCAGGTCAACGAATCAAATGAAGAGGTCGACGAACTTGAAGCTCAGCTCGACGAAATATCTGCAGCATTATTTTAATATCTTTCAGCTCGTCTAAAATATTATATTATATATATATGCTGTCAAATTTTATTAAAGCAATATTTTATTATTTCTATTTATATATTGCTATATATATTGCTGCCTTAACAATCCAGCTGTTGCAGCATTAATTAATAGAGTCGTTGCAGCAAGCTAAAGACGTCAACTTATGTTCTCGAGGATCTGGGAAATAAAAGATATTATATCATTTCCTCTTCTGTCGGCAAGAATTCAAATCAGCCGAAAGCTCTCCAGAATACATATACAAAGCAGAGAAGAGAAAAATAAGAGAGCAGGTTCACGACAGAACATACAGACAGAACATATTAATATTGTTGTACAGAGAAAAGAGATGAAGAAGAAGAAGAAGAGAAAAAGAAGAATATTAGCAAAAACAGAGAACAACATTATTACTCTATCTTGTTTTGTTTTTGCTAACTCTTCCTTGCAGATCATCTACAACCTGAGACACCAATCAATATTATTTGCTCAGGGATCTAAACTGCAAGAAGAAGAAGAGTATTTGCAATCAAGAGAAGAAGCCTCCACAAGCTGTCATCTAATCTAAATCGGACAGGGGGAGCTTTCTTCAACATTATCATCAAGAGTCTTCTCAGCAAAAAGAGAAGAACAATATATCTTTTCCCTTTCTCCTTCCCATCTTGTAAAGGGTTATAACTCCCTTCAAATGTTAACTCCCGTGACAGACCACCTTAGCAAAAACCTGCATCATGGTTAGAGCACCTGATCAAAAGCTCCCTTGGTTTTTAAGCACCTTATCAAAAGTTTATTGGTGTGAGGGCACCTGATAAAAAATCCTCTAGTGGATTCCTACCAGTGGGTAGAAGAGTAGATGTACCCAAGTTGAGGGGAACTACTATATATCTTGTGTCATCTGGATGTGTGCCTTGTTTATGTTTTATTTGTTATGCATTCTTACTGTTTGATTTTATTGCTCAGCAAACACTTATATATTTATATATATCATTATTTTAAAGTAAAACTTAAACAAGAGCCTTTAATATATTAAGAACTAAACTCCTTTCAATTGGTAAGGCCCCACGGCTTGGCAATTATATATATCATTATATTTATATATATATCATTTATATATCATTATTTTTTATGTTTTATTTGCTGTGTTTTTTATGCATTCTTACTGTTTGATATGGGTCTCCTTTACAGGAGGGATGCGGGCTTCGAGGTGTAAGGATACATGGATGCTGATTACGGGGGAGATTCGGATGATTGGAAGTTGACGTCTGGATTCGTCTTCATGGCGGGCCCCACGGCTATATCATGGTGCAGCAAGAAGCAGGATTCCGTTTCTATCTCTACCACGGAAACGGAATACAAGGCTTAGGCCTTGGCAGCTCAAGAAGTCATCTGGCTTAGGAGGTTGGTGGGAGATGTCCATAAGGAGGTTCAGGGTCCGACTCTGCTCCGCAGCGACAATGAGAGTGCACTCAAACTGGTTACTAATCCAGTTTGTCACGCGAGGACCAAGCATATCGAGATCGAGGATCATTTCATTCATGAGAAGGTGCTGGAGGGGTCTCTTTCGATCGAGCATGTTCGGAGTTAGGACAACATTGCTGACATTTTCACAAAGGCGCTGGAGAAGGGGCCGTTTACTCGGCTGAGGAGTTTACTTGGGCTGTTTTCAACTTCCCACTTCAAGGGGGAGTGTTGAAAATGTTTAAGTGGAAGTTGGCGGTCTGGAGGGGTGACCGAGCGGTCTGGCTAACCGCGCGGTCTCGCGGTCTCTAGCTGCGCTCTGATCTCCTTGGTCTAGCCGCAGGTCTATTCGGCTTGACCGTCGTCCTTCTGTCCAAGGTTGCCGAGGTGAGGCCGCGCGATTTGGTTTGTGAGACCGCGTGGCGAGTTATTCTGTTGTAGAGGTGAGGTCGCACGGTCTGGTTCGTGAGACCGCGTGGTGGGTTGTTCTCTGTACTGTGCGGGTTGAGCTGCTGACTGCACAGGGTTGTTCTTGAATGGGCAGTCCGGTCTGGTGGCTGTCCGGGTTCTTGGTGGTGCGCGCCGACTAAGGTCTTCTTAGTCGGGCGGTTTCCCCTTTTGAGTTCGCATAGCTGGTCCTTGGCGATCTGTGTTAAAATTTTTGATTTGAATCATTTAGGAGTAAGCAGGAGTTGCATCAACTGAGTTATAGCCAAACAACCACAATGCCACACAGCAACACAAATCTTTATTGAATCACAAAACTTAATTACAGTGCGAGGTATACATGACGAGACATGATTCATAAGAATCACGAAGGAGAGAAGAACAAAATACACCAAAAACAAATCTGGCGACCTGACTAGCAGAGACCGCACAGACCGCTGAACTCCAGAGACCACCCGGCTTGACCTGAGACCGCACGAATAGAAAGCAGGCAAGATATCTGTACTACAAGACCGCCACCTCAGATCGCACGAACTGGAGCTTATTGAACTGAACAGAGAACAGAGGCTGTCGCCAGACCGCAACTCAGATCGCCTAACCGCTGAAGGTCGCCTGATCGCCGAGTTCGCTGCGAACAGCACAAGAACAACATAAACCAGTTCGCAGACAAGCCACTGCCGAACTGTTTATTCAAGCCGCCTGGAAATCACCAAGGAAGGAGACCGCAACCTGCTGACCGCAAACCTGCGAACACAACAAATAATCAACTCGCTTCCGAGGCTGCCTGACCTCAAAGTTGAGACCGCACGAAACAACCCAGGCTCTAGCTCTCACAGTTCTTGTTATGAATGACGGGCCATGCACCCCTATTTATAGGCGACAAGATGGATGTCATCACCGCCGCAAGAGAGATACAGTCACCACCCGTCAGATCACGAGCGGTCTCACAAAGCAGACCGCGCGATCAGACCACTTGGACAACATTTTGTCTAAGACCGCAAGTCAGCAGCAGACCGCCCACAAGCCGTGTGGACACAAGAACACTCCTTCCTTAGATCGCTAAGAGCAAATCAAGAACATCTGTCCGACTTCCGACAAGTCGCCAGACCAACCTGAACAAGTTGTCCGGTCACAACGGTTACATAAGAACAGACTGCTCGGTCTTCTTACAAAGAAGCAAGACCAACCAAGCAGAGCAGACTGGGAAGAGACCGGAACAAGCTAGAACAAACCGGTCAACACAACAGACTGCCAGAGCCAGATCGGTAGAGCACCAATACAGAGACCGCACGGTCTCTGCGGTCACCAATAATCAGACCGCCGACCACCTTCCACTCCACTTCAATAATTTCAACACTCCCCCTTGAAGTGGGAAGTGGAAACTAGCCCAAGTAAACTCTGCAACCGAGTAAATGGTCCCTTCGCCAGCAGCTTTGTGAAGATGTCTGCAACATTGTCCGCACTTCAAACATGCTCGACCATTAGAGATCCTCCCAACACCTTCTCACGAATGAAATGGTGCTCAATCTCAATATGCTTGGTCCACGCGTGACAGACTGGATTATTAACCAGCTTGAGAGCACTCTCATTGTCCTCGCGTAGCATAGTGGGACCTCGAACCTCCTCATGAACGTCCTCCACCAACCTCCTGAGCCAAACAGCTTCCTGAGTTGCCAAGGCCGAAGCCTTGTATTCTGCTTCTGTGGTAGATACGGACACCGAGTCTTACTTTTTGCTGCACCAAGAAATAGTTGTGTGGCCTGACATAAAGACAAAACCAGACGTTGATCTCCGATCATCCACGTCTCCCCCGTAATCAGCATCCATGTATCCAAGCAACTCCAAGCTTGACCCTCTCATATATAGGATACCCAGATCAGAGGTCGACTTCACATACTTCAAAATTCCTTTAGCCGCCAGAAGATGAGGCTTCCGTGGTTCCGCCATGTACCGACTCACTTTGCCAACTGCATAAGCAATATCTGGCCTCGTGATCGTCAAGTAGATAAAGCTCCCAACTAGAGCTCGGAACACCAACGGTTCAGATAGAACTCTCCCCTCATCCTTCCGAAGTTTATGATGTTGTTCCAGAGGTATAGAGCTGCTCTTCCCTTCCTCCAAGCCGAATCATTGAACAATCCGCTCCGCATATCCAGCCTGAGAAATGAACACTCCGCTCTCCCGCCTCTGAACCTCGAGTCTAAGGAAATGGTGAAGCTCACCCAGATCCTTCATCTCAAATCTGATAGCAAGCTCGGCTCTCAGCCTTGCTACTGCCTCCTTCGAGTTCCCGGTGACAATCATGTCATCCACATATAGCAGAACTATAACCCGAAGCACCCCTCCTTCTTGACGAACAAGCTAGAATCAGAGTCTGAAGCAAAGAACTCGCAGAATAGAAGATACTCCGCGATCTTTCCATACCACGCCAGAGGCGCTTGTTTCAACCCATACAGGGCCTTCTTCAATTTGCAGACGTAGTCCGGACAATCCTCCGAGATGAAGCCCAACAGTTGGATCATGAAGATATCCTTGTCAATCTCTCAGTATAAGAAAGCATTCTTCACATCGAGCTGCCAAATCTCTCATCCACTGGATGCCGCCAAAGCAATAACAAATCGAACCGAAGTCATCTTTGCCACTGGACTGAACGTCTCATCATAATCTTCTCCGTACTGCTGTGAGAACCCGCGAGCCACAAGGCGAGCTTTGTATCGCTTGATCGTGCCGTCAGCTTTCTTCTTGAGTTTATAGACCCATTTGCATGTCACAGGGGTAATGCCCTTAGGCCTGGGCACTAGAGACCAAGTCTCATTCTTCTTGAGAGCATCCATTTCCTCCTGCATAGCAATGTCCCACTGCTTCATGCCTTTGGCCTTCTCAAAGCTCGCCGGCTCCCTCTCATCCAAGGGACCAGCAAAGAAACATGAGACGAAGCTCACCATGTTTCCTCCCGTGTATCGATCAGGTGGCTTGATAGTCCTCTTCGACCTCCTAAGAGGTTGCTCCTAACTAACCACCTCCTCAGCTGCTTCTTCTGTGCTAGCTCCTCTTCCAGATGAACTTGGAGCATCGCTCCCCCTGCTTCCAGAACCTGAAGCCTCCATCTCTGAACTTGACACAACTGGAGCTCCTGGTGAAACAAGCAACTCCACTTGAAGATTTTCCACAGCCTTCCCTTCTTCATCAACCCTGCACTCTGATAGTTCAACTCCTGAACTCCCCTTGTAGGAAGTCACCTCATCGAACACCACATCCCGAGATACCACTGATCTCCGTGTCTCAGGATCCATGCATCTCCATCCCTTCTTCCGCTCATCATATCCAACGAAGACTAGCTTCCTTGCTTTCGCATCTAGCTTTGTCTAAAGAGCATCAGCGATATGCACATAACAGGTTGACCCAAACACACGAAGGTGTGCAACACTTGGCTTCTCCTTGAACATCAGTTTGTGAGGGGTCTTCATGTTGATAGGACTTAGAGACATCTTGTTGATGACGTATGCCGCACAAGACATTCCCTCCGCCCAAAAGGACTTTGGGATACTCTTGGCATGAAGCCAGCATTTGCAGGTTTCCATCAGATGACGGATCCTTCGCTCTGCAATGTCGTTTTGCTGTGGAGTATGGGCACAAGTGAGCTCTCTCCGGACGCCGTGCTTCCTGCAAAAACTTGAGAACTCACCAGAGGTGAACTCCCCACCATTGTCAGTTCTCAATTTTTTCACCCGCGGGCCTAACCGACTTTCCACCAGCTCCTTGAACTCCACGAACTTCGCAAAAGCTTCCGACTTCTCTTTCAGAAAATACACCCAGACATATCTGGTATAATCGTCAATCAACACAAACATATTTCTATTGCCTCCAAGGCTTGGGGTGGCAGTCAGTCCGATCAAATCACCGTGAATGCACTCCAACGACGCTTTGCATCTTGTTTGCGATTTATCAAATGGAATTCGATGAGACTTACCAAACTGACATCCCGCACAAACATGACTGTCTCCATAGGAGGACAAGCTAGGCAAGCCCTTGACAAGGACCCTTACTGCCATAGCCTTCAATTTGTCCATGCCTACATGCCCCAACCTTTCATGCCAGATAGTCGCGCTATCATTGGTCTTCATCTTGTCAACATAGGTACTTGTCGATAAAACGAACAAGTCCTTTACCCGCTTTCCAACATGAATAACATCTCCCTTTATCTCCGGTTGAGTTTTAAGAAACTTCACTTCTGTTGGGCCAAACAGAACGTGATAACCGGCATCGACCGGATTGGTCACAGAAAAGAGATTCTTCTCCATACCTGGCACGTGATAAACACTCCTTAATGTGAGTGGACCCTTATCACTGCTCAGAGAGACAACACCTTCTTATTTTACTGCATGAACAGAATTACCAGCCGTAATGATAGCATCGTTACCTGAGTAAGGCGCCAAAGAAGAGAACTTTGATTCATCCCTGGTGAGGTGATGCCCGCACCCTGAATCCATGATCCAATCCTCTTCGAAGTTGATGGCAGCCAAGGCCTTAACGGGCATCGCCGTCATATTGGCCGCAAAGGCTCCTCCCCATCCAGCTTCATCAGACTTTGGCTTCTCCTTCTCCGATGCATGTCCCGGCTGAAGATTAACCCGACAATCCTTCTTGAAGTGGCCGGTCTTATTGCACCTAAAGCACCTTGGTCCCTCTCCCTTCTTCTTCCCATCAGACTTAGGAACATAACCCATATCCTGCTGACCTGAAGTAGAAGATCCATCATGACCTGGCTTCTTCTTCTCCCACTTCTTCTTCTTCTTCTCAGAGAACAACACATCACTATCTCCCCCAGAGATAGAAGTACCTGCCATCTGTCTTGCCAAACTTTCCTGCGAAGCAAGTAAGTTTTCCAGCTCCAACAGAGATGGCTGATTTGCCCATCCCTGAACTGACATCACAAAAGCAAGATACTCCTTCCGCAACCCGCGGATGATATGCCTCTTCAGTTTTGCCTCCGAGATGGGCTCATCAGGGTCCAATGTAGAAATCTTTGCTATGAGGTTCTTCATCTTGAGAAAGAAGGTAAAAATAGAAAGATCACCTTGAGAGGCCTTCGCCAACTCATTTTCAAGAAACTGTAGCTGAGCTACATTCTTCTTATTGAACAGCCCGTCCAAAGACATCCAAATCTCAGCAGCAGATTTACATTCAATGATGTGATCGAATAGCTCTGGTGAGATATCCCCCTTGAGTGTGAACTCTGCCTTAGCATTAGTCCTCCTCCAAAGTCTCACCTCTGCCATATTATCTCCTGCCAAAAACACTTCTTATGTGTCTTGACCTCCAACTATATCCCATAGATCCTCGCCAAGCAAGTAACTCTCCATACACGACTTCCATTTCTTGTAATTAGTCGATGTGAGGAGTTCAATACTAAGCTCTCTTGCATATCCAGCTTCCATGGCAAACCTATGTGGTCTCTTCTTCACAAAGACGATGGCAACTCGCGTTGATCACTGCTTATCCACTCCAACAACCTACCTCTAATACCATGTTAAAATTTTTCATTTGAATCATTTAGGAGTAAGCAGGAGTTGCATCAACTGAGTTATAGCCAAACAACCACAATGCCACACAGCAACACAAATCTTTATTGAATCACAAAACTTGATTACAGTGCGAGGTATACATGGCGAGACATGATTCATAAGAATCACGAATGAGAGAAGAACAAAACAAACCAAAAACAAATCTGGCAACCTGACAAGCAGAGACCGCACAGACCGCTGAACTCTAGAGACCGCCCGGCTTGACCTGAGACCGCACGAATAGAAAGCAGGCAAGATACCTGTACTGCAAGACCGCCACCTCAGACCGCACGAACGGGAGCTTATTGAACTGAACAGAGAACAGAGGCTGTCGCCAGACCGCAACTCAGATCGCCTAACTGCTGAAGGTGGCCTGATCGCCGAGTTCGCTGCGAACAGCACAAGAACAACATAAACCAGTTCGCAGACAAGCCGCTGCCGAACCGTTTATTCAAGCGGCTGGGAAATCACCAAGGAAGGAGACCGCAACCTGCTGACCGCAAACCTGTGAACACAACAAACAGTCAACTCGCTTTCGAGACCGCCCGACCTCAAAGTTGATACCGCACGAAACAACCCAGGCTCTAGTTCTTACAGTTCTCGTTATGAATGACGGGCCATGCACCCCATTTATAGGCGACAATATGGATGTCGTCACCACCGCAAGAGATATACAGTCACCACCCGTCAGATCCCGAGAGGTCTCACAAAGCAGACCGCGCGATCAGACCACTTGGACAACATTCTGTCCAAGACCGCAAGTCAGCAGCAGACCGCGCACAAGCCGCGCGGACACAAGAACACTCCTTCCTTAGATCACAAGAGCAAATCAAGACATCTGGCCGACTTCAGACAAGTCGCCAGATCAACCTGCATAAGCTGTCCGGTCACAGCGGTTACACAAGAACAGACCGCCCGGTCTTCTTACAAAGAAGCAAGACCAACCAAGCAGAGCAGACCGGGAAGAGACCGGAACAAGCTAGAACAAATCGGTCAACACAACAGAACGCCAGAGCCAGACCTGCAGAGCACCAACACAGAGACCGTGCGGTCTCTACGGTCACCAATAATCAGACCGCCGGCCACCTTCCACTCCACTTCAATAATTTCAACAATCTGCTGGTATATGCGGTCTCTGGTGTTGGTCGGCTTGGCGGGCTGTATGCCTTAGTTGACCTGGCTGTGTTCGCGGTCTCTGGAGGTGGTCTTGTATCCGCGAACACTGGTGGTGAGCATCATGACCGGGCGAGTTGTCATAATCGCGTGGCTTCATGCAGGAGTGGCGGTCTCCTGGTCTGAGTTGAAGCCGGCGAGCTCACAAGGCGCAGAGCGATCTTCTGACCGCACGAGTTGACCGGTCTTGGTCACGCGGTTAGTGGCGGTGACTCTATCTCATAGGGTGGTGACTGGATCAGGTCGCACGCCTATAAATAGGAGCCACTGTAGCAGCAAAATCATCGCACCAAGTGTAAGTTGAGTTCGCGTCTATTTCTTGCGGTCTCATTTTTGTGACCGGCCGGTTAGCTGATTGAACTTTTCTTGTGCAGCTTCTGCGGATTGTGTGGGCAGCAGTGGTCACCTCTTCTTCTAAGGTGTTCGGGCAGTCTCGCGACTTGCAGTGCGGGTTGCTGGAGTTCGGGAGAATCAGTGGAGGTCGCGGAGTTCTTAGTTGGTGTTGTTCAAGTCACAGGCTGTGTGTGTTCGGGCGGTCTCGTTTCCTAGTCGCGCGAACAACCAGTTCGGTTGGTCAGGCGGTCTCAGTGCTCAGACCGCTGGTTATCATTCCTTCAGCATTGTAATTTCCTTTTGGTTTTTTGTACTGGCGAAATCATGTCTCGCCATGTATACCTCGCCTTGTAATGAAGATTTCTGCAAGTATCAATAAAGATTGAAGTTTTTCATGTGCTTTTGGTTGTTGGCTATTGCTTTGAGTTATACTATTCCTGCTCACTCCTAGATCTATGGAAAATTTCACAACAAAGGATTTCTTAACCTCCCTGGCCAGCAAGGTTAAGAAGGGGGAGAACATTTTGGAGGAAGAAATACCTGTTCTAGAGTTGAGTGGACAAAATAAAAGTGATGCCAATGAAGCTCCTGACAAAACTACTATAATCTAACAAGCACAGATCCAGGGGAGCCTGAAGATCAGGGGGATCTTGCTCCAGAAATATTGAATGATAAAGGAACAGATGCATATGTTCAAGGGGAGTTAAGTGACAAAGATATGGCAGATGTCATGCAAGTTGTTCTGATAGATGAAAGGGAGCACCAAGAAGAAAGGATGGATATTGAGCAAACTGATGCAGCAAAACATGGGGAGCCTACCCCAGATGTCCAGAGGGACCTAGATGTAGAGATGGCTGCTGTAAGCACAGCTTCAGCTCAAAATGGTATTCAAGATAAATATCTATTAGATAAAATTGTTCAGATAGCAGAGGAAGCTGCCCAGGAAGCTGAAACAAATGCACAAAGTCAGAGGGAGCTTCCCAAAGACAATGTTGAAGATCCTGAAGATGATGAAGATGCACCATTGAGAATGGCCAAGAGGTATACAACTCCAAAAGTCTTCTACAGGAAGAGAAGAACTCCTGAGAAGGATCTCTGAAATCCAGGTATCGGATGTTTTATTGGAATTACATTTGGTAGGAAAAACAATGCTGCACAATTTCTTGATATGGAAATATGCTGTCTATAATTCCAGTTGTTTCCTCTCCGTGTCAATGTTATCTTGCATGTGTGTTTGATTATGCAAATAAATGTATAAAATTACTTTACTCAAATCTGTAAAATTTGTTAAGATAAATAGGGGGAGATTGTTGGGAAAAGCCCATTTTTATTTAACTTAACAAATTACTTAAAAGTGATTTTATCTACTAGGATTTAAATTACCCATTGTATAGTGAGGGTAATATGGTCATTAGATGTCTTAGGATGTCATACTCAACATAGGGTATCAGGACCAGATCAAGGGAAGCAAAATTGGGCTAAGTTAACATTTACGTCGAATAGAATTCGACGTAACATCGAGTCCATATCAACGATGATCTGACTAGAAGTCCAAGTGGTCCAACCTTCTATCAAAGTAACTTAAGTCGACGCTACGTTGAATAGATATCGACGTAGAGGTCAGGGACCTGTTGATGCAATTGGAGAAGTTGACGCAGCTTCTACTTCAACTCGACGCAGAAGAGGTTATCTGTCGAAGCCATCTAAAGTCGACGCAATGTCGACTTCATCTCGACACAGAAGATGTAGTTCAGATCCAGGCAAATCAACTCGACGTACACGTCAATAAGATGTCGACGCAACGTCTACTTGCAGAGTTCAATCAAAGCAGAGATTAAATCGAAGCTGCTTCTATAATAACTCAAAGTTGCGTCGATAAGAGAAGAAATGAATTCGACGTTACGTCGAATACAATCTGTAAAAGTGTATCTTTTCAGCTGTCTTTCTGATCCTTCTTTCATGTCCCACATCCTTCAAGACTGTTCCCCAATGGCTCAATAATTGCTTGAAATGGAAAGGAGCATTAAAGAAGAAGACAAAAAGCTTTCTTGGAAACATATTCTTTCCAGGTGGACGGGCCGAGAATTAAAGAGGAAAGAAAGAGAAAGTGATAAGCAGATTACCTTAGCAAGGCATATCAGAAAGGGAAAGAAATTTGAATTGGAAGAAGAAAGGATAAAAAGAGAAGAGAAGACAGAGGCAGACAAGGCATTAATCACTATCAGCCGTCTCCTTCATTTTCTAGGGCTTCCTCTTCTTCTCCCTCTCTCTCAGAAACTCTAACAGAGAAAACAAAACGGAAAGAAAGGCTATGTTGTTCTTCATCAAATAGAACAGAGGATCTGAAAGCTGCTCTTCATCACAATCTCATAGCAGCCAGATCATAATCTCAAGAAGAAGAAAGGATCAGACAATACAAAGCTTCTGTAAATCATCACTATCAAAAGCAGGGGCTAATCAAGAGCAGATCCTTTGGAACAACTCATAGGCTGATCTTCATACAGCCATCCTCAAGAATTCTGAGAACAAAATTCCTTCCACCTTCTTCCTTATTATTTCTCATTCTGTAAAAGAGTTTTATTAATCCCTCTTCAAAGGATTCAGTGGTTCAAGATCTCCTTATCAAAAGAACTGGTGGTTCAAGATCTCCTTTTCAAAAGATCTGGTGGTTCATGATCTCCTTATCAAAAGATCATTGGTTTTAAGAGTCTCCTTATCAAAAGACTCAGGCATAGTGGTGCATTCCTACCAAGTGGTAGAAGAGAGGACTACCCACATTTTGGGGAACCTCTATAAAATTCATTGTGTCTGTGCTGTGATTTTCTGTGCTGCTCATTCTTTATTCTGCACTTTATTTCCTGCATTCTTTATTTTGCCTGGTTTGTTAAGCATAACTCCTTAGAGTAATTTATTATTAAACATAATTAGGATAGAAATATTTTAAAACTCTATTCACCCCCCCCCCCCCCTAGAGGAATCTCAGAGGCACACTGTGCACTTTCATAAGGCCTCGTAGACCTTTCTGAATTTTCTTTCAACATACTTGAAGTTTGCTGGGATGGCCTTCTCTGGATTCTTCTGAATTCTGTCATGTCCTTTGAAAAGCTTCTCCAGGTAAGATTCTGCTTCATGATAGACATCTTTAAGCTTGAATCCCAGACCAATGACTTTAGCAGACAACAAATTTATCGCTTCTAGATCTAGCTCTTCTAGATCAGATACTATAAAGGTAGACTGTATAACTCCAGGAGTTGGAGTTGACTTGAACATAATCTTCTTTCTCTTTTGAAGTGGCTGCTCTGCTTCATCCTGATCACATCCAAGACCCCCTTTGTGAAGTTGCCCTTTATTTTCCAGATATTTTTCCTGAGTATTCCTGGCAGCATACTTTGTAGGATCAAATAGAGTGCTTGGAATTTGAATTTCCTCCTTTAATTGTTCTTTTTCCATAAGATCTTTGCCCTTCTTAAGCCTTTCAATGAAAAACTTTCTCTTTTCTTCAATTTCTCTCTGAGCAGGATCATACTCCTATTGATCCCTTTCTCTGATTTCATCTAGGGCTCTGTCAAGCTTTGGATCATTGTATACCTCCATATTATTTTCAGGTAGTTCAACCTTCTCATAGGTTTTATAATATGATCTGTCCTTCTTGAATTGTTTTCTCTGTTCTTTTGTATATCTTTCCCAAGTAGGTATGTCTTTCCCATATCCCATTCCTTTATTAGCTCTCCCATGTCCCCTTCCTCTATAATCTCTTCCATATCTCCTTCCTCTGAATGGAGGTCTTCCTCTGGAATTTGGTACTGGAACTATTGGAATAGATGTTGGAGTAGGTGCAGGAGGGAGCTGAGTTGGTGTTGCAGAAAGGGGAGCAGATTCAAGAGCAAGAGCAGGCTTGACTGAATGTGGTGCTGTTGTTGACTCTTCAGAATAAGGCATGAAATCTGGTGTCTCGGGAATGGGTGAATCAACCCATTCTGGGTACTCCTTCAGACTTTTCCAATAATCAGCATCATTGGAAAAGAGATCATCCTACCCCTATTGTGATGGCTCCCCCTGGATTGAAGACAGGGTTCTGAGAGGAGAGGATGGTGTAGATTCAGTGATCTTGGAAGTGATGGCTGGTTCTCCTTCTGAAACATAAGGAGAGGGATAAGGAGGAAGGTTTGCATTGTACACTGAGTTTGGAGGGGGCTGTTGTTCCACTTCTCCCCCTACTTTATATCATTGAAGAAGAATATAAAGACATCAGCAGGCAGCGCTGACAACCTCACTTCCTCTTCAAGGGCTTTAATTTAAGCAGTGAGGTTCCGTAACCTTCTATGTTGAGCACACAATTTTCGGTAGCAATCTTCCGAGAAATCAAGATACAGAGAACTGAACTGAGACAGCGGTGTCTCTAAGACTAGATCAACTGCTTCAATAAGATCTCTTTGATCTTGAGGAGAAGCCAATAATTACCTGTGGGTACCTGCATGGAAAAAGAAAGAGAGAAGTAAAGAGGAAAACGGAGGAGAGCGAAAGAGAGAGAATTCGAAAGCACAATAGAGTCCAACGACTGAGTTGCTTTGAGTAGACGAAAAATCACAACTTAGGGTTATATTTGAAGCCATGTCAAAAAGAGGTGAATACAGCGCGCCAAAATAATCGCTTCTAGAAGCTAGTTTGTACGCGCTTTGCAAAGTCGATGTAACGTCGAGTAGAAATGGATGTGGCTCCGAATATAGCCATGAAACTATGATGTCGACATAAGCGTCGATATGAATTCAACACATGTCATTGTGTCGAATGCTATTCGAATAATCTACTTCAGATGGCTCTCGAAGCTAGCTTCGAGTAGAACTCAACGGTGCGTCGAAATCTATTCGACGCAACTCTGAATATACAGTTGTATTTCTTTAGAAAATTTCTGTTATTTTTCCCAGCAATAGTGTTGATTGAAATTAGCATTTATAGGATTATATGTGTGAATTAGCATTTATAGGATTTATAGGATTATATATATATATACATATACATATATATATATGTATATATATATATGTATATATATGTATATATATGTATATATATGTATATGTATATATATGTATATGTATATATATATGTATATATATAATATTAAAATGAAAAAGTTGTCTTTGGAGAAACATTCAAATTTGCCAGCCTAGTGATCATTCAAAAAGTAATAGCATATATTATAATATATTTCAAAAAAATTTAAAATACAATGCTCATTCAAGTAATTACATTATCTCCACAAATTAAAAGTAATGATGAAAATCCATAAAATCCAAAAAGTTTTAAGTACAGCTTCTATACCTACTATGGTAGGTTGTCATTAAGCATGTCAGTGGCATTTTCAAGGAAGGCTGTCATTAGGCATGTCAGCAGTATTTTTGAGAAGCTGTCATTAAACTCATCAACTTTATCATAGTTAATTTGACATTAATTAATGAGGATGAGGATTTTTTAACAAAAAATGAAAAGTTGTGTACAGCTACTTTCCACATTAATTAATTGATAGTGTATTTATTTTAAGCTGCATTTATTAATTGAAAGGGGTGGAGCCTCGTGCCGATCATGATCGGGTACTGTCGCGGTTGGCCATATGGGCGGCGTCCCGTGTGTGTGTGTGTGTGTGTGTGTGTGTGTGTGTGTGTGTGTGTGTGTTGTAAAATGTGGCGCATGGATGATCATAGACCGCCTCTCATGGAACTCATTGTCAAGATGAACCTAGACCTCCTAATATGAGATCCAATTGGAGTTGAATCTAGACCTCCTATCATAAATTGGACTTATAGAAGAACCTAAACCTCCTATATTAAAGCTTGACTTAGAAATTAACATTGACCTCCTGTCGAGTATGTATTCTGTGTGTATGACATGAGGGTAACATCCCAAGATTCTTAGGTACCTTGGAAGTTTGGTGTCACCACCTAATGCCCTAGTGGAATCTAGAAGCCCTGGGATCCCTTGACCTTAGTAGTGACCTAAGGTTGAGCTCTAACACACCAAGTGGTTGTAAAAGGCCCAATTACCATTGTTGATCTCAAATTAGGTAAACCTAGACCTAGTAGGCATCATTATGACCTAGTAGTCACATCATGCATACTCTAGGAGTTTGATTAACTTAGACTCAATCCTTGGAGGCTCCTTTGCCCCCAAGAAGTTCATTCAAGCATATTGTAGCACCCTCCCTGCGCATAGAATATAGCAGTATGTCCGGCCGGGACCCCACGCCATATTAAGCGAACAGAAGAGCGCGTTAGTGAATTAGTTTCAAACAATTAAGAACATAAATATCTCAGCACGCATAGTCGTACAACGGAAGCAATTATTTTATTAAGATAAAACCAGTTCACAACTTGTCCACTTATTTACCGGGAATGAAAATACAACAAGGTTTGTTTACAAAAATGTTTACATCAACAAGGTGGCTTACAAATATCGGCACGCAGGCCGGCCACACATGAAAAATAGTAAACATATCAACTTGGCCTTCGAGGTCCAGCACAACACAGCAGCAGGGACTTCAGCCCGCTATTTCCCGCTAGTCTCGCCCGGACCTGTACAAACAAATCCACCAAAATAGTGGGAAAATAGGCAACCGGTCAGCTTTAGCTGACCCAGATATAACGACCCCATACCATGCCCGGGGCGGTGGTACTCCTTCCCTACAAGCAAGCAATAGCAGCCTATATTTCACAGGTGAGTCTAAGCACCGTATATAACCAATCAACATATGCGTCGACTCTCGGCTGCACGTATTGTGCTCTCAAGACACACCTTGGCATACTCCCCGAGTTACGCCTCCACATTAAGTCTTATTTCAACTTAGACAACCAATTGAGCTAGGTCGTACACACGAAGTTCCGACACTCTTCCGTAGCCCGGTGCACCATGGGCGGGTTCAGATCAGTTAGTCCCGTGCTCAATCATCGCGATCAACCCTGCACGATGCGGGTAAGCTTTCACCTTGTGCCTGTTACTCGAAGCGAGGCTCTCCAGGCAACTCCAGCTTCTTCTGCTATGCACCCAGCCCCCAGGGCCCAGGTCACACACAGGCTCACACAATCTGCTCATTGGGAGCTAGCGCTAGCGCCCGACGCTAGTAACAGAACCCAGTTTTGCTACCTTTTTCTGGGTATTGTCTGGGAAACCTCTCCAGAACTCCTCGCAGCACGTCTCAGCACTCAGAACCCGAAAAACACAGCATATGTCACGGAGCCTTCTCCGGCATGCAACAAGCAAGCATCACCAATATAGACCAACCTGTCCAGATGGGCTTCACATAGCATGCCTATTTTCGTACTTCGATTCCGGACTCTAAATGCAATTCTTGTGGGGTTAACATCAACCCACCGGAAGAACCCATCTACTAATTAGTATTGTCTTCCAAATCATGCAAATCAAAGGACGCACATGTCCAAAGATTAGGGAGGAGAATCGTTACCCTCAGCGCTCGTTTTGGTGCCATAGATCTGAGATTGATCCGGAGGGAACTTGCTGAAATAGCTTCCTCTCCACGGAGTCGACGATGGCACAAGCACGTAAGTTCTCCTTCGCGGATTCGCCCCAACTGGTTTCCCGCCTCTAGCCCTCGGCTTGCTTCTCCTGGAAAGGCAGAGAGTTCTAAGAAAAATGAGAAGAAAAGTCAGATTCCAGCCCATATATCATTTTCCCGCTACCGCCGGCGCTAACCACTAGCTTTTGGCGCTAGCCCAAAGTCGGTACCGCTTTAGGACACTACCGCTAGCGCTAGAGCTACCGCCTGCACTATCATTCGTCAACGAATTCACTTGCGTTCAACATGGTTCATCGAAATACATTTGTCGGGACACAGTCGTCGAGAAAGCTACTGCTAGCGCTAGCTCTACCGTCGGCGCTAGCACTCGATGAAGTGTCTTGATGTTTTCATCGATACACATAAGTCCCTTCATCGATATGGTACTAATTCAATGACAAGAGCTACCGCTGGTGCTAGCACTAGTGTCTGGCGCTGGCTCATTAGCTTCAGAACACTTCCACTTTATTTGCACACGAAAATTGGGGTCTTACAATTCTTCCCCTCTTAAAAGAATTTCGTCCCGAACTTCTAACAGTGCAAATATCAAAAAGATACAAAAGATAACTTGTACCTCAACGGAACAATTCGGGGAACTCATCACGCATGGTTTGCTCACGCTCCCATGAAAGCTCCTTAGGACCGCAATTGTTCCAGCGAACTTTGACCATTTTGATCAGTTTATTCTGCAGTTGTTTGACATTAGTGCCTTCAATGCAAATAAGCGTGACCAACGCCTTCAGCCCATCATCGACCGGCACTTGATTCGCCACTAGCACTTGGCTAGGCTTTGGCACAGCTTTCCTCAACACAGAGATGTGAAACACAACGTGTAAACTGCTCAGCTTCGTCGAAAGAGCGAGCCGATATGCAGCTTCACCAACACGCTCTAGTATCTCAAATGGGCCAAGGTATCGTGGAATCAGCTTTTTCAAGTGTTGAATCCTTGACACTCCCTTGAAAGGCTTGATCTTGAGATACACCCAGTCGCCCACGGCGAACTCAACGTTTATGTGCTTGGCTTTGTAATACTTTGTCTGTCTATCTTGCGCCACCAACAATCGCTCCCGGATTGTTCGGATAGTCGAATTCACATCTTCGACTTCCTTCCGCTTAAGCAGTTTCGTCTCGCCTGTCTCCGCCCAAGCCAAGGGAGTACAACAAGCTCTACCATAGAGGGCCTTGAAGGGCGCCATCTTTACACTTGCTTGATAGTTGTTATTGTAAGCGAATTCGATCATGAATAAATGATCTTCCCACTTTGTACCGAAGTCCAGGACGCACATGCGGAGCATATCCTCCAAAGTTCTGTTAGTACGTTCAGTCAGCCCATCTATTTGAGGGTGGAAGGCAGTACTAAACTTCAACTTTGTACCCAACAATTGGTGGATTAGTCTCCAATCTTTTGAAGTAAAGCGCCCGTCTCGGTCACTTACGATGCTACGGGGCACACCGTGCAAACGTATAATGCTATCAACATATTGATTTGCTAGTTTCTCCACTGAATCGTCCTTCCGGTTTGGAATAAAGTGGGCTACCTTCGTCAAGCGATCCACGATCACCCAAACAGCATCATTCCCACCTTGCGATCTCGGCAAACCGTGCAAGAAATCCATAGAAATGTCATCAAATTTCCAATCCGGAACTGGCAACGACATCAGAAACCCACCAGGTTTCTGACATTCGGCCTTCACAAGTGCGCAAGTTTTACACTTTGCCACGTAAAGAGCAATGTCCTTCTTCAAACCTGGCCACCAAAATAGTCTTTTCATATCTTGGTACATTTTTGTGCTCCCCGGGTGAATTGAGTATTTTGTGAAATGTGCCTAATACATCAATTCTTCCCGCAATTTGGCCACATTTCGGATGCACAACCGACCGTCTTTCCACATAAGACCGTCGTCTAACACAAACTCTGCTGCAGACCCATCCCCAGTCTCTGCCAAGTAGCGTTGCATGCTCGAATCAAGCTCCAGGGCCTATCGTATCCTATCTGCGAGGTCGTATTGCACCTCCGTCCAGTTTAAGCACGTACTTGCACTAGAACACCTCTCCACACAGGAGATCTCTAAGGCTTCCAAGTGCCTGATGAGATGTGAATCATGCATCTAAATCCAGCTGGCCTGCGCAGAAGCCCTTCGACTCAAAGCATCTACGACGACATTTCCCTTCCCGGGAGTATAGTGTGTCTCGAAAGTGTAGTCCCCCAGGAACTCAATCCACCTTCGCTGTCGCACATTGAGCTCTTTCTGATTTAGCAGATACTTTAGGCTCTTATGGTCTGTAAAGATATCAACATTCACTCCATACAAGTAGTGTCGCCATAATTTCAGAGCGAAAATCACGGCCGCCAACTCCAAGTCGTGGACCAGATAATTCCGCTCATGCACTTTCAACTGGCGAGAGCCATAAGCTATCACTTGACCATTCTGAAGAAGTATGCAGCCTAAGCCGCTCCCTGACGCATCGCTATATATTTCATAGCCTTCTGTACAACATGGCAAACACAAGATTGGTGTCGTGGTCAGACGACTCTTTAACTCCTCAAAAGCTCGTGCACACGCTGGTGACCAAACAAACTTCTGATCTTTCCTTGTCAAGGTCATGAGAGGAGAAGCAATACGCGAAAAGTTCTACACGAAGCGTCGATAGTAGCCGGCAAGTCCAAGGAAACTCCTGACTTCTGCTACTATCGTCAAAACAGGCCACTCCTGGATAGCAACTATCTTTGTCGGGCCTACTGTGATACCCTCACCACTAACCACATGACCAAGGAATGCCACCGAGGCTAGCCAAAACTCATATTTGGAGAACTTGGCATACATCTAACTCCGGCGTAGGGTCTCCAAATCTACGCGTAAATGAATCGCGTGTTCTTCTTCAGATTGAGAGTATACCAGAATATCGTCAATAAAGACGATCACAAACCGGTCGAGACACTCTCTAAAGGTTCTATTCATCAGATCCATGAACACTGATGGCGCATTCATTAGTCCAAACGGCATCACAGTAAACTCGCAGTGCCTGTAGCGGGTACTAAATGTCATCTTGGGAATGTCGCACTCCCGAATCCGCAACTGGTAGTAGCCAGACTTAAGATCCAACTTCGAATACACCGTTGATCCGACTAGTTGATCAAACAAGTCATCGATTCGAGGAATCGGATACTTGTTCTTCTCGGTCAGCTTGGTCAATTCATGGTAGTCGATACAGAGACACAGGCTTCCGTCCATCTTCTTCACAAAGAGGACCGGAGCACCCCAAGGGGATGAACTTGGGCGTATATAGCCTTGCTCTAGAAACACTTGTAACTGAACCTTCAACTCCGCCATCTCCTTTGGCGCAATCCAGTACGAAGAGGGTGACACAAGCTTGGCATCTGGCACCAACTCAATTGTGAAGTCAAATACTCACTTAGGTGGCGCCCCAGGAAGATCTTTAGGAAACACATCTGGATACTCTGAGATAACAGGAACATCACTCATAGTGGGCTGAGGTTTTGCAGCCCCGACTAGCACAACTCGCAAATTTGCGCCCTGCCGAACTGCCTTGACTACTTGGACAACAAACATCAATGTCTTGCTCGATCCACGCAAACCAACAAACGTAGTCCCACGCTCGGTATTCCTCCCCAGTGTGACCTCCTTAGAAGTGCAATCAATGTAGGCTTGCTGCGCCGACAGCCAGTCCATACCAAAGATTACATCGAACTCCGAAAGCGACAGTATCAGTGCTTCCAAATCAAAATCTTGACTTCCAATTTGTACCATTACAATACAGCCTCGGTCCACACGCATAGAACACCCATTTGGTAGCATCACATCTAACCTTTCCTTTATCAAGGACAAAGGCACTCCAAGTTGTTGTATGAAGGCCTACCATAGAAAGGAATGTGACGCTCATATATCAAACAGTGCTCTCGTTGGAGAGTTAAATATTAGGACAAAGCCTAACACACACAAAGTTAACAAGCAATGCACAAGGTATGAATTATAAAAAGCAACAAAAGTTGTATACCAGCGCATACATGTCACCATATCACTTTGCTTTATGGCCTCCTGCTGGCCAAGATTGTACACCCTTTGTCACTCCCGATGCAGCAGATTGAGCTGACCCAGAAGGCCTCGCTCTTTTCCTCCATCTGCCTTGCCCAGACCTCGCAGAGCTCGGTACTTTAAACTCTGGCTTTACCACAGCTAAATCCTTCCTGCTTTGGGACCGCTTCATGTCCTTCTCCAAGGAACGAGTCATATTGACCAGGGTCATAAACCCATACGTCATTGGCCCCGATAGAAGGAACCGCAATTCTTCCCGCAGACCTTCGTAAAACTGATTAGTCTTACAAGCTTCATATGCAAACGTCGCGCCTGCGCACCTCCCCAACCGGGTAAACTCATGCAGATAGTCATCAATCATACTATCACCTTGAGTTAGACGGTTGAAATGATTCTCCATCACAATCTGTGGAGCAGGAGGGAGATACCGTGCCAAGAACAATCTCAAAAACTCTTCAAAAGATATGTCTGTCAGCTACCTTCCTGCTAGCTGATGCAACTCCAACTTGTCCCACCACAGTTGCGCCTCCCCATCAAGAAGGAATGTTGCTAATGTAACCTTCTGACCTTCCTCCGTATTAGTGGTCTTCATGGTTTTTCTCACTCTCGATAGCCAATCCTTAGCTTGAGTCGGGGTTCCTGCTCCCGTGAACATCGGAGGGTGGAAACTCAGAAAGTACTGCAGTTGTTGGTTCAGAGCTCTTCGTGCCCTCACCAGCACTGGTCTTTCAACCACGGGTTCAGCTTCCACAACCGGCACTGGAGCCACCCCGAGGGTAGGAGGCTGTCTAGGGACATACCCTCCAGGTTGTGCAGTGAACAAAGCATACACCGCTTCAGCTACCATCCTCACTGTCTCAGTAGAAGGAGGAGTAGGCACCTCAGCTAGTGCACTGCTCACAGTCGAACGTGGGGGTCGAGATGGCCCCGCTCCACTCCCAGCTGCCTATACATATGCACAAAACACAATTAGCGACTATGAGATAGCATGGATCAACAAAGGAAAACACAAGTTCCATCACAATGCTACAATCATACTTGTAATTCATTCCTAAAGTGGACAGTTACTGGTTATTTACATGTCTTAATGGTGATGCGCACACGTGCTCACAACCCCTTAAAAGAATTCAACCACAAATTCAGACGGAAAGGGAACGAGACCCGTAGCTGATACCAATTTGTAACACTCTCCCTGCGCATAGAATATAGCAGTAGGTCCGGCCGGGACCCCACGCCATATTAAACGAACAGAAGACTGAATTAGTTTCAAATAGTTAAGAACATAACCATCTCAGCCCCTAGAGTCGTACAACGGAAGCAATTATTTTATTAAGATAAAAACAGTTCACAACTTTTCCACTTATTTACAGGGAATGAAAATACAATAAGATTTGTTTACAAAAATGTTTACATCAATTAGGTGGCTTACAAACATCGACACGCTGGCCGGCCACACATGAAAAATAGTAAACAAATCAACTTAGCCTTCGAGGGCCAGCACAGCACAGCAGCAGGGACTTCAGCCCGTTATTTCTTGCTAGTCTCGTTCGGACCTGTACAAACAAATCCACCAAAAGAGTGGGAAAATAGGCAACCGATCAGCTTTAGTTGAACCAAATATAACGACCCCACCCCATGCCCGGGGCGGTGGTACTCCTTCCCTGCAAGCAAGCAATAACACATATATTTCACAGGTGCGTTTAAGCACCGCATAGAAACAATCGCCATATGCATCGACTCTTGGTCGCACGTATTGTGCTCTCAAGGCACACTTTGGCATATTCCCCTAGTTACGCCTCCACGTTAAGTCTTATTTCAACTTAGACAACTAATTGAGCTAGGCCGTACATACGAAGTTCCGGCACTCTTCCATAGCCCGGTGCACCGAGGGGCGACCTCTACACCACCACTATAGGCGAGTTCGGATCAGCTAGGCCCGTGTTCAATCATCGCGATCAACCCTGCACGATATGGGTAAGCTTTCACCTTGTGACCGTTACTCGAAGCGAGGCTCTCCAGGCAACTCCAGCTTCTTTTGCTACGCACCCAGCCCACAAGGCTCGGGTCACACACAGGCTCACACAATCTGCTCACTGGGAGCTACCGCCGGCGCTAGTGCCTGGTGCTAGTAACAGAACCCAGTTTTGCTACCTTTTTCTGGGTATTGTTTGGGAAACCCCTCCAGAACTCCTCGCAGCACGTCTCAGTACTCAGAACCCGAAAAACACAGCATATATCACGGAGTCTTCTCTGGCACGCAACAAGCAAGCATCACCAATCCAGACCAACTTGCCCAGATGGGCATCACACAGCATGCCTATGTCCGTACTTCAATTCCGGACTATAAATGCAAATCCTGTGGGGATAACATCAACCCACCGGAAGAACCCATCTACTATTTAGTAGATGTCTTCCAAATCATGCAAATCAAAGGACACATAAGTCCAAAGATTAGGGAGGAGAATTGTTGCCCTCGACGCTCATTTCGGTGCAATAGATCTGAGATTGATCTGGAGGGAACATGCTGAAATAGCTTCCTCTCCACGGAGTCGACGATATCACAAGAACGCAAGATCTCCTTCGTGGATTTGCCCCAACTGGTTTCCCTCATCTAGCCCTCAGCTTTTTTCTCGTGGAAAGGCAGAGAGTTCTAAGAAAAATGAGAAAGAAAGTCAGATTCCAACCCATATATCATTTTCCCGCTACCGCTGGTGCTAGCCACTAGCGTCTGGCGCTAGCCCAGAGTCGATACCGCCTTAGGCCACTACCGCTAGCATTAGAGCTACCGCCTGCGCTATCATTCATCGACGAATTCATTTGCGTTCAACATGGTTTGTCGAAATACATTCATCGGGACACAGTCGTTGAGAAAGCTACTGCTACCACCGGCGCTAGCACTCGACAAAGCGTCTTGATGTTTTTGTCGATACACACAAGTCCCTCCATCGATATGCTACTAATTCAAAGACAAAAGCTACCGTCGGCGCTAGCACTAGCGTCTGGCGCTATCTCCTTAGCTTCAGAACACTTCCACTTTATTTGCACACGAAAATTGGGGTCTTACACATGTGAGGACCCAAGTTGACCCACTAGAAACCATCTCACCTTGTTGACCAGTAAAGTCAACCAGAGATGTGACTTGGTCAACCCTAAGTCTAAATTGACCCAATTAGTCGCCATGGAACCACATTGACCTAACCCTAATTTAGTGGATTGATTGATGGTATCACCCCTCATCCATGACCTCCACATCATCATGATTGCATGGCATAGTCAATTAAAGATTAGACTTGGTCAAACCAAAGCTTTTAAGCCTATAATTATTTAGGGTTTGAGGGTTGAATCCTTGAAAGTCCTCCACTTGACGTTTGACCCAAGACAGCTAGGTAGGACCCTTACCCTTCATAACTTGGCTTATCATGACATTAACTCGGTCAAACCCGGCCAAAGGGTCAAACCCTAGCTAAGTTCAAGGCATCTCCACTCCTTTTGATTATTTTAATGTCTAGTTAATCCATAAGATGCTTGGGAATAGCCAAGTGGTGGAAACCAAGTCATTTCTCATGGATATGAAGGGGTTCCCAACCATGAAAAGGTGTGTCTTGTCATGTATATAAGAAGGAGTGGTCGGCCAAACACTAGAATCTCTCCCCTCTCTATTTCCTCCCTTTAGATCACCCTTAGCTGACTCTTTGATGAAAGGCGAAGAAAAATAAATTGACACCAGCAGGGATGGGGTTGTCGGAGGAAAGGGAATGCTTCTCCAGCCATCTTCGCTACCATAAATTTTGAGAGGTCTCCAACCTCCTTCAGACATCTAAACTTCATGAAAGGTGTTGTTTATGAACCTCCTCCTTGTCTAGATCATTTTAGGATAATTGGAGGCAAATCTGGCCACTGGAGGTGGTGTTTCCTAGCCTTAATGGCCTTAGCCACCATGTGATTAGGAGCAAACCAGGAAAGTTCTGGCTCACTAGGTGGCCCTACATGGTAGGGAATGACTTCTGGGTTCTTCATGTTAGCCCTTGAGGCGCACAGTTGTCTGGATCACAAGATCCAGGCGGTGACATTTTTTGTGCTCGCGGGAAGAACAACTCCGACGAGTATAGGTGGAGGCCAGCCACCAGGGAGCTCCACAGAGGGTTGCAGCTCTCCGGCGGGTCGAATGGGGGCGATGTTTAGGGGTGTGCATGAAAAACAGAAAACCAACCAAACTACCCAAATTGAAATAATATCCACACCAAACTGCTCGGTTCGGTGTAGGGATAGTTTTTCATTTAGGATAACCGCCCTTATTTCAGATTGGTGCAGTTTTCAATTTTAAAAAACTAATAAAGCTACACAAAACTGAAATAAATTAATAATACATAAATACATTATAGTTTATACTCTAATCACATTGTCAGCCTTCATAAAAGTTGAATTAAGTTTTTTTTCACGCATCTTTAGTATTTCCTTCAAACCCTCACGACCCAATTATGTCAAATGTTGGGAATATTGACCACAAGATTCCTGATTTGAAGAAGGTCTCATGATAACAATAAGCACATCATGTATTTGATATTCTATTTCAGTGTTGAATTGACATGTACAACAAAAGTGCATGGCAAATGTAGGGTTAGGCTTCTAGTCTATCAAATATTGTTTTGCCTATGTAATCCCTCATAGTGCAAAGCATATGTTGACTTATGATCTAACACTATATTAATTAGACGTATAACTATCAAGGAAAAGTCACTTGAAAAGGTCTGGATATTAAGCTACAAAGATAGCCAATAGGTTGGATTAAGCCTAAAATTAGTTAAGGCAAATATTGGCTAGATGATCTAGACGACAAGGCTTCTTGTCATTTAGACCACTGCTGTATCAGCTAGAGGTTCTCGACGACAGGAAAATGTATGCTTTCTAGATCATTGTTGTATCGGCTAGAAGCTCTCAATGATAAAGTTTTATGTCAGTTAGAAGGTCTATATCGACTAGAAGAGCTATATCAACCAGAAGGCCTATATCGACTAGAAGGCTTGTATCGACTAGAAGGCTTATATCAACAAGAAGAGCTATATCGACCAGAAGGCATATATCATCTAGAAGGTTATATCGTCTAGAAGATTTTATATGTGCAAGGCATGGGACTAAAGTCAGATATTATGCCTTAAGTTTATTTTCATTTTCAGTTACAATATTTAATGCACCAATCTGAGAATTTCTTTTATAAGGTGTAAATTAATAAATCATTCTTGATTTATGGCTGTTAGCTAATGGTTTTATATAAGGGCCCTGAGGGCTCTCAATTAAAGGAGGAATTTTAATTCTAACTTCATAAACTTTTACGATTCATCTGCATCCTTCTTGAGAACGCAATTTCATTGGAGGGAGCACCAAGATTTCTCAAGGAAGAACCCTAAGGTGTTGCTTTTACAAGTTCTCATATTTATCTTGCAAGATCTTCAGAGCCTGTACAATCAATAAGTGATTCAGCATATTGCTCAAACTCTACTCAGCAATTTCAATTCTCCATGAAGATTATCTGAGTAAGAAGATTATTTTCTACAAGAAGAGTTATTTGATCTAGATCATATTTCTCAAGAAGATTATTTGAAGATCTGTTCAAGAAAGAAGAAGCCACTTTGATTTGCTTCAATAAAAGACTCAAGTCATTCATCTCTTTATCTTTTTGAGTATATATTATAAAGCAAATAGTAAACTTATAAACTAATTGTTGTATGATCTTTTGAGATCTGAGTGGTATGGTTTTTTGTATTAGCCTGAGTTGTAGGGTTGTTTGAGCCTGAGTGGTAGGACTCTTTTGAGAATATGAGAATGTTGTACGATTCCTTGTGAATCTAAGTGTGGGAACTTGAAAAGGGTCTGAGTGTAGATCTCTTGTTATAGAGACTGAGTTGTAGGGCCTTGGTGGCCTAAGTGTAAGTCTTTAAGAATAAGACTGAGTTTTGGAGGAGTATACCTAGTCTAACACATTGCTAGATAGGTGGTGTGGAGAGAGGACTACCCAAGGCATTCTTGGGGAACCTCGAAAAATCATTGTGTGCTTTCTGTGCATGAATTTTTATCATCTTGCTGAAAATTAGAAAAGGATTTAAAAAACACTCATCACACTATTCACCCCCACCCCACCCCCACCCCCCTCCACACACACCACCCACCCACACACCCCTCACCACCCCCCCCCCCCCCCCACACACACACACACCCCACCCCCCTTCTAGGTGTGATCTAGGTGAACCAAAGTAAAATAGCAATTGGTATCAAAGCTAGGTTAAGTTCAAACTAGCCAAACAACTATAGAACAAGATCTACTTGGTTCACACACAAGATCAAAAAGTATGACTACTGGAGAAAATTATAAAGAACTTGGATATATGAAATTACCTATATACAGAAAGGAGAATTTTGCAATATGGATAGAAAGGGTGAAGCTATTCATGGATGCATCTAATCCCAGAATTTTCATCACTTTATATGAAGGATGTTGTATTCCTATAGCAACTCTATTAAAAATGATGTTCCTGTTCTAATAAATATACAGAGATGACTAAAGATGAGATGGTACTTGCCACCATGGATAAAAGGGCAAAGAATATCTTGGTCAGTGCTACTGATGATTCTACTTTCCATAATCTTGTTCACTGCAGAACATCCAAGGAGATATGGGATTATTTGGTAGTATACATGGAGGGGACAACAGAAGTTAGAGATGATAGAAAGTCTCTTCTAAATCAGGAGTATGAAGCTTTTATATAAAAGAAGAAGGATTCCATTTCAGAGTGTTATGAGAAATTCTTTAAAATTGTGAATGGCCCAAAAACTTATGGAAGGACATTCACTAGTTGTGACCTTAATGATAAATTTCTCAGATCTCTTAACAAGGTGTGGGATATCAAAATATGTATCATCGGATAAATGGGTAATCTAGGCAACATAGTGTTGGAGTTACCATTGTGATCTAGAAGTGGTCAAACATGTAATGTCACTGCCAACGCGATATGAGCCTGCAGGGTCGCACATAAGAGCATGTGGAGAAGTTGGAAGATTGACTATGTTGGTAAAGGTTACCAATCACCATATAGAATGAGGGAAGTCCAGCAAATGTTGCTGCCTGAATTCGTCGGGTTTACACGGATAGGATTCGTCGGGATTCGTCGAGATTCGTCGGATTGTTCCGTGGAATCTCGACGAATTGTTACAGAGATCCTTAACTCGGCAAATGTTGCTGTCTGACATGATTCGTCGGATTCGTCGGGATTCATCGGATTGTTCCGTGGAATCTCGACGAATTGTAATAGAGATCCTTAACTCGGCAAATGTTGCCGTCTGACATGATTCGTCGGATTCGTCGGGATTCGTCGGATTGTTCCGTGGAATCTCGACGAATTGTAACAGAAGCCCCTATTCTGCTGTGTGGTCTGCGGATAACGATTCTTCTAGAAGTATGTTTATCCTTTGGGTATAAATATAACTTCTTTTAGGGTTCTCATGACTGACGAAGTAGATGCCGACGGAAGGAGTTCCGCTCGAACCCTAGACGGAAGGAGTTCCGTCTGAATCGCCTCCGCCGACTTCCTCTCCGACGATTGTCGCCGGTGTTGTTCTTCCTGAAGCGGATCTAGCAATCCGTGGAAGCGCAAGGTGTAGTCTTCTTCTCCCGGCTCGTGTGGACTGCTGTAGAGACGTAGACATTATTCTACGTGAGAACTCTTGCAAAGCCGACGAAGGCAATCTTCTTCTTGGAGCATCTAGGTTGGATTTGATCCAATCCCGCCAAGGTAATTTTTGCCTAGTATTTTATTAACTTCTTGATTCAATATTCATGGCCTGATCAAAGTCATTTGGGTTGTTTCTCTTTATTTCCGCTGCGCCTACATGTGATGTATGGTTCTAGAAAAACCCAACAGTGGTATCAGAGCCAGGTTCCGATCATGAATGTTGTTTCAGAAGTTAGGTTATTCCAGTACGTGCAAATCTAGGTATTTGGAAGCGTTCTAAATGTCAAGATTTCTTCTAGACCACCGCCAGGGGCGCTGCCCCTTGGACCCCGTTAGGGGCTCTGCCCCTAAGACCCCGCCAGGGGCGCGGCCCTTTGGAACACCGCCAGGAACGTCTGGGATTTCGTGGTTATTTCTAATTGTTAGAAATTGTTGTCTCCTTAGCAGTAACCGTCCCTCAAGTGGTTAATGAACCCTTGTATTGTTTTGGATTTTGAATCCAACAATGAGAGACAAGCTTGTCTACTGCTTTAAGTCGAGTTGCCTTTGCCTTTGTCCAATGCATGTAAATCTGAAGGTTTGGAAGAGTTCTAAATGTCCAGATTTAGCTCTTTTCGTCTATCAAAGGTTGATAGTCTTATGTTGTGCACATAAGGGATACATGTGGATTTTAGAATGCTTGTTTTTCTGTGGATGTGCACTTTGATCAAATGTTGATCATGGTTAAGTGTTAACCAATTATTTAAAATTAAAATCCCTTCATCAAATATTAAGTGTTCGGATGCCTTCCGATGGATGACACTCTTCCTGCCTCGATCGATGAAGTGTGGGCTTGCCAAAGCAAGGTGCATTAATCTATCTTGGTAAGGGTGCGAGAGGATAATTGTGATATCCCGCTGTCGACATCGGGTCTAACTTAACTAGGTGACCTCAAAGGTTGAGTGCCTAGAGGCATAGGGTTGGCATGCACCATATGATGGATGCGAATAAGGAGTTATTCACCAGCCATACAAGAGTTGCATGAGGATGCAATTGGCAAGCGTTGCCTACCTAAATAACTGCATTATGAGAGGAACGCCAAAGCGGACTCGTGGTGTTGGTGAAATACAGATCTTGTCCACTAAGAGAGTAGCTCGCATGGACTCTCTGAATTGATAGTGAGGGCTATCAATTTGAATAAAATAGTGGGAGTATTTAATTGAAGTCCAAATTAAAATAAATTGTATTTTGAAATTAAGGTACTGATTAAATTCTGCATGAATTCTTGTAGAATTCCATGGCAAGTGGTTCACATTCCACCTTGTCCCTGAGAGCTATCCTTGAGAAGGACAAGCTTAGTGGGATGAACTATATGGACTGGTATAGGAACCTGAGAATTGTTCTAAGGCAAGAGCGAAAGCTCTACGTCTTGGAAGAAGAAGCCCCCGAGGTGCCGACCGGGAACTCGTCCCGTGTTGATAAGGATGCTTATAAGAAGTATACCGATGAAAGGATATTAATTTTACCTACCGTCTGAGGGAAAAGTGTTTGTCGCAAGGACGGGTGTCTTCTTGGAGAAAGAGTTCTTGTCAAGAAAGACGCAAAAGGTAGAACTTGAAGAAGTTCAAGAACCACAAGTAGTGAATGAACCAGAATTGGAATCTGAGCCAGGACTACAAGATGTTGTAGCTAGAGAACCTGCTCAAGAGACACAAGTCCTACGTAGATCTGGTAGACCAAGATTTGAGCCTAAGAGATATGGATTTCTCGTGTCTCAAATAGGTAATGTGCTGCTTATGGATCATGATGATGAACCAGCGACCTACCAAGAGGCTCTGAATGGACCGGACTCCGACAAATGGCTTGAGGCTATGAAATCCGAAATGGACTCCATGTATACAAACCAAGTTTGGAACTTGGTGGAACCACCTGAAGGGGTACGACCCATAGGGTGCAAGTGGGTCTTCAAGAAGAAGACCGACATGGATGGGAATGTACAGACATTCAAAGGGCGACTGGTGGCTAAGGGTTTCAAGCAAATCCATGGTGTTGACTATGATGAGACCTTTTCCCCTATTGCCATGGTAAAGTCCATTAGGATATTGCTTCTATTGCTGCGTATTATGACTACGAGATCTGGCAGATGGATGTCAAAATGGCTTTCCTAAATGGAAACCTCCTTGAGGAAGTGTACATGACACAACCTGAGGGTTTTGTATCCCCAAATGAAGCCACTAAAATATGCAAGCTGAATAGGTCCATCTATGGATTAAAACAAGCCTCTAGAAGTTGGAATCTTCGTTTTGATGAGAAGATCAAAGAGTTTGGTTTTGTCAAGAATGAAGATGAACCGTGTGTTTACAAGCGAATCAGTGGGAGCATTGTTGTCTTCCTGATATTGTATGTAGATGACATACTGTTGATCGGGAATGACATACCTACCCTGAAAGTTGTTAAGAACAACATAGGGAACTGCTTTTCTATGAAGGACTTGGGTGAAGCGACTTACATACTCGGTATTAAGATCTATAGAGATAGATCGAAGAAGTTGCTGGGTTTGACCCAGAGTACGTACATTGAGAAGGTGTTGAAGCGGTTCAACATGCTTGAGTCCAAGAAATGATTTTTGCCCATGTATCATGGTGTAAATCTCTCTAAGGACCAGTGTCCAAAATCTTGCGAAGATAAGGACCGCATGAAGTTGATTCCATATGCTTCGGCAATTGGGTCAATCATGTATGCAATGTTATGTACTCGACCCGATGTCTCTTTTGCTTTGAGCATGACTAGCAGGTATCAGTCTGATACTGGTGAATGTCACTGGATAGCCGTAAAGAATATCCTGAAGTACTTGAGAAGGACTAAGGATGTATTCTTGGTATATGGTGGAGAGGAAGAGCTCGTTGTAAGTGGTTACACGGATGCCAGCTTCCAAACTGATAGGGATGATTCGAAGTCTCAGTCAGGGTTTGTGTTTTGCCTGAATGGAGGAGCTGTGAGCTGGAAGAGTTCCAAGCAAGAGACAGTTGCTGATTCTACAACTGAGGCCGAGTATATCGCTGCGGCAAACGCAGCGAAGGAGGCTGTATGGATTAGGAAATTCATCGGCGAGCTAGATGTAGTTCCTAGCATTGTTGGTCCCGTAGTTCTCTACTGTGATAGCAATGGTGCAATTGCACAATCTAAGGAACCTAGATCCCATCAGCGCTCCAAGCACATACTTCGGCGGTTCCATCTTATTCGTGAGATTGTCGAACGAGGAGATGTGAACATTTTCAGAGTGCCGACTGAGGAGAATATTGCAGATCCACTGACAAAGCCTCTCGCGCAGAGAAAGCATGATGGTCATAATAGATCAATGGGTATACGATACCTGAGTGATCATCTCTAGTGGGAGTCTTGTGGGTTGCATGTAAAATATATATATTCTGTTGGCTGTTTATTATTCATATGATGAATTGTGTACCAATTATTTCCTTTTACAATTAATGGCAAGTTCTTTTATTACGATATACTGTTTCTATATGATAGAATAAAATTCGTGATAAATACCCTTAGAATGTTCGCTTCCATAGGACATCAAGTACGTGACTTGAATGTGAGAGCCTATGATTTCGAAGCTTCATTCTTAAAAGGTCCCTGGTCGAGGTATCATCGTAGAAGCTAAGGGTGATGATGATACATTAAGACTAGCATGTGTGTTGACTGATGACCGGTTCTCACAGGTCATGATATTGTGATATCAAGTCATCATGTGGGTACTTGTTAGTGAACAAGTTGCACTGGACAGACCCAACCTGAGACTACTTTGTGGATTGTTACTTAAAAGTGTCACAAGTAGGTCTCATTTGATAATGGTGTTGTGGTCCTTTGACCTGAAGTCACAGCATTCATCGAGTGAGGAAGAGTGTGCTTTGATGTCATCTAAAGTCTTCCTTGAAGAAGGTTGATGATAAGGGTGGTCGTTGGGTACATTACGAATCATTTGGGTGTTTGGGTGTGAGCAGATATGGGATTTGTCCTCCTATATAACAGGAGTTGCATCCATGGGCCCCTTGATGGAATTGGACTGAGAAATGCATGGCCATGCTTGGTTGAGTCAATATGTGATATTGACCTCACCATTCTCTGGAAGTCCGTTCTAGATCAAGAAACTTGGATTGAGCTATTATGAGGGTGACACGGTCCATGCCTCTAGTTCTTTCCGGATGTAAGGGACAAAGGGACAAAGACAACGCTGGAACATTGGTCATAAAGGCTTATGAGTTATGAACTCTTATTGCTTGGGGAGCAATGATGCATTTCTAGATGCCGCTCATTGTTTGTGAGGTTTTTGTTTGATACTTTCAAGATCAAGTGGGAGACTGTTGGAGTTACCATTGTGATCTAGAAGTGGTCAAACATGTAATGTCACTGCCAACGCGATATGAGCCTGCAGGGTCACACATAAGAGCATGTGGAGAAGTTGGAAGATTGACTATGTTGGTAAAGGTTACCAATCACCATATAGAATGAGGGAAGTCCAGCAAATGTTGCTGCCTGAATTCGTCGGGTTTACACAGATAGGATTCGTCGGGATTCGTCAGGATTCGTCGGATTGTTCCGTGGAATCTCGACGAATTGTTACAGAGATCCTTAACTCGGCAAATGTTGCCGTCTGACATGATTCATCGGATTCGTCGGGATTCGTCGGATTGTTCCGTGGAATCTCGACGAATTGTAACAGAGATCCTTAACTCGGCAAATGTTGCCGTCTGACATGATTCGTCGGATTCGTCGGGATTCGTCGGATTGTTCCGTGGAATCTCGACGAATTGTAACAGAAGCCCCTATTCTGCTGTGTGGTATGCGGATAACGATTCTTCTAGAAGTATGTTTATCCTTTGGGTATAAATATAACTTCTTTTAGGGTTCTCATGACTGACGAAGTAGATGCCGACGGAAGGAGTTCCGCTCGAACCCTAGATGGAAGGAGTTCCGTCTGAATCGCCTCCGCCGACTTCCTCTCCGACGATTGTCGCCGATGTTGTTCTTCCTGAAGCGGATCTAGCAATCCGTGGAAGCGCAAGGTGTAGTCTTCTTCTCCCGGCTCGTGTGGACTGCTGTAGAGACGTAGACATTATTCTACGTGAGAACTCTTGCAAAGCCGACGAAGGCAATCTTCTTCTTGGAGCATCTAGGTTGGATTTGATCCAATCCTGCCAAGGTAATTTTTGCCTAGTATTTTATTAACTTCTTGATTCAATATTCATGGCTCGATCAAAGTCTTTTGGGTTGTTTCTCTTTATTTCCGCTGTGCCTACATGTGATGTATGGTTCTAGAAAAACCCAACACATAGAACCCCAGAATTTATTTGGGAAACTTCTTTCCCATGAACTTCAGCTGAATACAAGAAAGGCTGAAGAAGAAGGTGGCAGGTCTCACCACAGAGAAAGATATGTAGCTCTAAAAGCTGAATGTTCAAAGAAAAACAAGGAGAAAGAGTCTGAAGAATATGAGACCAACTCCAATGGATCAGATATATTTGAAGGAGAAATCACTCTATTCTCCAAGAACTTAATAAATCTCCTAAGAAGAAAAAGGAGGGAAAAAGGAAAATCATCATCTTCCTTCAATCCAAGGAAAAAAAGCAATCCCATAAATCTAAAGGGGATAGGTATGACACTAAATATAATAAACATGTTTCTACTGATATTATTTGCTCTGGATGCCAGAAACTAGGGCATATAATTGTTGATTGTCCTTCTAAAAGGAAGGATAAAAAGAAATTTGATGAGAAGAGATCTAATAAAGATAAAAATGAAGAAAGGAGCATATTGGCAAAGAAAAATAGGATTCTAAGTGATAGTGAGTCTAGTTCTTCCCGTTCAGAAGAAGAAGAAGGACATTTGGATGTTATAGCCATAAGTGATTATGAGCAAGAGGATTCTGTCTCTGCACAGGTAATCATCAAATTAAGCTTAGAATTGTATGAAGAATTGCCCTTAGAAAATGAATCTGAAAGTGATCTTTTAGAATTGTATGAAGAACTGCTTGAAGCTTTCAAGAAAAGCAAAAATTTGTGCAAGGCTCATGCTCAAGAGATAAACACTATTGAAGCCAGCAAATCTAAACTACTTGAGAAGGTTGAAAAACTGACTCAGGAAAATTCAGACTTTATCAAGCTTAAGCAAGACTTCAAAGCAAGTTCCAATATGAAATTAATAGATCAGTTTGGAAAATTATTTAGAGACTTGGTAGATAGCAAAGAGCTATACAAGGCTCAAGTAAAAGAGATTGAATCTATAAAGAAAAATGGAGATCAATCTAGTGCCCTAATATTAAGGGACAGAAATTTTTTGGAATTAGAGAACAAACTTCTCTTTGAGAGAAAACTAGTTGCAAGCTTCTCTAAGCCCAAAACAATTCTATCATTAATTGATGAGTTTTCTCCTATTCATAAGGAAGGTATAGGATTCCTTAAAGAGGGTAATAAGGTAAATCCTATCAATAAGAAGATCAACTTTAAAAAGGTAATTCTACTCTCCAACAAGTATGATCAAGAGTCCATTTATGGACATTTTTCAAATGAATGTTCTGTAAGTGGAACAAAGGATGTGCACAATGGGAAGAGTCCCCATAAGGCAGCTCATGAAGAGATTATGAGGAAAAATAATGAACCTTTTGTAATTGGTGCCAACAGTAGCACCAAAAGCAAAAAGAAGGCACATGTAAAGAGGACTGCAGTTAAAGGCAAAGCAATGGTTGTGCAATCCAAGATCAATTCTAGACACAACCACATGTTGTGCAAGGAAAAATAGGCAGTCTCCTTATGGAATCTATCTGTTCAACAAAATCATCAAATATTTATTGTGAGAAAAATGAAGAAGTATAATAAGTTTGAATGTTGGTGTTATGGCAAGATTGGCCACTTTGCCATAGACTGTTAGTTCAACCCAACAGTCCCTAGGGCAACTAATGCAAAGTTAGCATTCAACCTGGTTAGAATTCATCATGCACATCAGCTTGAAAATAGATCAAACATGATTTTGAACACTAATAAGAATCTAGGACCCAACCAAGTTTGGGTGCCTAAGAAGAAATGATTTATTTCTGCAGCTATGTCCAAATACCAACCACAGTCTGATCTGGTACTTAGACAGTAGATGTTCCAGACATATGACTGGAACAAGAAGCCTATTGAAGGAATATAGCTCAGTTGATGATGGTCCAAAAGTCATTTTTGGATGACCTGACAGAGGAAAAACAAAAGGTTATGGTAAGATCTCCAATGGCATAGTAACCATCACAAAAGTAGCTCATGTGGAAGGATTGTCACACAATCTGATAAGCATAAGTCAACTAAGTGATCTTGGCTATGTGATTGAGTTCCACAAGGATAAGTGCATAATCTAGAAATCTGAAGACTCTGGAATTATTCTGACTAGCACTGGGCATGGAAATATCTATTATCTTAATTTTTTATGTTCTAATTCTCCAATTTGTCTTATAGCTAAGAATAGAGCATCCTTTTGTGAGCAATGGCACAAGAGATTGGCTCATAGTAACTATAAGGCAATTAATAAGCTTTTGTCAAAAACTTAGTTAGAGCAGGTCCCAAGTGGAATTGTGCTCAAGAAAGTCTTTGTCATGCATGCCAAATGGGCGTGAAAATAAAGGATTCCTTCAAATCAGTTGGTGTAAAAGATTTCACAAGGTGTTTATACATGTTGCACATGAACTTGTTTGGTCCAATATCAGTTCATAGCTTAGGAGGAAAATTTTACACACTTGTGATCATTGATGATTACTCTAGATTTGCTTGTGTGTTCTTTCTAAAAACACAAGTCAGATACACTAGACATATTCATTACATTTGTCAAGCAAATTCTGAATGAAATGAACTAAATTGTGGTCAAAATCAGAAGTGACCATGGTATAGAATTTCAGTCAGGTGCTATGACCAAATTCTGTGAAAGTCTAGGCATCTTTCAAGAGTTTTCCTCTCCAAGAACTCCGCAATAAAATCGAGTTGTAAAGAGGAAGAACAGAACATTTATTAAGCAAATTGAACTATGTTGAGTGATTCTTCACTACTAGAATATTTCTGAGCTGAGGCAGTCAACACTGCATGTCATATACAAAATTGAGCTTTGATCAACAAAAATCACAATAAGACTCCTTATGAGCTTTTGAAAGGCAGAAAACAACCTTTGCCTACTTCAAAATATTTGGAAGTAAGTGATATGTGTTAAACAATGGAAAACACCATCTAACCAAGTTTGCTGAGAAATCCTATGAAGGCATCTTTGTAAGATACAATCTTCATAGCAAAGCCTATATGATTTATAATCCTAAATATAAATTGGTTGAAGAATCAATACATGTTATCTTTGATGAATCTAACATGTTACTTGAGAATTCTCTAAGGTGTCCAGATGCAGGTACAAGCTCAAAGCTTAAGAATTTGAAGATTGCTGAAACTGAAGAAGTACAATAAGTGATCTCTTCTGATCCAATCAGTACTATGGAAGAAGCTGATGAACAAGACACAAATTTTGAAGAAGAAGTCATTCAGCCTACTGAAGAAGAAGTACCTGAAAGGAATAGAAGATTGGCTATTGTCACAAAGTTGCAGAGCGATCACCCACAAGATCAAATCATTGGGGACATCAATCAAGGAATTCAAACAAGAAGTAGCGTCATGAATGAGGCTCTCTACTTGAGCTTCCTTTCATAGGTGGAGCCAAAGAAGTTTGATGAAGCCAATTCTGATCCATTCTGGATTCTAAATATGCAAGAGGAATTGAACCAATTCCAAAGATGCAAAGACTAGAATTTAGTTCCCAGACCCCAAGGACACAACATAATTGGAATAAAATGGATGAACAATGAGTGATTATAAATAATAAAGAAAGGCTAGTTGCAAAGGGATATAGACAAGAAGAAGGCATAGACTTTGACCAGACCTTTGCGCCAGCAGCAAGATTGGAGGCCATCGGGTTATTTCTGGCATATGCGGCCCACAAAGGCTTTATGGTATATCAAATGGATATGAAGTCTGCCTTCCTCAATAGAGACTTACAAGAGGAAGTATATGTAGAGCAACCACCAGGTTTTGTAAACTCAACTTATCCCAATCATGTTTTCTATCTAAAGGAGAAAGCTTTGTATGGTATTAAACAAGCACCTAGAGCTTGGTATGAGACTTTCTACCTTTCTCATTGAAAACAAGTTTTCAAGGGGAAAGATAGATAAGACATTATTCCTAAGGGAAATTAAATGCAAGACCTTGTTGGTCTAGATATATATTATCGACATAATCTTTGGATCTACAGATGATCACCTTTGTATAGGTTTACCAACCTTATGCAAGGGAAATTTGAAATTAGCAACATGGGATAGCTGAAAACTTCTTAGGTCTCCAAGTGAAGTAATCTAAGGTTGGTATATTCATTTCTCATACCAAGTTCACAAAAGAGCTCATAAAGAAGTTTGGAATGGAGAGTGCAACCTCAATGAGGACTCCAATGGGGTCCAATGTGTCCCTGGATAAGGATGAGAAAAGGAAACCTTTTGATGAGACCATGTACAGATGCATCATTGGATCTCTGCTCTACCTAACTGTTAGTAGACCATTCATTATGTTTGATACATGTGTTTGTGCCAGATATCAAGTGAATCCTAAGGACTCTCACTACACCTCTACCAAGAGGATTTTGAGATACCTCAAAGGTACACCTTATCTTGGCTTATGGTACCCTAGGAGTAATGATTTTGAACTAACAGACTTTTAAGATGCAGACTTTGCAGGATGCAAGGAAGATAGGAAAAACACTTCAGGGACATGTCAATTCCTTAGAAGAAGACTAATCTCATGGAGTAGTTAAAAAGCAAACTAGTGTTGCTATATCAACTGCAGAGTCAAAGTATCTCTGTCAGGAGATGGTGTGCTCAATTACTTTGGATTCAACATCAACTAGAGGACTACAACCTACAAATAAGGAAGACTTTATTGTATTGTGATTCCTCAAGTATCATCTCAATTGCTAAGAATCCAGTGGCACACAGCAGAACCAAGCACATAGAGATCAGGTATCACTTTATTAGGGAGCATGTGGACAAAGAAGACATTTGCTTGGAATATGTACCAGATAAGAAAGTGGTTGGCATCTTCACTAAGCCCCTTGATGAAGCAAAAATCAGTCAATTCAAAATTGAGCTTGGTATGCATAATATGAATTGATATACTTCTCATAGAATTATATTAATTATATTTTATTATATCTTCTCATTTAAATGATTTATTGCTATAAAGACCAGAGATCTGTTCAATGCATGCAAAGGTTATCTAACCATTTTTTGGAAGTGTGCAGAATTTCTGCTAAGTACAGAAAAATGTGGCAGAGACGATCTAGACGACATAGAAAATGTTGTCGAGAAGATCTGGATGACATAAAAGAATGTCATCAGAAAGCAATACTTATCTATTGGCACATCAAAATTAATATTTTATTGGATAAATTTTCTCAAAATTGTCGCTGAAATATGTGCCCACCTATATATAATCCTATTTTATATTAAAATTAGAATCTCTATAAAATTAGGGTTTAAATACATTATAAATCCTTGAGTCATTTGCGCGACCATTGATCTTCCTTTATCCAGCCAACAAATATTTCTTCTACTCTATGCAACTTGATCCCTAATGTCTCCCAAGATCGTCTCTTCCATTAGGATGAACGTCGGAAATGAAATTGTGCGAGATGGATTCAAGAACGCGTCGGAAGAAATCAAGATTATCATCGATCTCCTAAGTGCGTCAGGATTAGAGTATGTTCTATCAGAACTGACATCTATCTAGTTAAAAGAAGTACAAGAATTTCTCCAAAATGGAGAGGTAAGTTCAACAGGAAGATACATCAAAACTTTTGTAGGAGGCAAAGATTTGAAAATATCTGTAAGAAGTATTAGCAGAATCCTTCGCATACTAGTCCTAAATGAAAATGAAAATGAAGAGGAAATTAGCCAGGAGGATCATGAATTAGCCCTAAAATGGTGTGGCTATTCAGATAAGGCATATGGATCACTATATAGGATGAAGATGAGTTATCTAGGGAAATTACTATTTGATATTGTTGGAAAGGCTATATTGTGTAAGCCAGGTTCACGTGATAGAATTTCCAAAGAAATGTTCAAGGAAATGACTAGCATCATATTAACCAAGAAGACTGACTGGAGTCAGTTCATGTTTGAGAAATTCAAAGCATGTTTAAATACACCAAATTGTGAAAGGATAATTTCTCTGTATCTGACAAAGACTCTAGGTGATATGCTCGATGAATCTCAAGGCACTGTACTGCATTACCTAAGAAGATTGACTACAAGTCAATTAAAAGGTGGGAAAACCCCTTATCTAAGCTTATTAAGAGTCAAGGAGAAACTTCTAAAAAGAAGGAAAGGAAGAAAAAAATAGTAGCAAGCTCCAACATCCCTCCTAGTCATATTGAGGGGGGCAATCTGAGCATCATGTTCCTCAAGAAGATGTGTAAACATTAGCACCCATGGAGATGCCCAGGGTAAATGATGTAATAGAGAAAAATAATGAAATTGAGAAGGTAGTTGAAGTTGAGAGGGAGACTATTATTGAGCTCTCAGTCCAAAATATTGTAGTAATTAAGTGGGAGTCAGTCAATGATAACTCTGCCCAACATACTGAAGTTCTTGAAATTAAAAGAACTGAAATAATTGAGGGGGAGTCTTTCATTCAAAACTCTACCTAAGGTATTGAATTGATTGATGATAGAGCTACTGAAGTGATTAAGGGGAAGTCTCAACATGAGAGCTCTGCCCATAATGAAATTGTTATTGAAATTATAGAGGAAGTTGCTGAGAGCATTCCTAAAGTTGTTGCAAAGATGAATGAACAACCAAAAGAGACAAAAAAAATAGATGTCACTGGTAAGAGATTATGGTGTTCAATGGAAAGTCAGTTGTGACAAAGCCTGAAGCTGAAAAGAAATCTGCAAAGGCTGTCACTCTTAACTTCATGTATGAGGATTATGAATCTGAAACAAATCCTTTCATTCCAAGAAAGGTTGGAGAGCCTAGCAATGTCATTCCTGCAACCAATAAAGAATTTCAGGGTTCATTACTGGCTCAAATGAAAGCCTTATTGGATAATCAATCAAAACAATTTGAATGTTATGTGTTGTTAAAAACATGAGGAAGGAATTATTTGAAGAGATGGCAGAGATAAAGGCTGAGAGGAGTTCGTCGAACGCAGAATGAGTTGGCAAATTCTTAGACCGCTGAACTGAGCAAATTTGTCGACCGCTGAGACTGGATAAAATTGTCGACCGCTGAGACTGAGCAATTTCGTCGAACGCAGAGAGAAGTTCATCGAACACAGAATGAGGTCGTCGAATGCAGAACCGCTGAGCCGCTGAGATGCTGAGATTGAAGCAAGCCGTTCGTCGAACACAGAATGCAAGAAGTTCGTCGAACGCAGAAAGCATTTCGTCGAACGCAGTATTGAGTTCGTCGAACGCAGTATTGAGTTCGTCGAACGCAGAACCTTGGCGAGTTCGTCGAACACGGGAGCATGTCGTTCGTCGAACGCAGGATGGAGTTCGTCGAACGCAGTATGGAGTTCGTCGAATGCAGAAACTAGATCTTTTCCTAAGTTCTATCAGCCTAAAACCTTGACCCTTTGGACTATACATTGGGGTCAACTTAGTCCTAATCAGCAGATAGTGATCCAAGCCCAAATCAGTAATAGGGTTGTTCCAACAATCTCCCCCTATTTGGGTTAGGACACAATTTGACAAAATTTGAATAAAACGACAGAGCATGTATATCTGATAGATTTTAAATATTTCATCAGATATAAAATATGATACTCTGAGTTTTGAAATTTACATTGAAAATAAAACTAATAAAAACAAATAAATCAGAACCTTTTGCTTTCTCTGAATTCTAACATTGCCTTCAGCTTTCTGAATATGATTGTCTGAACTGTATCTGCTATATCTGAATTTGATATCTGAGTTGTATCTGCTCTTTTGCAGCTTTCTGAATTTGTTGATATGAACTGTAGCTTTATAATGTGAATATGTTGTGCTACCAATCTGAATTTGAATCTATCATAACTGAATCTGCAACATCTCCCCCTAAATCTGCAAACTGCTGTGAGCTTTTTCAAGAACTAAAAAACATGCTTCTTCATCAGCATTTCCTCTTGATAAAACAACTCCCCCTGTCATAAAGGAGTTTCTTCAAAACAACTCCCCCTGTAAAAAGGAAAGTATCTCCCCTTAACAAAAAGGAGCTTCTTCAGCTTTCTCCCCATGCCTAGTTCATAGAACATCTCCCCATGAGCAAAGACTGCATCATATGGAGCTTCTTCATTGAACTTCTCCCCATGCCTAGTTTCAGGAAGGCCTGAAGCTAGGCCCCTTGAAGAAGGGACATTTGATGGAGGTAGGGAAGGATGCAATCTTTATATTGCTATTGTTCCTGGTGGTTGTTCCACATAGACTTCTTCTTTGATGTCTCCATTAAGGAAAGCACTTTTCACATCCATCTGGTAGACTTTGAACTTCTTGAATGCAGCAAAGGCCAGAAAAATCCTGATTGCTTCAAGTCTTAAAACAGGAGCAAAGGTCTGATCATAGTCAATTCCTTCTTCCTGTGAATATCCTTAGGCTACCAATCTTGCTTTGTTTCTGACTATGTTGCCTTGATCATCTAGCTTGTTCCTGAAGACCCGCTTGGTGCCAATAACTGGATGGCCTTTTGGTCTTGGAACCAAATCCCATACCTTGTTCCTTTCAAATTGATTGAGCTCCTCTTGCATTGCAAGAATCCAATTTGGATCTTGTTCTGCATCTTTTATGGATTGAGGTTCAATCTGGGATAGGAAATAGGTGTGCATCTGATTTTGGTGTAGTTGATGCCTTCTTTGAACACCTGCTGAAATATCTCCAATCACTTAAGATATTGGATGATCTCTAACTGTGATGTGGTCAACAGTTGGAGTTGGTTCAGCAATAGTATCCACTTGGGGAATTTGTTCAGCTGTCACTTGATTTGATTTGTCAGCAAGATCTGGATTATCCTATTCTTCACTGTCTTCAAGATTTTGAGTTGATGGAAGTAGTGATTCTTCTTTCTGTATATTTAGTCCATTAAGCTCTTCACATAGAGCTGGTACCTGCAAAATATTTTTGGTAGAGGTGGTGTTCCTCTCCTCAATTAACATGTTAGTCTCATCAAAAGATACATGCATGGACTCTTCTATCTTAAGAGTAGATTTGTTGTAAACTCTGTATGCTTTACTAGAAAGTGAATATCCAAGGAATATGCCTTCAACAACTTTTGCTTCAAACTTCCTTAGATACTTCTTGTCATTGTTATGCACATAGCATTTACAGCCAAATATCTTAAAATAGTTTACCTTAGGCTTTTAATTCTTAAGTAATTCATAGGGAGTTTTGCCCTTAAGTGTATGTATTAGGCCTCTATTCAACACATAATTAGTTGTGTTCACTGCCTCTGCCCAAAAAGAGAGTGGTAAGTGAGCATCAGCAAGCAATGTAGTTGTTGATTCAATAAGGGTTCTATTTTTCCTTTCAGCTACCCCATTTTGTTGAGGAGTTTTAGGAGCAGAGAAACATTGCATGGTCCCTTCTTTTCCACAAGATTTTCTCATCAAAGGTATTCAAACTCAATGTCATGATCACTTCTGATCAATGCAACTAAAGTAGAGTACTCAATCTTGATGGACCTGAGAAAGTCTGTCAGAACACTGAAGGTGTCAGACTTGTTCCTAAGAAAGAACACCCAAGTGAATCTTGAGAAGTCATCTACAATAACTAGAGAGTAATGCTTCCCTCCTAGACTTTGTATTGCAGTAGGTCGAAAAAGGTCCAAATGCAGTAAGTACAAAATCCTAGGTGAATCACTCTTGGATAAAGATTTAAAACTACTTCTAGTTTGCTTACCTAATTGACAAGCCTTGCAGAGTCCTTCCTTCTTGTATGAACCAGAAGGCATTCCTCTAACAAGATTGTCCTTAGAAAGCTTAGATATAGTTCTAAGGTTAATGTGTCCAAGCCTTTTATGTCATAGTTCATTTGATTTACTTATAGAATTGAATAAGCAAATATCAGAATTGGCAGAGTCAAAATTGACTAAATAAATATTCCCATGTCTAATACCAGATAACACATTATTGTTTTTATTATTGGTAAAAGTTACCTGATAACCTTCATCACATAACTGGCTTATACTGATGAGGTTGTGCTTCAGACCCTTGACATAAGCTACTTCTTTGAAGGTGACTGCTCCAACTTTGATATGCACATATCCTTTGGTTTGTCCACAGTTGGAGTCTCCAAAGATCACTTTGGATCCAAGCTTTGCCTTATAGTTGCTCAGGTTGGCCTTGTTTCCTGTCATATGCTTTGAACATCCACTATCCAAATACCATTGTTCATTTTTGCTTGGATAGCCTTGTACCTGCAAACAGAAAAAATAAACTAGTTATTCTTGACCCAGACTACCTTAGGTCTTTTTGCTTTTCCACAAAAATCTAAAATGAAAGACATTTAAGGCTGATCCTTATAACCTTGTGGATGATATCTCCTTGGAGGAATTATCCATTCAGTGAAAGGATTGAAAGTATGTGAAGAATAAGAATTCTGTAAATTTTTTGTATATTTTCCGTTCGACGAACTGGGCTGAGTTCGTCGATCGTCGTTCGACGAATGGACGTGCTTTCGTCGAGCGCCGTTCGAATAATGAATATACTGAAATTCTGGATTCAGAGTTCGTCGATCTCTGTTCGACGAAGTGAATTCTTTTTGTCGAGCTCCGTTCGACGAATTCTGCTGAATTCTTGTATTCTTAACAGCCTTGCTTGAAATGTTTTCATTTACTTCTACAGCCTCTTTGCTCTTAGCAGAAATGAATTTTATTGGTGCAGAAAGTATGTTCTTCTTAATAAGAGGTGGCTCACTTAATGATGCACCCAAGCCCAGTTTCCACTTAATCTGGCATTTACTGTGCTTGTGATGTCCATCAGTTTGATACTTCGCCCATTTAGGGATTCTTCAAATTTCTTAGCTTCAGATAACTTATTCTCAATGAGAACAATGTGTTCTTGTGAAGCAGCCAATTCTTTCTTAAGAATAACATTTTCTTCACTAAGTTGGTTCATTTCAGACAACTTATTTCTGAGAGAGATTATTTCCTTCTCAGATTTGATTATGTCTAAGCAAAGAACTTTGAATTCATCTTTGAATTCAATTGAAGTAAAATCTGTTGAAGTTACCATTATGATCTAGAAGTGGTCAAACATGTAGTCTCACTGCCAACGCGATATGAGCCTGCAGGGTCGCACATAAGAGCATGTGGAGAAGATGGAAGATTGACTGTGTTGGTAAAGGTTACCAATCACCATATAGAATGGGGGAGGTCCGACAAATGTTGCTGTCTGAATTCGTCGGGTTTACACGGATAGAATTCGTCGGAATTTGTCGGATATGATTCGTCGGATTCGTCGGGATTCGTCGGATTGTTCCGTGGAATCCCGACGAATTGTTACAGAGATCCTTAACTCGGCAAATGTTGCCGTCTGATATGATTCGTCGGAATTCGTCGGATTCATCGGATTGTTCCGTGGAATCCCAATGAATTATTACAGAGATCCTTAACTCGGCAAATGTTGCCGTCTGATATGATTCGTCGGAATTCGTCGGATTGTTTCATGGAATCCCGACGAATTGTTACAGAAACCCCAAACTTCTGTATGGACTGCGAATAGCGGTTTTTCTAGGTCTTTTTATACTTCGGGTATAAATAGAACCGGTTTTAAGGGTTCAATAGATTACTCTTATTCGATAAAGAAGAGGAGCCGACGGAAGAGTTCCGCCCGAACCCTAGACGGAAGAGTTTCGCCGCTCCTCGGCAGATCTCCCTTCCGGCGATCGTCGCCGTGATTATTCTTCCTGGAGCGAACCTAGCAGTTCGTGGAAGTGCAAGAGTGCAGTCTTCTTCTCCTGGATCGTGTGGATCTCTGTAGAGACGTAGACATAATTCTACGTGAGAACTCTCTTTGCCGCCGACAGGATTCTTCTTCTTGGAGCACCTAGGTTGGATTCGATCCAACTCCACTAAGGTAATTTATACCTAGCAATTTTTGTTAACTTCTTGATTCAATATTCATGGCCCGATCCAAATTACTTTTGGGTTATTCTGTTTATTTCCGCTGCGCCTACATATGATGTATGGTTCTAGAAAAACCCAACAGTGGTATCAGAGGGAGCATTGTTGTCTTCCTGATATTGTATGTAGATGACATACTGTTGATCGGGAATGACATACCTACCCTGAAAGTTGTTAAGAACAACCTAGGGAACTGCTTTTCTATGACGGACTTGGGTGAAGCGACTTACATACTCAGTATTAAGATCTATAGAGATAGATCGAAGAAGTTGCTGGGTTTGACCCAGAGTACGTACATTGAGAAGGTGTTGAAGCGGTTCAACATGCTTGAGTCCAAGAAAGGATTTTTGCCCATGTCTCATGGTGTAAATCTCTCTAAGGACCAGTGTCCAAAATCTTATGAAGATAAGGACCGCATGAAGTTGATTTCATATGCTTCGGCAATTGGGTCAATCATGTATGCAATGTTATGTACTCGACCCGATGTCTCTTTTGCTTTGAGCATGACTAGCAGGTATCAGTCTGATCCCGGTGAATGTCACTGGATAGCCGTAAAGAATATCCTGAAGTACTTGAGAAGGACTAAGGATGTATTCTTGGTATATGGTGGAAGGGAAGAGCTCGTTGTAAGTGGTTACACGGATGTCAGCTTCCAAACTGATAGGGATGATTCGAAGTCTCAGTCAGGGTTTGTGTTTTGCCTGAATGGAGGAGTTGTGAGCTGGAAGAGTTCCAAGAAAGAGACAGTTGCTAATTCTACAACTGAGGCCGAGTATATCGCTGCGGCAAATGCAGTGAAGGAGGCTGTATGGATTAGGAAATTCATCGACGAGCTAGATGTAGTTCCTAGCATTGTTGGTCCCGTAGTTCTCTACTGTGATAACAATGGTGCAATTGCACAATCTAAGGAACCTAGATCCCATCAGCGCTCCAAGCACATACTTCGGCGGTTCCATCTTATTCGTGAGATTGTCGAACGAGGAGATGTGAACATTTGCAGAGTGCCGACTGAGGAGAATATTGCAGATCCACTAACAAAGCCTCTCGCGCAGAGAAAGCATGATGGTCATACTAGATCAATGGGTATACGATACCTGAGTGATCAACTCTAGTGGGAGTCTTGTGGGTTGCATGTAAAATATATATTCTGTTGGCTGTTTAATATTTATTCATATGATGAATTGTGTACCAATTATTTCCTTTTACAATTAATGGCAAGTTCTTTTATTACGATATACTGTTTCTATATGATAGAATAAAATTCGTGATAAATACCCTTAGAATGTTCGCTTCCATAGGACATCAAGTACGTGACTTGAATGTGAGAGCCTATGATTTCGAAGCTTCATTCTTAAAAGGTCCCTGGTCGAGGTATCATCGTAGAAGCTAAGGGTGATGATGATACGTTAAGACTAGCATGTGTGTTGACTGATGACCGGTTCTCACAGGTCATGATATTGTGATATCAAGTCATCACGTGGGTACTTGTTAGTGAACAAGTTGTACTGGACAGACCCAGCCTGAGACTACTTTGTGGATTGTTACTTAAAAGTGTCACAAGTAGGTCTCATTTGACAATGGTGTTGTGGTCCTTTGACCTGAAGTCACAACATTCATCGAGTGAGGAATAGCGTGTTTTGATGTCATCTAAAGTCTTCCTTGAAGAAGGTTGATGATAAGGGTGGTGGTTGGGTACGTTACGAATCATTTGGGTGTTTGGGTGTGAGCAGATATGGGATTTGTCCTCCTATATAACAGGAGTTGCATCCATGGGCCCCTTGATGGAATTGGACTGAGAAATGCATGGCCATGCTTGGTTGAGTCAATATGTGATATTGAGCTCACCATTCTCTGGAAGTCCGTTCTAGATCAAGAAATTTGGATTGAGCTATTAAGAGGGTGACACGGTCCATGCCTCTAGTTCTTTCCGGATGTAAGGGACAAAGGGACAAAGACAAAGCTGGAACATTGGTCATAAAGGCTTATGAGTTATGAACTCTTATTGCTTGGGGAGCAATGATGCATTGCTAGATGCCGCTCATTGTTTATGAGGTTTTTGTTTGATACTTTCAAGATCAAGTGGGAGACTGTTGGAGTTACCATTATGATCTAGAAGTGGTCAAACATGTAGTCTCACTGCCAACGCGATATGAGCCTGCAGGGTCGCACATAAGAGCATGTGGAGAAGATGGAAGATTGACTATGTTGGTAAAGGTTACCGATCACCATATAGAATGGGGGAGGTCCAGCAAATGTTGTTGTCTGAAATCGTCGGGTTTACACAGATAGAATTCGTTGGAATTCGTCAGATATGATTCGTCGGATTCGTCGGGATTCGTCGGATTGTTCCGTGGAATCGCGACGAATTGTTATAGAGATCCTTAACTCGGCAAATGTTGCCGTCTGATATGATTCGTCGGAATTTGTCGGATTCGTCGGATTGTTCCGTGGAATCCCGACGAATTGTTACAGAGATCCTTAACTCGGCAAATGTTGCCGTCTGATATGATTCGTCGGAATTTGTCGGATTGTTCCGTGGAATCCCGACGAATTGTTACAGAAACCCCAAACTTCGGTATGGACTGCGGATAGCGATTTTTCTAGGTCTTTTTATACTTCGGGTATAAATAGAACCGGTTTTAAGGGTTCAATAGATTACTCTTATTCGATGAAGAAGAGGATCCGACGGAAGAGTTCCGCCCGAACCCTAGACGGAAGAGTTCCGTCGCGCCTCCGCAGATCTCCCTTCCGGCGATCGTCGTCGTAATTATTCTTCCTGGAGCGAACCTAGCAGTTCGTGGAAGTGCAAGAGTGCAGTCTTCTCCCGGCTCGTGTGGATCTCTGTAGAGACGTAGACATAATTCTACGTGAGAACTCTCTTTGCCGCCGACAAGATTCTTCTTCTTGGAGCACCTAGGTTGGATTCGATCCAACTCCACTAAGGTAATTTATACCTAGCAATTTTTGTTAACTTCTTGATTCAATATTCATGGCCCGATCCAAATTACTTTTTGGTTATTCTGTTTATTTCCGCTGCGCCTACATATGATGTATGGTTCTAGAAAAACCCAACAAAATCAAAATTAGACATTACCTGATCAGCATCATTGTCAGGCTCTGATTCTGATTCTTCTGAATTGTTTGTTGAGGCATTGATAGCCATCATACAGAAGCTTCTTTCTTCTTCATTATCTTCATCATCAGAAGAGCTGGATGAAGATGCAAGTTCTGACTCACTGCTTGAGTCATAGACAGCCATCAAGCATTGGTCTTTTTCTTTTGATTCTTCTTCATCTTCAGATGAACTGGATGAAGACTCTGACTCAGTTTCACTCCAAGTTTCAGCTACAAATCCTCTTCCCTTATGCTTGTGCTTGTGGGAGGAAGACTTGCTGGAGTGTCTCTTGTCTTCTTTCTCTTTTCTCTTCTCCTTCTTCTGATTCTCTGGACACTCTGGCAGAATGTGTCCAGGTTTCCTGCAGCCAAAACAAATTATTTCCTTAGGATTTGACTTGTCATACCTTGGCTTTTCTCTTGATCTGGAATCCTTCTTTCTGAAATCCTTTCTAGCCATCTTGTAGAACCTTTTGGATAGAAGGCTCATGAACTCCATATCTCCTGGATCTTTTTCTTCTTCTTTAGTAGCTTGGAAAGCTAAATTTCTCTCCTTCTTGGATGCTGGAGATGAAGTGGATTGTTCGACTTCTCTGGATTTGATAAGCTGCTCATAGGATTTGAGTTTGCCTAACAAGCTCTTAGTGGAGATCTCATTAAGGCTTTTGGCTTCCTTGATTGGCCAGATCCTAGATTCCCATGTGCTGGGGAAGCACATAAGGATCTTATCATTGATCTCAGTGATGGAGATCACTTTGTCCAAGGTCTTCAGCTCATTGATTATGAGGCTGAGCCTGTTATACATATCAGCCATTGTCTCAGATTCTCCTTTCTTGAAATTTTCATACTGGGAGATTAGGTGAGATCTTCTATCCTTTCTTTCATCTGTTGATCCTTCAACCATATTGTTGAGAGAGATCTAGATCTCCCTTGCTGAAGTGCATTCCACAACTCTTTGGAAAATGTCATCTGACATTGTTTGTGCCAAAATATTCATAGCTTTGGCATCAGCACTTCTCTGCTTCTTCTGTGCATATATCCATTCAGGTGGTGGAACAACATTGTTTGTTGTTGTGGTTTCAGCACTTGTTGCTGCTGTAGGTGTAGGAGATCTTGTCAAAATAACATTAAAGATATCCTCATCAATAGAATTCATGTACAATCTAATTCTTGCTTTCCATAGTGCAAACTTACTTAGATTGCACATAGGAGGTCTTGTGCTAGAGTATTCTTTGTTTTATGCCATGAGTTTTTAGAAAAAGAGAAGTCTAAAATAAATTTAAGATCTAATTGATCTTTGGATTCAGGTGTTAGCCTGTATACAATCAACAGCCTTCTGATACCGATTGAAAGTCAAATGGATATCAGTTGAAAGTGATTGAAATAATCAACCACGCTCTGATACCAATTGAAAGTGAGGTTAGATCTTAGATTTACTCTAGAGGGGGGTGAATAGAGTATTAAAAAATTTCACTTAATTTTATAGCAGAATTAAAATAGTGTTACTTATATGTGTATTGAGTGAGTAATAAAAACAAACACAAAGAAAGCACAACATACAGCACAGCACATAGAAAATCACAATATAGAGGACACAAGGATTTTTATTGTAGTTCCCCAATAAACCTGGGTACGTCTACTCTTCTACCACACTTGGTAGGATTCCACAAGGTTTTTGATCAGGTGCCCTATCACCAAGGGGTTTTTTATCAGGTGTCCACACACCAAGGAGCTTTTGATCAGGTGCTCTAACCAAACCACAGGTTTTTGTTCACGTGCCCTGCCACCAAAGGGTTAACTTTTGAAGGGAGTTAGAACCCTGTACAAGATGGGATAAGAAGGGTTAGATGTTCTTCTCTATCAATATTCTGAGAGAAGACTCTAGTGAAATGTTGTTGTAAAGCTCCTCTATCTGATTGAAAATGTTTGACAGTAGATGGCTGGAGCTTTCTCTTAAAAAAAAAGATCTTCCATTATCTTCCTGATAGCTGATAAATCTGAGAGACAAATGTTTCTCAGATTATTTATTGCTCTATTGAAGATCTGAACTTGCAGCAGAAACTGAGAGAATGATTTGTGTTCAAGTTCTCAGTGTATGAGTGCTGCTTGAAGAAGATGAAGACTGAAAAGCTTTTTCTGTATATTTCTTTCTTCTTCCTCTCGACTGTATATCCTTCTTCTTCTTCTTTTTCTGTACTGATTCTGTAATATGATATTGTATCTGTCTGTATATCTTCTTCCTTTTTCTTTTGATAATATATCTCTGATAGATTTGAAATTCAAATCCCTTGATTTAAGGAATAAAATATTCAGAAGATATATATTTGGTACAACAAATCTGATACGCCGTTTATCTTTTTCCTTTTCCATGAAATATCCTTTTCAGCTATATGTCAACGGCTATATTCTTGAAATAATAAAAGGAAAGATATAATCCTTACTTATCTGATATAATAGAGCCGTTGTTGAAAGATCTGAGTTTAGAGAATGAAACAAATTAGTCTGTCTGAAGTTCTGAACTGAAATAACACATTTTGTCGAGCGCGGAGCTGAGTTCATCGAACGCAGAATGAAGTTCGTCGAACTGAATAGAATAGTATAACTGATCTTCTGAAATAAATCTGCTGAAGAAACTTTTCACCGATCTCAACAAATTTCGTCGAACACAAAGTTAAGTTCGTCGATCTCAACTGAATCTGGCTGGAAGAATTGAATTAGTTGAGCTGAGAAGAACTTTCGTCAATCTGAACATCTGATACTTATTCTTCGAACGCAGAGCTGAGTTCGTCGAACGCTGAGAGGAGTTTGTCGAACGCAGAATGAGTTGGCAAATTCTTCGACCGCTGAACTGAGCAAATTCGTCGACCGCTGAGACTGGATAAAATCGTCGGCCGCTGAGACTTAGCAATTTTGTCGAATGCAGAGAGCAGTTCGTCGAACGCAGAATGAGGTCGTCGAACGCAGAACCGCTGAGCCGCTGAGACGCTGAGATTGAAGCAAGTCGTTCGTCGAATGCAGAATGCAAGACATTCGTCAAACGCAGAAAGCATTTCATCAAACGCAGTATTGAGTTCGTCGAACGCAGAACCTTGGCGAGTTCATCGAACGCAGGAGCATGTCGTTCGTCGAACGCAGGATGGAGTTCGTCGAACGCAGTATGGAGTTCATCGAATGCAGAAACTGAATCTTTTCCTAAGTTCTATCAGCCTAAAACCTTGACCCTTTGCACTATACATTGTGGTCAACTTAGTCCTAATCAGCAGATAGTGATCCTAGCCCAAATCTGTAATAGGGTTGTTCCAACAGCATGTATCTGAAAAAGTCAGAATGGGGGAGGACGTCAGCATACAACAACATGATGATCAAGCTGTTTGGGTCTCAAATTTTACAAGGCTTGCCTTGAAACTTCCTCTACTGAATTTTGATTCTAAGCCTGCTCATCCTGCTGAATCCTCTCACAAAAGAAAGGAAATGACACCTGAAGAAGAAAAGTTGGACAGAGAGAGGAGAAAGGAGGAAATAAAACAACTACCAAGTTATGAAGAATGGATCCCAAAATCCAAATCCATCATATTGTATACATGGAATCAATTTTGCAGTCAAGGTATAAATATCTCAAGATATTATAGCACTATAGAATGAACCAAACATGAAGAACAAGAGAGAAAAAGGAGGATTCACATGAAGAACAATCTTAATGGACCACCTCCTCCTCCCAAATACATCCCTAAACCACTAGGCTATGCTGAAAGGCAAAGGAGAAAAGTTGTTGGGGATAGTGATTGGAACTCAAGTCATGATTAAAAAAAGTTGACACTCTTCGGTTTATCATGTTCTTATTAGCCTCTTTAATGTAAACATTGTTCTGATTTAATATAAAATGAAATGTTTACTTTATGCTTTGTGTCAATTTTGTTTATTATAATGGATATGTGTATGTTGTTATATAAGGTTCTGACTTCTTCAAATAGGGGGAGATTATTGGAAATATTGACCACAAGATTCTTGATTTGAAGAAGGCCTCATGATAACAATAAGCACATCATTTATTTGATATTCTATTTCAATTTTGAATTGACAGGTACAACAAAAGTGCATGGCTAATGTATGGTTAGTCTTGTAGTCTATCAAATAGTCTTTTGCCTATGTAATCCTTCATAGTGCAAAACATATGTTGACTTATGATCTAACACTATATTAGACTTATAACTATCAAGAAAAGTCACTTGAAAAAGGTCTGGATATGAAGCTACAAAGATAGCCAATATGTTGGATTAAGCCTAAAATTGGCTACGGCTAGATGATCTAGACGACAAGGCTTCTATGTCATTTAGACCACTACTATATCAGCTAGAAGTTCTTGACGACAAAAAATTGTATGCTTTCTAGATCATTGTTGTATCGGCTAGAAGCTCTCTACGACAAAGTTCTATGTCGGTTAGAAGGTCTATATAGACTAGAAGACTTATATCGACTAGAATAGCTATATCGGCTAGAAGGCCTATATCGACTAGAAGGCTTGTATCAACTAGAAGGCTTATATCGAGTAAAAGAGCTATATCGGCTAGAAGACCTATATAGTCTAGAAGACTATATCATTTAGAAGATTTTATATGTGCAAAGCATGGGAATAAAGTCAGATATTATGCCTTAAGTTTATTTTCATTTTCAGTTACAATATTTAATGCACCAATCAGAGAATTTCTTCTAAAAGGTGTTAATTAATAAATCATTCTGGATTTATGGCCATTAGTTGATGGGTCTATATAAAGGCCCTGAGGGCTCAAAATTAAAAGAGGAATTTTAATTCTAACTTCAGAAACTTTTATGATTCATCTGCATCCTTCTCGAGAACACAATTTCATTGGAGGTAGCACCAAGATTTCTCAAGGAAGAATCCTAAGGTGCTGCTTTTATAATTTTTCCTATTTATCTTGCAGGATCTTCAGAGCCTGTACAATCAAGAATTGATTCAGCATATTGCTCAAACTCTACTCAGCAATTTCAATTCTCCATGAAGATTATCTTAGTAAGAAGATTATTTTATGCAAGAAGAGTTATTTGATCTAGATCTTATTTCTCAAGAAGGTTATTTGAAGATCTATTCATGAAAGAAGAAGTCACTCTGGTGTGCTTTAACAGAAGACTCAAGTCATTCATCTCTTTATCTTTTTGAGTCTATATTGTAAAGCAAACAGTAAATTTATAAACTGATCATTGTAGGAGCTTTTGAGATCTGAGTGGTAGGGCTTTTTGTGTAATCCTAAGTTGTAGGGTTGTTTGATCCTGAGTGGTAGGATTCTTTTGAGAGTCTGAGATTGCTGTAGGATTCCTTATGATTCTGAGTGTAGGATCTGGAAAAGGATTTGAGCGTAGATCTCTTGTTGTAGAGATTGAGTTGTAGGGCCTTGGTGGCCTGAGTGTCAGTCTTGAAGAATAAGACTAAGTTTTGAAGGAGATTACCTAGTCTAGCACATTGCTAGATAGGTGGTGTAAAGAGAGGACTACCCAAGGCATTCTTAGGAAACCTCTATAAATCATTGTGTGCTTTCTGTGCTTGAATTTTATCATCTTGTTGAAAATTAGAAAATGATTTAAAAAGCACTCATCATACTATTCACCACCCCCCCCCCCCATTTAGGTGTGATCTACGTGAACCAAAGTAAAATAACATCAACTTTGCTTACATGTATATTAGTAAATTTGTCACATTGAATCTATATATTGATTTGGTGCATGCTAAGTTGTAGAATGATGATTGAGAAGCAATGTAGATATCATAAATTTTTGCATTTTATTTTCAGGACTATTCGGGATTGTTGGAACAACCCTATTACTGATTTGGGCTAGGATCACTATGTGTCGAACTAGGATCAAGTTGACCCCATTGTAGAGTTTAAGGGTCAAGTCTTTAGGATGATTGATTAGCTAGAACTTAAGGAAAAAGTTAAGTTCCCAGCGTTCGACAAATGGCTATCGGCGCTCGACAGATGGCTGTCAGCGCTCGACGAATTCCTGCCAGCGCTCGACAGTTTTCCAGCCAGCGCTCGACAGTTCTCCAGCCAGCGCTCGACAGATTTCCAGCCAGCGTTCGACATTCTCTGAGCAGCGCTCGACGAATTCCAGCCAGCGCTCGACAAATTTCTTATTGAAGCTCAGATCGACAAATATTGATTCCAGATCAATTAATACCTTAAATATCAGTTCTTTGAGCACAGATCGACGACTTTAACGGATCTATTCAAATATCTTTGGACATATTCAAGACAGATAAGTAAGAATATTATATTCAGTTATTATATTCTTTCTTTCCTTATTCCAAGACAGAAATAGTCGTTGACAATTAGTGCAAAGGAATTTTACACGGCAAAGGAATTAAAGGACCTGCCAAAGTCGTTTGGTTTTTGTTGTTATTCCAAGAAAGGATTAAAGGCTGATTATTCTATTTCCAAAAAGAGAAGATATCAAGACAGACTTTATTGTCTTAGCTCTCGACAGAATTCAAATATATTCTTACTGAATACAGAGAGATAACAACAAGAACTTAGTGAAAAAAAACATTCAGAAAAAGATTCTCAGTCTTCTTCTTCCTCCTGAAGCAGCAATCTATACTTCTCTGAGAACATCTTCAAAGTTCAATCTCTCAGACATTTGCTGCAAGTTCAAGTCTTCTAAAAGAGCAACAAGGAATCTGAAGAACCTTTTCTTCCAGATCAATCTACTACAGAAGATTTGTGTCTTCAAGAGAAAGCTTCTCCATCATCTGTCAAATACTTCAATCGGACAAGGGGAGCTTTACAACAAGTCCACTAGAGTCTTCTCTCAGCATCTTGACAGATAAGAACACTATAAACTCTTACTCACCTCTCTTGTACATGGTTAATACTCCCTTCAAAAGTGTAACCCCTTGGTGGCAAGACACCTGATCAAAAAATCTAGTTGGTTTTGAGCACCTGATCAAAAGCTCTCTGATGTGGACACCTGATCAAAATCACCTTGGTGTTAGGGCACCTGATCAACCCTCCTAGTGGACTCCTACCAAGGGTGGTAGAAGAGTGGACTACCCAGATTTATTGGGGAACCACTATAAATTCCTTGTGTCTTCTGTGTGTGTTTATTTCTTTGTGTTGTGATGTGTGCTTTTATTTATTCAGTTTTTCTGCTTATATATTTATCTCACACTGCTTACACATATATAACACTATTTTAATTCCGCTATAAAAACTAAGGAAAAGTTTTTAACACTCTATTCACCCCCCACCCCCCTCTAGAGTAACTTAAGATCTAACCTCCACTTTCAATTGGTATCAGAGCTAAGTTGATCTTATTTTCAGGCTAACACCTGGATCACAAAGATCAATTAAATCTTAAATTAATTTAGAGTTTTTCTTTATCTATTTTTTGTTAAAAACTCATGGCACAAAACAAGGAGTATTCAAGCACGAGACCTCATATCTGCAATCTTAGCAAGTTTGCACTGTGGAAAGCAAGGATTAGGCTTTATATTAACTTTATTGATGAAGAGATTTTCAATGTTATTCTGACAGGGCCTCCAGCACCTACAGCATCAACAAGCCTCACTACAAAAAAACAGACTTTTGGCCAGGGCAAATTGCCCTGGCAAAAAGTTCAAAACTGTGGCTAAAGAGTTTTTTCCACGGTCTAGCCACGGGAAAAATTCGTGGCTAAAGGTCGCGTGGAGAAAGGTTTTTAGCCACGGATTGGCCGTGGCAAAAAGTATTAGCCACGAAAAACTATTACCGTGGCTAATAACTTAACTTTTAGCCACAGTTTCATACCCTGGCAAAAACTTCTTAATACAATTAAAATGAGCTATTTGCACGACTTGAGACCGTGGCAAATAATCTGATTATTAGCCACGGTTTGAAACCCTGGCTAATAGTAAGTTCAATATTTTTTAAAAAACTATTAGCCACGGTTTCAAACCGTGGCAAATACTAAATTATGAATTTGTAAAAAAAATACATGCCAATATATTGTTCAAGACTTCTAAGCATCATTTTCAAACCCTGGAACAACTTAAAAATACCGATTAAATTTGACATATTGACATCTGCTAATCACAGAAAAGAAAATTACAATGATAATTTAATTCAAAGCTTACAAAATCATAGATAGTCCTATGGAAAGAATGAAATGCATGAACCAAGAATTACAAATCATACAAAAATACACCTAGCATCATCGTCGAGCACTCTTTTTCGAGTTCAGAGACCCGCGTCCTCAAGTGATCCATGCCAACCTTCAAGACCTGATTGTCCCTGACAGAAGTGATCCAGCCACCGCCCTCATTTGGAGCCACAAGGCCGCACCTAAGAGGCCAAGAACCATCAAGGTTGTCGGAGAGGAGGAAACATCCAGCAATTGATGTTCTAAGTTGAAGCTGCTCGAAGAAGAGAACATGAACTATGACTCGAAGAGGAAGCCTCTCGTTTTGTGCTGCATTAGTGCAGGCTTCATGCGAGAGCTTTTGACAGTCCATAATCCCGCAGAGTTGTTCTCTTTCAGACTCTGAGATCCATGGGTGTGCCTAAATTACAGTAAATAAATTTGATATAAGATTAAAGGGTCATTACAGGGACCACACCTCCAACTTTGCATAATGACAAGAGTATGTAATCGAATACTTTGCCAATAATATGTACATACGATCAAATTAGATGGTATTGTGATTGTATTTTAAATGTACATAATAGGTATTAGATATGCATTAATGGCATATCTAATACTTTTCCAATAAGTAGTATAAATGCTTCAGGTACAATGCTCAAGCTCTATGCTGTTCTGTTCTATGACTCCAGATATGTTTTAGTTTCTGATATGAATTTTCTCTATTCTACATGTTCTTGCAAACCTATGCCAGTTGTTGGAACCCGGATACCGGTCCAACTGTTCGAGACTTGGGGGTGACCAAAGGCTACTCGTTTAGTGATCGACTCACGTGAGACAAGGAGATAAGAAGCCAGGGAGCATACAAAACCACTCCAACCTGCCTAAAAACAAGACCCGCGTGCTGCAGCGAGGAGGTCCCGCCACATACCCGGAAGTCTATAGGAACTTCCCCTCCTAAAGCCAATGCTGAGCTTGGCACAAAAGAGGCAGGCATGGTACTCGCCCACCATAGGGGGGGTGAAGGTGCCTTCTACTTGTGCATTGGGGTCCTATTTATAGGCAAATCCAAATGGACTGCGAATAGCTGCTCTCGCCTTCAAAATTGGGTTGCAGATAGTGGCTCCCACCCTCTGAAATGGGTTGCCGATAGCCGCTCCCACTTTTTGATGGGGTGAAAGTCTGTACTCGCCCAGGTGGAGGAGGTCTTCTGTACTCGCCCAGGTGGGGGAGGTCTTCTATACTCGCCCAGGTGGGGGAGGGCTTTTGTACTCGCCCAGGTGGGGGAGGCCTTCTGTACTCGCCCAGGTGGGGGAGGTCTTCTGTACTTGCCCAGGTGGGGGGGGGGGGGGTCTTCTGTACTCACCCAGGTGGGGGAGGCCTTCTGTACTCGCCCAGGTGGGGGAGGCCTTCTGTACTCAAACAGGTAGGGGAGGTCTTCTGTACTCGCCCAGGTGGGGGAGGCCTTCTGTACTCGCCCAGGTGGGGGAGGTCTTCAGTACTCGCCCAGGTGGGGGAGGCCTTCTGTACTCGCCCAGGTGGGGGAGGCCTTCTGTACTCGCCCAGGTGGGGGAGGCCTTATGTACTCGCCCAGGTGGGGGAGGTCTTCTGTACTCGCCCAGGTTGGGGAGGCCTTCTGTGTTGTCCTCGTGCATTTTTGATCTCGACGAATTACGGGTTATACACAATCCCCGCTTTTTTTGAGCTCGATACGAGCTCGGAAAAACAATGTAGGACCCGTGGTTCGGAGAGATGGGCACTAGATGACATGTCACTCAGTATCCCTCTCAAGTCCTTCGCTAGCTGAGCAAATTCAACTAAAATAGATGGAGAAGAGTCGACACCCTCCAGGAGCAAGGCTCAACTGAAGGTAGAGAAGAGTAGACACCCTCCAGGCCATTCGCTAGACGAGCGAGCTCAATTGGAGGTGGAGAAAATTCGACACCCTACAGGTCATTCGATAGACGAGCGAGCTCAACTGAAAGTGGAGAAGATTTGACACCCTACAGGCCATTCGCTAGACGAGCGAGCTCACTGGAGGTGGAGAAGATTCGACACCCTCCAGGAGCGAGGCTCAACTGGAGGTGGAGAAGATTCGACGCCCTCCAGGCCATTCGCTAGATGAGCGAGCTCAACTGGGGGTGGAGAAGAGTCGACATCCTCCAGGAGCGAGGCTCAACTGGAGGTGGAGAAGAAACGACACCCTCCAGGCCGTTCGCTAGACTTGCGAGCTCAACTGGAGGTGGAGAAGAGACGACACCCTCCAGGCCGTTTGCTAGACTTGCGAGCTCAACTGGAGGTGGAGAAGAGACGACACCCTCCAGGCCATTCGCTAAACGTGCGAGCTCAACTGGAGGTGGAGAAGAGACGACACCCTCCAGGAGCGAGGCTCAACTGGAGGTGTAGAAGATTCGACACCCTCCAGGCCATTCGCTAGATGAGCGAGCTCAAGTGGGGGTGGAGAAGAGTCGACACCCTCCAGGAGCGAGGCTTAACTGGAGGTGGAGAAGAGTCGACACCCTCCAGGAGCGAGGCTCAACTGGAGGTGGAGAAGAGTCGACACCCTCTAGGAGCAAGGCTCAACTGGAGGTGGAGAAGAGTCGACACCCTCCAGGAGCGAGGCTCAACTAGAGGTAGAGAAGATTAGACAGCCTCCAGGAGCGAGGCTCAACTGGAGGTGGAGAAGATTAGACACCCTCCAGGAGCGAGGCTCAACTGGAGGTGGAGAAGATTTGACACCCTCTAGGAGCGAGGCTCAACTGGAGGTGGAGAAGAGTCGACACCCTCCAGGAGCGAGGCTCAACTGGAGGTTGAGAAGATTAGACACCCTCCAGGAGCGAGGCTCAACTGGCGGTGGAGAATATTTGACACCCTCCAGGAGCGATGCTCAATTGGAGGTGGAGAAGAGTCGACACCCTCCAGGCCATTCGCTAGACGAGCGAGCTCAACTGGGGGTGGAGAATATTAGACACCCTCCAGGAGCGAGGCTCAAATGGAGGTGGAGAAGATTCGACACCCTCCAGGAGCGAGGCTCAACTGGAGGTGGAGAAGAGTTAACACCCTCCAGGCCATTCGCTAGACGAGCGAGCTCAACTGGGGGTGGAGAAGATTAGACACCCTCCAGGAGCGAGGCTCAACTGGAGGTGGAGAAGATTCGACACCCTCCAGGAGCGAGGCTCAACTGGAGGTGGAGAAGATTCGACACCCTCCAGGCCATTCGCTAGTCGAGCGAGCTCAACTAGGGGTGGAGAAGAGTCGACACCCTCCAGGAACGAGGCTCAACTGGAGGTGGAGAAGATTCGACACCCTCCAGGAGAGAGGCTCAACTGGAGGTGGAGAAGAGTCTACACCCTCTAGGAGAGAGGCTCAACTGGAGGTGGAGAAGAGTCGACACCCTCCATGAGCGAGGCTCAACTAGAGGTGGAGAAGATTAGACACCCTCCAGGAGCGAGGCTCAACTGGAGGTGGAGAAGATTCGACACCCTCCAGGCCATTCAATAGACGAGCGAGCTCAACTAGGGGTGGAGAAGAGTCGACACCCTCTAAGAGCGAGGCTCAACTGGAGGTGGTGAAGAGTTGACACCCTCCAGGAGCGAGGCTCAACTGGAGGTGGAGAAGTGTGGACACCCTCCAGGAGCGAGGCTCAACTGGAGGTGGAGAAGATTACACACCCTCCAGGAGCGAGGCTCGACTGGAGGTGGAGAAGAGTCGACACCCTCCAGGAGCGAGGCTCAAATGGAGGTGGAGAAGATTCGACACCCTCCAGGAGCGATGCTCAACTGGAGGTGGAGAAGAGTCGACACCCTCCAGGCCATTCGCTAGACGAGCGAGCTCAACTGGGGGTGGAGAAGATTAGACACTCTCCAGGAGCGAGGCTCAACTGGAGGTGGAGAAGATTCGACACCCTCCAGGAGCGAGGCTCAACTGGAGGTGGAGAAGAGTTGACACCCTCTAGGCCATTCGCTAGACGAGCTAGCTCAACTGGGGGTGGAGAAGTTTAGACACCCTCCAGGAGCGAGGCTCAACTGGAGGTGGAGAAGATTCGACACCCTCCTGGAGCGAGGCTCAACTGGAGGTGGATAAGATTCGACACCCTCCAGGCCATTCGCTAGACGAGCGAGCTCAACTAGGGGTGGAGAAGAGTCGACACCCTCCAGGAGCGAGGCTCAACTGGAGGTGGAGAAGAGTCGACGCCCTCCAGGAGCGAGGCTCAACTGGAGGTGGAGAAGAGTCGACACCCTCTAGGAGCGAGGCTCAACTGGAGGTGGAGAAGAGTCGACACCCTCCAGGAGCGAGGCTCAACTGGAGGTGGAGAAGATTAGACACCCTCCAGGAGCGAGGCTCAACTGGAGGTGGAGAAGATTTGACACCCTCCAGACCATTCACTAGACGAGCGAGCTCAACTGTGGCTGGAGAAGAGTCGACACCCTCTAGGAGGGAGGCTCAACTGGAGGTGGAGAAGAGTCGACACCCTCCAGGAGCGAGGCTCAATTGGAGGTGGAGAAGAGTCGACACCCTCCAGGAGCGAGGCTCAACTGGAGGTGGAGAAGATTAGACACCCTCCAGGAGCGAGGCTCTACTGGAGGTGGAGAAGAATCAACACCCTCCAGGAGCGAGGCTCAACTGGAGGTGGAGAAGAGTCGAGACCCTCCAGCCCATTCACTAGACGAGCAAGCTCAACTGGGGGTGGAGAAGATTAGACACCCTCCAGGAGCGAGGCTCAACTGGAGGTGGAGAAGATTCGACACCCTCCAGGAGAGAGGCTCAACTGGAGGAGGAGAAGAGTCGACACCCTCTAGGAGCGATTCTCAACTGGAGGTGGAGAAGTGTCAACACCCTCCAGGAGCGAGGCTCAACTGGAGGTGGAGAAGAAACGACACTCTCCAGGCCATTCGCTAGACGAGCGAGCTCAACTGGGGGTGGAGAAGATTAGACACCCTCCAGGAGCGAGGCTCAACTGGAGGTGGAGAAGATTCGACACCCTCCAGGAGCGAGGCTCAACTGTTGGAACCCGGATACCGATCCAACAGTTCGAGACTTGGGGGTGACCAGAGGCAACTCGTTTAGTGATCGACCCACGTGAGACAAGGTGATAAGAAGCTAGGGAGCATACAAAACCACTCCAACCTGCCTATAAACAAGACCCGGGTGCTGCAGCGAGGAGGTCCCGCCACATACCCGGAAGTCTATGGGAACTTCCCCTCCTAAAGCCAATGTTGAGCTTGGCACAAGAGAGGCAGTCATGGTACTCGCCCACCATAGGGGGGGTGAAGGTGTCTTCTACTTGTGCCTTGGGGACCTATTTATAGGCAAATCCAAATGGACTGCGAATAGCTGCTCCCGCCTTCTAAAATGGGCTGCAGATAGCGGCTCCCGCCCTCTGAAATGGGCTGCCGATAGCCGCTCCCGCTTTTTGACAGGGTGAAAGTCTGTACTCGCCCAGGTGGGGGAGGTCTTCTGTACTCGCCCAGGTGGGGGAGGTCTTCTGTACTCGCCCAGGTTGGGGAGGTCTTCTGTACTCGCCCAGGTGGGGGAGGCCTTCTGTACTCGCCCAGGTGGGGGAGGTCGTATGTACTCGCCCAGGTGGGGGAGGTCTTATGTACTCTCCCAGGTGGGTGAGGGTGGGGGAGGCCTTTTGTACTCGCCCAGGTGGGGGAGGCCTTCTATACTCGCCCAGGTGGGGGAGGCCTTCTGTACTCGCCCAGGTGGGGGAGGCCTTCTGTACTCGCCCAGGTGGGGGAGGTCTTCTGTACTCACCCAGGTGGGGGAGGCCTTCTGTACTCGCCCGGGTGGGGGAGGCCTTCTGTACTCGCCCAGGTGGGGGAGACCTTCTGTACTCGCCCAGGTGGGGGAGGCCTTCTGTGTTGTCCTCGTGCATTTTTGATCTCGACGAATTACGGGTTATACACAATCCCCGCTTTTTTCAAGCTCGATACGAGCTCGGAAAAACAATGTAGGACCCATGGATCGGAGATATGGGCACTAGTTGACATGTCACTCAGTATCCCTCTCAAGTCCTTCGCTAGCTGAGCCAATTCAACTAAATTAGATGGAGAAGAGTCGACACCCTCCAGGAGCAAGGCTCAACTGAAGGTAGAGAAGAGTAGACACCCTCCAGGCTATTCACTAGACGAGCGAGCTCAAATGGAGGTGGAGAAAATTCGACACCCTACAGGCCATTCGCTACAGGAGCAAGCTCAACTAGAGGTGGAGAAGATTCGACACCCTATAGGCCATTCTCTAGACGAGCGAGCTCAACTGGAGGTGGAGAATATTCGACACCCTCTAGGCCATTCGCTAGACGAGCGAGACCAACTGGATGTATAGAATATTCGACACCCTCCAGGCCATTCGCTAGACGAGCGAGCTCAACTGGAGGCGGAGAAGATTAGACACCCTCCAGGCCATTCGCTAGATGAGCGAGCTCAACTGGAGGCGGAGAAGAGTAGACACCCTCCAGGCCATTCGCTAGACGAGCGAGCTCAACTAGAGGTGGAGAAGATTCAACACCCTCCAGGCCATTTGCTAGATGAGCGAGCTCAACTGGAGGTGGAGAAGATTTGACACCCTCCAGGAGCGAGGCTCAACTAGAGGTGGAGAAGAGTTGACACCCTCCAGGAGCGAGGCTCAACTGGAGGTGGAGAAGAGTCGACACCCTCCAGGAGCGAGGCTCAACTGGAGGTGGAGAAGAGTCGACACCCTCTAGGAGCGAGGCTCAACTGGAGGTGGAGAAGAGTCGACACCCTCCAGAAGCGAGGCTCAATTGGAGGTGGAGAAGATTAGACACCCTCCAGGAGCGAGGCTCAACTGGAGGTGGAGAAGATTAGACACCCTCCAGGAGCAAGGCTCAACTGGAGGTGGAGAAGATTCGACACCCTCCAGGAGCGAGGCTCAACTGGAGGTGGAGAAGAGTCGACACCCTCCAGGAGCGAGGCTCAACTAGAGGTGGAGAAGATTAGACACCCTCCAGGAGCGAGGCTCAACTGGAGGTGGAGAAAATTCGACACCCTCCAGGAGCGAGGCTCAACTGGAGGTGGATAAGATTTGACACCCTCCAGGCCATTCGCTGGACAAGCGAGCTCAACTGGGGGTGGAGAAGAGTCGACACCCTCCAGGCCATTCGCTAGATGAGCGAGCTCAACTGGGGGTGGAGAAGATTCGACACCCTCCAGGAGCGAGGCTCAACTGGAGGTGGAGAAGAAACGACACCCTCCAGGCCGTTCGCTAGACTTGCGAGCTCAACTAGAGGTGGAGAAGAGACGACACCCTCCAGGCCATTCGCTAGACATGCGAGCTCAACTGGAGGTGGAGAAGAGACGACACCCTCCAGGCCGTTCGCTAGACTTGCGAGCTCAACTAGAGGTGGAGAAGAGGACACCCTCCACGCCATTCACTAGACGTGCGAGCTCAAATGGAGGTGGAGTAGAGATGACACCCTCCAGGCCGT